>OY740791.1:22445715-23045715 GCA_963514005.1 Raja brachyura
CTTCTAGCTTGGGGGCACTCGTCTGAAAAACCGCAAGCTGGATCGACCGGCAGCGCTGAAAACACACACACACACACACACACACACACACACACACACACACACACACACACACACACACACACACACACACACACACACACACACACACACACACACAGCAAAGGCGGGGGCCAGGGAAGCGGGGGGAGCGCAGTCTGAATGTGCAAAGCCAAGGTGATACCCGTGATGAACAGGAAGGTTAAAGACGGCTGGCACAGTGTACAGTAAGCCTTTTAAAAGAACGGGAGAAGAGAAGAGAAGGGGGGAGAAGGGGAGAAGGGGAGAGAAGGGGGGAGAAGAAGGGGAGAGAAGCCAGACAACTTTTAATAAACCAGTGATACACAGTTTAGCGGGCATTTAACATTACCGGTCGGTTTTCCTTGGTTCTGAAAACTCGTGCTTACTATAGTTGGTAAGTTAGTAAATTAGATTTTTTTTAAATTCCCCAATGAGCCAGTTAAAGTGCCCGGTCCACAAAGGAGATTACCTGCGGCTACCTCAACTACCTACAACGACATGGCAACCCCACTACCACTGCACTGCAAGTTCAAAAGTATTGATTTTCTCCATGCCGACCAATTTTTACTCGTAGAAAATGTTTCAGTTTGTTGAAAAATTTTCCACGAGCAAACTGAGGGCCGCGAGTAGTAACCACTATGCGGGAACTCCTTTCAACCATGAAGGAGACTGACCAGTGACCACCTATGACCACGTGTCGACCATGCTATGAGCTTGTGGCGAGTGCAAACTCTCTTAAACTTGCAAATAAGGTCACCATAGTGGGACAGGCATTTTATTAGATACAGTCACTTTAAGGTAGCATTCCCGGCTTGGATAGGAACCACACAGAACACATACGAAAGCTGAGAACTGCATATCTATTACCTAATGAATTCAACATTTGTTGTGCATCCTGCAGATGGAAAACACCTACATTCATAGAAACATAGAAATTAGATGCAGGAGTAGGCCATTCGGCCCTTCGAGCCTGAACCGCCATTCAATATGATCATGGCTGATCATCCAACTCAGTATCCCGTACCTGCCTTCTCTCCATACCCTCTGATCCCCTTAGCCACAAGGGCCACATCGATCTCCCTCTTAAATAAAGCCAATGAACTGGCCTCAACTACCCTCTGTGGCAGAGAGTTCCAGAGACCCACCACTCTCTGTGTGAAAAAAGTCCTTCTCATCTCGGTCCTAAAGGATTTCCCCCTCATCCTTAAGCTGTGACCCCTTGTCCTGGACTTCCCCAACATCGGGAACAACCTTCCTGCATCTAGCCTGTCCAACCCCTTAAGAATTTTGTACGTTTCTATAAGATCCCCTCTCAATCTCCTAAATTCTAGAGAGTATAAACTCTCACTGACAAACTGATCATTGGTTTAATTAATGACCAATTGGTTTCAGTACCCCAAAACAACAAAAAAGAAAATCAGTTTTCCTCTCAATACCTTTTGAACTTTTCTGAAAAAATACATGTGTGTGTTGCGAGGCTGAGGAAAATATTTGGTTTAGTAACAACCCATCCCATGGGTTAATTCACAAAGCAATACGTGTTCTTTTGTGTGAGGTGTTGAAATGCCTGTGGATCCACACTTCAGTTTCCATTACCACCTTCATGTGAAGAGTAAAATAGAAGAGAAACTTAGATAAAAATAACATGACAACGGAAATTAATTAAATATTTTCACACCGTTTGTAATTGTTAAAAACTGCAATTTGCAAATAATTAACATAATTATTTTTTAGATAAATTCATGCTTAAAATAATGTTCAACAACAGTTTTAAATCCGCCCACTACATCTGGCCCTTTTGTTATATTAGCTGAGCAGAATGGGTGATGCAGGTCAAATGCCTTTTGGGAAGTATCAGGAAATGAAAAGATGGTATGGATTAACAAGAAGTATGAGACCAATTACATAATTTCCTGGCAGCACAAGAGCAAATAATCAAAAAGACCTAAAAAGACTTGCAACAACTTCTCAGATTTCATTTTTAGACTCACTGATCCAAACAGTTGATACAACATAAAGTTGAAAATTAGATTGATAGAATTTTAGGCCAAATGAATCAAAGGATATGGAGATGAAGTAGGAAATGGGGATTGATATAAAAATTCCAGTCACGATTATAGATTGGCAGAACAGGTTCAAAATGTCACATTTTCTACTCCTGCTCATATTATAGAGTAAGGGGTTTAGTTAAATTCGTATGAGATATTGCTTAGGTAAATACTATATCACTCCTTTTCAGAAAAAGGCATTGAAATCAAAGGGAGCATAGTGGACATTCAAAAAGGTGGTAACATATTTGAGATTTTAGATGGACAATTTCTGCATTGTAGAGAAAGGCCAAATGGAGATTTGGAAATGCTTTGAAATTATGGGTGAATATTTCCTTTGATTGGAAACTCAGTGACAAGGGGGGGAGGGGGAAGGGGAGGGGGAGGGGGAGGGGGAGGGGAGTTGCAGGTAGTGGAAGGTAAGACCTTTTTTTTCATCCAGTTTTATTCCACCAGGGTTGTCTTACCTTCCACTACCTGCAACCTCCGGCAGCCACCTTCAACTAGCATCGCAACCGGCTTTGACTAAAAAATTACCGATTTTTAAAACGGCAACCTATTTTTAGTCGCGGCCAGTTTTGAATTTTGTTAAATAATCGCCGGATCATAGAAGAAGCGGAAACCACTTTCGACCATTAGGGAGACTGACAAAAACCTCCGGGAACCGCACGGAAACCTTTGGTGGGGCGCAAAGTCTCCAGAGGTTTCCGTTCAGGTTTCCTAAGTGGGACAGGGGTAGGAGTGAGGAGAAAGTTGCAAGTGACTTCTACATCAGTTGATGGAGGTAGCGTGAAATGCTTTGAAAGAGAGAGCGGTTGAGAAAGAGATATTGCATTTTACAAAAAAACATTGATAAAAGAGCAAATGATATAATAGTGAAGCAACTGAGTGAGCTTAGATTGCTTTAACAAAGATGTGCTGAAGGTCCAATCATTATCTTCTATGTTATAGGATTCTATTTCTCACATGCATCCAAGATCCAGTATTCAATTTGCGGATGATCTATCATAGCATAAAATGATCCCAGTGCTCATCAAAAATATCACTGTAAGATATTCGAGGATATTATTCTAAGTCCAAAGAAGGTAATGACTAATATTTATGCGGTTCATGCATAAATGTAAGGCCACCGTGTTCCTGCATATAGATCATACCTCAGTCCCAGCTACAATGTGATTCCACCACCAGACACATCGTCCCCTTCTCCGCCCTCTTCTGCTTCCCATTTCCTCCATGATTCTTTAGTTTACTTATCCCACCCCATCCATCCCCCCCCCCCCCCCCCCCCCCACCAGGCATTTTTCCCTGCAACCATAGGAGATGTAACACCTGTCCAGGGAGCTGAACAACTTTGCCAGGTGAAGCACAGATTCACATGAATCTACTCCAAGCTTGTCTTTGGCATCCAGTGCTCTTCTATTACCTTCTCTACATCAATGGGACGAAGCACATACTTGGTCTCCACCTTGCTGAACACTTGTGCTTTATCTGGAACTCCAAGTTGCAAGTCATTTCAATTCTCATTCTCATTTCCATGAAATGGCCTTGGCCTCCTCCACTGCCACAGTAAAGAAACAACACTTCATATTCTGCTTGGATAGCCCACAACCCAACAGCATGAACATTGAATTCTCCTGTTTCAGATAACCTGCTCCGATTTTGTCCCTTTCTCTTTCAGTCCGGCCTACCCAGGTCCAATCACACCTTCCCTTCCAACCCATCCTTATCATCCAGTTTATTTTCCTTCCCCTATTCACTCAATCTACCCATCACCCACATAGTTCACCCACTCCTTTCCCCCCCGCTGTTGCCATCTGCCCGCCCTACCTATACTTATTTGCTTCGCCTTAATTTCCTGGTGGATTCCATCATCTGCAGCCTCCACGCATCATCTCCCAGCTTCAGTTGGTATTTCATCCATCTCTCCTGTACCTGACTCAAACTACTTGGATCACCTATCAATTTGCCTGTTTTGTCCTGCCCCTCCTGTTCACCTCTTCATACCAGCTATCTCTCATCTGCTCTTTGCTCAGTAAACGGGGCCAGACCCGAAACATCAACTGTCCATTTCTCAGACATTATTATAAGAATAATGCCTGACTTGCTGAGACCCCCCCCCCCCACCCCACCAGCTTTTTTTTGTTATGCAATTCCTTTGAGTAGAGCAGTATTATACCTACTACCAATAGAAGGAACATGGTACCCCTGGGTCGTAAAAATTGTTTTATTGGCCAATGTGCATCATAGTTTTCAAGCAGTTTATTTGAATAAAGTGCCCAATTCAGAGCCAGGATTTAGCAAGAAGAAGGTCTCAAGGAATCAAAATGTGAATGGAATATGTCAGGCAGAACAGTCCTCTCAATCCAGGAACATCTTAATTTAGTGCAGATTAGCAAAAATACTGGAGAATAGCGTTTGAATTTACAATGTTTTGTTATTCCAGATATATTTTGAAATGGTTCAATGGCCCAATTACTTACTATAAAATACTCTTGAAAATGTTTTGAAAATTGCGTGATTTATGGATTTGATTGTAATGAAATTGATTTAGAATATGGGTTAAAACTGAGTAAACACTGCATAAAAATAGAAAAATGGTGCTTCAAGTCTATAAACTCCATCATATTTAGGTAAATTTGACAACTAGTCTTAATCAAAATAAATTGAGCAACAACCATATAACCATATAACCATATAACAATTACAGCACGGAAACAGGCCTTCTCGGCCCTTCCAGTCCGTGCCGACCATTTATTTTCCCCTAGTCCCATCTACCTGCACTCAGGCCATACCCCTCAATTCCATTCCCGTCCATATACCTATCCACTTTACTTTTAAATGTTACAATCGATCCTGCCTCCACCACTTCTGCTGGAAGATCATTCCACACAGCCACCATCTCTGAGTAAAGAAGTTTCCCCTCATGTTACCCCTAAACTTCTGTCCCTTAATTCTCATGACATGCCCTCTTGTTTGAATCTTCCCTACCCTCAATGGGAAAAGCTTATCCACGTCAACTCTGTCTATTCCTTTCATCATTTTAAAGACTTCAATCCAGTCCCCCCCTTAAGCTTCTGCGCTCCAAAGAATAAAGACCCAACTCGTTCAACCTTTCTCTGTAACTTAGTTGCTGTAACCCAGGCAACATTCTAGTAAACCTCCTCTGTACTCTCTCTATTTTGTTGACATCCTTCCTATAATTAGGCGACCAAAATTGTACACCATACTCCAGAATTGGTCTTACCAATGCCTGTTCAATTTTAACATTACTTCCCTACTCCTATATTCAATGCTCTGATTTGTAAAGGCCAGCACACCAAAGCAACAGTGGTAATGATACATCTTTAAAAATGTTATCTCCACAATTTATTATATATATTTTTTTAAAGTATATGAAAATATTGTTTCAAACTTGAAAAAATACATAATTTTAACATGAACAAATTCTACCAGATTTATTTCCTGGTTAAAATGTCTTCTGAGGTAATCTGTGATCAGTGGAAGTATTTTCAATTTCATTCACTCTGTGGGGAATTCTAAAGGTAATAACCATGAAGGGCACCAGTAATTGCTGCCATTGCTTCATGGGTGTCTTTAATAAAGAGGCTGTGTGTAAATGAAAGAGATAAACGGTAACAATTTGCATTCTAGCTTGTTTTCAGTCCTTCTGACAGGGTTCACAGTCCATTGTTATCTTGAGCAAGCTTTGTACATGTTTGATCCTATCAATTGTGAGCAACTCAGTTCTTGGTAGAATATTGTTGCACCGCTGTAAGTATTCTCAATGAATTAGAATTAGAATTAGAATTGACAGTTCCATTTACTGCTCGATTTACTGTATTGTCAGTTAATCCTTACGGATGGTGAGGGAAAAAATATACTGTTACTTTATGTTTTGCAAAGCAATTTAGAGTTCACGTGAATGGGGCAGTATTAATATAACCAAAATTGAAGTCCTAATGTGACTTTCAAGTGCCGTAAAAAAAAAATAGAGGAGGCCTCCAACTTTGTCCAAAATCAATCTAAAAAAATTAAGTTTAAAATTGCTTGCATCAAAAATGAATTACCCTAGAATATTCAGGCTCTTTTGTTATTAACCTATATGCAACCTACAATATGCATGTCATTCAATGGAAGTGAAATGTAATCATATATCCCATAAATATGTAATTACTTTAATTATTTTTCTCTTGGAATTCCACTGCTGAATATTACAGGTTTTTCTAACTTTAACAGATCTTTTTAAAGCTTTCCTTAAAGTGTATTCCTTCCCATTTAAGTTAAAGATGCTCCTGTACCCTGTGCCATAACTCATCTAAGGAATTGTCAAAGGTAATTTCCATCATTGCAATTCTGTTATCAATTCCAAGACACAATAACATTCTCAAGGTAACAGAAAACAAGCAATTTGTGTAACACACTGCATGAGATTAGGACCTGTCACTATATAGGGTGTCCTACAAGGATGTCATATGCTTGGTTAGAATTTCAAGTACAGTAAATGTATAATATTTCAATTAAATGTGCATTATAGTTGTTCATCAGGTATGAATGACTTGCGTATAACAATGCATTTTAGTGAACAAACTAGTTTCTGAAAACAGAAATATGGTTAATGAATTGTACAGGATAACCCAATACTATAATAGGAAATATGCATATGTTTCAAGGAGGCAGAAGAGACTGCAGATGCTGGAACCTGGACCAAAACCAAAAAGCAGAGCTGCTGGAGGAACTCAACAGGTCAGGCAGCATTGGTGAAGGGACGTTTACTGTCCATTTCCCTCCACAGATGCTACCTGACCCACCAACTCCCTAGAGCCATAAAGATAAACAAAATCCCTTAATACTGTAACTACTTGAATTAAAATCTGTTTTCAGTTAATAACATGCAGAACCAATCAATGGTGCAATAGTGCTGGAACAGCAGAACCTGACCTCATGGTGAATAATGATAAGAGATGACCAGCTCCATAGTCATAGAGAGTCACAGAGTCATACAGTGTGGAAAACAGGCTCTTTTGCCCAACTTGCCCACATTGGCCAACATGACCCAGCTACACTAGTCCCACCTGACTGCATTTGGCCAATATCCCTCCAAACCTGTCCTATCAATGCACCTGTCTACATGTTTCTTAAACAGTAGGATAGTCCCTGCCTAACTACCTCCTCTGGCAACTCATTCCATACACCCACCACCTTTGTGTGAAAAGGTTCAATTCGATTCAATTCAATTCAACTTTAATGTCATTGCACAAATACAAGTATAGGTACAACAAAATGCAGTTTAGTGTCAGTTCTTAGTGATAGCAATATAGAAAAATAAATACAGAATGCAGACAATGTGGATGGAGAGACTGGAGAAATCTATCGGCGAGACTCCGAGTTCAGCAGTGTGATGGTGTTATTGTAGAAGCTGTTCCTCATCCTACTAGTGCGGGACCTGAGGCTCCTGTACTGCCTCCCTGATGGTAGGAGGGCAAACAGTCCATGGTTAGGGTGTGAGGGGTCTTTGATGATCTTCCTGGCCCGTTTCAGACACTGTTTTCGGTGGAGGGCATCCATGGCAGGGAGCGGGGCATCGATGATGTACTGGGCGGTTTTCACCACCCGTTGTAGTGCCTTCCTATCTGCCACGGTGCAACTGCTGTACCATACCGTAAAGCAGGTGGTCAGGATGATTTCGATGGTGCAGCGATAAAAGTTGGTCAGGATCAGGGGGGACAGGTGGGCTTTTTGGAGCCTCCTCAGAAAGTAAAGGCGCTGCTGTGCCTTTTTGATCAGCTTTGAGGTGTTGAGGGACCAGGACAGATCCTCCAAGATGTGTACCCCGAGGAATTTGTAGTTGGAGACCCGTTCCACCTCAGTCCCGTTTATATGGATGGGGGTGTGTCTGCCCCCTCTGTTCTTCCTAAAGTCAACAATGATTTCCTTTGTCTTCTGGGAGTTGAGGACGAGGTTATTGTTGGCACACCAGGTAGTCAGGTGCTGGACCTCCTCCCTGTAGGCTGACTCGTCGTTGTCGCTGATCAGTCCTACCACCGTGGTGTCGTCGGCAAATTTTATGATGGCGTTGGAGCCATACTTAGGGATGCAGTCATGGGTGAAGAGGGAGTAGAGGAGGGGGCAGAGCACACAGCCCTGTGTCACACCGGTGTTCAGTGTTATAGTGGAGGAGGTGAGGTTGTTGAAGTTGAGGAAATCCAGTGTCCAATTGCAGAGGGAGGTGGAGATCCCTCAAATCCCTATTAAATCTTTTCTCCTTCACCTTAAACTTATGTCCTCTGGTCCTCTATTCCCCTAATCTGGGCAAGAGACTCTGTGTACCTACCCGATCTATTCCTCTCGAGTCCCATGGTTTTTGGACTTAGCAATTGAGGTCCAAGAGAAAGATGTGGAAAGTAATGAAAGAGATCATTAATCTTTGCTGTGCAAGGAGCCCTCCTGATGCACACTCTGAAAGTAATGAACACATAAACCACTGAAGATCAATCTCCCTCATCTCCAGCACAAAGACTCTCTCTTGGCATGTCAGTAATTAGGACTCTAGTATTCCTCTCTATCATTCAGGGAGGTCTCTATTCTCTCCTGCATCCTCTCTTCCTTGCAGCAACCATGATGGTAATTCGAGTTTCACTGTACCTTAATTGGTACATGTGACAATAAACTGAACTTTGAACCTTTGATATGTGTTGCAGATGTTAGCCTGACTTGGAGTTGCAACTTTAATGATATTACTGTGCTTGCTATTGTATTCACTTGAGTCTGGACAGGACAAGAACACTACAGATCCTGTTTCAGTCCTTCTTTCTGACTGTAATTTGTTTCAATGCTGCTTCAAACTTATAAAACGGTCCAATTTGTGTTTTATTTTGTGGGGGACCAATTTGGCTATAGGGCTTAACCCAACGATGTTTTAACGTACTAAAAATAGGTAAAATTCAAATTGTAATCCCTTATTCTTCATTTGGCCCTTGATACTTTGGGCACAATTGATATCCTTATCAACTCCACTTCTCTCTTCCAACTGCTCATCTAGTTCTGTGTTCCCGCTGTTCATTTTCCAGGCCTGCTATTGTTTTGTTTGGCAGCAATCCACATGCAGAAATATGAAATCAACAAAAAGTCTCTCAGTTCCAATTACAATACTCCCTGCAGTCTTCTGAAACTTGGAACGATTATAGTAAACATTAAGATAGATGGAATCAAAACAGTAAAATCGATTACCAACCAACATGCAATTAATGATGATGTTTTAACTAATGCATCCAGATTTAAAGATAAGATGGGTCCTTCCCCCTACTTAAGGTGTGTTCAACTGTTTAAGCATAAGGCTGGGCATCAACTTGAACATTAATCACCAATGTGACAGCTGTTACGACTCCCGAAGGCTGGTTCCTCAGAGTCGCGTAACAAATCAAAACCAGGGTCAAGTTTAGATTATAAAACAGTCTTTAATTTGTAACACTAAACAAAACCCAAACCAGATTTTTTAAAGAACACGGTCAGGGACCAGAATTGGCTATCAAATAATATATAAGGGTGCTCCAGCCAGCCTTTCGATGGACCGTCGGACTGAAGACTCTAAACTGCATATATAGCCCTTACTCTGCAACCAAAATACCCGAAAACTCTCAGGTCATCCCTTCCGTCCCAATAGAACATTAATTTACAAAAGTATGCGAGAAATATATAAAATGCGGTGCCATGCCGCCAGGCCTTCAGCAGATCAACCCGGCACCTCTTCCTCCAGAGATCTATCTTGAAGACAGAGAGAATTCTGGGAGCTTCTGCCTTTTAAAGCTCCCGATGAGTCACCTGACGTAGCTGGGCCAATCGGGTACAGAAGCTGTTAACCCCTTGATTCCTGGCTCCCAGCCACGGCCTGCAGAGAAACAGAAAGGTAACATAGAAACATAGAAATTAGGTGCAGGAGTAGGCCATTCAGCCCTTCGAGCCTGCACCGCCATTCAATATGATCATGGCTGATCATCCAACTCAGTATCCCGTACCTGCCTTCTCTCCATACCCTCTGATCCCCTTAGCCACAAGGGCCACATCTAACTCCCTCTTAAATATAGCCAATGAACTGGCCTCAACTACCCTCTGTGGCAGAGAGTTCCAGAGACCCACCACTCTCTGTGTGAAAAAATTCCTTCTCATCTCGGTCCTAAAGGATTTCCCCCTTATCCTTAAGCTGTGACCCCTCGTCCTGGACCTCCCCAACATCGGGAACAATCTTCCTGCATCTAGCCTGTCCAAACCCTTAAGACTTTTGTAAGTTTCTATAAGATCCCCTCTCAATCTCCTAAATTCTAGAGAGTATAAACCAAGTCTATGCAGTCTTTGTACATAGTACATAGTACATATACTAAGTACATAGCATTCACCAGGGGGGGAGGAGTACCTAACAACAGCATAAGTCAAATCAGTATTGCAATCTTTTTATATCCCTCAGCATACATCCATCAAGTGTGTATTGTTTAATTGTAAATGGTCTTACCACTGTGGCAGTTGTTATGATTGGAACAACAAATGTACTTGTGCAGAGTGTAGCTCAGTTTAGCATCCAATTTGTGATGGTAACACCCAAATAAAATGTCCCAGCAATCCATGTTGGAAAGTGCTTGTGCTGAACCATTGAATCATTTTAGTTCTGGGAATGGATAGGGTATAATTACAGAAGATTTTGTACTCTTGTTTGCTATCTACATCAATGATTTGGATAAGAAAATACAGGGCAAGATTAGCAAGTTTGCTGATGATACGAAAGTGAGTGGTTTTGCAGATAGTGAAGATGGTTGTCAGTGATTGCGGCAGGATCTGGATTGATTGGCCAGGTGGGCAGAGGAATGCTTGATGAAATTTAATACAGAGAATTTAATACGTGAGGTGTTGCATTTTGTGATGTCGAACAAGGGCAGGACCTACACAGTAAATGGTAGGCCTCTGAGTAGTGTTGTAGAGCAGAGGGATCTAGGAGTACAGGTGCATGGTTCCTTGAAAGTCGAGCCGCTGATAGATATAGTGGTCAAAAAGGCTTTTGTCACTTTGGCCTTCATCAGAGTATTGAGTATAGAAGTTGGGAGGTCATGTTGCAGTTGTACAGGACGTTGGTGAGACCGCATTTAGAATATTGTGTTCAGTTCTGGGCACCATGTTATAGGAAAGATATTGTCAAGCTTGAAAGGGTTCAGAAAAGATTTACGAGGATGTGTCCAGGACTAGAGGGCGTGAGCTATAGAGAGAGGTTGAGTAGGCTGAGTCTCTATTCCATGGAGAGCATGAGGATGAGGGGGGATCTTGTGGATGTGTACAAAATCATGAGAGGAATAGATCAGGTAGATGCACAGAGCCTCTTGCCCAGAGTAGGGGAATCGAGGACCAGAAGACATTAGTTCAAGGTGAATGGGAAAATATTTAATAAGAATCCCAGGGGTAACCTTTTCACACAAAGTGTGAAAAATCCGAGGGGTAACTTGTTCAAGCAAAGGGTTGTGGGTGAACAAGCTGCCAGAGGAGGTAGTTGAGGCAGGGACTATCCTATCATTTAAGAAACAGTTAGACAGGTACATGGAAAGGGCAGGTTCGGAAGGATATGGACCAAATGCCAGCAAGTGGGATTAGTGTAACTGGGACATTGTTGGCCCGAGTGGGCAAGTTGGGCCAAAGGGCCTGTTCCAACACTGTATCACTCTATGACTCTACTCATGCCACTACATTGTTTGTTGCTTGGGCCATCATATATAAGGGAGATTTATGAGTGACAACATTGCTGTTTTTCTAAAATTAACTTTAGTTTCTGCAAGTTAACTCCAATCTGACCCATTTATATCTTACATCTATTTCTGTTTGATTTCAATTACCAGTTTCTATATTGGCCTTTTCGCCCAGTATTTTATGACAGCACAATCATTCACAGGCCTGCAAAGTAATTGATGTTAACCTGTTGCCAGAGTTCCTCTTATTGCACCCTCTTGAAGGTAAAGTACGCATTTTCTGCAAGCAACATTGATTTAATAGATTAATTTATAGATATAGCATGGACACAGGCCCTTCATCCCAGTGAGTGTAAACTGACCATTGATCACCCGTCAATACTAGTTCTATGTTATCTCATTTTTGCATTAATTCCCTACAAATTAGGGCAAAATTACAGAGACCAATTAAACTATAACTACACATGTATTTTGGAAGGGGTTTCAAATACATGTGTACTTAAGGGGTTGAACAGGCTAGATGCAGGAAGATTGTTCCCGATGTTGGGGAAGTCCAGGACAAGGGGTCACAGTTTAAGGATAAGGGGGAAATCCTTTAAGACCGAGATGAGAAAGACTTTTTTCACACAGAGAGTGGTGAGTCTCTGGAACTCTCTGCCACAGAGGGTAGTTGAGGCCAGTTCATGGACTATATTTAAGAGGGAATTAGATGTGGCCCTTGTGGCTAAGGGGATCAGAGGGTATGGAGAGAAGGCAGGTACGGGATACTGAGTTGGATGATCAGCCATGATCATATTGAATGGCGGTGCAGGCTCGAAGGGCTGAATGGCCTACTCCTGCACCTAATTTCTATGTTTCTATGAAAGTGAGAGGAAACAGAAGCATCTGGAGGAAACCCACAAGGCCACAGAGACAAGGTGCAAACTGCACACAGAACAGCACCCAAAGTCAGGAGCAAACCTGGGTCTCTGACGCTGTGTGGCAGCAGCTTTACCAGCTGTGCCGAGGATGAAAATAATGTGATAAAAAGGAGCTGCTGGTTTATACCACAGAATGCTGGAATAACTCATCGAGTCAGGCAGCATCTCAATGAAAATAGGAAGGTGATGTTTCAAGTTGGGGCTTTTCTTCAGACTGATTGTAATGATATAATATCTTATCAAATGTAATGTCTTATCCTGTCAATATAGTGGAGAAGAATTCTATGTCCAGTAAATTCAATAATTTGGAAAACCAAAAGTAGAGTTTTTTTTTAAACAATTGTTTCAGAAATTTACTTCAACTTTCTAGAATTGTGTAATTATAGAACAATATCACAGACCCTTGCTTTAAAATAAAATACCAATGACCACCTGGGGTAATATCCAGAGGTTCAAATAATGTTGTACAATATTTTCCATATAATAGATCAACATAGACAAAAGTAACAATACCAGATTGAAGTTTTGAAATGACAACCTTAATAAAAAAACATCTTTGCGATTTTTATGCATTTTTTTTTTTAACATTTATTTTATCTTGAAGTGTTTATCAGATGTGCTCTCTTTTGTTTTTGGGGTATAAATTCTCCAGCGAACAACACAAACACATTTTATTGGCAGAATTGTTTAGAAATCCTTACACCTTCCTCAAATCACAAAGCATGCTGCCTCAAAAATTAAATCAGTGAAGAAATGCTTGCATTTTTATTACTACCTAAATCACTCTAGTGTTAATTTGTTTCTTTGCCCACACAATAAGCAAACTTAGTGGAACAATCCGCAAATCAATCATTTTGAATGCCTCAGTTGAGATGACTATTTCATCTGCTAAGGTTGTTGAATTAGTTCTTTCAGGGCATTATAATGATTTAGTGCATATGAGGGAGGTGATGCTTCTGTTTGTACACTTGGCCCAGGAAATGCAGGCAAGGCTGCTATAATAATAGAATGGCAGTCTATTCTGGCACTTCTAACAGCCAGAGTTTTTGAATAGTTTCCATGGCAAAAACCTTCATTAATGACACTAAATGAATGTGCTGTCCATTAGTTGACTTAAATCCACAGCTTTTGTTGCCAGAGGGCCTGAACTTAAATTTGCTTATTTAGCATGGTATAAATTTGTTTGTTTCACTGTATACATTAAATAATAGAAGTTAATTGATGATGAATTGGAAAGTATGCACAGTTTCAGAGTTCTGCCAGCCAGGATTATGTAAAATTAGCTGTTATGTGTGCTCTTAGCCAAATTCATATTATTTTCACAACATGAGGAAAACAAAACATATTCAGCATTTTGTATTTATTAGTGGAAAAGTCACAGATTTGCATTTATGGGATGAACTCAACATGTACTTCTAATCAAAATTGTTTATTGTAAATGTGTGGTTTTTTTTTTAATTTCCTGCAGCGAAACTGAATACTAAAACCTGTAACCATGGGACCAAGCTGTCATGATTATGAGGGTGTGTAGAAAGGAACTGCAGATGCTGGTATGTACCAAGATAGACGCAAAGTGCTGGCATTACTCAATGGGTCAGCAGCATCTGGCTGCACCAGCAAAATACTGTCTGATCCATTGAGTTATTCCTGCACTCTGTGTCTATCTATAGTATGATATGGGTATATTTTATATTCACTTGGAGATGTTAGGAAGGCACCTCATTGTGCTCTGACATGCATTTTGCCATTAACCATTGATATTTGACCTTTCCATCCACACACATCTGATCTCTATAGGTGCCAGGAACCAGTTGTACAGACATCATTTCATTTGCACAATTGATTTTATTGTATTAATTTTAATATCTAAATTAAAGTCTAAACTTGACCACTTTCGGTTTGTGCTGTATATTGATTTTAGAAAAAACGCTACCACTTACGGCTGTGATTTTTGGCCATGTTACTCAGAGTCCCCCTCCGCTCATCAGGTGCAGAGGATTTTTCCCATCGATGAAAAATAAAAGACTTATTAATGTTTTAAAAATGTTGAGATTCTCTCTCCTGTCAATCACGCCATGAAGGCCACGTCCCTTCCAGTGGGAGAGGGGGAAGGTGGGCGTGCCTCAGTCACTGCAAGATGGGGGAGGGAGAGGCCATGACTCTCAGTCTGAGCTGTGAATCAAATGAACACTGAACACATGTCTACTAAAGTGTGAGAGTGGTTGTATGTGGTTTTAGGTGGTTTATTTGGAACTGTGTTTGGAAGGAATAAATGCTTTTATGTGCCTTTTAACTGTGCCTTTTAACCGTGCCTTTTAACTGTGCCACTAATTGGAACTGTGCAGCTAATTGGAACTGTGCAGCTAATTGGAACTGCGCGGCTAATTGGAACTGCGCGGCTAATTGGAACTGCGCGGCTAATTGGAAATGCGCGGCTAATTGGAAATGCGTGGCTAATTGGAAAAGTGTGGCCATTGGAAAAGTGTGGCTATTGCAACTGTGTGCCTTTTGCAACTGTGTCTGGAAGGAATAAATGCTTGGGTTACACAAAAAGCTGGAGAAACTCAGCGGGTGCAGCAGCATCTAAGGAGCGAACGAGATAGGTGACGTTTCGGGTCGAGACCCTTCTTCAGACTCTGGGTCTGAAGAAGGGTCTCAACCCAAAACGTCGCCTATCTCCTTCGCTCCTTAGATGCTGCTGCACCCGCTGAGTTTCTCCAGCTTTTTGTGTAACCCTCGATTCTCCAGCATTTGCAGTTCCTTCTTTAACACAGGAATAAATGCTTAATAGATCCGACCATGTTTACTGCAAAAGTCCCGCTCATTTTGTGATTTCCGCTTAGTGGACAGGTCACGCTGATTGCGTCATTTCCGGTGAGTGCAGAGGTCATGCTTAACACGGAAGTGTTGCTGACTGCGGAAGGCCCACAATGGAGACGCCGCGCTCAGCCATTTGAGTATTCAAAAATGCTTACTGCCATATGTATGGTGTGTGTGTGTGTGTGTTAGTGTGTCTTTGTGTGTGTGTGTGTGTGTGTGTGTGTGTGTGTGTGTGTGTGTGTGTGTGTGTGTGTGTGTGTGTGTGTGTGTGTGTGTGTGTGTCTCTGTGCATGTGTCTGTTTGTGCGTGTCTCTGTCTGTGTCTGTGAGTGTGTGTGTGTGTGTGTGTGTGTGTGTGTGTGTGTGTGTGTGTGTGTGTGTGTGTGTGTGTGTGTGTGTGTGTGTGTGTGTGTGTGTGTGTGTGTGCACTCTGCTTGAAATGCTGTGAAATTGGATTTGCTGCCTGCACTCTGCTTGGAGTGCTGTGTGGTTGGACTTGCTGCCTGCACTCTGCTTGGAGTGCTGTGAGGTTGGTCTTTCTTTTTTTATTTGTTAAATATTTTTTATTAGAAGTAAATACATATCAAGATAAGGATATACATGTCATAAACATTCTTAATATTATTAATATTAACAATTATTTCTAATTTGTACTTCTATGAGTTTTTCATTTTTTATATAGATAAGAAATATAAGAGAAAAATAAAATAAAGATAGAGATTCAGAAAAATGAATGAAATATTAAGCAGTTTGTACATCATTGGAGATTTATCGTGGGTTATTATATGTAAATCTTCGTCTATTTCTTCGTTCAGGCATCAGTCAGGTTCTCGCACCGA
Organism: Raja brachyura; assembly: GCA_963514005.1. Next base: position 22,462,121 of record OY740791.1, read on the forward strand.
ACCACTTTGACCCTTTAAATATTCAATAAATGGAGACCATATCCCTCTGAATTGATCCAACTTGCCCAGAAGGACAAGTCTTAATATTTCAAGATGAAGTGTCTCCGACATTTCAGTGATCCACATTTTAATTGTGGGGGATGTAGGACCCTTCCAAAATTTCAATAGAAGTTTTTTCCCAACTATTAAACTGTAATCAATAAAAATTATTTGATTTATTATTATTAATTGATCTGTTTCTAATATTCCTAATATTATTAATTTTGCGTCAGGAGGCAAATTTGTATTAACAACATTCAAGATTATCTTAAAAATGTCTGTCCAAAAGTTAGTAATTTTTATACAGTTTGTGAATAAGTGCGTTAGATTAGCTTCTAAGTGTTGACATTTATCACATATGGCTGGTATATTTGAAAAAATTCTATGTAATTTTGATTTGGAATAATGTAATCTATGTAGTACTTTAAATTGTATCAAGATGTGTCTAGCATTTAGCGAACAATTATGTATATTTTGTAAACTTTCATTCCATATTTCTGGTCTAATTGTTTGACCTAATTCATTTTCCCATGATTGCATATATGTTTCTGTCATTGGCACATCATTTTCTAATAAAATATTATAAATATATGATATCAATTTTTCTGTATTTGGATGTTTATTTAGACATTCATCTAAAATTTCTGCCTTTCTATTTCTAATTTCCTGTGTGTTTGATTTTACATAGTCTCTGATTTGTAAATATCTAAAATAATCTTTTGAATGTAATCCATAAATTTGTTGTAATTCTTGAAATGAAAGAAAGGAGTTTTCCCTGTAAAGATCACCCATCCTATTAATTCCATAATTTTTCCATTGTGAAAAACCTTTATCCATCATTGAAGGTTTAAATGTGACATTGTTTACAATGGAGAGAGCTAGTGGTATACATTTCAATTTTAATGTTTTCTTAAGTTGTTTCCAGATACGTATCCCACTTTCTATTATAGGGTTTTCTTTATAGGTTTTCTTAGCTAGTTTAGCATTGGCGAATAAAATCGTGCTAATGTCAAAAGGTGTACAATCTTCTTTTTCCATTTTTAACCAATTTGGTTGTTTATCTAATTCATCCAGCCAAAAATTCATATTTTTAATACTAACTGCCCAGTAATAAAACATAAAGTTTGGCAATGCTAGACCTCCATTTATTTTTGATTTACATAAGTGTTTTTTATTTATTCTATGACTCTTATATGCCCAGTTAAAATTCGTGACTATAGAGTCAACTTTAAAAAAAAAAGTTTTTAGGAAGGTATATTGGTATCAATTGGAAAAGATATAGTATTTGTGGAAGAAAAATCATTTTTATTGCATTAATTCTACCTAACATTGAGATAGGTAATGTTTTCCAATATGAAATATTCTTATTTAGTTTATTCAGTAATGGTGGGAAATTAGATTTAAATAAAGAATCATATCTTTTTGTTGCATGAATTCCAAGATATTTTATTTTTTCTTTTGCTATCTTAAAAGGATATTGTTGTAATGTATGTAGATTATTTACCATTATTGGCATCAGTTCACTTTTATTCCAATTAATACTATATCCTGAAAACGAACCAAATTCAGTTATTAAATTTAATAAATTTAAAATACTAATTTCCGTAATATAAAGTAATACATCATCAGCATATAAGGAGATTTTATTTTCAGTTTCTCTAGTTTCGTACCCATATATTTCAGGATGTAATCTCATGCTTTGAGCTAATGGTTCAATTGCAAGTGCGAACAGTAGTGGGGATAATGGACAACCTTGTCTACAGCCTCGGGATAAATTAAATTTAGTTGATAACATTTGATTTGTTAATATTCTAGCTGTTGGATTCACATATAATAATTTAACCCATGATATAAACTTCTCTCCCAATTTAAAAGTTTCCATGACCGAAAACAGATAAGACCATTCCACCTGGTCAAAGGCCTTCTCCGCATCTAATGAAATAATTACTAGGTCTTTATTAATACCTCTTTTCAAATATATAATATTGAATAATCGTCTCAGATTATATGAAGAATATCATTTTGGTATAAATCCTGTTTGATCCGGATGAATTAATTTGTTAATCACTGAGCTTAGTCTTTGTGCTAGTATCTTAGTTAGTATTTTTTGATCAGTGTTTAAAAGAGCTATAGCTCTATATGATCCTGGATCATCCAGATCCTTATCTATTTTTGGTATAAGCGTTATAATAGATTCATTTAACGTTTCTGGTAATGTCTGTTGGATATAAATGTGTTCATAAAGTGTCTTTAAATGTGGTGCAATCAAATCATAGAATGTTTTATAAAATTCCGACCCCTTTAATTTACATTTTTTTTTAAAATGCTTCTATTCCTATCCGGTTTTCTGCCGTTTTAACTGAATATAAGTTTTTATAATATTGCAAAAATCTCTCATTAATATCTCTAGGATTTACTAGCAGCTCGCCATTACGTGATTTAATCCTATGGATTATTTTTTCTCCCTCCAGTTTCCGTAGTTGACGGGCAGATAATTTTTGGGGTTTATCTCCAAATTCAAATTGTAATTGTTTAGTATATTGATAGAGTTTTACCACTTGATCTGAATATATTTTATTTAATTTGTATTTCAATACAGCATTTTATTATGTTTTATCATAGTTGGGTTAACAGCATTCTCTGTATCTAATTGTTTAATCTCCTTTTCCAATGCCTGTTGTTCCCTCCGATTCTCTTTGTTAAAAAATGCTTGAGAAGAAATCATAATTCCATGAGTAAATGCTTTAAAAGTTTCCCATAATAGAGATGAAGATATTTCCGGTTTATCATTTATTTCAAAGAAAGTCTTAATCTGTTCTGTAATATATTTCTGAGTTACTTTGTCCTTTAAAATGTGTGGATTAAGTCTCCCACTGTCTCTGTTTTTCCATTTTACCATTTATTTTGATCTTAAATGTTAAAGGTGCATGATCTGAGGTTGTAATATTATGGTATTTTGAATTATAAGTGAGTGAAATAAGTTTAGAGTCTACCAGAAAATAGTCTATTCTTGAATATGTTTTATGTACAGGTGAATAAAACGAATATTCTCGTCCAGTTGGGTTTTCTATTCTCCAAACGTCTTTAATATTACTAGTATCTATGTATGCATTCAGTAAATCATTTGAATGCAATTTGATTTTCCGTTGCTTTGATGATCTATCTAGATAAGAATCTAGGGTACAATTTAAATCTCCTCCAATTATTAAGTTGTGTTGTGCTAATTCCAGGATGGTATTAAATATTTTCTTAAAGAACAATGGGTTGTCAAAGTTTGGTCCATAAACATTGACAAAAATCATTTTTTTGTGCATTTAATTCTCATATTACAATAATATATCTGCCGTCACTGTCATGTATAGTTGTTGTGTGTTTAAATACAGTGCCTTTACGAAATAATATTGCTATACCTCTAGATTTATGTGTAAAAGAGGAATGGTATACTTTATCTATCCATTTAGCTTTCAATCTATGCTCTGCATCTTTTTTTAAATGTGTCTCTTGGATGAAAGCTACATCTGTTTTAAGTGCTTTTAAATGTGTCTATAATAGAGCAAATGGTTCAGTTCGACAGACCCGACCTTACACCCGAACTCCAAATAGATGAATTTCAAGACCCTTGAGTGTCTCTCACGTATATATCTCCTTTGAATATATTTATAACTCCATTCATATTTAAAATAATAAAGATAGATTATAATATGGCCAAAAAAAGGATAGATGAAGAGTTTAGTAATGTGTGTAAAGATGGAAAAAACTACATCTAGAGTTAGTGTAGTTAGTGAAAGCCATTCTAACATGGCTAAATATCTACTGACTTCCGTAGTTGATGTTGAAAACTTATCAGCTCCTTGGTTTCTTAACATTATTATACCGTAACAGTCTCTTACCGGGGATATTAAATTCTGGAGTATACAAATTCCATTAGTCAGGAATGTGAAGATACATATATTTAAAACATATTAAGTAAATATAATTTAAAAAAAAGGGAATTAAAAAAAACCCTATAGGGGAAAGGAAGGAGAATAAAAAAAGGGGGGGGGGGAGAAAAAGTACGAATTAAATCTCACTATATATTCTACACAATTATAATTATTATTTATCTAATTCTAAATAGTTCAGTTATAATTAAATATTAGTCATTAATGATAATTATTACTTCTGATTAATAGTAACACCGTGCATTGTTAGTATTTATTAGTTATTTGTATTAGTAGTGCTACTATTGTAAATATTAATCTCCATAGGAGAGTTTCCAATCCGCTTCTTTCTCCAGCCTCCTTAAACAAGTCCTTTGTTCCATCCAATCTGGTAAAGTCAGTTTATTCCTTGGTGTTGTTCAATTTTAAAGATATTATTCAATCTTCCTCACTCTCTTTAGTTTTCTGGGCAAAGTCCAGTGCGTCCGAAGGATTGGTGAAAAAATATTCTTTCAGGTTGTGAGTAACTCTTAAGGCAGCTGGATACCTCAGACCATACTTCAAATTCTTTCCTTCCTTCAAGATTCTTTTAATCTCCTTAAACGCGTTTCTTTTCCTGGAGACCTCTGCTGGGTAGTCTTGGTAAATACTGATCTTATCACCTTCATATGTAAGATTTCTGCTTCTTACAATTTTTGCCATCATCTCCTCCAGGACATGATCATATTGAACTTTTATTATCATTTGCCTTGGAGGGGCATCGGGTCGTGTCTGACGTCTCATCACTCTATGAGCTCGAGCAAGTAAAGGCTTATGATCCAGAGACAAAACTTTTTGCAATAAATTTGCAGTAAATTCTCTGGCACCTTGGTTCGCCTCTCTCCCTTCTCGAATACCCACAATTCTCAGGTTCTGTCTTCTCTGGCATCCTTCCAATTCAGTACATTTATCAATTATTTTGCCCAGCAGTGTAGTTAGACGTTGATTTTCTGTGATGCGTGTTTTCATAGTTTGAGCACTTGTGTCGGCTATCTCCTCAAGGCTCTTTATGGCTGTCGACTGTTGATTCAGCGTCTCTTCCACTGGCTCCATCTTTTCTTCTATTTCAGTTGCCAGCTTACTGATTTTAAAATCTATTTCATTTGATGTAGTTTTAGCCTGATCAACCAGTATGTCGGCAATTTCCTTCTTCAATTTTTCAGATAATTCCGCAACTTTGGAGTTAATTTCAAATTTTAACTCCTTCATCTCCTCTTTGATTTTTTTTACTTCTTCTTTAAAATTAATTTTCTTTAATTCTTCATTAGTTTTTACAAGTTCTTTTCCAAGTTCATCCTTCAGCTCTGCAATTTCTTGTGAAATAAAATTTCTGAGTTCCTCACCTTCCGTTTTTTTCTTTGCTTTTTTTGACACATCTTCTTGGGATAACGTCCTACCCGCTCCCGAGGCTTCCATCGGGCCTTGTTCTGTTTCTGCCGGTTTAAGTCTTGTAGGTCGAGTTTACGTTTTTTCAGCGGGGGGACTGTGCTGCATAGGCATTGTAGGTCGCGCGCCTGATATCGTCACTCACGGCAGCTGGTACCAAAGCAGCAGGCAGCAGGTAGGAGTTTTCTCCCCGGTAAATTCAACTTTTTTCAAGAGGAGCTGGCTGGCGTGCCTCCCTAGCCCTCCATAGCACCACCGGAAGTCCGAGGTTGGACTTTCTGCCTGTACTCTGCATGGAGTGCTGTGAGGTTGGACTTGCTGCCAGCACTCTGCTTGGAGTGCTGTGAGGTTGGTCTTTCTGCCTGCACTCTGCTTGGAGTGCTATGAGGTTGGACTTGCTGCCTGCACTCTGCTTGGAGTGCTGTGAGGTTGGACTTGCTGCCTGCACTCTGCTTGGAGTGCTGTGAGGTTGGACTTGTGGCTTGCACTCCGCTGCACGTGCTGTGAGATTGGATTTACAGGCCTGCATTGAATGATGACTTTTGAGGTAAATTCTCAGATTTTCTTTGTTAAAGTTTGACTGCTCAATCTCTCTATATTAAAATTGTTTTTTTTATATCAACAGCAAATAGCCACAAGAGGCAGTGAGCAGCAGAACACATCAAGAAACACAACAAGAAAGAACTTAATAAAGCTCATCTTTAACATTTAAATTGTTGTTATATTTTAAGAGTCACTCACATTTTAAGCTTTAATAAATCATTTTTCCACTTGCCATGCCTGCGTGTTCTTCATCACAATGGGAACCTAATTGGCAGGAATGGATGCGCTGTTGGAGAGCCATGAACAGTGCATGAGGGGAAGGTTGACGGGAGATGGACTGAATGCATCGGGGGGGGGGGGGGGGAGTGGCAAGGAGCAGAGTGGGGGGTGAAGGGAGGAGGGGTGACTGAGTGAACTGCCACCACACCAGCCATGAGTGACTGGACTGCCAGCCCACCAGCCATGAGTAAGTGAACTGCCAGCCCACCAGCTGTAAGTGGCTGAAGTGCCAGCCAACCAGCCATAACTTAGTGAATTGCCAGCCCACTAGCCATGACTCACTGAACTGCAAGTCTAAGAATTCATTCAGTCCACAATGTCCATAGCCCTCTGCATAATAGCCCTCGGCAAACCAGTCCCTTTAGCGCACAACACCCAAACTAGCGCTCCAGAGATCTACGCAAGGATAAACTTTCCTCCTTCATTGCTGTGATCTGAAAAAAAGATGAACATGTCTAAAATTGATTGTCCATCCTTTCCCCTTCTCTCTCACACAGTCTGTCACCGGTTTTGAGCAGAATTTCTAGCAGTTTCTTAGCTGCCAGCTCACCAGGCCTGAGTTACTGAGCTGCCAGCCTGCCATGCCGAAGTGACTGAACTGCCAGACCTGAGTGACTGAGCAGCCAAGCTTGAGTGACTGAGCTGCCAGCCCAAGAATCCATTTGGCCCACAATGTCCATACTAGCCCTCTGGAAACCAGTCCCTCTGACCCACAACATCCATGCTAGTGCTCCAGAAACACCCCCCCCCCCCCACCCTTTACAGGCCAGCAATATTGGAATTGGTGGAGAGATGAAATGTTGCATTGGAGGACCAGCCCACCCGTATGAAGCTGGAAACAAACGGGTCCCATGTTCACATGGGAGGGCTGGTCCCCCAACGCAGGCCAAACAGCTCATTGTATTTAAATGTATTTCCATTTCCATTGCAGTTTCAGGCACAGGGCAGGCCAAACAGCTCATTGCATTTTCAATTAATTTCCATTTCCATTGCAGTTTCAGGCACAGGGCAGGCCAAACAGCTCACTGAACTTTCATTTAATTTCCATTTCCATTGCAGTTTCAGGCAAAGGACAGGCCAAACAACACATTGCATTTCACTTCATTTGCATTTCCATTACATTTTCAAGCACAGGGCAGGCCAAACAGCTTATTGAATTTTCACTTTATTTCCATTTCCATTGCAGTTTGAAGCACAGGGCAGGCCAACCAGGTCATTACTTTTTTACTTCATTTCCATTTCAGTAACAAGCATAGGGCAGGCCAAACAGAATGCATTTTCACTTAATTTCCATTTCCATTGCATTTTCAAGCACAAGGCAGGCCAAACAGCTCATTGCATTTTCATTTCATTTCCATTTCTTTTGCAGTTTCAAGCACAGGGCAGGCCAAACAGCTCAATGCATTTTCATTTCATTTCCATTTCCATTGCAGTTTCAAGCACAGGACAGGCCAAACAGCTCATTGTATTTTCAGATTGCATTTTCAGTTCATTTCCATTTCCTTTGCAGTTTCAAGCACAGGACAGGCCAAACAGCTCAATGCATTTTCATTTCACTTCCATTTCCATTGCAGTTTCATGCACAGGGCAGGCAAAACACCTCAATGCATTTTCATTTCATTTCCATTTCCATTGCAGTTTCGTGCACAGGGCAGGCAAAACAGCTCATTGCATTTTCATTCCATTTCCATTTCCATTACAATTTCAAGCACAGGGCAGGCCAAACAGCTCATTGCATTTTCAGTTCATTTCCATTTCCTTTGCAGTTTCAAGCACAGGGCCGGCCAAACAGCTCAATACGTTTTAATTTCATTTCCATTTCCGTTGCAGTTTTCATTAAGGGCTAACAAATCATTTATTGCAATTACATTGCAGACTCACAGTTCAGTTGATTCACAGCTTAGAATCACAGTTGAGGCCTCTCTCTCGCGATCTTCCAGAATGACTGTCTCACGTTCAGGCATCTGGGGTTTTATAATCCTGCCCCCTCCCCCCCCCCCAGAAGGGGTTTTACCTTCATCATGGTAATTGACAGGTGAGAGGACCAATCAGCTGATCTAAAAAAAAATTTAAACACTCAAAACTTTTTTATTTTTCATTGATTGGAAAAATCCTGAGTCTGCCTCAGCGGAGGAAGATTGTAAGTAAGATGGCCAAAAATCATAGCGATATACAGCAGCATTTTTTTTTCTAAAATCAATATACAGCGCAGACAGGAAGTGGTCAAGATAAGACTTTTAGTTATATAGCTGTTTAAAATCCATGTATTGAAGGAAGAATATTTTACACCCCATCTGTGGTCCCTAACCCCAACCCTAACCATAACCCTGACTGGGCGTCACCCACAGGACAGCATACGTCAGCGGGTGACAGGGCGCATGACGTGATGAGACACCCAAATGTCGCCCCAGGAATTTGAACATTCCAAAATCCTGGGGCGACAGGGAAGCACCGCGCATTACTGCGCGTCCCTGCATGCGTCACCATGCCTCACCATGCATCACGCCTGCGTCATGAAGCGACAACCTCTTTTTCTGTCGCTGTCGCCTAAATGTCGCCCAAAATTACTCCAATGTGGGACAGGCCCTTAACTACTGGAGCTCCCTGCAGAGGGACTTTAATCCTACCACTGCAAATGATCAGGAGGATGCAAATGAGACTGATGAATCATTACCATGGCACAAATGTATACCAATTAACACTGACATTTTTCCAATTAACTACTTCTGCCATTGCAATGTCTGGCTTGCAGTACAATTTTATAATATGACTTTCTCCTGCTTTTCACTGTCAAGTAGCACAGAATAAGGTTGAATGCAAGTCAAGCGGATGGAATAAGCTTATATGTAAGTCAACCATGCACTTAGTTTAAATGTACATACGTCAATTAACTTTTAATCGTGAATTGTAACTTTCATGTACTGAATACAAAATTAGTTAAGTATATATCCAGAATATACCAAGGTAGTATTATTAAACCAGATCCACTTTATCCCTTTACATTACATGATAATACATTTGTGAACTATTAACACGTAGTTATATTCACCTTCAGACTTCTTGTATTAATTCCCATTAACTTCTGAAGTTATTTATTGTGAATAGAAATTAGTTCAGCAAATTCCTAATGCAGAATGACGCCTAGAATTCAGGTGTACTTTTGAAAAGCCATTGATGGAAAGTTTGGAGTAACAGAGTATCCCTTATATCTGAAGATTGCCGCTAAGACATTTTGCTATATGTTGTGGTAATATTTTGTTTCTTGTGATTTGTCCTATGTATTGTATCTGCAAAGTAGCATAAGAACTTAAACACAATGTGATGAGTACATTTATATTATTTTTATTCTTCTTGACAATGCTGTGAAATCTAACTTTCTTGCTTCATAAATGAACCAAATGAAACAAATTTTATTAGATTGCATATCAAGTAAACCTTCTTGCAGTTTACCATAATTGGTTTTATTTAATTAATTTGTAACCTTCATAAAATATTAATGTCGTTACTACTAATTGTAATACCATACTGCTTAAGAGAATATATTACTGTAGCTATCCAATTAACTGCTCCAGCTAAATATTTTGCATGAAATTTTAATGTAAGCTCTTAACTGGAAGGAATATATTTGAAACTCACACAATTGGTGTCAGAGCAAATCTTATATAACAGATTAACAATGCTGATAAGAATGAAAACAAAATAATCCATAGCTGGTAGAAGGAGCTTTGCTATGTATTTAGACAGAGCCAGTGTTCTCATTTATAGAGTCACAAGGAACTGCAGGTGCTGCTTTACAGAAACAACAGATTCAAAATGCTGGAGTAATTCAGAGGATCATAAGGTCATATGGCCATAAGTGATAGGAGTAGAATTAGGCCATTCAGCCCATCAAATGTACTCTGCCATTTAATCATGGGTGATCTATCTCTTCCTCCTAACCCCATTCTCCTGCCTTCTCCCCATAACCTCAGCATCAGTTAGTGTTTATAGAGAACATGCATAGGCTAGGTGACTTTTTGGATCAGGACCCTTCTTCAGACTGATTGATTCTTCTTCTTCAATCACTGGTTCAGGTCAACCGGTCTTGACCTGAAACATCACCTATAGATGTTCTCCAGAGATGGTGCCTGACCTGCAGATTTATTTCAGCACCTTGTATCCTTTTTTTTTGTCTTCTCACTTATGGTTTGTTTAGTTTTAGAGATACGGCATGGAAACAGACCGTTCAAACCATTAAGTCACATCGACCATCGATCACCTGTTCACACTAATTAGTTATTTTTTCAGCCACTCCCTACACATTAGTGGCAATCATTTTTTTTTTAAAGAGGCCAATTAGCCTCCAAATCCACACTTCTTTGAGAGGTGGGAGGAAACCAGAGCTCCTGCAAGAAATCCACGCTGTCACAGGAGGAGCGTGCAAACTCCACGCAGACAGCACACGAGGTCATGGTCGAACCTGTGTCTCTGGCACTGTGAGGCAGCAGCTCTATGAGCTGCACTAATATGGTTTGAAACTATTATCAGAAAAGGCAAAGACCATCCTGTTTCAAAATTTAGGTGGATATTAATTATCCTATGGTATTATTAGGAGGAAATAGTACTTTACTTATTTACTGGGCAAACTAAAGCACCACCACCACAAACAAACTAATTGGAAACAAATTAGCTTACATCTTATATCTTCCAGGCTATGTGAAGCCAGTGGAGTTATTTCTGAAATTTGTAATTTATAATATAAATCCACATCTTTATGATTTTTTGCTGTGTGAATCACAAATGGAAGACAATTTTTGTAAAATAGAGCTTTATGTGATGAAAAATATTAAACAAACTAAACAAACCATTAGTCACGTTTGTGAAAATTGTGACTATACTTAATAAGAATGAATCAAGAAAATGACTCGTAGATTAATACAATAAGTTCACAATGTGGTAGACACGTAGATTAATACAATAAGTTCACAATAAGTTCACAACAGTATATACATCAACTGATATATTTACAACTCATATAATACTAAATTCTCGGACATAGTGAATGAGAGTGATTGAGGAGGGCTGCTGAGAGTGAGGAGTGCCGGCAAGAGTGTAGGGGGACCTGTGCTGCCGAGAGCGTAGGACCCACAGCGCCGAGAACGAGGAGTGCCGCCAACAGTAAAGGCCCTGTCCCACGGTGCGAGTTGACACACGAGTGACCCAGAGTGACAGACTCGTGGTTGAGTACGATATTCCAAGTTGATGTGCAAGTGTTTGTGGCGAGTTCCCACGGGTATGGTAATCTGCGATGTTCCGAGATCGTCTCCAGAGTTACCAAGTTCCCCTCCCGTTTGCTCTTGAGTTACCAAGTTCCTCTCCCGCTCAGGGCGTGTGTTGTTGCTGCAGTCCTGGATTCGCATTTAAAGCACTCGGTTATCTTCAGCAGTTCAGGCGAGGACAGGTTTGGGGGGGGGGGGGGGGGGGGGGGGCGAGGGATGGTGGAATTGGGAGAAGGCAAAGACTATGGGTGGGGAGGAGTGAGAGGGGGGCTAGGAACGGCATCTGCGAAACGGGTAGTCAACCTTTAGGGTCCCGGCCCGAAACATCCCTATACATTTTATGATTTCCCTCCAAAGATGCAGCCTCCTGTGGTTTGTTTGCACAACTCTCTTCCCTCTCTCTCCCAACATTGGGGGGGGGGGGGGGGGGGGACGACGACAAGATAGTTTAAACGGACCTTACCCCCACTTCATGCTTCTGTTGCGCATGATTCAGCAGTAAAACCTCTCTTCCCCTTACCCAGCGACGCCCGATTCCTCGCACCCCCACAAGTTCACATCGACGAGGGAAGAATGAGCGGGGAGTCTGAAGAAGGGTACCGACTCGAAACATCACCCATTCCTCCTCTCCAGATGCGATGCCTGTCCCGCTGAGTTACTCCAGCATGTTTGTGTCCATCGTCGGTGTAAACCAGCATCTGCAGCTCCTTCCTACAAACGGACAGTGAACTGCCTCGGCCAAATTAGGAACATTAGGATTCTCTGATGTGCGTTTCTTACACTTGATCATATCCGAAACTAAAGTATAGATAGACACAAAATGCTTGAGTAACTCGGCGGGACAGGCCGCATATCTGGAGAGAAGGAATGGGTGGCGTTTTGGGTAAGTCTGAAGAAGGGTCTCGACTCCATTCCTTCTCTCCAGAGATGCTGCCTGGTCCGCTGAGTTACTCCAGCATTTTGTGTCTATTAAAGAGTTCCCACGGTAGACGCACGAATCACTAAACTTAACGCACGGGCCACTACGATATAACTCTGAGTTTAAATGTTTCAATTTTAAACTTGACCACGAAATTTGACTCGTGGAAAAAGTCAAACATGTTTGACTTTTTTCACGAGTTCACAAGTTTCACAGGTACCTGCCGTTAGCGCCACGAGTGGACAAGTTGATCGCGCGAGTTCCGACGTTCCCACTACGTTGGCTGTACGTGATCACCACGAGTGAAAACTTGGGGTCACTCGTGGGCCAACTCGCACCGTGAGACAGGGGTTGGCCGCCAAGAGTAACGAAGGCTACCAAGAGTGTAGCGGGACCTGTGCTGCTGAGAGTGAGAAGTGCTGCCAAGTGCTGTAAAAGGGGAACCAATGCCACCAACAGCGAAGAGGGCCACCGAGAGCGTAGAAGGAGGCATGGCGCAAGGCAAGAGTAAGAAGGGGCGCCAAGAGTGTAGTGGGACCTGTGCTGCTTAGCACAAGGAGGGCAGCCGAGAGTAAGGGGGGACCCGCGGTGCCAACAGCGATGAATTTCGTAAGGCCAGGGGGTCACCAAGAATGAGGGGGGTGGAGGGTTCACAGCGGGGAGTTGCAGGGCCAAAGGAGGGACCTGGCAGGAGGGCGTCAGCTGCCACGTGCGGTGACAGGCCAGATCTGCTGCTGCGAGAAGATAGCATTGTTCGATAAACTGTTTGTCACTTCGTCAGCACCAGAAACATGGTGACTTTATTTGTAGCCTCAAAAGGATTTGAGTATAGGAGCAGGGAGGTTCTACTTCAGTTGTATAGGGTCTTGGTGAGACCACACCTGGAGTATTGCGTACAGTCTGGTCTCCAAATCTGAGGAAGGACATTATTGCCATAGAGGGAGTGCAGAGAAGGTTCACCAGACTGATTCCTGGGATGTCAAGACTGTATTATGAACGAAGACTGCATAGACTCGGTTTATACTCTCTAGAATTTAGGAGATTGAGAGGGGATCTTATAGAAACGTACAAAATTCTTAAGGGGTTGGACAGGCTAGATGCAGGAAGTTTGTTCCCGATGTTGGGGAAGTCCAGGACAAGGGGTCACAGCTTAAGGATAAGGGGGAAATCCTTTAGGACCGAGATGAGAAGGACTTTTTTCACACAGAGTGGTGGGTCTCTGGAACTCTCTGCCACAGAGGGTAGTTGAGGCCAGTTCATTGGCTATATTTAAGAGGGAGTTAGATGTGGCCCTTGTGGCTAAGGGGATCAGAGGGTATGGAGAGAAGGCAGGTACGGGATACTGAGTTGGATGATCAGCCATGATCATATTGAATGGCGGTGCAGGCTCGAAGGGCCGAATGGCCTACTCCTGCAACTAATTTCTATGTTTCTATGTACTGCCTCGGTGACGTCTGCTGTATGATTTTACTGGAATGCAGGCAAAAACAATGAATTTCACTGCACCCATGTACTGTGATAATAAAGTATGGTTGTATTACTGAATCATTGAGATCTATATTCCCTGATGTGACTGTAGCACAATATAGTGTCCTATATACAAGCTCTTTAAGCAGAAATATAAATATTGAATTCTTGATAAGTATGACCAGTCAATAGATGATGACAAATCTCTCCTACATAAGGCATCTGGCAAGTGCAGTTGGCAAGATATAATAATCGTGGCATCTTACAGTGAGCTCTACAATCTGAAATAAATATACACACCCTTCTATAAATGGTTAGTCATACAAATTAATGATATGAATACTTTGTTACATGACACTTACTGCACTTTTCGGCCATTTCTAGGGAAACAATGCACGTTGGAATTATTATTGTTTTATGATCATTTTGTTGTCATTCACAGCAGCTGCTTTATCTATCACAGTCGAGTTTGGCAAATAGCTATTTTGTTTGCATTGGTTGATCCAGTGAGAGAAGTATTTACTTAACCAATATTTGAGGGACGTAAAATGAGAACAGTAGAATTTTATGACTTCTGCGGTTGGGCAAATGAAAAACCGTAAAAATTCAGATAGGAAAGGGTCATTGATTTAGGTAGTTACAGGGCAGTAATGTTGAAAATAATTCACTTGAAAGAAGGCAGCAATGGCACAAGTGCCAGAGACTCGGGTTTGATCCTGACCTCAGGGGCTGTTTGTGCAAAATGTGTTCATTCTCCCTGTGACCATGTGGGTTTTCTCCGGGTGCTCCGGTTTCCTTCTCCATTCCAAAGTCGTTCGGTTTTGTATGTTAATTGGCTTCAGTAAGTTACTTCTAGTGTGCATGATGTAAAAGTAAGGTAGCATAGAACTAGCGTATGGGAGATGAATGGTCGGCATGTACTTGGTAGGCCGAAGGGCCTGTTTCCAGGCTGGACTTTATTCTCACATATATTTGGAGTATGGAGGTGTGAAAGGTTCACCTGTACCCAGGTTCACCTGTACTCAAGTTCATATGCACAAGTATGGTGAGGTACAGGTACAGTGCTAATCCTGTCTATAGCAGCATCACAGGCATCAATAACATGTTCTACACAAATTATACATAATTGCATGAACATTTTATAAGGCAGGGAAAAGAAAACGACAGAATAAACAGTAATAAACAGAATATTAGTGCAAAACACAATTACTATGGTAGTGCAAGCTGTGGCCCGTAGTGATCCGTTGCCATAGTAGGATTAGGATTGTGCAGGTTGGCTCAAGAACTTGATGTTTTAGGTAATTGGCTGTTCCTGAATCTGGTTGGGTGGGACTTCAGGCTTCTGTACTCCTTCTGTTCTCCACGGTAGTCGCGAGAAGAGGGCATGGCCTGGAGGGTGGAGATCCTTGATGATAGATGCAGCACTTGAGGCAAGATTTCTTGCGGGTGCTTTCGATGGCGCAGATGGCTGTTCCATGTTGGACTGGACTCAACTCTCTGTGGCTCTTCCACTCCTGTGCATTGGAATTGCCACACCAGCAATGAGCATCCGGTCACAATCTCTGTAGAGTGCATCTTTTTTTAGTTTAGTTTAGTTTAGACATACAGCATGGAAACAGGCCCTTTGGCCCACCGAGTTCGCACAGCGATCCCCACTCATTAATATTATCCTACACACATGAGGGACAATTTTACATTCATGCCAAACCAATTAACCTACAAAAACCTGTATGGCTTTGGAGTCATAAGTGATAGGAGCATAAGTGATAGAATGTGGGAGGAAACCTATGATCTCGGAGAAAACCTATGTGGTCACGGGGAGAACATACAAAGTCTGTGCAAAGAGCAACCGTAGTAAGGATTGAACCCAGGCTCTTGGTGCTTTTGGGCACCAACTCTACCACTGTGCAACCATGTTGCCAATCTGTAGAAGTTTACTAAAAATATTTGGAGACATGCCAGATCTCTTTGTGATTCAAAGAAGGTAGAGGCATCAACACACCCCCTTCATGATTGCATCTATATATTTATATATGTTCTCCCTCTTTGCCATAGAAGAGAGTACAGAACACAAAGATAAAGAGAATAGATTGTCCTCCAGGCATCCAGTACCTTGGAGATGTGAGAGATGCTGAAAATCAGTTGAGTCTCAGAAAGACCCTCAACTAAAATGGGGAGGTGGTGCCACCTGGTGTCAGAATGAAGTACATAGAGAGCACTTACATTGATATGTTGTTAAAGAATGAATTGCAGATGCTGGAGAATCGAGGGTTCACAAAAGGCTGGAGAAACTCAGTGGGTGCAGCAGCATCTAAGGAGCGCAGGAGATAGGCGACGTTTCGGGTCGAGACCCTTCCTCAGACTGGCTAGGGATCAGGGAAACGAGAGATATAGACGGTGATGTGGAGAGATAAAGAACAATGAATGAAAGATATGCAAAAAAGTATCGATGATAAAGGAAACAGGCAATTGTCAGCTGTTTGTAGTGTGAAAATGAGAAGCTAGTGCGACTTGGGTAGGGGGGAGATAGAGAATGCCAGGGCCCGAGGGCTGAGGGAGAGGTGGGAAGGGGAGGAGACAGCAAGGGTTAACAGAATTGAGAAAATTCAATGTTTAAGCCCAGAGGATGCAGACTCCCCAAGCGGAATATGAGGTGCTGTTCCTCCAATTTGTGGTGTTGCTCACTCTGGCCGTGGAGGAGGCTCAGAACCGAGAGGTCGGATACAAAATGGGAGGGGGAGTTGAAGTGCTGAGCCACCGGGAGGTCGGGTTGGTTATTGCGGACCGAGCGGAGGTGTTCGGCGAAACGATCGCCAAGCCTCCGCTTGGTCTCACCGATATAGATCAGCTGGCATCTGGAGCAACGGATGCAGTAGATGAGGTTGGAGGAGGTGCAGGTGAACCACTGTCGGACTTGGAAGGACTGCTTGGGTCCCTGAAAGGAGTGGAGGGGGGAGGTGAAGGGACAATCTCTTGTTAGCATCTCTTGCGGTTGCAAGGGAAAGTGCCCAGGGAAGGGGTGGAGCGGGAGGGAAGGGAAGAATTGACAAGGGAGTTGTGGAGGGAGCGGTCTTTGCGGAAGGCAAACAGGGGGGGAGATGGGAAGATGTGGCGAGTGGAGGGGCCACGTTGGAGGTGGCGAAACTGGCGGAGGATTATCTGTTGTATGCGCTGGCTGGTAGGGTGAAAGGTGAGGACCAGGGGGACTCTGCCCTTGTTGTGAGTGGGGGAATGGGGAGAGAGGGCAGTGTTGCGGGGTATGGAGGAGACCCTGGTGCGAGCCTCATCTATAGGATATAATGTCTGCAACAAATGAAATGTAATCATTTCCATGTTGCCATCATTCTTTCCCTGATATTTTTAAATTCATGCCTTTTACCTCATATAAAGCATTCATACATCCTGCAAGAGGTGGTTCACTGACAATGATGACTCCTGAAACAGTCAAATAGCTGTCAGGTTTTGTTGAGTACAGGGCCTGTCCCACTTGCCTGTCATTTACGCGACAGGCCAGTCGTGACTGTCGCGCGCGTCATCACGCGTCTTCATGAGTCAGCACAGCCGTCTGGGGTGCGTGACGTCATTTGAATACCCAGTTTATGATATTTACCCAGTTTATGATATTTATGGTGATGTTCTAAAATGTTCCAGTTTCGTGAGTGGTGCTAGCAATTGGAAACCTGCAGATGTAATGCCCCTATTCAAAAAAAGAGGTGAATGAAAAGTAGCAGGCTGCAGACCAAATTAATCTGTAGGAAGGAACTGCAGATGCTGGTTTAACTTGAACATAGACACAAAATGCATGTTCGGCGGGGCAGGCAGCATCTATGGAGAGAAGGAATGGATGATGTTTCGGGTCGAGACTCTTCTTCAGTCTGAGACATTTGTCTTTTTAACCTCTCCCTTATCCACAATCCAGGGACCCAAGCAGTCATTGCAAGTGAAGCATCAATTCACTTTTGCACTTTCTGGTTTAGTGTATTTTGGTGTTCACCATGTAATTTTCCCTACGAAACTGTGCACATTTTAAAATCGCACGCGCTTATATCCATGACGCGTAAAAACGGGCCGACTGCGTATGGGCATGGTGACGTAATCATGCGTCACCACGCGCTACACGTACGAGGTCAGGATGCCTGCGTGCGACCGTAATAGGCCCGCGTACGCGCACAATACGTCATGCCGGAGGCGCGCAAAGATTTTGTGCCGTACAAAATCCTGGAGTACCGCGCGATATCGTGCGTGACTCAATACCTCTATGCGCTTCCCCATGAGACTGGCCCACGCGGCCCACA
This sequence comes from Raja brachyura, assembly GCA_963514005.1. The sequence continues at coordinate 22,480,266 of OY740791.1, forward strand.
TGCTACTCGTGCTTCTCAATGCAACGCCGAGATCGCGTAAATGGCGCGCAAATGATGGCCAAGTGGGACAGGCCCTTAACTTTCTTTCTTAAAGGTTTTCTTTGTGTTTTGGAAGCCAATGCCATTGAGTGAAGATGTCATGGGTAATGATGCTGTTGCCTCAGGCATTGAATTGTACCCGACTTTTGAACCCCACCCACCAATCAATTTGCACTGCTGTTTTATCCTCCCAACTCCTTAACCCCTGATCCCTGTTGCCTCTTCTCCACTGCCTCCAGGGCTGGGAGTGGAGAGACGTCAGAAAGACTGATGCTGAGTCATTGAGAATGATGTCTGGTATCAATTGTCCCATTTATAGGAAAGCAAAACAGAACAATTTAGAGTGGTTAAATCCATGCCACAATATTATTGATCCTGGACCAGGCTCAAATATCTTCAATCTTTTGCATTGTCAAAAATATCACTCTCTCATTATTGTTGAATTGTGTGATTAGAAGCATGATCAAGTCACAGTTAAATACAAATACAAGTTTCTAATTAATTGACTATCCTAATTATAATGTTACAATGTTGAAGATGTTGATAATGTTATGTTGTAATCATAATTTTGTATAGTTTGGTTTAGAGATACAGTGCGGAAACATGTCTTTCGGCCCATCGAGTCCACGCCGGGCAGCGATCCCCAAACACTAGCACTATCCTACACACAAGGGACAATTTACAATTTTTACTGTTGCCAATTAACCTACAAGCCTTATTGTCTTTGGAATGTAGGAGGAAACACAGGACTCATCCCACCCTGCTGCCACCTTTTCACTCTGCTGCCCTCTGGGAGGCGATACGAGTCTTTGAAGGCCCGCACTTGCAGATTAACTAACAGTTTCTACCCACGTGCCATTAGAGAACTTAACTCAAACAGATAACACTACGGGCAACACTACACAATTCGGGGTGCATTATAAAAAATTGTCTGCTAGAATGTGCAATATAATGTGCATTTTTTTTATTATCTATTACTTATTTTATGCTTTGATCTTGTAGTAAATATAAATGTGAGAGTAAATGGTTGTTTGTGTTATTGTGTTGTTTGTTTTTTTTAATCTTTTTATCCTGTGTTTTTTATTGTTTACCATTGAAGGGGATGCACATGAAATTTTGTTGTAGAGTTGACAAATAAACGTATTTGATTTGATTTGATTTGATTTGGAGAAAACCCACATGGTCACGGGGAGAACATCCATACTTCATACAGACAACATCCGTAGTCAGGATTGAGTCCGGGTCTATGGTGCTGTAAGGCAACAGCTCTACCTCTGTGCCACCGTGACACCCCATCACTGTTAAATATGTTAATATAGAAGAACAAATAATATATATTTGAATATTTCCATATTTTATCTGTCATGTTTTAACATCACAATTTCATGATTTTATACATTTCAAAATGTTCTAGTCACAGGCAAATAGTATTTTAAATGTTTTTTTAGAGCTTGTTTGACTCAGTTACACTTTTAAGGGTAAATTAGGGCTCTTGGGTTGCCTCTGGTGACTCACACATCACAAGTGGGTGGCACGGCGGTGCAGCGGTAGAGTTGCTGCCTCACAGCTCCAGAGACCCACGTTCGATCCTGACGACGTGTGCCATCTGTACAGAGCTTGTACATTCCCCCGTGATGGGGTAGGTTTTCCTTGGGTGCTCCAGTTTCCTCCAATACTCCAAAGGTGTACAGGTTTATTGGTTACACAAAAGGCTGGAGAAACTCAGCGGGTGCAGCAGCATCTAAGGAGCGAAGGAGATAGGCAACATTTCGGGCCAAAACCCTTCTACAGACCATTTATTGGCTTCGGTAAAAATTGGAAATTGTCCCTACTGTGTAGGATAGTGCAGGGATCGCTGGTTGGCGCAGATTCAGTGGGCCAAAGGGCCTGTATATGACTGTATCCCTAAACTAAACTAAACTAAACTATCCTGAACATGAATAGAGTAATGGGCATGTCCCACTTAGGCGATTTTTCTGCGGACTGCTGGCGACTGTCAAGTTGCCGGCAGTTGCCTGAAAAAACGGGATCTGGAATGGCGACTGTCAAAGTGGAACACACACACACACACACACACACACACAAACACATCGCTTCCTTCACCAGCCCATTCAAATTTTTTAGACAGTGCTCCCCCGCTTGCCTTGTCTAAAAAAGTTACGCGGTGCAAAGCCAAGGTGATACAGACTGCGATGAACAGGAAGGTTGGCGTTGTACAAAGGCGGCTAAAGCACAGTGTACGGTAAGTCCTTTAAGAGAGGGGGGAGAAGGGGGGAGAAGGGGGGAGAAGGAGTGGGGACAACTTTTAAAGAGCCAGAAATACATGGTTGTGAAGCTCGGCGGACATTTAACATTACCGGGCGGTTATCCTTAATTCTGAAAACTACTGCTTACCTTTTTTTCCCCTCAATGAGTCAATGAAATTCACCGGTCAGCACCGGCTCTAACCTACACGAACCTCAGAGAACCTTTGACCTCCTGGCAACCCATTAGGACCTCCTGGCCACCCACCTACAGCTCGAGAATTCTCGCTAATCTCCATGGCGGCTACATTCTTGTCGCCATTAATTTTTCAACATGTTGAAAAATTCACGGCGACCATAATGAGGCCGCGACTAGTTCCCGGAACGCGGGAACTCTTCACGACCATGAAGGCGACTCCCCGGCAACTACCCGCGAACATGTGGCGACCGTGTGGCGAATGCATAGTCTTCTGCAGTCGCCTAAAAAGTCGCCTAAGTGGGACAGGCCCATAAGGAATCAAACCCCTGTCCAACGGTGCGAGTCCACCCACGAGTTATCCCGAGTTAAAAACAAATCAAACTCGTGGTAATCACGTAGAAGGAACGTAGCGGGAATGTCGGAGCTCGTGGACATAACTTAGCAACTCGTAACGCTAATGGCAGGTACCCGGGAAACATGTTAACTCGTGAAAATTTTTCAACTTGTTGAAACATTTCCACGAGTCAAATATACTCTTGAAGGAAATTTTTGAAACTTTTAAACTCGTTCTAATACCGTAGTAGCCCGTGAGTTTACCGTAGTGACTCGTGAGTTTACCATGTGTACTCTTACAGCTGGGGACAGAGAAAAAAAAGGTGAGTAAAAAAAGGTTGGCCAAGTCTGCCTGTCAGGAATGATCCCCTGTTGCTGGAGACACCTGTAGAAATCTCACCTTGGCCTTTGGAATAGAGCGGGTAATCGCAATAAATTCAAAGCATTTACAGCGCAGACTATTGATACAATCCTCATAATATCTGTTGAATGGGCCCTCTGATAATAATATAAAGCATCTGATAATAACCTTTAATGTTGGATCAAATAGAATATCCCCTCTAGAAGTTCCTGATACTCCCCTTCTGTCCCAGTACAAAGTGACTATGTCCGAGACAAGTCTCGTCCATTGAGTGACTGCTCGCAAATCTTGCTTTTGCCATGCAGGAAAAAAAAGTTCTCTTTTTCTTTCGTTGTGACAGGTCACATTCCGACCCCTTTGTTGTTGGTTTGTGTAAGTAATTCCCCCCCTCCTTAATCTAACACCATTCTTAACACCATTTTTTTGTCTCTGGGTTTTCCAGATGAATGAATTTGTAGGGGCCCGCAGAGCGAACATGGTGACAAGAGGTTCTGCAAACTAATGCGGACTGCGCGGGTAACAACTAATATAGCGTTCATCTCACCCGTACGTGAAACGTGGTCATTCACTATCAATGCATAAGATTGAACATCCATGTGTTAGTTTAATTAAAAAAGATTCGAGTGATGATTCAAATCTAGAATATTAGTTTCCCAGCATCTCTGGAGAAAAGGAATAGGTGACGTTTCGGGTCCAAACCGTTTTTCAGACTGAAGAGTTCCTACCAAAAAAAATTCAACCATTCCTTCTCTCCAGAGATGCTGCCTGCCCTGCTGAGTGACTCCAACATTTTGTGTTTATCTTTGGCATAATCCAGCCTCTGCAGTTCCTTCCTACACAATAGTTTCCCAATTTGACGAGGAAGCCGAAGAACCGAACCCCTGACTATTCCTCTTTCCCCATATGTTGCCTGACCAACTGAATTCACTCTGTATGTCCTATTTCGTAATATAATTATTAATACTTGTTTTACAATTCCACTAATACGGGGGGAAGGCCGTATGAAACAATGAGTTTGGTTCCGAAGTGGGAACCTATTTGAAACAAGAGTAATTCGGGAGAGGAACTTGGTAACTCGGGAGAGGAACTTGGTACATCGCAGAAATCAGAAGTAAACGGCAAACGTAGACATACACGTGGGAACTCGTTGAAACTTGTGAACATAAACTTGGAATCTCGTAGAAAACCACGAGTTTGATTTTTTCTTTAACTCGGAATAACTCGTGGGTGGACTCACACCGTGGGACAGGGCTATAACAGTGAAGAGTCGACAACAGAGTTCATATGATGCCCTAACCTCCACTCATCTGGATGGAGGTGCCTTCAATGAATGGAACGCTGAAGCAGCAGCAAATGATGGACAATGTAAATGCACCATTTCAGCTATGGTCTCATTCTCAATGAGTGCACAGATGTTTTGGAAAGAACTGGCATAATGCCACTGTAAGTGAGATGATAGAGTTATCTTCAGCAGGGAAATGCTGGAGACCTGTGTGATGAATCAAAACCAATAATCAAATAAGGATAAACATGCCCTCATGATCAAACAGATGGAGGGTACTCAAAACTTGACTCAGTGATCTGTAGCAGCTGTTTGCATTTCAATGCAAGGAGGGAAGTATGACCAAGCCATTGAATGTATGATGATGAAATGTAGGAGTAGAAGTGTTGGCTAAACATTGCCATTTTGCTCCCAGGCAGTATCACTTTCCCAACCACACACTTTCTCCCCAATCTTCTCACTTCTCGCAACATCCTCAAATGGTTGTACCTGTTTCAACAGAGATCCGGATACAGAAATATGTGAGGGAGCATTCTTAGTTTCCATAAACTTGGAGGACATTGCCTAAGCTTTCATGGTAGCTAGAGCGGGGACTGGGTATCTCTGTTGAAGACATAAGGCTTGCAGTTAGAATGAAGATTTATTGTTTTTTGATATTATTCAATTTGCACCACTTTCACATGCTGCTCATTCTTGGTTGTTGCCTGGTTCTTGGTGAGTGTCCTTTTCACCTTATTGATGTTAAACGATGATAATAAATGATTTAAACAGTTGTCAAGTTGGTGATGTTTCAATGTTTGCAAAACAGCCTGATCTTGAGCGCAGGAAATGAGGAGAGGGTACTTTAGGGGAGATGACTAATGTTACTATACTATACTGTTGGAACATAAGTGAAGTGTGCTATGGTGAGAATATCTCAGAAGACCCAGAAAACTTGTGAAATACAATTAAAATACTGAAGCACAACTTAAAATTGGTCGGATTAAAACAGAAAATGTTGGAATCCCATGACGGTTTAATTTGACATGTAATTCACTTTCATATCTTCAGTATTAAAAAAGTTATGGCCATTTTCATACTCAGAAATTAGCATCTTGTTCCCTATTGCTTTTCCATTGACTTAACACAAAAGCTGTCATCAAGGACCGTCAAAAGCCCATAACTTTCTTAACAATTAAGAGAACTGGATGAAATGTTCATTTATTATAGATTGAAGCATTCTGAAACAAATATGAAACAATCTTACTTGGATTACCTGAAATTAAAGCATATAATTAGTTAGTTACCGAATTGTAGCTAATTACAAATTCAATTACTAGATCTAACATCTATCCATTTCTTAAGAAAAGATTAACATTAAAAAAAAAACTAAGTGTCCAAGTAACATTCACACAAGAATTCACAATATAACATGATTTTTAAATCTCATTGTCGTGAACTTATAGGCCAAATGGAAGGAATTTAGTGTTTAATTCCCATAAATTAATGGCCATTTAAATCAACTTGCGAGTGGGTTATAGTGGAACGCAATGGATTGGAACGTTGTGGTTTGCGGTGAATTTAACCCCCAGTCGGCAGGAAAAATACTGCCGGTTCGTATATTTTTTTTAGTCACCTTTTCGCAACATGAAATTTTGATTAAAGGCTTCTTACGAAGCACGTTTTTATGTAAAAATAAACTGTGTACCTACTTTTCTCCCCTACGTAAGATCCGTCCAGTTGTCAGCGTTGACGGCATTAAAAGATTATTTTTAATTTACTCTTTCTTTTAATTTTTCCAGCATTAATTTTAATAAACATAATAAAACAGCAGTCGAAGCGATTTTTCTTCAACAACTAAAAAGCCTGTTCAAAATTGATTCGAATATTCTGAAGAAAAATCGCGTTTTAAACCCGCCCCCCTCTCAAAGGCGCCAAAGTCGCGCACATGGAAAGTGACAGAACTGCAGCGCCGCTAAAGGTAAGTTTTGTAACATACCTACTACAACAAAATTGAAAAAAAGTTAATGTTCATAAGTAATAGGAGCAGAATTAAGCCAATTGGCCCATCACGTCTACTCTGCCATTCAATCATGGCCGGATATATTTTTCCCTCTCAATCGTATTCCCCTGCCTTCTTCCCAAAGCAAGTTAGTTTTAAATTGCAGGGAAGATATTGCAATCATTCACAGGACAAAGGAGATATCTCTGGAGTTATGGGAGAGGTAAGGATTGTCATAGGCAGAAGCTGTTGCTGAAGCAAGCTGATTGATCAACTAATGACTGTGATTAGAGGTAAATACACAAGGGAACGTAAAACTTGCAACTTCCAGGCTTATGGGAATATTGAGCAATTTATGGGCATGCAAGTTAACAGAGAAAGACTTCACAATCCACGATACCACCAAATGTGATGTTATTTGCAAATTGATTAGTCATGCACCCCTTCGTCTCATCCAAATACTTAATATATATGGTAAACAATAGAGGATGCAAAATCAATCCCCGCATGCACACCAATGGTCATAGAGTTCCAGTCTGAATATTAACCCTAAGCTATTGCCCTCTGCCTCCTACTATCAAGTCTGTTTTGTATCCCATTGGCTTGATCACCCTGGAACTGTCTACCAAGTGAGACCTAGCCAAAAGCTTTGCCAAGTGTAGACTATGTCTGCTATTATGTCCCCTTGTCAGCACTCTTGGTCACCTCTTCAAAAAATTATTTAAGAAAGAACTGCAGATGCTGGAAAAATCAAAGGTGGACAAAAATGCTGGAGAAACTCAGCGGGTGAGGCAGCATCTGTGGAGCGAAGGAATAGGTGACGTTTCGGGTCGAGACCCTTCTTCAGACTGATGTGGTGGGGGGGGGGGGGTGGGCGGGAAGCAGAATGGAAGAGGCGGAGGCAGTAGGCTGTGGGGGAGCTGTGAAGGGGAGGGGAAGGAGGGAGAAAGCAAGGACAACCTGAAATTGGAGAAGTCAATGTTCATATCGCTGGGGTGTAAACTACCCAAGCGAAATCTGAGGTGCTGTTCCTCCAATTTGCGGTGGGACTCATTCTTCAAAAAATTCAGTCAGACTTATGAGATATGATTTCACATGTACAAAGTTATACTGACTATCCCTGATCAGTCCTAGCCTTTCCAAACAGAATTAAATCCTGTGTCTCAGAATCCTCTCCAATATCTTTCCCATTACTGATGGAAGGCTTACCAGTCAGTGGTTAGTTATCCAGCTTACCCCTGCTGCAATTAAATAAAGGCACCACGTTAGCTATCCTCCTGTTTTCTGGTGTTTCTGTGCTGAACTAAGATACAAACATCCCGTTGCCTTTTCTTTGTTTTCTGCCATATAAATACTGGGCAAAGTCACATGTAATCAGATATTTCTATTTTTAAATGGTGTTAAGCACTTAAAATAAGCAGCATATTTGGAAATATGTGAATAGCCAAAAGTCAATTATCCTATTTAATTATCATATGTACCAGCAACAGAACAATGAATTTCTTATTTGCAGCAGGATAACAAACATGAAAATGCAATAAAGTTAATTTATAATAACATATATATAAATATGAACATATATAAAAATAAAAGCAGAAAATTGTAAAATGTACAAAAACTATAAAAATCAACCAAACTTTTCAAATATTTTTATAAACGTACTACTTTTAAGTAATTAAATTATTTAACTAATCTTAATTTAAAAAAATCTAATTTGCCCAATTATTTTCTCCCTTCCAGATAGTCGATTCAATGGTCTTTCTGTTCCAACAGAAAAATTATCCCAGTGTAAAAACTGAGGACAGTCACATGTACCATAGAGATAATTTTTTAGAAGGTTTAAGAAGGAACTGCAGATGCTGGAAGGTAGAAAAAAATGATGGAGAAACTCAGCGGGTGAAGCAGCATCAATGGAGCGAAGGAATAGGTGATGTTTCGGGTCGAGACCCTTCTTCAGACTGAATTTTTTAGAAGGTAGTTAGTTGTTCACAGTTCTTATAAGACCTGTTTGTTGATAGTCTCTTGTGCCCTCCTGTGTTCAATGTGTCAAATTACATGGTAATCGAAAGAAGATTCTGCATTCATAAGAGTTCCTCGACAAACGGTACTTATGTGCTGCAGAGCATGCTTCGAAAATTATACCAAAATCTTAGCTGCCACCTGGGTAGGTTCTTTAAGACAATCAATAAATTATTTTTATTTATTTCCATAATAATTTTTAAAGTTTTTTTTTCCATATGAATACAAAAACAGAATGAAAACAACCATAACAAAAGATGAAACACCCTTTTAAGTACTTTTATTTATGGTTTGAAAATTTTGTTTTCTGACAATGTATTTGTGGACCCCAGTTAAAGTGATAGCCACACATAAGTTCATAAGACAATCAGCAAACCTTCATAAATCAACAGATCTCTTTGGCTGATATGTTGCAGTTCCCGCTGCATCAAAAAATTCCAGAATATTATAAAGGACATTTCCCACCCTGGACACTCCCTGTTTGAACTGTTGCCGTCAGGCAGATGGTACAGATCTACAAGGACAAGGACAAACAGACTTAAAAACAGTTTTTACCCCACTGCTATAAAGGCACTAAATGTAGCCGCCAAGGAACGCGGGGCAAAGGGACTGTGGTTGGTACACTGTGAAATCGACAGAAACATAGAAACATAGAAATTAGGTGCAGGAGTAGGCCATTCGGCCCTTCGAACCTGCACCGTCATTCAATATGATCATGGCTGATCATCCAACTCAGTATCCCGTACCTGCCTTCTCTCCATACCCTCTGATCCCCTTAGCCACAAGGGCCACATCTAACTCCCTCTTAAATATAGCCAATGAACTGGCCTCAACTACCCTCTGTGGCAGAGAGTTCCAGAGACCCACCACCCTCTGTGTGAAAAAAATTCCTTCTCATCTCGGTCCTAAAGGATTTCCCCCTTATCCTTAAGCTGTGACCCCTTGTCCTGGATCTCCCCAACATCGGGAACAATCTTCCTGCATCTAGCCTGTCCAACCCCTTAAGAATTTTGTAAGTTTCTATAAGATCCCCTCTCAATCTCCTAAATTCTAGAGAGTATAAACCGAGTCTATGCAGTCTTTGTTCATAAGACAGTCCTGACATCCCAGGGATCAGTCTGGTGAACCTTCTCTGCAGTCCCTCTATGGCAATGATGTCCTTCCTCAGATTTGGAGACCAGAACTGTACGCAATACTCCAGGTGTGGCCTCACCTAGACCCTATACAACTGAAGTAGAACCTCCCTGCTCCTATACTCAAATCGTTTTGCTATGAAAGCTAACATACCATTCGCTTTCTTCACTGCCTGCTGTACCTGCATGCCTACTTTCAATGACTGGTGTACCATGACACCCAGGTCGTGCTGCATCTCCCCTTTTCCTAATCGGCCTCCATTTAGATAATAGTCTGTTTTCCTATTTTTGCCACCAAAGTGGATAACCTCACATTTATCCACATTATACTGCATCTGCCAAACATTTGCCCACTCACCCAGCCTATCCAAGTCACCTTGCAGTCTCCTAGCATCCTCCTCACAGCTAACACTGCCCCCCAGCTTAGTGTCATCCGCAAACTTGGAGATATTGCCTTCAATTCCCTCATCCAGATCATTTATGTATATTGTAAATAGCTGGGGTCCCAGCACTGAGCCTTGCGGTACCCCACTAGTCACTGCCTGCCATTGTGAAAACGACCCGTTTACTCCTACTCTTTGCTTCCTGTTTGCCAGCCAGTTCTCTATCCACATCAAAACTGAACCCCCAATGCCATATGCTTTAAGTTTATATACTAATCTCTTATGTGGGAACTTGTCGAAAGCCTTCTGGAAGTCCAGATGCACCACATCCACTGGTTCTCCCCTATCCACGCTACTAGTTACATCCTCGAAAAATTCCACAAAATTCGTCAGACATGATTTACCTTTCGTAAATCCATGCTGACGTTGTCTGAAGGATCCATGCTGAAGGATGTAGGGTTGGGTGTTTATACGTGCTGTTTTTATATTTTAGTTGTTTATCATCTTTTTTAATATTTTACCTTGCATGTATCGTTAGCTTTTATGGTTTGAATGTTGCACTGACTGGCTGACATTTTTAAATTTTGTTGTACATGGTTCATGTTACAATGACAATAAAGAAACTATTCTATTCTATTGTTTCTAACCTATTTAGCTCTGAACAGTACTGCTCCGGAATAGGCCTCCTCTGCCTGCACATGAGCCATATCTCTGCATTCTCTGCATGTCCATGTGCCTAACCTATGAGCTCAATACTTGTATTGTTGGATAATAATTCAGTAAAGGCTTTCCGCAACATTACACTGTTTCTCAGAAGCAAATCTATGAACTTTATAAAAACAGGTCCAGATGATTTAAATGCTCTAAATGATCTGAAGTTCATGTTAGCTGAAGAGAAAAAAAATGTTGAGTTCTTGGCAGATATGAAAGCTGTTAATATTTTGGCTTTCCGTCCTCCTCTGAAAGGCTTGTCATATTTTGCCCCTTTTCTCCCTAGAGAGCATACATCCTATTATATCTCCCATGGAAATGTTGATCCAGCTCTATCAAAACCTGAAAGTTGGGTACTTTTCGCTATTTATGTCCCCAAATTAACTGTCATGGTCCCATTCTTGTATCACATTACTTCTACAGGTACAGTGTTGCACAGATGGTAGAGGTATATCTTGAGACCTGGGTTCGATTGTGATCTTGGATGCTGTCTGTGTGGAGTTTGCACATTATTTCTGTGACTGCGTGACTGCGTGGGATTCCTCTGGGTGCTCCGGTTTCTCTCCATGTTACAAAGGTATGTGGATTTGCAGGTTAATTGGCCTCTTTAAATTAGTTTAGTTTCGTTTAGAGATACAGCGCAGAAACAGGCCCTTTGGCCCACCAGGTCTGCGCCGAGCAGTGATCCCCGCACATTGACACTATCCTAGACCCACTAGGGACACTTTTTACATTCACCAAGCCAATTAACCAACAAACCTGTGCGTCTTTGGAGTGTGGGAGGAAACCGAAGATCTCGGAGAAAACCCACGCTGGTCGCAGGAAGAACGTACAAATTTTGTACAGACAGCACCCTTAGTCGGGATCGAACCCGGTCTCCAGGGATGCATTCACTGTTAGGCAGCAACTCTACCGCTGCACCACCGTGACCGCCCTTTTGGCCCCTTGTTGGAAGTGGATGTGAAATTGAGTAACATAGAACTAGTATGAAGAGGTGATCGAGAGTCAGCATGGATTCGGTGGGAAGGGCTTGTTTTCATGCTAGATATTCGAATAAAAAATGAACTATTACTGGTTATAACCAGGCACTGTTCCTGAGAAATGTTCATATCCCAAACAGTTTGCCAATCAGAAATACAAATATCCGGTGACATAATGAAATAAAAACATTGGCCAACCAAGGGTAAGTGGAGTTAAACCAGAACATTTAACTCAATCATTCAGATATTGTCACAAATTGAGTTGCCATATGGTAGATAATGCCTACAGCACCAGAGCAGCCAGCAAATCCATCCCACTAGTCTCCCATACATACGTCACACATCTGTACATGTGTCGTGCATTTGTTACCTGGGAAAGATTAATATTCATCTTTAATTCTTGATAGTATAGTTAGTATTGAGTAACATCTCAACTCAGTTATAACTAAAATCGGCTTCATTGAGAGGGCTCAGAAACAAATTAAATAATTATTGAAAGAACATCTGCAGAGAATTTATTTTCGCCACCATTGCCTCTCAACCAACATCAATAAGAAAAGATTACCTGATAATTATTCACAACATTGTTGTAAAGTCTTGTTTCATTTAATTGTATGCCACATTTTACTACCAAAGATAAATAAAGATCAGGGCCTCATGTTGAAATTCTTCGACACAAAGAAGTCCCATGTGAAATCTTCCTTTCGAGCTCAGAATAATAATTATTTTGATTAAAGAAGAACACTGGACAATAATTGAATTGGGCATTATTATAATAATATTTACACAGGTATTTTTATTTACATTTATTTCACTGTAACACATTGTACAGTAATGAAGCAAACTCTGAATCTGATTGGGTGGATATAAATTACTTTGTCAATTTAATTGAGCAAGAAAAGGAAAACACATCCACCAAAGCCATAAATTAAAATGTCAAAATATTATTTAATTGTTGGATGTTCGAGAGCTTTTTATCAATGGTCTGGTTCCAAAAGCACCTTTTTTTCCAGGGTGGAAATGTCAAACACTAGAGGGCATAGCTTTAAGGTCAGAGGGGCAAAGTTTAAAGGGATAGACAGAGTTGACTTGGATAAGCTTTTCCCATTGAGGGTAGGGAGGATTCAAACAAGAGGGCATGACATGAGAATTAAGGGACAGAAGTTTAGGGGTAACATGAGGGGGAACTTCTTTACTCAGAGAGTGGTGCCCGTGTGGAATGAGCTTCCAGCAGAAGTGGTGGAGGCAGGATCGATTTTAACATTTAAAAGTAAAGTGGATAGGTATATGGACGGGAAGGGAAGGGAGGGGTATGGTCTGAGTGCAGGTAGATGGGACTAGGGGAAAATAAATATTCGGCACGGACTGGAAGGGCCGAGAGGGCCTGTTTCCGTGCTGTAATTGTTATATGGTTATATGGTTATACGGAAATGTGCAGGTACGTTTTTCCACACAGACGATGGTGGGCACCTCAAACGTGTTGCCTGGGGTGATGCAATAGTACCATTTAAGTGTCTTTTAGAGAGGCACATTGATATGCAAGTGTTAGGTACTTCCCCCCCCCCCCCCCCCCCCCCGCCGTTTGATACTGTGTACTTACCTTTCTGTTTCTCTGCAGACCGTGGCTGGGAGCCAGGAATCAGGTACCCGATTGGCCAGCTACATCAGGTGACTCATCGGGAGCTTTAAAAGGCAGAGGCTCCCAGAATTCTCTCTCTCTTCAAGATAGATCTCTGGAGGAAGAGGTGCCGGGCTGAGCTGCATGAGGCCTGGCCGCATGGCACCGCACTTTGTATATTTGTCGCATACTTTTGTAAATTAATGTTCTATTGGGACGGAAGGGATGACCTGAGAGTTTTCGGGTATTTTTGGTTGTAGAGTTAGGGCTATATAGGCAGTTTTGAGTCTTCAGTCCGACGGTCCATCAAGAGGCTGGCTGGAGCACCCTTATATATTATTTTATCGCCAATTCTGGTCCCTGACCGTGTTCTTTAAAATCAGGTTTGGGTTTTGTTTAGTGTTACAAATTAAAGACTGTTTTTTATATAAACTTGACCCTGGTTTTGATTTGTTACGCGACTCTGAGGAACCAGCCTTTGGGAGTCGTAACAGCAAGGAATGGAGGGATGTGGATCATGTGCAGGCAGATGGGATTTATCTTGGCTTCATGTTAGGCACAGACATTGTGGGCCAGATCACAATACACAATCACAATAATACTTTCTTAGCCATGTATGTTTTGCAACATACGAAGAATTTCATTTGCCAAGTCAGTTATACAATAAAAAGCAACGGAACACACAAAATACATTTTAACATAAACATCCACCACAGTGAATTCTCCACATTCCTTACTGTGATGGAAGGCGAAAGCGGAAAGTATTTTTTTATACAGGGTATTTATTTTGGAACTTGGTGCCTGAGGAGGTGGTGGAATCAAATACAATGACTACAGTCAAGGTACCAAATTAGGCAAGGATTAATAGAATATGAACCTAATTTGGGAAAATGCATTTGTGTGGATCGGGAAAAAGGTTTGGTATAAATGTGGTGGAGAGAAAGGCTTGTTTTAATGCTGCACCACTCTATGACAGCTGATTATACTAATCCTACACTAATCCCACTTCATTCTTCCTACATGGTCATTAACTACCCCAGTTCTGTGCCAAGACAACACAGTGGCACAGAGGTAGAGTTGCTGCCTTACTGTGCGAGAGTTCTAGATTCAATCCTGCCTACGGGTGTTGTCTGTACGGAGTTTGCACATTCTTCCCATGACCGCGTGGGTTTTCCCCGAAGGCCCTGTTTCCGCACTGTATTCCTAAACCAAACTAAACAGTTTGCATTGGTATGAAAAGATAAACTGAGACTGCTGTCTATACCTTCTCAAAAGTTAACCAACAATAAAATTTCAAAATCATGATCAAAGGCTGTGTTCTGGTGACGCCTAATATAATACTTACAAGGTGAACAGGTAATTTTTGAGAGAGTGTCACTTGGTAGCACTGTTGACAATATCTTTCATCATTCTGCTAATGAAGAATGCATTTGTGGTGCTGCAATAGGCTCATTTGTATTTATCATACATTTGCAGAAAGGTCAGATCTGGGCAATTTTCCACTGCCAGTCATATTTTTCTTGGAAACATAAAGATGTTTGGGAATCCAAGACTTCAACGCAACATCTAGAATGTTGCCAGACCTTTGCTGCAGCCAATGATCTCAGCCCCTTCACATTGAGTGAAATAGCTTGACTAAAGGCAAGTTTTAATTCTTATTTTTTGTGCTGGGTTTAGCCTTCTTTGAGGACGTGTGTCACTAGATGTGATTCCTACTTCAATTTCTTATCGTCTTACAGATTACAGAGAGGCTGCAATGAGTAGTTCCCCAACATATGCTTCTGGTGAATGATATCCCATCTTGTTGCTGTACATTAATATAGATTTTTATTACTTTTGTTTATCTTATTACTGGAATGGAAACCACTTTTGTTTAGGTTTTGTTTAAATTTAGTTTAAAGATACAACATGGAAAAGAGGCCCTTTGGCCCAACCTGCACATGTTGACCAGCAATCCCCATTCACACTAGTTCTAAGTCATCCCTCTTACATATCCACGCCCTATTAAGGGGAATTTACAGAGGCCAATTTACCAACAACCCATAACTTCTTTGTGAAGTAGGAGGAAACCAGAGCACCCAGAAGGAAACCAAAGTGGTCACAGGGAGAACGTGCAAACTCCACTCAGTCAGAATTCGAGGTCAGGAATGAAACGGGTCTTTGGTGCAACAGTGCAATTGTGCTCCCCACTTCTATGCAGAATAATGTTGTTTAATGTAAATTATTATATATTTTGACATTTTTCTTTAATTATTAATGTTTCCAAACCATGTGTAAAATCAGCTCTTTGACTTTGCAAATTTGACGAACCACAATGATAAGCATTTCTGATCATGTAGCTCTATTTTATTTACTTGAGAATATTAGAGTTTTTCTCTGCCATGTTAGAACTTTTCTGAAGCATTCTAATGCTACCTAGTGGTACAAACTGAACACTGCAAAGCTGAAGCACGATCATCATCTATTACCTAACACTAATTAATTAGCCATAGTTTTGCTCAAGGCATAAGTTATATCGGTGGCAGATGGTCTGCCTGCTCACACAGAGCTGCCAACAGCTATTGTGGTCAGCCTCCAGATAGCTCCAGGTTCTTCTGGATGTGATTCTTTCTCCTGCAGTTACCTACTTTCGACAAGGAGTCAAAAAGCAGGCCTTGCTTCAAGCAATATTGGTCAGAACAACCTACTGTTCACTGTGTGGCCTTTGTTGAAAGCACACCATCGTTTCTGAGAACTGACCTTGGACTTTGTATTCTACATATGACTGTTTCAGATGAGTTATTCTTATTTAAAGCAAACTTTACAAAACAAAACATGAAAACATGGTAGAACTGTACACATGGGAAAAAGTTATGTTTTTGGAGTATGTAAGTATACAGCCTAAAATGGAGTTAAAATTCTCAGTTAGTCTCGATAAGTCCTGTAACATGTTTTGTATAATCTTCAATCTGGCTTCAAATGTAAGCATTTTAAGAAAGCATTTGAGACTTTCAGAAATCATTTGAGATGTTCAGAAAGCATTTGATAAGGTCCCACATAGGAGATTAGTGGGCAAAATTAGGGCACATGGTATAGGGGGTAGAGTGCTGACATGGATTGAGAAGTGGTTGGCAGACAGGATAGGGATTAACGGGTCCCTTTCAGACAGTGACTAGTGGGGTATCACAAGGCACGGTGCTGGGAGCGCAGCTATTTACAATATACATCAATGATTTGGATGAAGGGATTCAAAGTAACATTAGCGAATTTGCAGATGACACAAAGCTGGGTGGCAGTGTGAACTGTGAGGAGGATGCTATGAGAGTGCAGGGTGACTTGGACAGGTTAGGGGAGTCGGCAGATGCATGGCAGATGAAGTTTAATGTGGAGAAATGTGAGGTTATCCACTTTGGTAGCAAAAACAGGAAGGCAGATTACTATTTAAATGGCATCAAGTTGGGAAAAGGGGAAGTACGACGGGATCTGGGGGTCCTTGTACATCAGTCTATGAAAGTAAGCATGCAGGTACAGCAGGCAGTGAAGAAAGCGAATGGCATGTTGGGCCTTTATAACAAGGAGAATCGAATATAGGAGCAAAGAGGTCCTTCTGCAGTTGTACAGAGCCCTAGTGAGACCACACCTGGAGTATTGTGTACAGTTTTGGTCCCCTAATTTGAGGAAGGACATTCTTGCTATTGAGGGAGTGCAGCGTAGGTTTACAAGGTTAATTCCCGGGGATACGGGTCTGTCACATGCTGAGAGAATGGAGCAGCTGGGCTTGTACACTCTGGAGTTTAGAAGGATGAGAGGGGATCTCATTTAAACATGTAAGATTGTTAAGGGTTTGGACACGCTAGAGGAAGGAAACATGTTCCCGATGTTGGGGGAGTCCGGAACCAGGGGCCACAGTTTAAGAATAAGGACTAAGCCATTTAGAACTGAGACAAGGAAACATTTTTTCTCACAGAGAGTAGTAGGTCTGTGGAATTCTCTGCCTCAGAGGGCGGTGGAGGCGGGTTTTCTGGATGCTTTCAAGAGAGAGCTAGATAGGGCTCTTAAAAATAGCAGCGTCATGGGATATGGGGAGAAGGCAGGAACGGGGTACTGATTGGGGATGATACCATGATCACATTGAATGGCGATGCTGGCTCGAAGGGATGAATGGCCTACTGCTGCACCTATTGTCTATTGTCTATTGTCTGTTGTACCTATAAGTACCCTTACATATTATATGTGTAAGGCAGCGGGACAGGCAGCCTCTCTGGAGAGAAGGAATGGTGACGTTTCGGGTCGAGACTCTTCTTCAGACTGAAGATGGGTCTTGACCCAAAACGTCACCCATTCCTTTTCTCCAGAGATGCTGCCTGACCCGCTGAGTTTCTCCAGCATTTTGTGTCTATCTTCGGTTTCAACCAGCATCAGCAGTTCCTTCCTGCACACATTATATGAGTGTTAGTTTGTTGTTCAATGCTTCAACCTATCAACCTTAACTTATAAAAATGTATAAGCAGCAATTTTAGTTGACTGTTTCACAAAAATGTTCATATAATTGGTGAGTATAAATAACAAACCTTTGCCAAAGCTACCCTTTCTCTCTGTACAAGTCTCATTATCAGACTTCCAGAAACAAATGTACACCAGATCAGTCAATGTAATTGCATTTGGCAGTTTATTTTGTTTCTCAATATATATCCCAATGGCCAAGATTAGGAGACGGTGATCTCCTGTGAGAATTGTTCAAACCAGACCATCTGAGATTCAAGCTGTCCAAACAGAGCAGAAGAAAGACAGGAAGACGTATTGTGGGCTGCAGCTTGTTAGAAAATGCAGGCAATTCTGTGGGGAAATGTTCTTTCTAAGTACCGGTAAGTTCAGGAGTTTGCTGTGAGGTTACACGTGGGAGTTCAGTGGTGCAGGACAAACCTGCCAAATTCTCCTGTACTGACGCAGAGAAACCTACACCCAGATTAGATGTGTAAAAGGTTCATCACTCCTTCATTTGAATGGAAGAGCTGCACAGAATGTTAAGGTGTTCTCAGTTTAGTTTAGTTTAGTTTAGTTTAGTTTAGTTTAGTTTAGTTTACAGATACAGTGCAGAAACAGGCCCTTCAGCCCACCGAGTCCGTGCCAACTAGCAATTACCCCATACACTAACGCTATCCTACACACTCGGGCCAATTTACAATTTTTACCGAAGCCAATTAACCTATAAACTTGTACATCGTTGGAGTGTGGGAGGAAACCAGAGCACCTGGAGAAAACCCACAAAAAACTCATGGGGAGAATGTATTAATTCCTACAAAAATGCAATCGTAAAGGGTTGGATTTGAAAGATAGAGAATTATTAGACGCTGAAATAACAGTAAAAGAAATTGAAGAGTCTATCAGATCTCTAAAAAACGGTAAATCTCCGGGACCCGATGGCATAGGCTACGAAATCTATAAAACATTTTATGACCTGATTGTTCCGCATTTAAAGACACTGTATGAACATATCTATACCCAACAGAAATTACCAGAAATGCTAAATGAATCTATAATAACACTTATACCAAAAATAGATAAGGACCTGGATGATCCAGGTTCATATAGAGCTATAGCTCTTCTAAATACTGATAAAAAAATATGAACTAAAATCCTAGCACAAAGATTCCGGTTGGCGCCATGGTGTGAGTGGAGTCGCGCCATTACAGCTCCACTAAAAATTGTATAAAAAACGGGGGTCTAGGGGTCAGTCAACCGTACTCACCGCGGGAGAACGACTGGGAACGGCTCCGGTAGCGTTTAAAAGGTCCGTGACGTCATCAGGCGCGCGACTTTTTCAAGAAAATGATGTCTCGCTCCCCCCCCGGAAAAAAACCTGGAAAAAGGGAAATAGGCCCGACTGGTGCCCTGGGCTCGAGTCTGGCTGCTTCCCAAGAAGAGATTTCACAGAAGAAAGCTGAACTGGAGGACCTCAAAGTTAATATCCTAGGTGAGATGAAGAAATTACTTAAAGATAATAAGAAGGATTATAAAGAGGATATTAAAAATTTAAGGGCTGATATTCTAGTGTTTCATGAAAGAATTAAAGAAGATTTAAAAAATGAAGTTATAGAAACGGTAAAAATTATGATGAACGAGTGGAAAGAAAAGGCTGATGCTGAGTTACAAAAACAAATGGTGGAGATAAAAGACGCAGCTGCTGGTATGGAAAGAATGCTGGATGATAAGATTGATCCTATTATAATTACGCTCGACCAACAAAAAGAGACAATAAAAGAGCTAACGGAGATGGCTGTATTAAACACCAAGGAGAGAGAGAAACTCCACTCCGAGAACAAACGTCTATCAGAATTATTACGCAAAATAAATGAGAAATGTATCGATCTGGAGGGACGTCAACGGCGTAAGAATTTGCGTATAGTTGGTTTGAGCGAGGGTCGCGAGGGAAATCAAGACCCTCGAAAATTTGCTGCAAAACTACTGAAGGATATTTTGAATCTGGATCAAGAACCCCTGTTGGGCCGTGCACACAGGGCATTAAGGCGGGCTCCCAGGAGGGATGCACCCCCAAGACAAATTATTGTAAAGGTGGTTTACGATCATGCTTTTGAAGAAATGATGAAGATAATAATACGCAAGAAAAATTTTAAGTATGAAGGAGATAATATCAGTATCTTCAGAGATTATCCGGCGGAAGTGGCCAAGAGAAGATCCTTATTCACAGAAACAAGAGGTGTTCTGAGGAATCTGAAGGATACGAAGGATCTGAGATATGGCTTGATGTACCCAGCAACATTAAGAGTAACCTACAACAACAAAGAGTTCCGTTTCGTTAAGCATACTGTAGCACTGGAATTCGCCCGAAAAATACAGAATGAAACAGAAGAGGAAGAAGAACAAGTGGATCAAGACCAAGAAGATGATGGCTGAACTTTTATGACCCATCCGCGGTTATGAATCATTATGGAGAAGGAGGATGAATATTGGACATGGACTTAAATTTTGGTTTAAAGAGAGATGGATAGATTACTGTGTTATCTACCCATATAAAATGGCAATTATTCACCTAACATAGTATTATCTACCCCCCCCTAACATAGTATTACTAATTAGAATAGTAATTATAATAGTCACTAATAATATGAATTATTACTAAGTATACAAATTTAGTACCCTACCCCAAAATATATAGCATTTAAGATTGGAGCTGGAATTATTAACATCTTTTTTTTTACGGAAGTCAGTAGATTAGTAGCCACGTTAGTGTGGCTTGCACTAACACACACTACACTCTATATAGGTGTAGTTATTTTTTTTTCTGAGCACTTTACTAACACTTTTCAATTCACTTTCACTCACACTTTTTATTATTTTAGGTATATTAGATATTTGATTTTATATTATACAGTATATGAAAATATTTACGATTGGTATTATATAGTCAGTTCAAAGAGACGTGTATATGAAATAGAAAGACGTACACTAATTTTCGTCAACCCAAGGTCTGGTTACAATGTTGAGTTGTACGGGCCGGGACGGGTATTCCAATATAAACCACCTTAATAGTAAAATGCAAGATACTAATGGGAAGATTGGGGGTAATGGAATCACCTTCTGTAGTTGGAATGTTAAGGGAGTTAATGAGCCAATTAAAAGAGGTAAGGTGTTAGCTCAATTAAACAGATTGAAGTCTGACGTCTCTTTTCTTCAAGAGACCCACCTTAAAAAAGATGCTCGACACAGACTAACAGCTAAATGGATTTCGAAAGTGTATCACTCCTCATTTATACATAAATCTAGAGGGGTTGCAATAATCATTCGTAAAGGTATACCTTTTAAATTAAGTTCTATAATAGAGGATACAGAAGGTCGGTATGTAATAATTACAGGGGAATTATATTCTAAAAAAGTAACTCTAATGAATATATATGCCCCTAACTTTGATAACCCATTATTTTTTAAGAAAATATTTAATAATATCCCTATAGCTGCAGAACATAACTTAATAATTGGAGGAGATTTTAATTGTACTTTGGATAATTATTTAGATAGATCGTCAACAAAAAGTAAATCTATTTCTAAGTCAAGCATACTTATAAATTCCTTTATTAGTACAGCAAACGTTAAGGACATCTGGAGAATAGATAATCCAATAGGACGAGAATATTCATTTTTCTCACCTGTATTTGGAACTTACTCGAGGATAGACTATTTTTTAATAGATTCAAAATTACTTCCATTTACATATGATTCAAAATATCATAATATTATTATTTCAGATCACGCTCCATTAACTTTTAAGATAAAATTAAAAGATATAATTATAAAATCTAATAATTGGAGGTTTAATCCCGAAATATTAAAGGATAAGGCTTGTTATGATTATCTGGTAAAACAGATTAAATTATTCTTTGAAACTAATGACAAACCTGAAGTTTCACCATCATTACTTTGGGATACATTTAAAGCATTTATGCGCGGAGCTATAATATCGGCACAAGCATACTTTAATAAAGAAAATAGAAAGACGGAACAAAACTTGGAAAAAGAGATAAAACAATTAGATATGGAGAATACAAAACAGCCTTCTAAATTGTTAAGTAATAAAATTGCAATATTAAAATATAAACTAAATAAAATATATTCCAATCAAGTAATTAAACTTTATCAACAAACTAAACAAGTGCACTTTGAATTTGGAGATAAACCGCAAAAATTGTTGGCTCGACAACTTAGAAAGCGAGAGGACGAAAAAATGATACATAGAATTAGATCTGAGAA
Source organism: Raja brachyura (assembly GCA_963514005.1). The sequence goes on from OY740791.1 coordinate 22,502,293, forward strand.
TGGCAATATATCGACCTTACCAAAAGATATCAATGATATATTTTTACAATATTATCAAAGTCTTTATTCATCAAAAATAACAGGACAAATGGATGAAATGGATACATTTCTACAAAAATGTAATATTAACAGCTTAGATCAGGGAGGTAGAGACTTGTTAAATGCGGATATATCAATAAAAGATATTGAGGAGTCAATCGGATCATTAAATAATGGAAAAGCAGCGGGCCCGGATGGCCTGAGTACAGAATTTTATAAGAAATTTCAAGATCTGATCTCCCCAAGATTACATGCAGTGTATAAATATACATATGAACAAGGAAAATTGCCGGAATCCCTAAATGAATCTACAATTACACTAATTCCTAAGGTTAACAAGGACTTGGAAGACCCAGGATCATATAGAGCAATTGCTCTTTTAAATACAGATCAAAAAATTTTAGCTAAAGTTTTATCACGAAGATTAAGTTTGGTGATTACTAAAATAATACACCATGATCAAACAGGTTTTATCCCAAAGCGTTACTCATCTTATAATTTGAGACGATTATTTAATATCATATATTCAAAAAGAGTTGGGGATAGGGATTTAGCTGTTATGTCCTTAGATGCAGAAAAAGCATTCGATCAGGTTGAATGGCCATATTTATTTAGAATAATGGAGAAATTCCAATTGGGGGATAGATTTTGTAAATGGATAAGAATTCTATATTCGAATCCCACTGCAAGAATATTAACTAACCAAATATTGTCAGCTAAATTTAAGCTTCATAGGGGTTGTAGACAAGGATGTCCGCTGTCGCCTTTGTTATTCGCTATGGTGATAGAGCCTTTAGCTGAAAGGATTAGATCTGAACCAGAAATATATGGATATAATACTGATACTACAACTAATAAAATATCTTTATATGCAGATGATGTATTAATTTATATTACAAAACCAGAGATCAGTATACCCAAGCTATTTAATGTTATAACTAAATTTGGCAGATTTTCTGGATATAGAATTAACTGGAATAAAAGTGAGATTATGCCTATAACCGGAATAAGATCAAATATATTGCAACAATATCCACTAAAAATAGTTACGGATAAATTTAAATATTTAGGTATTAATGTATCTAAATCCTATAACTCATTAATTAAATCTAATTATCCCCTATTATTAGATAAACTTAGAAAAAATATTTTATACTGGAAAACACTTCCTATATCTATGATTGGTAGAATAAATGCTATAAAAATGATCTTTTTACCACAACTGCTATACTTGTTTCAAGCTATTCCTTTCTATCTCCCAAAGAGTTTTAAAAAAAAAATAGATAACATTGTCAATAGTTTTATTTGGGATTATAAAAATCATAGAATAAGTAAAAAACATTTATGTAAATCAAAAATAAATGGAGGATTAGCACTTCCAAATTTTTTGTACTATTTTTGGGCAGTCCAGATTAAGAATATGAATTTTTGGTGGGTAAATTTGGATTACGAACCAACGTGGTTAAAGATGGAAAAGGAAGATTGTTTACCTTTTAATGTAAGTTCAATTCTTTTTGCGCCAAGAGAAATACAAAATAAAATTTATAGCAACAACCCTATAATTCATAGCAATAGACGTATTTGGAAACAAATAGTCAAGACTTTATGTTTGGATAATTTGTCACTTAAACTACCAATTATGAATAACCCTTTGTTTAAACCCTCTATATTAGATAGGGGGTTTAGACAATGGGAGGATTTAGGAATTTATAGGATTGAACATCTGTATAGAAAGGGAAAATTTCTTTTATTTCATGAGTTACAAGAAATTTATGGGTTACCACCGCATAATTTGTTTAGGTATCTACAAATTAGAGATTATATTAAGTCTAACACACAAGATTATAAAATTAAAGAACCAGGATTATTAGATGAAGTATTTAATAAACATCCAAATTCAGAAAAATTTATAGCTTATATATATAATCTTATTTTGGATAGGGAGAATCCAACAACAGAAATATACCGTCAAGCATGGGAAAATGAAATTGGTTTATCTATAACAAAAGAATCTTGGGAAGAAAGTTTACAACGCATACATCGCTGTTCATTAAACGCGAGGCATACATTGATACAATTTAAAGTTTTATATAGGTTACATTATTCAAAAACCAAATTAAATAGAATTTTTCCTAATGTCTCTCCTATTTGTGATAAATGTCAGAATTTAGAGGCTAATTTAATACATAGTTTTGTAACGTGTTCAAAACTTAGTTATTATTGGACAGAAATCTTTAGAGTTATATCTGAAGTTCTTAGAGTTAAACTGGATCCAGAACCAAAGTTAATAATATTAGGAATTCCGGATTCACAATGCGTATTAACAGTAAATCAAAGAATTTTCTTAGATTACTGTTTGATAATAGGAAAAAAAATAATATTGAAATTTTGGAAGGGAACATTAACCCCCATAATTAAAATGTGGACAGCAGAGATGTTGGAGACTTTGTATTTGGAAAGAATCAGATTTGTCCTAATGGACAAATGTGAAATCTTTGAACAAATATGGTCTCCATATATACAATATTTGAAGGGCTAGCTGTTCTTGGCATTACTACTCAATGGGTACTAGACAGGATTTGACGAAAAAAAATATGGATTTTCTAATTGGGTTTTGTGTACACGTCTCCGCAATACGACGTTATAATTACAATACATTTTGTTGTTTCTATCTTAAATATTCATATTATACCATATATTGTTCATAAAGGGGAATTATATATATATACTGAATAGATATATACTAAGTAGTGTTTGTTTTCTTTTTCTTTTTTTTTTTTTCTTTGACTTTTTATCTTTTTTTATTATTCAAACACAATCATTTTCTTTCTTTTTTTTTCGATTTAAAGTCTATTCCTTTTTTCTTATTCTTTCTTTATTTCTAAAAAAACAGAAGATAATAATAGCGAATATGATAGTTGTACATTTACTGAATTACGTTGGTATATGTAAATTTGTTTTACTACTTGGAAATTACTACATCTAATAAAAATATTATTAACGAAATCCTAGCACAAAGATTAAGCATAGTGATTCATAAATTAATACACCCGGACCAAACAGGATTTATACCAAAACGCTACTCTTCATATAACCTGAGACAATTATTCAATATTATATACTCAAAGAGAAGTACTAACAAAGATCTAGCAATTATTTCGTTAGATGCTGAGAAAGCATTCGACCAGGTGGAATGGCCCTATTTATTTTTGGTTATGAAAATGTTTCAATTGGGCGAGAAGTTTAGTACATAGGTAAAACTTTTATATGCTAACCCAACAGCTAGAATATCGACAAATCAAATGTTATCAGCTAAATTTAATTTATCTAGAGGCTGTAGGCAAGGATGTCCGTTATCCCCGCTATTATTTGCACCCGCAATAGAATCATTAGCAGAAAGCGTGAGGTCCCATCCTGAAATATATGGGTATAACACCAAAGATACTGAGAATAAAATTTCCTTATATGCAGACGATGTATTAATTTACATTACAAAACCTGAAGTTAGTATCCCAAACTTATTAAATTTAATAAATTGATCTGGCTCGTTTTCAGGATACAGAATTAATTGGAATAAAAGTGAAATCATGCCAATAATGGAAAGTAACCCACATATATTACAACAATTTCCTTTTAAAATAGTAAATAAAAAATTTAAATATCTTGGAATTTATGTAACAAAGACATATACTTCTTTATTTAAATTTAACTTTCCGCCTTTATTGAACAAATTACATAAGAATATTTTATATTGGAAAACATTACCTATCTTAATGTTGGGTAGAATTAATGCACTAAAAATGATTTTTCTCCCGCAATTATTGTACCTCTTTCAATTAATCCCAATATATCTCCCAAAAACTTTTTTTAAAAGGTTGACTCTATAGTCACCAATTTTATCTGTGATTATAAGAACCACAGAATAAATAAAACACACTTATGTAAATCAAAAATAAATGGAGGTCTAGCACAACTGAATTTTATGCTCTATTTTTGGGCAGTTAACATTAAAAATATGATTTTTTGGTTGGAAGAACTGGACCAACAACCAGATTGATTAAAAATGGAAAAGGAAGACTGTTTACCTTTTGAAATTGGGTTGATCTTATTTGCTATTACTAAATTAAGCAAAAAAACCTATAGTGAAAACCCCATTATATATAGTGGAATACGCATTTGGAAACAATTAAAAAAGACACTAATATTGGATAATTTACCACTACCTCTTCCCATTGTAAACAACGCTACATTTGAACCCTCAATGATGGATAAGGGTTTTTTACAATGGAAAAAGCACGAAATTACAAAGATGGGTCATCTCTATAGGAAAGGTACATTCCTCTCATTTCAGGAACTACAACAAATTTATGGGCTTCACTCAAATGACTACTTTAGATACCTACAACTTAGAGACTATGCTAAATCAAATACACAGGACTATAGAAATAGAAAGACAGAAATTCTTGATGAATGTTTGAATTAACATCCCTAATACAGAAAAATTGATATCTTATATTTATAATATTCTATTAGATAATGATGCACCCATGACGGAAATATATAGGCAATCATGGGAAAACGAACTAGGCCAAACAATAAGGCCAGAAATATGGGACGAAAGCTTACACCATATAAATCACTGTTCGTTAAATGCTAGACATTCTTTAATACAATTTAAAGTATTACATAGATTGCACTATTCAAAAACAAAATTAAATAGAATCTTCCCATGCATATCTCCTATTTGTGAAAAATGTCAGCACTCAGAGGCTAACTTAACGCACACATTTGTAAGTTGTATAAAAATTAATGATTTTTGGACGGAAATTTTTAAGATAATTTTGGAAGTTGTCAATATCCAATTGGACCCCGATTCAAAATTAATAATATTAGGAATACTAGAACAAAATCAATTATTTACAACAAACCAAAGAAACTTTATCGATTATAGTTTAATAACTGGGAAAAAATTAATATTAAAATTTTGGAAAGGCCCTATAACCCCCACAATTAAAATGTGGACTATGGGAAAGTCGGAGACCCTACATTTGGAAAGATTAAGCTTAGTCTTAATGGACAAACAAGACCTATTTACTAGAATATGGTCTCCATTCATTGAATATTTGAAGGGGCAAACCGGTTCGGTACGAGAACCTGACTGAAACCCGAATCAAGGATTAGATGAAGAATTACATTTTATAATCCACGGACATATCTCCAATGATGTATAATTAGCTGATTATTCCATTCTCTTTTAATTTTTTTGCTTTCTTTTCTTTCCCTCTCTATTATTTTCTATATAAAAAATTAAAAAATATATAGGTACAATTATTATACAATTGATAATACAATCAATATTAATAATGTATGACTACAACAAACAAAATATTTTTAATTATGTATTTACTTCTAATAAAAAACTTAATTTTTTTTTTAATGTACCAACTCTGTGTAGACAGTACCCATTGTCAGGATGGAACCAGGGAGTCTGGCGCTGCAAGGCAGCATCTCTATCGCTGCACCACTGTGCCACCCTGTTTAAGACTTAATTGTATTTGCTCTAATGCTTTTATTTAGAAACATTTTCTATTGTGTATAAATTTATATTTTATACTTTTTATGATTATTTTTTGAATTGTTTTTTTAATAGTCCTTGAATGTTTCTGATACATTAATAAACCTGACAATTTGATCATAGGTAAAGTCAAAGAAGGGACTTTTTCCACCGTCAAAGGTGGTTTTTTTTCAGGTGCGATGTGTTGTGGCCTGTCCAAGTGAGCATATGGCATTATGCAATGCCGTAAAAATGCTGCGTCTCAGCATTTTAGATAGACTTGTCTTTCGTTAAGTTCACACCTCTCGATCTGCATGAGATAAATTCAAGTTCACTGCAGTGAAAGCTGTGCAAGCATGCTGTTTTCTGCTGATTTCAAACCAGTGAGAGCCCAAGTCCCCCTCGATAAAACTGCTCCATAAAAGAATCTTTGATTCTTTTCTTTTATCCCAGGGAAGGGCTATTATCCGAAATGCCTGAAAATATAGCAGAAGCAGATTCAGTGGAAATTTTCATCAGGTAATGGAATGATGAAATGATGAAAAGGTAATTGAACGATGCTGACTGGAGTCCTCGACCATCAGGTGAACACGGCTCAGAGTATCAAAAGTAGAAGTTCAAGAAAAGTTGCAGCTTGAGTGATCAACATTGAGTCCAGAAATGGAGCACTGATAAGTTGACCAGAGGGCTGGAATATGAATCTTGATCACTTGAATGAAGTCCCCAAACCTCTGGCTGTAGGCCAATGCTGGTTCATGCATAGGAAGGAGCTGCAGATGCTGTTTTACACAAAGATAGACACGAGATGCTGGAGTAAATCAGCAGGACAGGCAGCATCTCTGGCAAGAAGCAATGGGTAACATTTCAGGTTGAAATCCTTCAAGACCGAGAGTCTGAAGAAGGGTCTCGACCCGAAACATCACCCAGGCAAATGCTACTTATTTTTGTCTTGCTTTAGTTCTCTGCATTATTTATTACATTTTTAATTAAACATTTTTGGATTGAAAATTTAGAAAGCCTTTGACACTTAGTGAGGTTTAAAAGGTTGTTAGTGTGTACTGGGACTAGGGCCTTATGATAAGGTGCTGGAGGCCAATTTAACGCCGAGATGCCTCTCCACCTTGTTGATCGCAAAGGGTCAGCTTGTCGGTTTCTTCGCATCCAGTTTGTGTAAATCCAGGTAGGTGGGAACCACCAGTAGTAAGTCTGGGCTGAGATTTGGTTCTGAATGATTTGGCACCATTATTTAATCTGCAAGACATTGTGGAAGATCACTGTACTGGGAGAAATTGAGCTGCTCTTTCAAGGATAACAAACACATTGAACCAAATGTAACAGCAAGGAACTACAGATGCTAGCTGACAAAAAAGACAGAAAGTGCCGGAGTAACTCAGTGGTTCAGGCAGCATCACTGGAGAATGTGGATAGGTGATGCTTTGCGTCAGGATCAGTCTGAAGAAGGGTCCCGACCTGAAATGTCACCTATCTATGTTCTCCAGAGATGTTGCCTAACCTGCTAAGTTACTCCAGCACTTTGTCCCAGTATGAGCCAAATGTTTTCTTTCTGTACTTTTATCATTGTACATTTCCATATACTGAAATGGTATTGACGTGGAGCATAATAAATGCCGTCATATGTCTATGGAATGGAAACTGCCTCTATATCAAAATACCGCGTTGATAGACATGCAATAATATTTTCAGTTGGATTGTCTACTATATTATCTATGTGTTTTTCAATAATTTGTTGTTTTAGAATATGAGGTATCGTTTGGAAATGTAATATTACTTTTAAACCAAAAATATCCCCAAGACACAAACTGGGAAAAGAGGTTCGGAGACGTAAGATCAATTAAGGCATCTTCAAAATTACAGGCTGGTAACAACTTCAACCCAATAAAGCACCTTTAACACAAAAATAGCCTTAAAGCACTTTTCAAAGGTTTAAGGATAAAGTACAAGCAAAGTCAAGGATGGAAACACTGGGAATCAAAAAAATGAATCAATGAGGTGAATCTGAAAGTGGATCTCTTGGGGGGAGCAAGAAATGAAGGCAATATATCTAAAGGAGTTGGTCATCTTGGAAGGGTGCAAAAGAAAAGAATAAATAAAAAGATTTATATAGCTCCAGTTTGACCTCCAGACTTATTAAAAAGCTTTTCTGCCAATAAGATATTTTAAAAGTGTATCCACTTTAGCAATTGTAAGGGAATACGGTAATCATGTTGGACACAGTAAGGTCCTATAAATTGTACAGAGATATTGATCACTTTATCTACTTCTGGCTGAGGGATGAATGTTTGTTTCACAACAGGAAGCACTCTCACATATTTTTGCGCAATGAGGGCAGATAGAGCTTTAAAATGCATGGTGCATTGGCACAACAAATAGAATTAGTGCCTCAGAGCTCCAGCGATCAGAGTTTACTTTTGACCTCAAATGCTGTTTGTGTGGAATTTGCATGTCTTTTACTGTGATTGTATGGGTTTCCTGTGGGTGTTCTAATTTGCACCCAAATCCCAAAAGCGTGCAGGTTGGTTGGGGGCCTTGGTCGCCGTAGATCGCCCCTAGTGTGAAAGTAAGCAGTAACATCTTGGGGAAGTTGATGGGCATGAATACAATGAAATGAATGCCAGATCATTAGTGCTGAATGGTGCTCCATGGGCAGTGCAGATGTGATGGGCTTGTTTCCATGCTGCATATGACTCTGCAGAAGACTGCACTTCTGGCAGTGATGGACTTCCTTAAAACTGCACCCAATTTTCAGCCTGTGAAGCAGAAACAGGTGAGGGCAAACCTATGGATACATTTTGGTACATGGGTTTTTTAGTATAGGTACAGTATTTTAATAAAGGTACAAGAAGGGTCTCGACCCGAAACGTCGCCTATCTCCTTCGCTCCTTAGATGCTGCTGCACCCGCTGAGTTTCTCCAGCTTTTTGTGTAACCCTCGATTCTCCAGCATCTGCAGTTCCTTCTTTGACAATACAGTGGGTTAGTAAAGGTACAGTGTTTTAGTAAAGGTACAGTGTTTTAGTAAAGGTACAGTGGGTTAGTAAAGGTACAGTGGGTGAGTAAAGGTACAGTGGGTTAGTAAAGGTACAGTGGGTGAGTAAAGGTACAGTGGGTGAGTAAAGGTGCAGTGCTTTTGGTTTGTATAATAAAGGCGTAGGTTAAAGGTCAAGAGGGAGCAGCTGTTTGAGTCGGATACCTGCTAATTTCTCACAGCAGTTTCCATTATATTATACTGGTATCGGATCCAGGGTAAGGCGAGAGAATGTCAGCCAGAGCAGTGTACTGTACTGCATGTCAGATGTGGGAGGTCATGGTGTCGGATGGCCCTCTTGACGTCCACATCTGCACCAGGTGCAGAGAGATGGGGCTCCTAAGGGACCGTATTAGGATCCTGGAGCAGCAGCTCGATGACCTCTGCCTGGTCAGGGAGAGTGAAGAGGTGATAGAGGAGAGTTATCGGGAGGTGGTCACTCCAAAACCACAGGAGAGAGACATGTGGGTCACGCTAAGGAAGGGCAAGGGGCAGAGGCATGAACGAGTGAGTACTCCAATGTCAGTACACCTGGCAAATAAGTACTCCTGTTTGAGTACGGATGGGGGTGACAGCCTACCCGGGGGTAGCGACAACGGACGGGCCTTCAGCACAGAGACCGGCCCTGTTGCTCCGAAAGGTAGGGAAAAAAAGAGGAGGGCAATAGTAATTGGGGGCTCTATTGTTAGGGGGTCGGATAGGCGATTCTGTGGACGCAGTCGGGAAACCAGGATGGTGGTCTGCCTCCCTGGTGCCAAGGTCTCGGATCCAAATTTTAAATTTGGGATACTCATGAACTAAGGACCAATGCAAAACCGTGTATTCATGAGTAATAGATGACGCATCACATCTTCTTGTAAGATGGTTTATGGGCAGCAAAACTGAGGAGGAATGAACATCTTGCAGAGTTAACAGTGACGAGGCAGCGAGCAAAGTATTGGGGTTGTTGCGTTGTCTTGGTGAAACGGTCATAGATGAGCATTCTGCAACAGAAATGTTGATATAGGAACTGTAGTAACTAGCATTACAGAAATAGTTGAAACAAAGAACTGCAGATGTTGATTAATACACAAAAGGACACAAACTGCTGGAGAAACTTAGCAGGTCAGGCAGTATCTCTGGAGAACATGGATAGGTGGCATTTCAGGTTGTGTCATTGTGCTGCCAGTGTGAAGGATTAGAACAGTTGTTTGAACAGAATATTAAGATTCTGAATAATCTAGTTCATCCGTAGATGTTATAACTGGCTCAGTTGGTCAATCCCTTATTATTGCAACAGAAGATTGTAGATTCATATCCTACTTCGGATTAATCAGCACTCAATGTAACCTAACACTCACAGTTCACCACTGAGGGAGAATAAAAGGTTGATGAAGCCACTTCTATTAAGCTTTTAGATGTTGAGAAAAATAGATAATAAAGCAAAAGATTAGCCAATATCCTGCACAGAGGCAATGCTTCCTCTCAGTGCTAGACTATTAGTTATATCATAGGTTGTGTTCATTCTTCTAAGCTCTAGAGAATATGCGCCCAGACTTCTTAACATCTACTCGTTCAACAGTTCTCTCATCCCAGGAATCGATCTGTTGCACATTAATTTAATTCCCACAGTTCCAAGTATATCCTTCCTTAGTTAGTGGGACTGGACCTGAATACAACTACAGGTACAACTGCAACGGCACTCTGTAAGTGCACTATAATTGTACGAAGACATCTTTATTTTTCTCCCCAAACCCTTTTGCAAAAAAGCCCAATTATCAATTTGCATCTGAATGGTTTGCTATATATTGCATGGTAACTTTCTATAATGTTGTATTATGGCATCCAATACGACTGAACACTAACACTTTTCCCTCTCTAATCAGTTAAACATTCTCTGTTTTCCCATTTGCATCTACCAAAGTGGATGCTTCCACAGTTTAACTACCCTCTGACCTCTTCCCCTCCTTTTCTAAAAGAGCGCCCTTTAATTCTGAGGCTAAGACCTCTGGTCCTAGACTCTCCCACCAGTGGAAACATCCTTTCCACATCCACTCTATCTATGCCTGCATCCTCCTCATAACTTGCATAACCAACTAACGTTGCACTGTCAGTAAACGTGGATATATTGCACTTAGTCCCCTCATCCAAATGATTAGTCTAGATTGTGAACAGCCACCAACCAGAGGTGCTGTGTTTCAGTCTTCATCTGTCCTTTGGGATAGGCATATAACATGGGAATTTTGCACAGTCGGAAAGAAGAATGGGTGTTTGGTGCAAGGGACGACACAAAGGATCAAAGTGCAACAGAGATGGAGAGGGAATGAAAGCAGGACTTGGGGAGTTTGGGAGCGGGCTAATCATTGGAGCTGATGGAGGAAAACTGATGAAGACATTTGGAAGCATGGAAGGTCAAGGATGAAATTGATCAATTACAAGATGCATAGAGATGAAGAAAAGCAGAAGAAGAGGACAAATGAGATCTTGTCTGGGTACATCTTGTGTGTGTATCTGTGTGTGTATCTGTGTGTGTGCATGGTTGTAATGCAACAGCTATTTCACATTAAAATAAATAACCCAGTGACTTGCATCCAACACCAGAGGGCTTGTAGACTGTCACAGGAATGACAGACCCGCAAGTCTGGAGTGGTAGAAGCAGAGAGCACAGGAATTCCTGCAACACCTTGATTTGTGCAAATTCTTAATTGCCACCTTCGGTTCAAAGGCAGACTCTGTTAAAAGCCAAGAATGGTGAAAAACTAGTGCCTGGTGGAATGTACATTTACAAGGCATACATTGTCCCCTAATTTCTTCAGTTGATATATAACTACTTCAGATGCCACATCTTAGCTCTTTTTTTAATCTGAAAACTGATGAATGTCTCATCTGTGACTTTGTCCTTGATAGAGGTGTTCTTGAACCCTTTCCACAGCAAGGCATACTATCTGAAGCAGCTTTGCCACCATTTGCCACTTGAGAATTAACATGGGATCGGGAGTGGACAGTCTCCAGTTGCAGTTCTAAACTTTGCTGGAGCAGAACGTTAATCTTAAAATTTGCAAACCTAGATTCAAGATTCAAGATTCAAGAGAGTTTATTGTCATGTGTCCCTGATAGGACAATTAAATGCTTTCTTTGCTTCAGCACACAGAACATAGTAGGCATGAATACAGAACAGATCAGTGTGTCCATATATCATTATATACATTCAATTCAGTTCAATTCAATTCAATCTTTAATTGTCATTGTGCAGTGTACAGTTCAGAAACAACGAAATGCAATTAGCATCTCCCCAGAAGAGCGAACTTAGAATAATGAACGGTAAAAGATATATATATGTACAAACAGTATCAGTAGTGCAATTATACTGGGGGAAGGAGTGTCCGGGGGGGGGTGACTGGCAATCACCGAGGTTAAGTATGGTGTACAATTTTGTATGGTGTTAAGTTAAGTATGGAGTATGGTGTACAATTTTGGTCGCCTAATTATAGGAAGGATGTCAACAAAATAGAGAGAGTACAGAGGAGATTTACTAGAATGTTGCCTGGGTTCCAGCAACTAAGTTACAGAGAAAGGTTGAACAAGTTAGGTCTTTATTCTTTGGAGCGCAGAAGGTTAAGGGGGGACTTGATTGAGGTCTTTAAAATGATGAAAGGGATAGAGTTGATGTGGATAAAGTTTTCCCATTGAGGGTAGGGAAGATTCAAACAAGAGGGCATGACATGAGAATTAAGGGACAGAAGTTTAGGGGTAACATGAGGGGGAACTTCTTTACTCAGAGAGTGGTGGCTGTGTGGAATGATCTTCCAGCAGAAGTGGTGGAGGCAGGATCGATTTTAACATTTAAAAGTATAGTGGATAGGTATATGGACGGGAAGGGAATGGAGGGGTATGGTCTGAGTGCAGGTAGATAGGACTAGGAAGGGCCGAGAAGGCCTGTTTCCCTGCTGTAATTGTTATATGTTATATGTTATTGTAACAGCCGCAGGGAAGAAGCTGTTCCTGAACCTGTTGGTTCTGGAGGGAACCGGAGGGACCTGTAGCGCCTCTTGGATGGGAGGAGGGTAAACAGTCTGTAGCTGGGGTGAGACCAGTCCTTGACAATGCTGCACGCCATTCGCAGACATCGCTTGCTATGGACAGACTCAATGGAGGGGAGTGAGGAACCGGTGATGCGTTGGGCAGTTTTCGTCACCCTCTGCAGTGCTTTCTGGTCAGAGACAGAGCAGTTGCCATACCATACTGTGATACAGTTTGTGAGGATGCTCTCGATGGTGCAGCGGTAGAAGTTCACCAGGATCTGAGGAGACAGATGGACCTTCTTTAGTCTCCTCAGGAAGAAGAGACGCTGGTGAGTCTTCTTGACCAGTGTAGAGGTATTGTGGGTCCAAGAGAGGTCATCATAGATGTTGACTCCCCAGAAACCTGAAGCTGGAAACACGTTCTACCTCCGTCCCGTTAATATGGATGAGGGTGTGCGTGCAGCCCCTAGACCTTCTATAGTCCACAATGAGCTCCTTGGTCTTCTTGGAGTTGAGGGCCGGGTTATTGACGGCGCACCATGCTGTTAGGAGCTGAACCTCTTCCCTATAGGCCGACTCATCGGTGTCGCTGATGAGGCCAATCACCATTGTATCATCTGCATACTTGATGATGGTGTTAGAATATATATACACACATGAATAAATAAACTGATGAAGTGCAAATAACAGATAATGGGCTATTAATGTTCAAAGTTTAGTCCGATCCAAGTTTAATACCCTGATGGCTGTGGGGAAGTAGCCATTCCTGAACCTGGTTGTTGCAGTCGTTGCCTATCTCTCACATCTGAGAGGAACTCAGAAAGACTGTAATTGTGACTGCCTTAGAAAGGAGACAAAGTGGATTATGAAAACTCTAGAGAGATTTCTCCATGGACTGCCGCAGTGAATGTCGTTGTCTCGTTTCTCATGTGTCACTACTCATTGACTGAATAGTCCCCTTGAATTACAACGCAGATTCTATTTAGGTTAAAATTGGACATGATTTTCACCACATGTCAACTAAGAACAGTGAAGGGAGCAGCAGGTACCACTATGCAAGGTTTTTTTTTTAACCCCACACACCGGTCTGTACTGCAATTGTCGACACAAGGAACCGCAGACGCCGGTTTACCAAGAAAGACACAAAGTGCTGAAGAAGGGACCCTTCTAAGAAGGGTCACGACCTTGAAACTTCACCATTCCATATTCTGCAGCCTGTCCCGTTGAATTACCCCAGTGTTTTTGTGTCTTTTTTGCATCAAGATTGGACATGTTTGTGGACCTGTTGAGTAAGATCACAACTCCTATGCTGTCACAAAGCAGATTGAAGGTGGAAACAAATATCCGAGGCCAACAACATTGCTCCTGGATTCCTTGGCATATCTGTGCAGACATAGGAAAACCGGTTTAATTGAGAAACTTGAGTATGCTGCTGCTTTTCAGAGGTGGAGCTGTGCTAATGAATGGTGGGTTCAGCATGTGATCTGCAGATCAAGGCTCGGGATAAATGGCATAATTCACCTGGGCCCTCTATTATTCAATGGACAATGCTTTGTTTTAACGTTCATTACTTGGGTATTAGGTATATTTAAAAGGAATATACGTCCACCTCTGTGTGTTTATTAGACACGCCTGTTAATGTTTATTACTTGTTGAGATCGATCCTGCTGGGTGTGACGTTTGTTTCGTGCAGAATGTTCAGGAAATTGGTATTTCGATAATGAGAGCAGTTTTGATATTAGAGCAGTTATGCAAACAAAAAAAATGAAACTAGCCCATCTGATGTAAAAGTTCAGTTTCAGCCCAATTTCTTCGGATTTCCTGCAACAAGTCTACACTGATAATAAGCCATGTCGCAACTTTGGGCTCTTGGAACGGGCAAGTTTCTCTCAATTTGGTGACAATAAGATATTTTAAGATTGACACACCAGCACAACAAACTTAATGCAGCCTATTTCTATTCAGTAGAGATTGTCTGCTTCTTTTTTTGGATGGGGGGTGGGGGTAGTTGGTTAAAAACCCAGACTTCCCGCAGTCTGCAGAAGGGGGAGGTAATGTCCCGTCATCTCCTACACCCTCTGCGGTTGCATTGGCAAACGCCGCCGGGGCTCTATCTTCTCCCTTGCTTCGTTTTCTTTAAAAAACTGGACGGGAAATGGCAGTGACGTGTTGTGTGGCGTTTGAATTCCCTGGCGTGAGTCATAAAAAGTGCTGAAATTGTTGGTGTAGTTTTACACGCCTTATATAGCCTCGAAGTGCGGGGCTGTCATTCTCAGCGGGATAAAGCGAGTGGCTGCTGCACGGTTATACCTTCCCCCTGCTCCTTCGCCACGGGCATCGTCCTCCTTATTTCAATCCTCAACTTTGTTTCCTGCAAAGCCCCCCCTCCCCCTCCCCCCAAAACCCCCTCCTTCCTTCCTCCCTCCAACTAAGTTCCCCAAACTGCTCTTCAAGCAAGCAGCAAACTTTTAAAGTTTTTCTTGTTTTTGTTATTTCGTGCTCCTCCAACGACGATGGACTTGTACAAGGTTACCCTAGATGGACCGGCTCCGTGGGGGTTTAGACTACAGGGAGGAAAGGACTTCAACAAGCCTTTAACCATGTCCAGGGTGAGCGAGAACAACCGGGTAGCTGACCCTGCGTGTTACCCGTTTCAAACGCTGTTGGTGGTGTCTAATAAGTTTAAAAGGTGTTTGTGTTGCAAGCCGTCATCCTGCGAGTACAGGCGATTCGAGGCGGCAGACACGCACACTTGTAATTGCATTTGCGTTTTAAATGTATGGAATCGCAGATCACTCCTTTACTCTTGGAGGGTTTCAAAGCACGTCCTGTGTTGCAGGGAGTGCTGGCGGCGTTTGGAAGCGGGCGCAAGGCGTTAAGTCAGACCTGGTTCAGCTGTAAGCTGTAACCCCGACAGGTCAGGGCCACAGGGGTTCACGTTTTCAATGCAGACCCGTGAAATCACCCTGCCAGTGTTTTGCGTTCGGGGTGCTTACAACCAGCAGTGTTTCCCCAAATTTGAAGGGACCTGAAGTTATCAATGCAACCCGAGGTGATAGTGCGACACAAAATAGTATCTTAAAATCTCGGTATCGAAACGCATTCCAGAGTGAATCTTGCATATCAGGAATGCACAGGGATTAGTGAAAGAGTGAAACTTCCAGTGGACTGGGAGCTGGCAGTGTAAACTGATCCCGTCTCTCTCAGGAGACGACGAGCAGTCCCTTCCCTTTTTTTTCTTTGTATGGACCAGATTAGGTAATTGTCACTCCGAATCCTGTTTAATTTGGGTCCAACAACATGTTTGTTGCAGTCTGAGGCAAATGTGTGGGCTGAAGTTTACAATGTAAAGTGTACTGAATTGGTGAATATTCCCTCCAGTATTGTTGCATACTTGCTGTGTGTTTGCTTTCATTCCTCAAAGTTTAACTAATGGTGAAGTACATGTTCTGTTCATTTTAGTATTGGCCTTTTAGTTATGACCTTACTTTGGATAAATGCAAAATATTTTGGTGTTATTTGGTGATTCCTTTAAAATATTATCACAATGCTGAAAATCCAAGTGCTTTTATGGATAAAGTTTAGCTACCGATCTGCCCTAATGATCTTTAAAGTGTAAATAAGATTTGTTCATCATGACCAGATATGGGCAAGTGTTTAAGCACGAGAAACAGAATACAACTCCATATAGGTATCAAATCAAGACATTGAAATGGTTTCTTCTTGTGGCTGCATGTTTATGGTGTTTCCATATATGTACTTGATCTTTTTTATGTGCTTGTTTGCATAGCTTAGTTCAAGGTGTATTGGCAACTGAATGTTGATTTCAGTGCCCTAACTGGTAATCCTGCTCTGATTTAAATTCAGGAATTTTGCACTGGTTAAAGTCTATAAATCTTCCAGTCTAGAAAGCATTTTGAAATTGTACAAACAGAAACCCGACAGAGGGAACAGCTGAATGTGACCTATACATGGTAGAAATGCTCAGTATACTAAAATAAATTCTAGTCTCATGTCATGCACATGGCATTCTCTTATCTGTACATCAATCTCATTCTTTCCTTAGTTTATCCCATTACCTGCACATTTTCTCTCACATTCCCTGCTTCCCCATATGAAACCCTGGCGCACCCATACCCTGTTTTGCACTGCTTCTCCTTGCTGCACTTCTCTGCTCTCCTCGCAGGCCCACCTCTTGCTGCATATCCCTCCATATCTCACCCCCTTTCTTTACTCTGTACCATTACGCACTCTACCTGCCCCACTGCCGCCACCATCATCCCATATTCCCTTTGTTTTATCTCTCCTCCTACTTTCTCTTCTTTCTCCCCCATCCCCTATGCGTGTATCTCTTGTTCTCACTCTATGCCTCTCTAATGTACAAGTTTTTCCACAGTGGAAAAATAACATTTTAGCCACGAGTTGATCCAAGCATTGTGGTGCATTCAACTTCCTTGGAGCACCTTTGAACTAAACTGTCTTATCAATTACAAGAAAATAGTTCATAGAAAATAGGAGATATAATGGAATATTAGGAAAATTATTCGGTTTAAAGATTTTATATAGACTAAATGTTTAAAAAAATAAATAAATTTGGAAATAAATCATAGAATGGTACAAATTTACTGCTGTTTGAAAACCATTATAATTTAAATGAGGATGGAATTGGTATTCCTAGAACATTGCTGCAGTAATTGCTGAGACGGATCTGCAAACAGTGGGTTAATGCATGTACAGGCTTTGCAATTCTTCGGAGCCAAAAATGCTCCAGTGGGGATGTTAAATGCTAAAAATGAGGTTAGAGTTTCATTGCAATCCAATTTTTTCTGACAGAAGGGAAATTGAACCAATAGTTGAGCCAAGAGCTTGTTAGCTATGTACTACCACGTTAAAAAAAAACCTACCAGTTACAACATGTATATTGTGTTGCAATTCTAAAAACTGTCGGTTCATTTATAACGAACATACTACTTTCCGAGGTGGGATTTACTAATATGGTGTGCATTTTTCTTGAACATTTACGTTAGATTGTTAAGAAATGTGAAGTTCATTAAATTTGAAGCGTGTTACAAATGCCTTAGTGTGAGTGAACTAGTTATATCGTTATTGCAAAATATGGTGTCAATTGTGTGGCATTGTCCTTTTATTGCTGTATATGGTTGGCAAATGTTCAATTACATTTTTGATTTCCATGACTGTAAAGTTATGCAAAACTGCTCGATTGATTTGAATAAGTGAGATATTTAACACAGATTGAGGATTGACAGCCAGAAATAATTGTATCTGGATGAAATGAGATTTCAAATCACAAATTGTCCTTCGAATGACTTTTTAGTATTCTTTCTCCAATGTTGAGTAATTTCAAACTCTTTTACAATTACAATGTGAATGTGCCAGCAAGGAGTGTGACTTCAGCTATTAAGTATTTTGGCCATGCTCCAATGCACGCAGTAATACGTTGAAGCAAATTAAATCATCGTGAACATTAAAATGAGAAATTCCTGACAAAAGTAGGACACACTACTCAATGACACAGCACCTCCTTGGATTTAACTTGCTGATTCAGATCTATTTCTACTAGTTAATACATATTACTCACTGCAATTGATGCATTTACCACAGTAAAACATATCCATAGAAGGTATTATGTATAAAGTGGGTGTCAGTCACTTTTGCCATGTTCATTGCAAGACTTAGGAATAAATAATAAAGTTGGCCTTGCTAGCGAAACTATCTTCCCAAAAAAGGAATAGTTAAGGAAATGTTAATCTGACCTACACGTACAAATACGCTTGATTAGTATGGGTTATGGGGAGAAGGCAGGAGAATGGGGTTAGGAGGGAGAGATAAATCAGCCATGATTGAATTGCAGAATAGACTTAATGGACCAAAATGCCTAATTCTTCTCATATCCCTTTTGACCTTGCTTAGATATAAGAATATATTGTCCATTCTTTATGGATAGATATTATCTATAGTTGGGACTACTTTAAAGTTGGGGGTTGAAGAGCCTGTACCTGTGCTGCACTGTTCTATGTTTGTAAATCTAAGTTTTGATTACAGACACCTTGCTTTTCTATCTGCTTGTTTTGTTCATTTCATGTTGTTGTGGGAGAACACAGTATTCATTGATAGGAAGACGTAGTACCGAACTTAAAAGGATTAGGTAAGGCAAGATAATAACTGTGTGCATATAGCATATTTAATATATTCAATGACATTGTTAACTTATTTGATAGAGTTTTATTGCCCTCCTTGTCTTTCTCAATCTGCACCTCAATTGTTCAATAATTAAATGTTAAAATCTCAATTTAAAGTGGCCTTTTGTTTCCAGTACTAATATGGTTGATTGATATTAGCATATTTATTTTAGTTGTTTCCTTTTGTCTTTGGACAGTGTTGTTTTGAGTGCATCAAGCCAAATCTGGGAAATGTCCTATTCCCTTGAAATGCTTTCAGCTATTACCATTTCCTCCTATATCAGCTTGGGCAATGATAGTACAATGTGTATACAATGATGCTGTAATGGAGCATACCATGGCATTGCATTTTATTTTGAGGGCTAAAGTATTGGTCAGTCTTGTCTGGAGGTAATAAATGCATGGGTGAGGGTTTTGTTAGAAGAAGCCTAAGCCTGTGGGGAAGAGAACATGGATATAAACAGACTTAGTTTTGAAACTGAAGGTTGGCTCAGAGTCTGGGGGGGAGGGCATAGACACTACCTTTAATTTTCCCAAGATTTGCAACGGGACATCCTTTGCAGGATTTTGGCCAGGTAATATGACAGATCATAGGTAGTGGAAGGGATCATAAGCTTTTATAAGGAAAAAAATATAAGCACTGTTTAATGAAGTTTGCGCACAACTAAATAATCAATTCAAAAGACATTTAACAGTGCTCTGCAGAACTATTTTGATTATGAACGGATTTATTTTGTAGTTTGATTAATATTATCTAGAAAATATATTTCAAAATGTATTGTTTAAATTTGGAACCAGATTTATGGCAGCAATTATTATTTTTTTTTCAAGACTACCACCCTAAAAAAATGAAGCAGTATATTGGGAAAACTGAAGAAGTATATTGTTTTGTAGATTGTGGTATTCTTCAAATTTGTCTGCTCGCACATGGAATGGTGATTATTTCACTCTACTCTTCAACGGAGCCCTATGAATAGCGGAAAAAAACATGTTTGAACATCTCATGAATAGCCAGCATCTTTTTTTCAGGGGTGCTCATTTATTTTAAAAAATCTTGGCCCGATTGATATTCAAATGTTTTCTTGCATGTTGCAAAAATGCATCTGCATTTTGGTGAAGAGTGGCTCATCTAGTGGTGACAGTAGAATGTTGATGCTTGGAAGATGTGTTGGTGTTGAAGATCGAGGGCAGCGGTGGAGTTGCTGCATTACAGTGCTTGCAACGCCACAGAACCGGGTTCAATCCTGACTGCGGGTGCTCTCTGTATGGCGTTTGTACTTTCTCCCCATGACCGTGTGGGTTTTCTCCAATATATTCGGCTTCCTCCCACACTCAAAAGATGCACAGATATGCAGGTTAATTGGCTTGGTATATGTGTAACTCATCCCAAGTGTGTGTGGGATATTTTTATTGTGCAGGGATGGCTGGTTGGCGTGGACTTGTCCAAAGGACCTGTTTCTACGCTGTATCTTCAAACTGAACTAAAAGATAAGTAGTTTCAGAGGGAACTGCAGATGCTGGAAAATCGAAGGTAGACAAAAATGCTGGAGAAACTCAGCGGGTGAGGCAGCATCTATGGAGTGAAGGGAATAGGCAACGTTTTGGGTCGAGACCCTTCTTCAGACTGATGTAGGGGTGGGAAAAAGAAAGGAAGAGGTGGAGACAGTAGGCTGTGGGAGAGCTGGGAATGGGAGGGGAAGGACAGAGAAAGCAAGGACTACCTGAAATTGGAGATCAGGTTGATTATTCACATAACCATATAACCATATAACATTTACAGCATGGAAACCGGCCATGTCTGCCCTTCCAGTCCGTGCCGAACACTTACTCTCACCTAGTCCCATCTACCTGTACTCAGACCATAACCCTCCATTCCTTTCCCGTCCATATACCTATCCAATTCATTTTTAAATGATAAAATCGAACCTGCCTCCACCACTTCCACTGGAAGCTCATTCCACACAGCTACCACTCTCTGAGTAAAGAAGTTCCCCCTCATGTTACTCCTAAACTTTTGTTCCTTAATTTTCAAATCATGTCCTCTTGTTTGAATCTTCCCTACTCTCAATGGAAAAAGCTTTCCATGTCAACTCTGTCTATCCCTCTCATAATTTTAAAGACCTCTATCAAGTTCCCCCTTAACCTTCTGCGCTCCAAAGAATAAAGACCTATCTTGTTCAACCTTTCTGTCTAGCTTAGGTGCTGAAACCCAGGCAATATTCTAGTAAATCTCCTCTGTACTCTCTCTATTTTGTTGACATCTTCCCTATAATCTGGCAACCAAAATTGTACACCATACTCACAGAATTGGCCTCACCAATGCCTTGTACAATTTAACATTACATCCCAACTTCTATACTCAATGCTCTGATTTATAAAGGCCAGCACACCAAAAGCTTTCTTTACCACTCTATCTACATGAGATTCCACTTTCCGGGAATTATGCACAGTTGTTGCTAGATCTCTCTGTTCAACTGCATTCCTCAATTTGCTACCATTTACCATGTACATCCTATTTTTATTTGTCCTGCCAAGATGTAGCGCCTCACACTTATCAGCATTAAACTCCATATTATTTCTGCTTCAAATAAAGTCACAAACTAAACATATTCGCCAATCAACATGTGATATATACCACAATGACATGCAGCAAAATTACAATACAGTATCTCAACTCTTTTTACTCGTTGCAATGAATGTCATTTCTATTATTTCTTTCCACTTCCAAACAAAAATGTGGTTGGATTATTCAGCGTATGATCAACCTCGGTGAGACCAAGCGCAACACCTCCGCTTGATTCACATTAACCTACCTGATCTCCCGGAGGTTCAGCACTGCGATTCCCCCTCCCATTCCGAATCCGACCTTTCTGTCCTGGGCCTCCTCCATGGCCAGAGTGAGGAGCAGCACCTCATATTTCGCTTGGGCAGTTTACACCCCAGCGGTATGAACATTGACTTCTCCAATTTCAGGTAGTCCTTGCTTTCTCCTCCCCTTCTCAGCTCTCCCTCAGCCCACTGTCTCCGCCTCTTCCTTTCTTCTTTCCAATTCGCCACCCCCATCCTCGCATCAGTCTGAAGAAAGGTCTTGACCCAAAACTTGCTTATTTCCTTTGTTCCATAGCTGCTGCTGCACTCGCTGAGTTTCTCCAGCATGTTTGTCTACCTTCGATTTTCCAGCATCTGCAGTTCCTTCTTAAACTACTTATATTTAAGTTCAGTTTGAAGATACAGCGCCGAAACAGGCCCTTCGGCCCGAGTCCACGCCAACCAGCCATCCCTGCACATTAATATAATTCCACGAACACTTGGGACGATTTGCACATATACCAAGCCAATTAACCTACATATCTGTGCATCTTTTGAGTGTGGGAGGAAACCGAAAAAAATCGGAGAAACCCCACATGGTCACGGGGAGAAAGTACAGACGCCATACGGAGAGCACCCGCAGTCAGGATCGGACCTTGTTCTGTGGCGCTATGAGCATTGTAATGCAGCAACTTCACCGCTGCCCTCGACCTTCAACACCACCACTCCAGTATTTTTGTCTACCTAAAAGATAAGTCGACTTTCTCTTGTTCAGGATGATCTTTATATCAGTTTGGTTAAGAAATAAAGCGTGGAAATGGGCTATTCAGCTCACTGAGGCCGCACCGACTAACGATCACCCGTGCACTAGTTCTATCACATTAGGGAGAATTTACAGAAGCCAATTAACCTACAAACCTGCACGTCCTTGGAATGTGAGAGGAAACGGGAGCTGCTGGAGAAAACCCACGCAGTTACAGGGCGAACGTATAAACTCCACACAGACAACATTTGTAGTCGGGATCGAACCTGGGTCTCTGGCACTGTGAGGTAGCAACTGTACAGCTGTGCCACCCTGGTTCTGTGGTATAAATGTTGCCGCTCTTTGGACTGCTCTGGAGGAACAGTTTTATTGCACGATTGAGTGGAGCGGACTACTGAAGATCACAGAAGCAGTAGAAGATCATCGTTCCCTCTGATACTGGGCAGGAGTTGATAAACCAATCCCACAGATCAATACATTTCAGAAATTAAATTTGTAAGTCAATAAATATATATTAAGTGACATTTAATAAAAGATTTTGGCAATTGGAGGTCCTTGGTGTCCTATATTCTGATGACATCACAATATACCAGCAGTCAAATTGAGAAATTTTCATAAACATCTTTTTAAAAATGTATTTGTATTGCAAATTCTATTATTCTGAAATATCTGTGAATTGATTAACCTACCTTAATCTTTTAAAGGTCAGAGCTGATTGATTATTGCTGACCATTGCATTAAACATTAATTAAGATTTTGTTCAATACATTTTAATATTTTCAGGGGGTTATGCAGCAAGGCAAGTTTATAAATATCTTCTCATCAATTCCACTGATTTTGATCCCTGTAGAGAAGGTTGCAAAAAATCTGGACAGTGCATCCACAAATTTGGATCGAATCACGCGGAAACTGTGGTTATGGCAAGATTTGGATTGAACAACTACGCTGCAAGGAGACTGCTATTTCTGTGCAGATAAAAACAACTATGTTTATTGGTATTGCGAATATGCATTATTGTGCTGAAATATTATATATAATTTACATGGAATTTATGTGGATATTGGGCATACTTGAACTCTACCTGGAGATGTGAGAGTGTTGATGTTGGCATCTTGATCAAAAACAACGTGCTGGATGAACTCAATGGGCCAGCAGCATCTGTGGAGGGAAATGGATGGGCAATGTATTGGGTTTGGACTCGTCTTCAGACTGACATAATGTTGCCAAACTGAAGCTTGTCTCCCCATTTCCCTCCACAGATGCTGACGGACCTGCTGTGTTCCTTTCGCACTTTGCTTCTGAAAGCTAAATTGGTAGCTCTGGGACAAAAGGCACATTTGGAAATGTTTTCTGTGGCAAACTGTTTAATTGCAGTGCATGAATGCACCTGTACTGCATAAGTCAATCCTGCTGAAGCTTTGGAAAAATATTTTATTTTAATATAGGAATTATGCATTGTAAGAAAGATTTTCCATTGTGTTCAGTATGTGACCAGTATATTTAGTTGCTGTGTGCTTAGCGTGGGGGGGGAAAGCTGATATTTAAATTTGACTGACCAGATATTGTCTATTTTCCTACCAGTTGTTCTAGCCGAGTTTGTTCTGGAGGTACAACTTGAATGTCTGAGTACCATAGAGTGATTAAGATCATTCCTCCAGGATGACTTTTTTCTTGGAATGTCAACTATGTTCCCTGCACAAGGATGTGAACAAAGTTAGGCATTTTGAAATCGCAGAACAATTGTTGAGTACTCATTTATCATGAAGCAATAAAAAGCAAGAATGCCTCAGCCAAGACACTGACTACAGACTTTTCCTCTGTACCCTTATCTGTTCCTGTTGTTGGTAGCAGTTAATCTCATGTTATTTTATCCTTGGTTATCTTATTTTATCTTATTTAGACCTTATCTTATTTTCTTAAGCCCATGCTGTCTTGGCATCTTTGGATTTTGCTTAAATGGCTTGGAATTCCTATGTGCGCCTGGCCTAGTCTGGGGCATTTGAATTATCCTCAAATTCTCATTCTAATTCAAATGGATGTAGTCAGCTTGGGTTTGGGATTATTCTGTGGAACAACTAGTGTCCTATAATGCCCAGAATTGGGACCTGCACATGGGCTTTATTGATTTCTCAATGCCTTTGATCAGTAATCATGAAATCCCGTAATGACGCTAGCCAGAATTGGTTCTCGCCACATAATACAGTTCAAAGGCATTCATATGCTCATATTACTAGCAGTGTTCTGTGTAATGGTATGGAGATGGTTCCATTGATCATCCAAATTTAGACTAAACAATATCATGCTGTTGCGCCAGATATGAAGTCCATTTTCCTGCCAATTGTTCCAGCAGTCTTTTTAAAGACTGCCTCCTCTCTGGAATTTACATCAAGTATTGGAAGGATGGATAGTTTATTAACTTTATTGCCTTCCCTCACAGTGGGAAACGTTGATTTGCTGTGTGGGGATGTTCATGTTAAATTCTATCGTGTATTGTATTTTTCTTCGTGTGGCTGTATGGTAACTCAAATCTCACTGTACCAAAGGTGCATGTGACAATAAATGGAGCTTGAACTTGATCTTAAAGTTTATGCAAACAAAGCCTTCAAGGCATCCATAACTGATCTTCAGTATATCTTCAACTTGCACTGGATTTTTTTTTTACACAAAATTGGTTTAGCCTAGGATTCTCAATTCAATAAACAACTGTACTCGATTTATTTGCCTCGGGATATGCACGTGGCCAAACACAAATAAACCATTCACAGACAGGGCTTGGAGATAGTCGAGCAATTCTATTCCTTAGTAGCTGCTGCTTGGTTGGCTGAATCGATCCTCGTACACCAACTCTCCTGGACCCAACATCAATGAAGAAGGGTCTCGACCCAAAACGTTGCCTATTCCTTTTCTCCAGAAAAGCTGTCTGACCCGCTGAGTTACTCCAGCTTTCTGTGTCTATCATTTGTAGATGTCAGTTTTTCATCTTTCCAACATTTGCTGTACTTCCAATTTACCCACAGTCAAAGATCCCATGGTAGCCAAGCCAAGCGTATCTCAAGAAAGCTGGTGTAGACACTGCAAGGAGGACCAACTGTTGAATTGCCTCAATTGCACCACATCCTCTATCAAGCATTCGGTCTTTGGAATTGGGAGGAAAAAAGTGGGGAAGAGAAAGATGGCCAATAGGCAGCTGGCATGAAATGCCTGAAGTCTCCTGACCTGAAGTGTCACGTATTTACGTCCTCTACTGATTCTAATGCATCTAAACCCCTGAGTTACTCCAGCACTTGGTGTTTTACTTCAGATTCCAGTTCCTACAGTTCCTTGTGTCAACATGAAGTGCTTGTGTTCTTCAGGCACGTTTGTTGGTCTAGCATTGTATGGTCTTATCTGCCTCAGTCAGCAATTCTATGTTAGAGACTATGCTGAAATTAAATTATTGCTGCTGACCTGTTTATGCCATGTGAAGTGTGTAAGACTGAACAGCAGATGCTAGTTTAAACCGAAGATAGACACAAAAAGCTGGAGTAACTCAGCGGGACAGGCAGCGTGGGTCTCGACACGAAACTTCATCCATTCCTTCTCTCCAGAGATGTTGCGTGTCCCGCTGAGTTGCTCCAGCTTTTTATGTCTTTCTATGCTTTGTGAAGTATTTTCTTCCCCTGAATTATTTGAATCTGTAGTTTTAATTTCTTATGTTGAGAGTATAATGACCCAGAAATTCTTTGATGTATTTGTGCTACATGCAGAGGAATTTAATTAAATGCAAAGTGTAGTTCTTGCAAGAGGGCAAATTACTCCTGGGGTTTCCCCATGCACGTGATACATTTATTTCTTGAGATGCCTGAATGTGGCGTGTAATGACAAATAAGTTAAATGCATGTTTTAACATCTAAAAATTCTTTAGCTCGCGCTTGGCCAGTGAAGGTTGGAGATTTTTTTCCATGCATTGTTTTCACAATGGTTATGTGGTCTACCTTAATGTAACTTAGAAGCTGTATTTCTTGGCTGAACATCAAGGAGTTAAATGTATGGATCCTCTTGCATTTAAATATCATTTTAAGATAGACACAAAGTGCTGGAGCAACTCATCGGGTCAAGCATCACCACTGGAGGAAAGGAACTGGTGAAGTTTGATGTCGGAATCTTTCTTCAGACTGAACGTAGGGCAGAGTGAGGGAAACTGGAGGTAGGAAAAGGCCAGAACAAATTGGGCTGGCTGGGGAAGACGTGATAACAAAGGGATACAGGTAGGCCAATAGTGGAACTAGTAGAATGGGAAGAGGAGTTAAAATGTTTGGCAACTGGGAGATCATGATTATTCGAGATTATTTGAAAAAACACATACAAGGATATCAAACTCTAACCTCAGATTTATTAGATGAAGGAATGAACAGAAAGGCAGAATCTAGCAATTTAATATCATATTTATATTATATAATTTTAAATATAGAAACACCAACAACAGAGGCAATTAGAAGGGACGGGGAATAAGAATTATTGATAAAAATTCCGAAAGACAGATGGGGGGAAAACAACCTATTATATGTAAATGTTCGATTAATGGCATCAAACAGGTAATTAGAAATGCGTGCAACAAGGGTAACACTGTTATAATGGGTGACTTCAATCTGCATGTAGATTGGGTGAATCAAATTGGCAGGGGTGCTGAGGAAGATGATTTCTTGGAATGTATGCGGGATAGTTTTCTCAACCAACATGTGGAGGAACCAACGAGAGAGCAGGCTATTCTAGACTGGGTATTGAGTGATGAGGAAGGGTTAGTTAGCGGTCTTGTTGTGCGTGGCCCCTTGGGCAAGAGTGACCATAATATGGTTGAGTTCTTCATTAGGATGGAGAGTGACAAAATTAAGTCAGAAACAAGGGTTCTGAACTTGAACAAAGGTAACTTTGAAGGTATGAGATGTGAATTGGCCAAGATAGACTGGCAGGTGATTCTTGAAGGGTTCACAGTGGATGTGCAATGGAAGGTATTTAAAGACTGCATGGATGAAGTACAAAAATTGTTCATACCAGTTTGGCAAAAGAATAAATCGGGGAAGGCGGTGCATCCATGGATAACAAGGGAAATCAGGGATAGTATAAAAACAAAAGATGAGGCATACAAATTTGCCAGAAAAAGCAGCCTACCGGAGGACTGGGAGAAATTCAGAATCCAGCAGAGGAGGACAAAGGGCTTAATTAGGAAAGGGAAAATAGATTATGAAAGGAAACTGGCAGGGAACATAAAAACTGACTGCAAAAGTTTTTATAGATATATAAGAGAAAGAGACTAGTTAAAACAAATGTTGGTCCCTTGCAGTCAGAAACAGGTGAATTGATCATGGGGAACAAGGACATGGCAGACCAATTGAATAACTACTTTGGTTCTGTCTTCACTAAGGAAGACATAAATAATCTGCCGGAAATAGCAGTGGAACGGGGGTCAAATAAGATGGAGGAACTGAGTGAAATCCAGGTTAGCCGGGAGGTGGTGTTAGGTAAATTGAATGGATTGAAGGCCGATAAATCCCCAGGGCCAGATAGTCTGCATCCCAGAGTACTCAAGGAGGTAGCCACAGAAATAGTGGATGCATTAGTGATAATTTTTCAAAATTCCTTAGATTCTGGAGTAGTTCCTGAGGATTGGAGGGTAGCTAATGTAACCCCACTTTTTAAAAAGGAGGGAGAGAGAAAGCGGGGAATTACAGACCAGTTAGTCTAACATCGGTAGTGGGGAAACTGCTAGAGTCAGTTATTAAAGATGGGATAGCAGCGCATTTGGAAAGTGGTGAAATCATTGGACAAAGTTAGCATGGATTTACGAAAGGTAGATCATGTCTGACAAATCTGATAGAATTTTTCGAGGATGTAACTAGTAGAGTGTAGAATAGAAGTGTATGAGTATAGAAGCTGGGATGTAATGTTAAAATTGTACAAGACGTTGGTGAGACCAAATCTGGAGTATGGTGTACAATTTTGGTCGCCCAATTATAGGAAGGATGTCAACAAAATAGAGAGGGTACAGAGGAGATTTACTAGAATGTTGCCTGGGTTTCAACAGCTAAGTTACAGAGATGGGTTGAATAAGTTAGGTCTTTATTCTCTGGAGCGCAGAAGGTTAAGGGGTGACTTGATAGAGGTCTTTAAAATGAGAGGGATAGACAGAGTTAATGTGGACAAGCTTTTCCCTTTGAGAATAGGGAAGATTCAAACAAGAGGACATGACTTTAGAATTAAGGGACAGAGGTTTAGGGGTAACATGAGGGGGAACTTCTTTACTCAGAGAGTGGTAGCGGTGTGGAATGAGCTTCCAGTGGAAGTGGTGGCGGCAGGTTCGTTGGTATCATTTAAAAATAAATTGGATAGGCATATGGATGAGAAGGGTATGGAGGGTTATGGTATGAGTGCAGGCAGGTGGGACTAAGGGAAAAAAGTTGTTCGGCACGGACTTGAAGGGCCGAGATGGCCTGTTTCCGTGCTGTAATTGTTATATGGTTATATGGTTATAGAGTGGATAAGGGAGAACCAGTGGATGTGTTATATCTAGACTTTCAGAAGGCTTTCGACAAGGTCCCGCATAAGAGATTAGCATACAAACTTAAAGCACACGGTATTGGGGGTTCAGTATTTATGTGGATAGATAACTGGCTAGCAGACAGGAGGCAAAGGGTAGGAGTAAACGGGTCCTTTTCAGACTGGCAGGCAGTGACTAGTGGGGTACCGCAAGGCTCAGTGCTGGGACCCCAGCTATTTACAATATATATTAATGATTTGGATGAGGGAATTCAATGCAACATCTCCAAATTTGCAGATGATACCAAGCTGGGGGGTATAGTTAGGTGTGAGGAGGATGCTTGGAGGCTGCAGGGTGATTTGGATAGACTGGGTGTATGGGCAGATGCATGGCAGATGCAGTATAATGTGGATAAATGTGAGGTTATCCACTTTGGTGGCAAAAACATGAGGGTAGACTATTATCTGAATGGTGGCAGATTAGGAAAAGGGGAGATGCAACGAGACCTGGGTGTCATGGTACACCAGTCATTGAAAGTAGGCATGCAGTTGCAGCAGGCAGTGAAGAAAGCAAATGGTATGTTAGCATTCATAGCGAAAGGATTTGAGTATAGGAGCAGGGAGGTTCTACTGCAGTTATACAGGGTTTTGGTGAGGCCACACCTGGAGTATTGCATACAGTTTTGGTCTCCAAATCTGAGGAAAGACATCCTTGCCATAGAGGGGGTACAGAGAAGATTCACCAGACTGATTCCTGGGATGTCAGGACTTTCATATGAGGAAAGATTGGATAGACTCGGCTTGTACTCGCTGGAATTTAGAAGATTGAGGGGGGATCTTATAGAAACTTACAAAATTCTTAAGGGGTTGGACAAGCTGGATGCTGGAAGATTGTTTCTGATGTTGGAGTCCAGGACAAGGGGTCACAGTCTAAGGATAAGGGGGAATTCCTTTAGGACCGAGATGAGGAAAACATTCTTTACACAGAGAGTGTTGAGTCTTTGGAATTCTCTGCCACAGAAGGTAGTTGAGGCCAGTTAATTGGCTATATTTAAGAGGGCGTTATATGTGGCACTTGTGGCTAAAGGGATCAGGGGGTATGGAGAGAAGGCAGGTACGGGATACTGAGTTGGATGATCAGCCATGATCACATTGAATGGCGGTGCAGGCTCGAAGGGCCGAATGGCCTACTCCTGCACCTTTTTTTTCTATGTTTCTAAGGCATAACTTAATTCAATTTAAAATTTTACACAGATTATATTACTCAAACTAGACTGAATAAAATATTTCCAGACGTTTCCCCCATTTGTGACAAATGTCTAACTCAAAATGCCACTATAGCACATTCCTTTGTCTCCTGTACAAAACTTCATAAATTTTGGAATGAAATCTTTGGAACATACATACAAAGCTATTTAACATAAAATTGAACCCCAATATAGAACTGATTATCTTTAGATCAATGGAAGAGGGACGTAAACTAACTACATTCCAAGTATCTCTCTTTAATTATGGTTTAATAACAGCAAACAAACTTATACTTAAATTTTGTAAAAACGTTTCCATGCCAATGTTTAAAATGTGGATTTCAAATATGTCAAAAACGTTACATCTTGAAGAAATGAGATTCCTCCTATTAGGCAAAGTAGACCAATTCTTAAAGATTTTGTCTCCTTTGATTGACTTCTTACAAGCATATGTTGGAACATAACATAACCATAGAAATTAAATGGTTCAGAACCGGGTGACAGGTGAGTAAAGATATTAAATAGGGATATCTCTCCTGATTTCCTTTCCTTTTTTTCTCTTTTTTAAAAATCTCTTTTGATTCTTATTTCTTTTTTCTGTCTCTCTCACTATTTGTTTTTACTCTCTTGTCTATCTATCTTGACACTCTCTATTTTCTTCTTTCTATCACTGTTTTATTATTAAATTAAAAACAAGAAGTTGTCCAAGAATTGTAATGTGTCTGTATGCATCAGGTACTTAGGTACCACATTACTGTACTTCTAACTAATAAATAAATTAAAATAAATTTTTTAAAAAACGGGAGATCATGTGTGCCAAGGCAAACTGAGCGTAGGTGTTCAGCAAAACGATCGCCAGTCCTCTATCTCGCCAGCCTCACCGATATATAGGACTATCATTTTTTGATGTTAACTTGCCCTTCTTATCTAAATCAATCTTCTATTGTCCTCGCTGGCCTCTTACCCCCAGATCCTAATGGGCCTGTCCATTAGGATCTGGACAGGTCACTGAAAATCTGGTGACTGGAATGGTGACTGTCAAAGTGGAACACACATACACACATCACTTCCTTCACCAGCCAATTATGCAGGCGAGGGACTGGGCAAGTGGGGGGGAGCGCTGTCTGAGTGAAATTCACACGGTGCAAAGCCATTGTGATAAAGACACACACCACGATGAACAGGAAGGTTGGCGCTGTAATTAAGATGGTGAAAGCAGTGTATGGGAAGGGACTTAAGTCCTTTAATAAAAAAATAAAAAATAAAAAAAAGGAGGGGAGACTGGGTGGGGAGAAGGAGTGGAGAGAAGAAGTGGAGACAAGTTTTAAGAAGCCAGAGATACACAACTGTGAAGCTTGGCGGACATTAACATTACCGGTCGGTTATCCTTAGTTCTGAAAACTACTGTTTACGGTTTTTCCCCCTAATGAGCCAATGAAATTCACCGGTCAGCACTGGCGACAACCTACGACCTCCTGGCGACCTACAACCACTGCACCTACGTCATGAGAATTCTCGCTACTCTCCATGGCGTAAAAAGTCTGGTCGCCGCTAATTTTACAACATGTTGAAAAATTTGCGGCGACCAGAATGAAGACACGACTACTCACGAGAATGCGGGAACTACTCGCCACCATGCAGGCAACACCCCGCATGGCGAACATGCGGTGACCTTGTGGCAACCTCATAGTCTCCTGTAGTTGCCCCAAATAGTCGCGTAAGTGTGACAGGCCCATAAGTCAACCTTCCGTGATACTTCAGTATCCCAGCTGAACCTCTGACCACCATGGTAGCAGAGGTAATGTGGGAAAAGCCTTTTGCGCAAACTACACCGGGCTGATTCTACTACACACAGTAGCAGAGCTACAAGCAGACCCATTTCTAACAATGTATCTCCTGCTTGATGCAGTGTCATATCTTGTAAATAGGGGAGCCATTAAAGTTCAGACAGTGATCTATGACAAATAAAGTTACATTCCAGAGAAAAGAAAACACTCAAAGAATCTGACTTTTTTTAACACTTTAACCATTACATTTTTGCCCATTTGAAAACTTAATTTAATTTCCTCGAGTCATTCCTATATTTTCTCAAAAACGTTGGAAAACTTTCTCATTATACCTTTTGACATCTCCCCTGAGATTAATTTTATCTTGAGCTCCAAGTAAGATACCATTTCCTGGAAAGAGCAGCTAGGGCCAGAAGAATCAAAGCAAAGAGCGTTGATGTTTTTAACATTCTGTTTTAGTTAGCTTATAGATCACAAAGAATTGAAATATTCTGCATGTCCTTGCAAGGAATTTATTTGGATTTTGTTGGCTTTCAGTTTTCTCCCTTGTGCAGAATCACTCACTCGAAGCTCTCACCATATTCATTGTTTGGGATGTGGGGAAACGCTCTTGGCTTAGAAACAGAATTATGCTGGCAATGCTCCATAGGTCAGACATCATCTGTGGAGACGGGAATAAAACTAATCTTTCATGTGGTCCATCATTCACCAGGTGCTGCTCGGCCCATGCCACCAAGTTCTTGATTCTGGTGATGTCAACAGCTTGAATTGCTGGCAGTTTTGTTACAAAATCAGCATGCTACTGAAGGTGGCCAGTAAGAGGTGTTAAAGAGTCTGTTGCTCTACTTGACATAAATATGCTTGTTTTACCACATGTTCACCTGGGACATGAACAAGCCAAGAACATTATGCTTTGTAACATTATGACACAGTTCTGGTGAATCTGGGGGGAGTTATTTCATTGAAATTGACATAAAGGTAGTGTATTTTGAATTGAGTTGATTTATTTTTCTGCAGGATATTGGCATCTGCATGCTAACTGACCTTGCAAATAATACTGTGAATATTATTAATTTATACCTTTGTTCTGAGTTGACCATTCATCAATGGATTTCAATAATGCCTGATTTGTTTGTCAGAAATTAATATTATTACACATTATGACTTGACTATAAAAGTTCTTATTTGGTCCACATTTGATTTTTCTACTGGTTAACATCGATCTTAATCAATGGGATACTTTTACTGAGGCAACTTAAAATTGGCATTGGACTCTGACTGGACAATAATGCAATCACAGTCAAGTGAAGGAGTTTATCTCAGAAATATTTCATAATATAATGATATGTTATGTATGATTATTGAGTTGGCATAGAAATTTATCTCAAAAAGACACGGTGCTGGAGTAACTCAGCAGGTCAGGCAGCTGAAGTTACCCCAGTGGGTAAATTACTTTGCTGACCCACTGAGTGAGTTATTCCAGCCCTTTGTGTCTTTCTGCATAAACCAGTATCTGCAATTCCTTGTTTCTAGAGATTTATCTGGTATGTATTATGATAGCACTGCAAATGCATTTTATATTCTGCTTTCAAAATTAAAATCTTTGATGTCGGTGTAATCCAATGTTGGGTGCTGTGTTCAATACTTTTATTATGATGTGCATTCAACATCTATGAGTTGGGGTCTGAGGGTGAATTTCTATCAGTGTAATCAGTGCATGCTAAGAAGGGTCAAAGTAGCCCTGGGACTAAATACTTTTCAAAGGTCTCTAAAAAAGCTCCCTTTTTCATGTAAAATGCTTGATGGAGATTGATGGCTTTGTTTGGTCAACAATGCCTTTATCACGTTGTGTCATGCAGCAAACGGGATTGTCAGTGGCACCGGGATTGGTGTTGCTCTTTTAAAATTCCATTGTTGCGATGTCACCTTCCTTGAGTCAATGTGATTTGTGCTTTGCCCCACAAGAGCATTGTGGTAAAATGCTCAATTTGGGGCAAAATTGGTAGATATTTTGGCTCGATTGATTTAAGTTTTTCAAAATGTAAGTTTTGGGAAGTTTCCAACTTGGAAAGAGAGATGCGGATCCTGTTGCTCTGATTTTCATTTGAGCACAATTCTGTTCGCGAATTGAAATAGAAAGCAGGAACTTTCAGCCTCTGAAAAGGCACCTGGGGTTTACAAAGAGGTCGTCTGACCTGAGTAGAGCGTAATTCCTTTCAGAAGCCTGGAGATGACGCAGTGATTATTCATTACACCATGCTTCTATTTTATTGTAGCATGCTTCTTTAAAGAAATAATGTGATTAATTTTGTTTCACTGTTTGTCATACTGGCAATTAATCTGCCTCCATTGTACCATTCCCATAGACACTAACCAACTGCATCATAATGGAAAAGTTTGTCTTTGTCTTACTTTCCTTCATTCTACATCCTTTACCATTTGACCTTCACCCCCACCCCCCTTCTGCTATTGCGAACAGTTTCTCCCAATTGTTCTTTCCAAACCTTTCATTGTTTTATCCTCCCAAACTCTTCCAAAGAGAACTCCAGCTTCTCCCTTAGCTTTGTAACTAAATTTCCTCTGAGTTATTCTAAAATAATATATTTGTTCCTTCAAAGGGACTATCTTTTAACAACGTGTAATGTGGGAGCATTGTCAGTATTTATTTTAAAAAATGGAATATCTCACTCTTTGTAACTTCATCTCTTAATTCATTTCACTTCCAATATTTCTGCTAACTTTTGTAACTGATTCATTGCAACCCTGCCTGCCCTCAGCAGTTGGTGTAATTTGTTTTCAAAGTAACTGTGTTCTTGCATGAAACTTGATAACCAGAAATGTAAAGCTTGGCATTGTGATGCTCCGCTTGCAGAGAAATTGAAATATGATGCATTTCAAGTACCAGCTACTGTAGAAGCAAGTATGAGGTAGATAGTGTGTATTTTAGTGAACAATGTGAAGTGGACACCAACAACAAACGTGGCTGGTTGGTTTATCATTGTTATGTGTACTGAGATACAGTGAAAACCCTTGTTTGCCTGCTGGTCGGGTAAATCATACCAAACACAAGTGCTCTGAGGTACAGTAAGAGTAAAAAAGAAATAGATTGCAGAATATAATGTTACAGCTACAGAGAAAGTGCAGATTAAAAAAGGTTGAATCTTTTTAATCCCTGCAGGAGCTAGAGCTGCAGGAGAGGTTAAAGGAGAAAACTCTGGCCATGCGAGTCTATTCCTTGCCATTTTCAAGAGCTACGCTTGTACCTCCGTTCTGATGAGGGGCAATGAATTTTTAGTTTGGTTTAATTTAGCGATACTGCATGGAAATGGGCCCTTTGGCCCTCCGAGACTGCGCTGAGCACTGATCACTCGTACACTAGTTCTATCCTACATTAGGGTCATTTTACAGACGCCACCGAACCTACAAATCTGCACGTCTTTTGGTATGTGGAAGTAAACCACAGCACCTGGAGAAAATTCATGCAGTCACAGCGAGAACGTACAAACTACAAACAGACAGCACCCAAGATCTGTTCGAACCCTGGTCTCTGGCACTGTAAAGGGCCTGTCCCACCAGCATGCAACTCTATGCGATGAGCGCGACCTAACGTGGTCGCTTGAGCCGTCCGGCGTCGCGGGGCCGGTCCCACTTTGATTGCCGGAGCCATGCGGAATTGTGCGGAGTTCTTCCCAACGTTGTGCGGGGCTCCGAAAAACTGACAATGTTCAAAAATTCCGCACGGCAAGGGCTTGTCGGCTCGCAGTCGCCTCAACGCATTACGCACCTACTCGACATCATGCCTCCGTGACCCTCTATGTGTGTGACTCCGTGACCCTCTATGTGTGTGGCTCCATGCCCTCTGTGTGTGTGCCTCTGTGCCCCTCTCTGTGTGCCCCCTCTGTCCTGGCGAACTTACCTTTAAGGCTTTGCTCCAAGTTCCCCTCACTTTGTGCCACGTTGCGCCACTCACCCGACCTCATGGGCATAGTACGGTCATGGGCAGATTCATGGGTAATTTTCGGCCCCATTTCCATAACCAGCTTCCGTCTCCACACCAAAGATCCCATAGCTGAGCAAAGATTCTAGTTCGTAGAAGCCGATTACGGAAACATGCTCGTAAAAATAAAAGTTCTTTGGTAAAAACTTCTCCTAATTTTCAGAATTATAATTTATTAACACAAACTGTTCCCCCATAACATTGATTACACTGTGATTCAGGTCACCGAAATGGATGAAAAAAAAGGCCCACATTCCGCTCCGTTGCGTACGAAGGGCTGAATAGCCTACTTCTGCACCTTTTTTTTTTAATGTTTCTATGTACTATACGTCAGCCCATTGCATTTCAAAGTAGTGGTCTATCTTGCTTGTTTGTGGGGGTTACCTTTTCTAGGTCATCGAACCTTGTGGGGCTGATCAACACGGAGGTGGTACCCTGACAAACCAATCACAGATATTGATTAAATTAAAGTATTACTGACAGTCCCCCAACCCAATTACAAATCATCCCATTACAATGTTTCTACAGAAGCTTCTGGAAGGAAGTCAATCAATCAAGTAATGCAACATTCTCCTGCGGAGTATAGACAATTCAAACAAGGCTTCACACTTCAGCCAATCCTTAAACAGCAACATAAACACCTTACAACATTATTAACAGTACTTACAATCCTTCTGCAGCCAGCCAATCATGGCAATGCAGTCTAACACCTTTGGGTTTCTCTGCAAAGTGCTCATACATTTTAACAATTGTGAGGACATCTGGATCTCATCTTATCTGATAGTTCATTATAGGACCTAGACTTCCTGGCACCAATTTGCAGCTCTCAGCTTTGCACAGAAATTGACCAAACAGGTTTTGCAGGTGCCCTGATACTCCATTTTATATGTCTCTATTTTAGCCCATATTTACAACCGAGGAGACTGCTCACAACCATACAGGCGACACCCTGGCGACATGTCGTGGGGTGAAGCCTGTATGGTCATGAGTAGTCGCCCAAAGAGTCGTACCTTGTACTGGTCGTCGCTGGATTTTAAACATGTTGACATTTTTTGGCGACCTGCAACGACCTGTGACGGGTGCCAGCAGTCGCCGTAAAAGTCATGTAAGTGTGACGGGCCCATTACTGCCAGCAAGGCCAATGCGCTGACCAAACTAATCCCTAAATACTAAGAGTCAGGCTCTGCAACTACCTAACCCATACACCACAACCACTAAGGATAGTTGACACTACCTTTTTGGTGATCATTCGCCACACTGGTGCCCCACGAGGCTGCATAAGCAACCCTTTACCATAGATCCGATACACTCATGACCCTGCGGCAAATTGTGCTGTAATTCCATTCACAATTTTGACGGTGCCACCACTATTGTGGGTCAGATCTCAAACAGTGACAAAATTGAGTACAGAAAGGAGATATAGCACAGTAGCATTGGTTGAGAGGTTCAATTTCCTCAGTGTGAATATCAGCACCAATTTCCCCTGGTAAACACTTTCAACGACACGGTGAAGGGTCTCGACCCAAAACGTCACCCATTCCTTCTCTACAGAGATGGTGCCTGTCCCGCTGAGTTACTTTGTGTGTCTATCTTTGGTTACAAAGTCAAAGTCAAAAGAGTTTATTGTCATGTGTCCCTGACAGGACAATGAAAATCTTTCTTTGCATAGCACAACAGAACATAGTAGGCATTGACTACAATGACACTACAGCCAAGAAAGCACACTAAAGACTGGACACACTCTAGTCTGTAACACCAAAGATAGACACAAAATGCTGGAGTAACTCAGTGGGACAGGCAACCAGCCTCTCTTCCCTCTACCCCTGCCACATCAACTCAATCCACACTTCATACTGCCTTGGGAAAGTAGTCTTCATAATCAAGGACCACTCATACCCTGGTCGTTCTTTCCATAGGGTCGAAGATACAAAAATGGAAAAGTATAGTGCCATACTCAAGAACATCATCTTTGCCCCTGTTATCAGACACTCATACAACAAGGATGAATTCCTTCCTGATCTCCCAATCACTCTTATTGCAGCCCTTCAACCCGTGGGTTTATGATCAAATGTTTGGTGAAGGAATGAACAATGGGAATATCGTTAAACATTAGGGCCAAATGACACCAATGGTTTGCTGCATTCAGCCTCAGCCACGCAAGCCCCCAGCTGGTGGAATGAATCTGCCCATGACCGTACTACGTCTTTTTTGTTGAGTGATCTATCTTGCTCGCTATAGGATCTTTGCCCACAAGGTTCGTTATCGATCTTCTGGTGGAGCGCTTGGGACTGCGTAACCTTTTGGAAGTATCTGCTTGCACGAGGCTGAAGGACTTGGACAAGCAGAGACAAGGGTCGTTCCCGCGGTGCGGCTAGGTATCGTATAGGGAATTCGTCATTGTTTCTTAAAATAAAAGATTTAGTGGTCCAATGCTTGACTCTGTGTTTAACTGAACTAGACTAAGGGGGTTAACTCTAGGAGCATAATTACACAGTCGCCCAAAGAATCGTTGCGTCTTTCTGGTCACCGCTGAATTTTCAACATGGTGGAAATTTTTGACGACCTGCAATGACCTATGACGGGTGCTGGCAGTTGCTGAAAAAGTTGTGTAAATGGGACAGTCAATTCTAGTCAATAAATAGGAGACTCGTGCAGGTGTCATAGTTATCCAGATATTCCAGGTGTGAGTGAAGGACCAGGGAGATGTCTGCCATTGACCTGTTGCAGGGGATTGCAATTTGTAGTTGATCAAGACTATCTGCAAGGCTGGAGTCGATGTATTTCCTAACCAGTCTGTAGAATCACTTAATGATGGTGAATGCCAGTGGTAATTATTATGTTGATACCTTGTTTAACGTATTTTGCATTCCAAAGAAGATGTTTTTAATTGCTGCCTCGTGTTTGTATTGCTTTCATATATAAGATGACAGCCTCGTTTTGTTTTTCCTGCTCATATTTAGTTTGTTCTTTGTAGGAAGGAACTGCAGATGCTGATTTTAAACTGAAGATAGGCACAAAATGCTGGAGTAACTCAGCAGAACAAGCAGAATCTCTGGAGAGAAGTAGTGGGTGATGTTTCGGGTCGAGACCTTTAATAAGGAATGGGTGACATATTGGGTCGAGGCCTTTAAAGGTCTTGACCTGCAATTTCACCCATTACTTCTCTCCAGAGATGCTGCTTGTCCTGCTGTGTTACTCCAGCATTTTGTGTCTATCTTTGTTCTGTGTTATTCATCATATGGTTTGAACAACAGGTTTTGTTTGGGCCAATGTGTGTTGGCAGTTAGAAAATTTATTAGCATTTCTAATTTCTGAGGCAATTGACCTACCTTTCACCTCATGTGCCTGTGTTGTGGTCTCTTTTTAAATAAATCTTGTACAATGCTATAAAAATGTTGCACTTTGACAAGTGCTAAATGCATCCCACATTCTACAGGCTTGTATTCTACATTGTGTTGAGGTTGCTTGCAGAAACAACCAAACAATTGAGTAGAGAATCCGTTGAGTTTTTTATTAGTGAACATTCCTGTGGATTTGCAAGCACTTGAGTTTCTTGATTTAATATTAATACTAATATTATAGTTTAATATTAGCATATTTTATGAATACTCGGCACAGTTTACCTTTCAATGCAAACAAAAAATTGAAATGACAATAACACTTCCAACAGTAAGATGCAAAGTACAGAACATTGTACATTTTGAAGTATCTAGAGCACATATACATAAACAAATATTCCCTTTTAAGTGAACGGCTTAAGACGTTTTTGCCATGCTGTGCTGTTTTCAGAGAGGAATGTCAAAGGAAAGAGAGCCCTGGCTTTAGTACCATCAGATTATATGTGGGACGGAGCATGCAGGCATTTGATAGATTGAATGTGAAAGAAGGAACTGCAGATGCTGGAGAATCGAGGGTTACACAAAAAGCTGGAGAAACTCAGTGGGTGCAGCAGCATCTAAGGAGCGAAGGAGATAGGCGACGTTTTGGGTCGAGACCCGGGTCTGAAGAAGGGTCTCGACCCGAAACGTCGCCTATCTCCTTCGCTCCTTAGATGCTGCTGCACCCGCTGAGTTTCTCCAGCTTTTTGTGTAACCTTTGATAGATTGAATGCTATTCTATCGTTAGACTTGTAGTTATCCTGAATTACTTCCAAGCCTAATTTGCATTAAGATGTTTAACACATTAAATTTTAATGTGATTGCACTAGTTGTACATGGCAGAGTGTTTTTAATTTCTGGAATATTTATGGACGTGCAATGTTAAAGCTTGCAGATTTCTTTCCAGAAATAAGAGGATGGAATTACACATGCTGTAAACTGACTCCTGAAGGACATTTCAATGCAGTGGCCATAAACAGCTGCAAGCCCTCTGCTAAATCCAAAGGAGCAATGAATTAACTTTTAAGAGATGCACAAGCAAGATAAAACATTTGTATAACTTCTGGATTTCATTGAGTTCAATGCAGGTGCTTTTTATAAGTGATCTATGATTTTTGGTGCTCTACCTTGACTACTTAAATTTATGAGGAAAGGCTAATGGGTAGCTCTCTCTTTTCTCCAGCAAGCTGAGCTCAACATCGGTGTTTGTGCGACTGTATGTGTTTTCAATGAAATTAGCAACTTGGAAAAATATTTTTTTGGGAAGGCAAACAATGAGTAATTGACCTTATCTTGTTTGTTTGTGTTGGTAGATTTGCAGATAAGTGTGCTTTGATGATTGAGCAGATACTGTAGAAAAATATTTGATCTAAGTCCATTTTAAGTTCATTACTTTTTAAAATATGTTTGCATCAAATAAAATATTCTGTTAAGTAAGGCAATTTGTTTTTTTATAAGTGAACTGTAATCTGAAGATTTCAGCCATTTTATTTGGGAGCCTAATTTGTCCCTGCATTAAAAGCAATGGGTCCTCTAGTTATATACCCCAACTAGGCATCTAAATTCATTTATTTCATTCTATCTTTCATTCATTGTTCTTTATCTCTCCACATCACTGTCTATATCTCTCGTTTCCCTGATCCCTGATCGGTCTGAAGAAGGGTCTCGACCCGAAACGTCGCCTATCTCCTTCGCTCCTTAGATGCTGCTGCACCCGCTGAGTTTCTCCAGCTTTTTGTGTAACCCTAGGCATCTAAACAAACTGCTTATTGATACAAGAATGCTCCAACAGCTGGTCCAAAACTACTATCTAGCTCATTGGGGACACTCAGACTATCTTTGAATGGACTTTACCAACTTTACTAACTTCAAATTGCACTAAATGTTATTCATGTTATTCCCTTTATCATGTATCTGTACACTGTGGATGGCTCGATTGTAATCATGAATTGTCTTTCCGTTGACTGGCTTTCATGCACCAAAAGCTTTTCACTGTACCTCAGTACACGTGATAATAAATGCAACTCAACTCAATGTGTGTTACGGGTATGGGTAGCAAAACAC
This sequence comes from Raja brachyura, assembly GCA_963514005.1. The sequence goes on from OY740791.1 coordinate 22,543,688, forward strand.
CCTTTCTCAATATTGAGGACTATGCTTTTCTTACTGAACATGTTTCATGCTTCCTGCTTGCATTGTTGGAAAATAGGAAATGCTGGCCATATTCAGCAGGTCGGGCAACATCTGTGAAGGGAATACATACAGCAATGGTATGCTTTCAGCACTTTTGGCAAATATCCACACTTTGGTCACTATTTGTACTTCTAACACCATGCAGTCTTCAAGATGATGATGGTATCAATTGAGTGCTTAATGGATTGAGACAACGTGCAACCTACAGTTGACTGTAATGGGAAGGGGCTCTTCTATTAAATGATGGACGCCCAATGCTGACCTAACAAAGCCAAAAGCACTGTATGAAATGGAAAAAGTTGAAACGGCTACCTTATCCCAAATATAAAGCTCCCCATCTAGAAAGTCAGTGCTTTGTGACTTAATTCCAGCAGAAATGTTTGTGATTGGTAGTTTATAACATGCCTTGTGCATAAAGAAACATTGGATTGCCTGGTTCTATATATTTTTGGATAGGGACAGGGTCTCGCACCCAACTGAAGCACAGGATCGCATTGCACCTTGCTGTATTGCATGTTTCATTCCTCTCCTGTGAATCCAAGGTCTGCAACCAAAGCCGTGCAGGCCACATGTAAGAAAATAGGACTAAACAGCAGGAAGAACTGACTCCATGTGTAAAATCGCATCTCGCGAATCTGATAGTTGCTTTTTGAAGGGGTCTCCAAGTAGATTTGAGGGTTGAGCAGTGGATGCTTTAAGGATGCACAAGAGATTCACTAGATGTTTCCTGGAGTTAAGAGATAAGCTGGGACTTTTATCTATGGAATGTAGGAGGTTGAAGTTTAGTTTGGTTTTGAAATACAGTGTGGTAATGACCACTGAGTCTGTGCCCACCAGTGATCAGCACACACTAACGCTACCTTGCATGCACTATGGACAATTTACAATTTTATCAAAGCAGATTTAACCTACAAACCTTTGTGTCTTTGGAGTGTGGGAGGAAAACGGAGCACCCAGAGAAAGCCCACGCAGGTCATGGGGAGCATGTACAAACTCAGTACATGCAGGACCTGAAGCCGGGATCAAACCTGGGTCTCTGATGCTGTAACTGTATTGCTTCACCACAGTGCCATCCCTTAAGCGTGACTTTGAGGTGTATGAGATCATGAGGGGAATGGATAAAATGAAAGCTCAATGGTTTTCCCAGGGTAGAGGATTCTAAAATTAGATGCATAGGTTTGTGAGAGGGAACAAATTCAGAGGGAACTTGGGCACTTGTTTCACTCTGGCTAGTCTGTATCTGGAACAAGCTGCTAGAGGCCAGTTCATTGGTTATATTTAAGAGGGAGTTAGATGTGGCCCTTGTGGCTAAGGGGATCAGAGGGTATGGAGAGAAGGCAGGTACGGGATACTGAGTTGGATGATCAGCCATGATCATATTGAATGGCGGTGCAGGCTCGAAGGGCCGAATGGCCTACTCCTGCACCTGATTTCTATGTTTCTAGAGAGCAGATGTAAAGATGTAACATTACAACTTACGAATAGTGAAAGGCTTGGACAGAATGGATGTGGAGAGGATACAACCACTAGTGGGAGAGTCTAGGATTAGAGGTCACAGCCTAAGAATTAAAGGACGTTCCTTTAAAATGATGAGGAGAAATTTATTAAGTCAGAGGGTGGAGAATCTCTGGAATTCTTTGCTACAGTAGGCTGTGGAGGCCAAGTCAATGGATATTTTTAAGGCAGTGATAGATAGATTATTGATTAGTATGGGTGCCAGGGGTTATGGGAGAAGGCAGGAAAATGGGGTTAGGAGTGAGAGATAGATCAGCCATGATTGAATGGTGGAGTAGACTTGATTGGCCAAATGGTCTAATTCTGCTCCTAGTACTTATGACCTTATGGCTTTCAGAGGACATTTGGCCAGGGATATGGAGAGGAAAGGGTAAGAGATGAATGGGCCAAATGCAGGAAAATGGAAGTCGTCCAAAATACCAACTTGGTTGGTACTTAAGTTGAGCCAACGGGCCTGTTTCCATGCTGTGCAGCTCTGATTGTACAATAAAACCTTCACACACTAAGAGGATTGCCAATAAATCCCACGTTTGTTGGGGAATCGGAGGAGTTGTTTTTGAATGAGCAAGATTTAAGTTTGGACCAATGTAATGTACTCTACACACAGAGTACTTTGGATGCGAAGCATTCTATTTGTTGACGACTACGCTCATTCTTTATTTCTTTCATGTAATAAAAAAGAACTGCAGATGCTGTTATTTACCAAAGATGGACACAAATGTTGGAGTAACTCAGTAGGTCTGGAGAACATGGGTGGGTGGTGTTTTGAGGGGGGGGAGAAATGGGATAAAGTGAGAAGAGTGTGTGGGATAAATAAACGAGGTGTAGGGGGCGGGGGGTGGTTAGAGGGAAAGGAGGGTGTGTGATAGGGAAGTGTATATAGGACAGAGAAAAAGAAGAATTGCCTTAAATTAGGGAAGTCAATACTCGTGCCATGAGTTGTAGGTAACCCAGGTGGAATATGAGGTGCTGTTTCACTAGATTGCATTTGGCATCGCCATGGCAATGGCTTGGGATGGTTAAGTCAATGCGGGATTTGTAATGGGAAGAAGAATGACAATGACTGGCAACTGGAAGATCCAGATGGCTACTGTGGACTCTGCACAGTCGCTAGCCAAGTATACTTGGATTCGCCAGTGTGGCGGAGTCTGAATTGAAAGCTCCGAATGCAGTAGATCACCGAGTGCAGGTGAGTCTCTGTCTCATCTGAAAGGGGTATGTACCTCCCCAGATAGAGGAGAGGGTGGAGATGTTGGGGCAAGAGTTGCACTTCTTCCGATCGCAGCGGATTGTGCCTGGGGTGGGTGAAGGATTTGCGGGGAAGGATGAGTGATCTTGGGGGCTGTGGAGTGTGGTCCTTGTGGAAAGCTGAAAGGATAGGGGAGAAGATGATGTCTGGTGGTGAGGTAGATTGAAAGTGAAGAATTAAGGGAACTCTAGCTCTGTTCTCTTGGTGGGGGAGGGAGACATTGTGAGTGGGTTGAAAATAGAAAAAAGGGGCATAGAGGAGATACAGGAGATGGCTTGAGCAACCATAACCTGGAGGGGGGGGGGGGGGGAGGGGAGGGGGGAGAGCCTGCCCATTTCCTGAAAAAGGACTACTAGCACTCCATCTACCACAACATCACTGACACATCTTTGGCCTTGTGTGATCTTGTGATCCCAAATTTTGCAAAACTTGTCTTCGCTTGTTGACTTAGTCATTTGTCCAGCTCCCGTGTAAATAAATTGTGGTGTCCATACTTGTGCTGGAGTGGTGTTCCTCTTAACAGTACCCTCAACTACATGAGCGCTCAATTCTGCTTTAAGCTATGTAGACGTAATGTCAATTGGAACTGGTGTGCAATTGGAATTGTCTTTTAGATTGCAAGGCCTGATTGGGAAATTGTGGTGGTTCGCACCTCTTGTCTGTACCAGTCCTTGGACCAAAACTGCAGCATAAAGACCCTGAAGCAAACTGGCACGGTTCCCTCGCGCACTGCCATTTCAGACCTTGTTATGCGTAATAATTTCAAGGTTCTGCCTGGTGCTGCGTACATACTCAATTTTGCACTGATCTGAGACAATCTGATATGCTTGAAGTGCAGTCAGCATTACAATGGAGCAGTTTAATATTCACTCTGCCCAGGTGCCATGTGATTATGCCCAGGTAATCCATTTTCTGTGATAATGGTTGAAGATTAAATGTTGGCTAGAGTACATGGGGCCATGAGATCTTTATCTCGATTTTAAATGAGCAGATTAAGCTTCTGTTTAACAACTCATAAGAAAATATAACGGTCATGTCGAAATTGCACGCCGCTACTTTAGCACTGATGTGGCTGGATTTTGTGGTCAAGGCTCATGGATTAGGCTTGAATCCACTGTCTTCTGTCATTGCTGCCAGCTGAGCTGCAAGTGATAAATGATTTGAGGTGTAGATTCTGCAGGACAATTGTGGTGCAACGTTGTATTTGGGCAAAAGCAGTAAAACCTTAACCACAGCTTGTCTAATCAAGTGATTATTGTCATATGCACACTACGGAGAGGTGCAGCTACAATAAACATCCTTGCTTGCAACGCGATTCACTGATTTTTATTTTTTTTAAACAATAATTACTGGTAATTAATAATTGTGCTGAATCAAGTAAAACAACTTCTGGTTTAGAAAAAATACCTGCACCTGGGAAAAGCTGATCTAATTACTAATGAAGGAACTAATCAGGATGTTGAATTATTCTAATGTAGAAATGTGGTTTCATTGCTGTTTTAACTCCGTTTGATGGACTGGATACTAAATTGTAATGGGCACTTAAACTGCAGTAAGTATAATATTGCCTTCATGGTGGAACTGATGTCCCACGTGATTCTAGCATTGAGTTACACTTGATGCCATTTTTAATGCTTCCAATTAAAACAAATCCACTTGTTATGTTTGGTTTTTAACAATTGGAAGACCAGTTTAATATTAATTGGTAACTATTGAAGTTTGTTTCATTATAAGCAAAATAAAACAAATGTATTATCAAGTGTATTTTTGTTAAGAGGGATCATTTAATTGATAGTTATAGTCTGTGCTGTATGACTCTTGACTTCCAAAGGACATTTATTGTCACATACACCAATTGGTGCAGTGAAATTTTGAGTTACCATGCAGCAAACAAACACTATATACTTTAACATAAAGAACAAAAACATCCCCCACAGTGGAATCAACGTTTCCCACTGAGAGGGAAGGCAACAAAGTTCAGTCATCTTCCTCTATGTTCACCCGTGGTCGGGCCTATTGAGGCCTCCGCAGTAGCCACAACGGCGGCCCGATGTTTCATGCCCCCTCGCCGGAATGATGAAACTCGGGCGTCGGAACGGAAGAACATTCTCAGCGGCTTCGTACCGGAGACCGCGGCTCCCGAAGTCCACAGGCCGAGCTGGGTGGAGCTCCAACGTGGCGATCCTCGGGAAATGATCCCAGGCCTCGGCGATGTTTAACGTCAGCATCGCCCGCAGCTGGAAGCTCCGCAGACCGTAGGCCACAGCTCCACGGTGTTCAAGTCGGCAGGCCCAACACTCCGGAGCTCCAACACGATGATCTCGATAAGGCATCGCCCTGCTCCGCGATGGAATACAGCGCTGCGCCGCTGCTGAAGCTCTGGCCGTTGGCGAGGCTGCCATACTTGATGGCGCCACACTGGAATCCATGTTGAATGACTGACGCAGGTGGGACTAGTGTAGATGAGGCAACTTGGTCGCAATGGGCAAGTTGGGCTGAAGGGCCTCAATTCGGGTTCAGTTTACTTTATTGTCATGTGAAAAGCTTGTTGGCCTGTTTTGGTGATGTATGACTGACTCTTGTATGCTTAGGAAAGGTAGATGAAATTTGATCTCAATCAATGTGCAAATAAGTGTGAAGTAGCCAATCTGCAAAAGGAATTTATATGAGTTCAATGTCCACAAAGAGGTTCCAAACTTCAATATTTCTCTCTGTATTGATGTTGGTGACTGGAGTGGTTAGCACACATTATTCACATATCCACATTTTTTTTTGTGGATTCAACCATATTGTCGAAGTGCGTCGTCACATTTTTTTCTGATTATAAACTCCTGTTTTATTTTGACTGAATACGTCTTTTCAAAACTGACCCATGTTAAGTTATCATTTACATCACATCATTCTTATAAACTGACCCATGTTAAATTCTCCGTTTATATCACATTTTTATTGTGTGCTGTACTGATAAATGGCATTTGTGTAATGTTTTGTTTGCTCTTTTCAATTGTTAGAGTAATTAAGGTGTAATTAAGTAATTAATGCAATTTATCAGTACAGCACACCGTAAAAATTAAGGAGCATGTTAACAAAGTTATGGAACAGGGCAGGGGTAAAAGAAAATTTGTCATTTTTGTGTACCCACTTGATCTTGACTAAAGTTAATGTGCACTTTTCCTCCTCAAATAAATCTTTGCATTATGAAAATGATTTATCTACATCTGAAATTTCTTTGCATCAATTGAGCATTCCTCTCTGATTTATTGTAGTGTATTTAAGTTAGTTTGGAGATACGGCGTGGAAACGGGTCCTTCACCCCACTGAGTCCGTGCCGACCAGTGATCCCCGCACACTAATACTATCCTACACCCACTAGGGACAATTTATAATTTTACCAAGCCAATTAACCTTCAAACCTGTACACCTTTCCAGTGAGGGTGGGAAACCGGAGCACCTGGAGAAAATCCTCGCAGGTCACAGGTAGAAAGTACATGCTCAATACAGACCGCACCCGTAGTCAGGAGTCGAACCCGGGTCACTGGCGCTGTAAGCTAGCAACACCTCCACTGCGCAACCGTGCTGCCCTACTTTCTTGGATGTTTATTGAAAATATATTGTATCGCCTTCAGCTGACATCTGGATGGAAAATACGGCTAATGATCCTTGCGTTTGGACATTTTAAGCAACAAAGAACATAATACATTATCTTTAGCACAAAAATACAAATTTTCAAGCTATTAAATTTGTTTACTTTATGAAAGAATTTGCCGACCCCATTATATCAATGCTCACAAACTATATGTATTGATATTTAAAACCATGCATTATTTCACGGAACACCAATTATGTCTCTATTGGAGTCATAATGAATAGTTCACATTTTTTAGTAATGCACAGCTGTGTGGTTATTCCTTTGTCAACTCCAACTGTGGATGAAGGTCCTATAATAAGGGTACTGAGGTCAAGTACTGCCTTAACAAAATACAGATGAGAAATTGTTCTTGGTGATATCTTCATATAGTTTTGATTTCATTTTTTGTCGTCATGAACACACTCATCCTTTCTGCAAAATGGATATTAAATGCAGGTTGGTGATGTAATGTAATACAGTTGAGGCGGACACTGAATGAATTTGCCGAGCCAGCAAGGGAACGAGTTATTTTTGAGTGTTAGTTGAGTTTTTGAGTTAGTTCCTGAAGAAGGGTCCTGACCCAAAATGCAGTCTGTCCATTTCCCTCTACAGATGTTGCCTGACCTGTCGAGTTCCTCCAGCAGTTTCTGCTTAATTCCTCAAACATTTATGAAATGGTGCAATATAAAGCAATCTCTCTTTAAATTGTGCCAGAATAGTTTTCATTTTCTCTTCTGCGAACATTTCAATCATCTTCTGCGAACATTTCTGTGGCAAAGAATTAACTTAGTTTTGACCTTTTTTATTTTGCTACTTATGAACTTTCCTTGTTTATATAGTTTCCATATGTCTGCAGTGTTTTATGCAAGTCAAATTTCAACATGAAGTGAAATGAGAATGATGAATGATGTAATTATACGATGCAGAAGAATGTTTCCTGAGGTGCAGCTGTGATTGAAGGCATTGATGAAGCAGATTCTAAATGAAGTTCTTTGGCAACTGTGTCTGAATATTTGCCCCTTGGGTTAAAAATTTGATGAAGCATCTCACATAGTCAAGACTAAAGAAGATTAACCCAAATCCTCGGGAGCATTGGGGTTTTTTGTGTGGGAATTATGACTCCTCCAGAGCCTGTGCTGATGACAGATAATGTGCAGACTTAGGTAACTTTCTTTAGTACTGTAATAAAACACTTAGACTCATGGGTTGGTCTCATAGAAGTGAGCCGATGATAACAATGCTGTACTTAACACATTGAAAATGGCATCTGGTTCCAGTTCTTGAGGGAGACATTGAAGAAATAAAATAACTGCCATGGTGTAATACACTTGTCAGAGGTTTAACGTATTGAATATATTTTATATATGTGTGTGTGTATATATATGTATGTGTATAGTGTATATTGAATATATTTTATATGTGTGTGTATATGTGTATATATATGTGTGTGTATGTGTGTGTATATATGTGTGTGTGTGTATATATATACACATATACAATAAAACATCTGAATTGTGATTGTAAGGGGTATAGAAAATATCCAAGTATTTTGTAAAATATTGCTCCTGACGATTTAAATTAAATTGCCTAAGGAAAACTGGAGAATGTGTATTCAGACTATGCAAAGATAATATTTTGGATCACATTCAGAATTTATCTTTGCCCTAAATACTTGGCATGGAACTGTCTCCAGATTAGTGGACGTAAGAATCTTGAAATTACTTGAGGATAAATTGTTTTCTTTCCAGAAGGCTGCACTGAAGATGGGGTCAAAAATGTTTTATTGTCATGTGTCCCAGATAGAACAATTACATTTTTACTTGCTGCAGCACAACAGAATATGTAAACACAGTACACTGTAAACAATATGATACACACACACACACACACACACACACACACACACACACACACACACACACACACACACACACACACACACACACACACACACACACACACACACACACACACACACGGAGGTGTCATGGGCCTATCAATGAAACACCAAGGTGGGTGCCACCTGATCACCCCAATTAAGTTTTTACGCCTACCCCCACTCAAGATAGTAAGAAGGTGCCAATAGTAGGTATTGTAATATCAAGTCCTATAAGCCCAACTATACGCGCACACACACATATCAATAGTATTGCAATAATAATATAGTCTATTGTAGTTCAGAGCCTAACAGAGTCCTGATCTGAAACGGCACCTATCCATTCCTTTCACAGATGCTGCCTGACCTACTGTGTTACTCCAGCATTTTGTGTTGTACTCAAAATTCCAGCATCTGCAGTTGCTTGTAGTTCAGAGCCTGATGACTGTGGGGACATTACAGTTTTCAGGTGTCCTGTACCTTCTTCCAGATGGCAGTGGTGAATGAGCGTGTGGCCAGGATGGTGTGGGTCTCTGATGATGCTGGCTGCCTTTTTGAGGCAGCGACTCTGATAAATCCCTTCGATGGTGGGGAGGTCAGAGCCGATGATGGACTGGGCAGTGTCTCACTATCATGTGGCCCTTTAGACAGACCCTTGTTTCAATGTATGTATTGCCTCATCCGTAGACGGTTAACAATGAGGAAGCTGGACATGCAAATATGTTTTAAAAATGTATAAATTCCAAAGATTATTCACTGTAAAATGCATTCCTAGATCGCTCTGCTCTCCAACACTCTTCACTGTGAAGGTCGTGCTCTGGTCCCCAGGTTTTTCCAGGGTCCCTTTCCTGAGATCCATATGAAACCAAAACAGTATGTAAAGTCAGAAATGAATAAAAGCAGTGCATGGGAAGGATCACAGCACTGTGAAGGGACAGCATGCAGGTACATATTCCCTTAAATTCCAATTAAAGATATTATGCCACTTTATCTCGCACTAAACGTTATTCCCTTTTATCATGTATCTACACTGTGGATGACTCAATTGGAATCATTGGTAGTCTTCCCGCTGACTGGTTAGCACACAACAAAAGCTTTTCATGGTACCTCGGCACACATGACAATAAACTAAGCTAAAGAGTGGTCAAGAAAGCTTATATTGGTACATCAGCCTTCAACAGTGGGGGTATTGAAAATAAAAGTTGGGATGATATGTTGCAGATGTACCTCCAGTTGTGAGGCTGCTCTTACAAGGATTGCATGAATTTAGAGTATTGTGTTCAGTTTTGGTCACCCTACTACTTGAAGGGTGCCCTGAAGGTAGAAAGAGTGCAGAGAGGATTTTGGGATGTTGCCAGGACTTGATGGTCTGAGCCAGGGGTGGGGAACCTGTTGCCTTAGAGGCCGCATTCGGCCTTCTAGGCCATTAAGTGCAGCCTTTTGAATTAATCCAAATTTTGTAGAACAAATCCATTTATTTTTATGAATATGTCTTTGACATTTTAATCTTAAAATGAACGTACTTAAAATACCAAAGAGTAAAAGAAGATTCAACAAAATAATCGTCCACGACTGACGGCCACAATTAAAACATTAGTAAATCATTAGGGCTATTTTAAGAAAACAATGTACATTTTGAAGTATATCTAATTGAAGTTCTTGGATGCGGCCTTATTAAATTACAGCTACCAATGCAGCATTCCAACATGAAAAGGTTCCCCACCCCTGGTCTGAGCTATAGGGAGAGTTTGGGCTGGCTAGGACTTTATTCCTTGGAGCGCAGGAGCCTGAAGGGTGATCTTGTAATGGCGTATAAGACCATGAGGGGAATAGATAGGATGAATGCAGAGCAGTGTTTCCACTTTGAAGGAAATTACCCGCAATTCTGGAAATTCTGGTTGTCTTCGGGTAATTTTAAGGAAATTGAATAATATCGGGAAACTTTGGGAAATTTCCGCATCCAGCCCGCGAAGGGGTGTAAAAAGTTTATACTCGCAGCACTGCCAGTTTGGTGCTCAATGGTTTAAACTGACGCTGTCAGTTTAACGCATGGAAATTTAAACAAAGAGCTGTCGGCTGCAGCGCTATGGGTTCTAAATATAGCGCGACCGGCTGCAGCGCTATGGGTCGCAGACTGTTCATGAAAATTCTCGTATACCAATCACCCTCGGAATTCTCTTTCTCAGTGGAAGTTGAGTCTTTGATTATTTTTCAGGCAGTGGTAGAATTCTGGATAAGCCTTTGGTGAAAAGTTACCAGTGGGCGGTGGGATTACAGTTACATTGAGATTGGCCTTGATTTGACAGAATGGCGGGTGGGCTCGAGAGGGAGGGGTGGAGAGAGGAAGATGGGGAGGGAGAGAGGGAGGGGGAGATAGGGAGGGTTGGAGAGATGGAGGGAGGATGGGAGAAGGAGTGAGGGAGAGATAAGGAGTGAGGGAGAGTGAGAAGGGAAGAGGGAGAATAAGAGAGGGAGGGGGAGGGAGGGAGAGGTGGAGCAAGGGAGGGAAAGGGGAGAGAGGGAGGGAGAGAGAGCAGAGACTGAGAGCATGAAACATGACGCATGAGAGCAGGTTGAAAAACTGAAGACAACAAAAGCTGTTGGAGGCAGCTTACCTTGCATAACACTGTACAAGTGATCAACAGTGAGGCAGATACTGTGTAGTTACATAGATCTGTTTTGCCTTGTTCTTTGTGTTGTTAACGTGTGCCCGCGAAAAAAACCCAACAACAAATAGCACGCGGGAAGCATTTTTGAAAATTTCAGGAAATACCGTCAAATTCAAGGTAATTTGGGATTCTATTTCAGGATTTTTTTTGTCGTGGAAGCACTGATGCAGAGTTTACCCAGATGACCTGGATTTTAGGTGAAAAGGGAAAGATTTAATAGGAACCCAAGGGGCATTTTTTTTTTTTCACCTAGAGAGTGGTGGGTATATGGAAGAGCTGTCGGAAGGTGTAGTTGAGGCAGGTACTATAATAGCATTTAAAAATATATATATATATTTAGGCAGGTACAATGATAGGAAGAGTTTAAAAAGATATGTGGCAAACGGTAGCAGGTGGGACTAGCCTCGATGGGGCATCTTGGTCAGCATGGGCAAGTGGGGCTGAAGGGCCTGTTTGTGTGTTGTATGACCATGACTTTGACTTCCTGTAGTGAATAATTGCAAAGTCCAGACATTCCATATGGAATATTTAATATATAAATATTTTGCTCTTGCCCTATTGCATTTGAGCAGAGAAAAGGAGAAATATATTACTGGTCTGTTTGTAGTAGCCTACAATTTACAATTCCTTTTTAGGGTTGGCATTGCCATTAATTTTACCATTGTAGAATTTTAGTTAAATGACAGAGTAATTGTATTTAAATCTTAAATGCTGCACGTTGCAACATGAATGGACTAGTATTTTAAAATAAGTAAATACTTTCCTCAAGATATTACGATGCAATGGTGATTGAAGGTAAACCATTCATTCAGTGGTGCAGAGCACATTTTAGTAATTATAGCATTAGTCATGGTTCAGTTGACAGTACACTGTATTACAATGGTAACTGTTGCACTCCAGAGCCTTCAATATATAAAAAATATCTTGACTGCAGTTTTGAGGGGATATCTCAACAAGTTGTGTAAAACACAAAGTGCAGGAGTAGCTCAACTGGTCAGGCAGCATCTGTGGAAGGAATGTGGACAGGTGACATTTTGGGTCAGGACTTCTCCCCAGTCTGAAGACTGGTCCTGATCCAAAACAGTGTTATTCCAGCATTTTGTGTTGTACTCAAAATTCCAGCATCTGCAGCTGCTTGTACATCCAAACTCAATGTGTTCCTCAGATGAAGCAATAAACTGAAGATTGAGCTGCCCGCTCGGGTGATTGTAAAAGCTCCTATACAACAAATGGAAAATAATAGACATACTCAGCCAGACACATAGAATTTGTCAGAATTAGCAGATTTTTTTAATGAGCAGAGATTAAAACAATTGTTTTTTAATTGAGTGGTGGACTGTTCTCCAGTGTCCTTGCCAACTTTTCTCATTCAAAAAAACACCTAAAAATTGATCACCTTAGTCATCGTCACATTTGCAGCTTGCAAATTCCCGTTGGGTACAAATAGATTGCTTCCTTTTTAGTGCAGTGATTTTCGCTTCAAAACTACTTGAATGTCCTATTGTATGGTCCTTGGATTGTGAAAAGAACTGTATGAATGCACATCTTGCATTTTTTCAACTTTCTCCCTCCCTCAACCACTTGAAGTATAACCATGGGTTCTCCGAGTTGAGGTTTTAAAATATTGGAAATCACTGAGGTAATGTCTGAAAATAATCATCATCTGCAGGAAATGGGCGATGAAATCCAGATAACATTTGATGGCAACCCTCCTAAACTGAAACCTTGTGTGTACATTCACAGACTATTACAAAAGATGGCAGGTATCTGTGGCAGTTTACTTTCTGATGCAAGCTAGTCCAACGGTGATTACAATTCCTTTCAATACGACTTGACGTGTTCTCCCACAAGAACATCTGCTCTGCCTGGTATCCCTCGGAGCATGTGGACTTGATTTAAATACTAAACAAAATAAGGAATTTGTATGTTTGTTACGGAGTGAACAGTCCATCACGGACTGTTCACTCTGCTGCCCTCGGGCAAAAGATATCGTAGCATAAGGAGCAGAACATCAAGGTTCTGCAACAGCTTCTTCCCACGAGCCATCAGACTTCTGAATGCCATGTAATGGGCTGCCACCATTGTCTATTTATCCTTTTATCCATTTTATCCATGTTTATCCTTCTGCTAATTATTGTGTTGCACAGGGAGCCAAATGCAACGGAATTTTGTTTGGAACTGCATATATCAATGTATTTCTAAATGACAATAAAGTTTGTTTGACTTTTTTTACTTTGATTTCTTGATGGCAGATACAGAAATGAACAATGCTCTTCAAATGATTAGCAAAGTTAATTTGCATGTTTATATCAAAACATCTTGTAATTCATTCATCTGCTCTTGGAGGATATCAGAGTACAATTTAGGAAAATCAATTAGATCCTTTCTAGTTGAGTCTCATTATTTGTAACTCATTTTCACCTAGCCCACAGCTAACAATGGCCTGTTTCCTTTACCATTCTTACTTTTTTGCATATCTTTAATTAATTTGTTCTATATCTCTGTCTATCGCTCATTTCCCTTTCCCCTGACTCTCTGCCTGGAGGGTCTAGACACGAAACTTCACCTATTTCTTTTCTCCAGAGATGCTGTCTGACCCGCTGAGTTACTCCAGCTTTTTCTTTCTATCCTGGATCCTTTTTTATATGTTCATTTATATTGGTCTATATTGATTTTTGTAGATCAAGTCTTGAAATTATTTTGATTTAATAGCATCATTCACACTATTATGTCATCCCTAAATTCTATACAACTTGTTGAGTACCTTTCAAGTGTGATCTTTGGAGCAATTAAAAAAATAATTGGATTATTGTAACCATTTTGTATACCAGAGACCATAGAGCCGTTTTTGTGAGAATGTGGAAAATTCAAAATAAAATATAAAATAAAAACCTTGTTTAAAATTAACTAACTAGCCTTGTCTCTAACTGTTTACAGAAGTGTTCCATATTTCTGCTTCCCTGCATGTAAAAGTGTTCCTTATCTTTCGAACTTTGAAACCATGTGTTCTTAACCTAGATTCAACAGCCAGGGCAAGTACTTTATTTCTCTCTGGTCAATTAGTTCTCTTTAACATCCTAAATCTAAGGCAAATCACAGCCTTAACCTTATTAGTTCCACAGAATATACCTGAGGAATCCTCTTCTCAGTACCGGAGGCATCCTGAAATGTTCCCATCTGACAACTCCACACTCTGGTGCGTGGAAACTAGATTTAATTCCCCAAAAAAAGATCAAACGGCTACAGTTGTCATTTTTTTACAGAACCTCCTGCCAGGTTGTAAATCTGGATAAACATCAATTCCCAAAATTTCAAATGACTTTTTATTATTAGTGTATTTACTTCACACGCTTTCATCCTGTCAGCAAAATAAGCCGCCTCCATTCTGAATGCAGTGAAAGATATTTTTAAAAAAAATAGAGCTTATAAAATAAGTAACCATTACTTAATGTGTTTTTAATAATAGTTACCATGTTTGCTTCTTTTCCACTTACTCCCTTTCAATTCACTTATACAATTATATATTTGAAATATTCTATACAATTATTGACTATACAACATAGTCAGGGCACAAGTCTAGCCACAAGTTATTCTATCTCCATTCCTGGGACCCAAATATGAACCTATGAATATATTGTGGTGGCAGGCTTTCCCTGGACTTTTGTGTGCTATTATGAATGAGTAGTCATCATTTACTGTCCTTGTATGTCTTTGATTGTGTCTTATGTACAGAAACAAATGAGAATAGTGATCTAACTGTAACAGCTCTGCATAATCTTATGAGCTTAGATTTTCAACTTTTTGGAAGCCCTTCTGGCCACCTCCACATCGCAGCATACATTAATTGCAGAGATTTCTCTATCCTGAAATATGCCTGTTAACAAAAGAAAAATAAGACAACCTTGCTTCACTATCACACTTCAAAAATGTCAGTTTATAGGTAAATCAGAAGAGCAATAAAACTCTGAATAATTACTTTTAAAGCTGTATACATTTACATACTGGAGCAGGTTGTGGTCATGCGAGTGTAATTAAACGGAATAATGCACTGTTGATTTTTACGACTTTGTCCTAAACATCAAATTGTATGTTTTGCTACAGATCACGCCCGGTGGCAAGGCAGAACAAGCAAATGTCGGGATTGGAGATACTGTGATATCCATTGACGGTGAAAATACCGAAGGGATGACTCATCTGGAGGCACAGAACAAGATCAAGGCCTGTGCAGGGATTTTGAAACTATCCCTGGGGAGGTGAGTTAGAAGAAGAATGTTGACTTGTAACCTTCATAAACATCATGCTGATGTCGAAATGACCACTGAATCCCTAGTTACTCGTAATCGAGCAGTCTGCTTGTAAATGGTCTAACTTCACACCAAATTACAATTATGTCCATGTGGTTCTGTATGATGAATGACCCTTTTTACATAGTTCAGAACAAAGGTGGTTTATATTCTTCTGCTCAATGTGGCGGAGTTCTAAAAACGTTGTATGAACTGCAGAATTCCTTTTCAATAATCTAACCATAATTTTTGAGGAGGCAGGGATTGTTAAATCAGATTAATAGACATATTTGTAATTCACAATTTGTTTTTTATCTGAATGCTAGGCTAACCCTTCAGAGTTACACACTGTTATGTAAAGATAGACAAAAACTCTGGAGAAACTCAGCGGGTGAGGCAGCATCTATGGAGTGAAGGAATTGCCGACATTTCAGGTCAAGACATCTATGGAGCGAAGGAATAGGCGACGTTTCGGGTCGAGACCCAAAATGTCGCCTATACCTTCGCGCCATAAATGTTGCCTGACCCGCTGAGTTTCTCCAGCATTTTTGTCTACCTTCAATTTTTCCAGCATCTGCAGTTCTTTCTTAAATAATTTTACATAAAGATGTCTCTAGTTTTTATTTCACACCATATTTTAGCAGCATTCTAAAAAATACTGTTCATTCCCGATGATGAAGCAGAAAGGGAGAAGATAGTGGCAATGATGATGGTTTTTCTCCCCTAAACCGCACAAAGGCAAAGATATTTTGGGTTTTTTGTTTTAAATTACTATATGCTTGGTGCATTGAAAAAAGTGAGATGTTCACTATAACAGGGAACATCATGGGGAATGGAAAGAGATAAGTGAGGAAAATGCAGAGGAGATTCAACAGCGGTATTCAAAATGATGAATAGGTTGAATGTGACCGAGTGACGCAGCTGATGGAGCTGCTGCATCACGGGGCCAGAGACCCAGGTTCAATCCTAACCTCGGGAGTTGTCTGTGCGGAGATTGCACATTCTACTGTGACCTTATGGGTTTCCTTTTGGTGCTCCGGTTTCCTCCCACGTCCCAAACCCCTGTGGGTTTGCAGGTTAATGGGCCTCATAAAAATTAGTCCTCATGTTTAAGGAATGGATAAGAAAGTGAGATAATGTGAAAAAAGGGAGAATGGGTGATCAATGGTCGTTGGGCCGAATAACCCGTTTCCAGGCTAGGGTATCTCTAAAAAAAATTGAATGGGAAACGCTTATTTAATGCAAATGGGTAGATAACCAAAGAAAGTTGCCGGTCATTGGCAAATAAAGCAACGCCAACATTTGAAAACTTCTTTTGCATGGTATATTGCTGAAATTTCTGGTCCAGAAGGAACAGGAGCTGATTAAATGATAATTTTCTAAAAGAGTTAGATAACTATTTGAAGGGAAAAGAGATGCCCTGGGGAATGTGTAAGGAAAGAGATTGAATAGCTCAATCCAAGAGTTACTGCATGCATTGTGAGCTAATGAATCTCTTGCTGGGTGTTACCATTTTGAGATGCTCTGTGGGTTAATTTTTAACATTTTTAATATAACCTTTTGTCCTCTTGTGGTAAAAGTGCCTGGAGCAGATAGTAAGAGAATAAATGTATTCTGTGAGGTTGAAGCAGTTTACCACACTGACAATGATAATTGTGCCTAAAATCAAAAGGGATTCTAGTGACAACAATTATATTTGTTACCACTAATAATGTGTGGAATAAATTATTTTGTTGGTTTTCATTGTCATAATTTAACTTTGGCAGAATCAAATTTACCGTGAGGCAACTTTTGGCTTATAGGCACGCAATATAAAGATGATTATGATTTTTGTGTGTCTTTTTGTTTCAAATGTGTTGAAGTGTCTAATCATGTAGTGTTTGTATACTTTTTAATATAACAAGAAATTATATGATCAGCCTTGATCAGCCAGTCTCTAAAGGCCAAATGACCTATTCCTGCACCTATTTTCTATATTTATAAATTACTGCATTATCTAGGATGAACTAAGTACATTTTGTGATTCCTACTTTATACCGTCATGCATCAGGGCTAGCTTGACTGATAAGGCAGGTAATCTAGATTATTGTACTGAGGAATAAGTTTAGACTGTTTTTGAGTTTTACAGGAGGATTTGAGATTTGTCTTCTGATTTATGGCAATAGATCTAAAGTACATTTTTTCAATTGGAGTAGAGATTATGTGCCAGATGGTTCTCATAGCTAGCGGGTCGGTAGAAACATGGCAAACAATCAGTCTGAAGAAGGGTTTTGGCCCGAAACGTTACCCATCTCCTTCGCTCCATAGATGCTGCTGCACCCGCTGAGTTTCTCCAGCATTTTGTGTACCCCTGCCAAACAGCAGTTGGGAGCACATCTTCGGATTCTGAAATTTTGCACGTAATCTCCTGCTTTGTCCGTGGACTCACCACTGAATCCAGGGATGTTCTGAAATAACTTTAGCTGACAGACTGGATGCACTTCACATCTGACCCCTAAGCAGTGCTCCAGCCTCATTGGCTGGTCACCTTCATTAATGAAATAAGTAAAGTGAAATGTGTTTTTTTTAAACTCTGACATAATTTTTGGCTTTAATTAAACTGAGCATGTTTAGATTTATCATTGTTGCATGTATCGGGGTAAAGTGAAACGCTTTGTTGTGCGTGCTGTCCAAACAGGTCAGATATACAACAAATAAATACAATAACGCCAAACATGAGTGAAATCAATAGAGCAAAGGAGAAGATACAAAATGCAGAATATAGTTCTCAGCATTGTAGTGCAACAGCTCCATAGGACAGATGTTTTTAAGGGAATTAAATATTTTTGGTGGTATTCATTATTTTTATATATCTCAACAATTTAATTGTTTCTCATTAGTTTGCATGTCCAATGTAATCTGGCCTATTTTTGGTGGATAGGCACAAAATGCTGGAGTAATTCAGTGGGTCATGCAGCATCTCCAGAGAAATTAGATATTTTTGGGTCGGACCCATCTTCAGATAGGCTGAAGAAGGGTTCCAACCCGATTCATCATGTGTTCCTTTTCTCTGGAGATGTTGCCTGACACGCTGAGCTACTCCAGCATTTTGTCTGTAGTTTGTATAAACTAGCATCTGCAGTTCCTTCCAACGTATTTTTGGTGGATTCTGTGTTAATGTTGCGAAACAAAACCTACGGCACGTTAAAATGATCATTTGAGGAATCAACGGTCTTCAGGCTTTCACTAATTCTTGAAAGGCATGGAGGAGATCTAAATTTAATAGTCAAATAATTTTGACTAACAGTTGCATGTTTAATATGTTTGGTTAATGTAGAAGTAGACAACTTGTACGTGTATGTATACTGCTAGATCATGTACCCCTCCCATGTCTTTAAAGCACAATGGACTGCTAGTAACATAATTAAAGTAAATGCAAGTTAAAGGTGTTTACGATTGACACCATGACTGTCACTTGGACCTCACTTAGAAGCCATAGTTAGGGTAAGTAAGTCCCGCGGAGCACGGTACAGCCGCAGGACGTACTTACCATCACCCGGTGCGGTCACAACATCGGAGACCTGGATCGCCTTGGCGCAGAGGAAGAACAAGAAGGGAGGAGAGAAAGACTTAAGATTTTTGCCTTCCATTACAGGGAGGAGGTGTCTGGTGAACTCACTGTGGTGGATGTTAAATTTGTGTTTATTGTATTTTATTATATGTATCACTGGAAGGCAATGAAATTTCTTTCAGACCGAAAGGTCTGGATGACAGTAAAGTTTCCACGATTCCATGAAATGAACACAAACTAAGTTAAGAATTGCACAAAACCAAGGGACCACCACCAATAACTGCAGATGTAAACCAATAACTCTTTCTAGATGGAGGGACATGTCCAGAAAGAGTGATAGACACGCACACGCGCACGCGCACACACAGACACGCACACACAGACACACACACACACACACACACACACACACACACAAAATGCCATCTGTGGCTGTGCAGGGAGTTTTAAGCACGCTCTTGTAATTTTGTCCAGATTAAATCAAGAGTCAAGAATCAAGGTAGATAAAAATGCTGGAGAAACTCAGCGGGTGAGGCAGCATCTATGGAGCGAAGGAAATGGGCAATGTTTCGGATCAAAACACTTCTTCAGTCTGGAGAAGGGGTTCGACCTGAAACGTTGCCCATTTCCTTCGCTCTATAGATGCTCCCTCACCAGCTGAGTTTCTCCAGCATTTTTATCTATGTTGATTATCCAGCAATTTCTCTACCTTAGATTTTTCAGCATCTGCAGTTCCTTCTTAAACAGTCAAGAATCAAGAATGTTTTATTGTCATATGTCCCGGATGGGACGATGAAATTCTCACTTGCTGCAGCACAACAGAATATGTAAACATAGTACATAACTGGGGAAGAGGAAAAAATAAAAAGTTCAATAAATAACATAGTGCAATAATAATAGTATTTTGCAATTCAGAGCTCAGAGCTTATTCGCTGTTGTGTTTAATAGCCTGATGGCTGTAGAGAAGAAACTGTTCCTGAACCTGGACGTTACAGTTTTCAGGCTCCTGTACCTTCTTCCTGATGGCAGTGGTGAGATAAATGTGTGGCTAGGATGGTGTAGGTCCTTACTGATTTTGGCTGCCTTTTTGAGGCAGCGACTACGATAGATCCCTTCGACGGTGGGGAGGTCAAAGCCGGTGATGGACTGGGCAGTGGTCACTACTTTTTGTAGTCTTTTTCGCTCCTGGACGTTCAAGTTGCTGAACCAGGCCACAATGCAGCCAGTCAGAATGCTCTCTACTGTGCACCTGTAGAAGTTTAGGAGAATCCTCTTTGACATGCTGAATCTCCGTAATCTTCTCAGGAAGTAGAGTTGGTGATGTGCCTTCTTTATAATTGCATCGGTGTGCTGGGTCCAAGGGTAGACATCCAGGCCAGGGTAGCATTAGTTACTGGGTGGATGGCATTGATGCCAACAGGGAAAAGCCTCAGTGGGCAGTCATTCATGATGTGTGGGATGGTCTGGTCTGGATGTCCACAGTCGCAAGCAGGGCTGACTGTCATCCCCCACTTATGTGGGTGATGGGCTGTTCTTGCATGGAGGGAGCGGATTCTGTTCAGGGTTAGCCATTGCTTGTGATGGAGGTCAAATCCCGGTGGTTTCACTATGGGCTCTGCGATTGAAGTCTTCCAGGGATTTGGCTGAAGATCAGAAGGGTTTGCGGGACTTCAGGCGCTTGTTGGGCAGATTGTTAAAGTCAGCATGGATGGGTAGGTCAGGGTTAGCCTTGATGGTGCACCAATCTTTCAACATCCTCTCCCTTCTGCGTGTGCTGGAAGGGGCGTTTTGAGAGCTTGTCCTGCAAAGCCACTGCAAAGGTGTTGACGTAAGCATTGATGACCCACGTTGCAGAGTTAAGGACAGTGTCAACTCCTTTGGTGTGGCAGCTATTAGCCCAAGCTGTTGAGCAAAACTCGGCTGTTGAGTAGACTAGGGCTAAGCTTGCGGTATGGAGTGTGTGTGTGCATTAGATCCCCAGCTGGTGCCTGCAAGTTTCTTGATGATCTCTGTCACAGAAGGTAGTTCAGGCCAGTTCATTGGCTATATTTAAGAGGGCGTTAGATGTGGCACTTGTGGCTAAAGGGATCAGGGGGTATGGAGAGAAGGCAGGTATGGGATACTGAGTTGGATGATCAGCCATGATCACATTGAATGGCGGTGCAGTCTCGAAGGGCCGAATGGCCTACTCCTGCACCTATTTTTCTATGTTTCTATGTTGACCCTTGCTTTCACTTTATCAGCCACCCTCTTCCGGTGTTCACAGTAGGTGAGGGTGCGATCCAGAGTGACTCCGAGGTACTTGGAGAATTCTTCATTCTTTACCAGCTTACCACAAAAAGACACTCTGAGCTTTGCATTGGCGAGCCGATTGCTGAGGTGAAAGACAGTGACAGTTGTCTTAGATGGGTTAGGGCGAAGTCGCCAGAAGGTGAAGTACTCCTCCATCCATTCACTGGTGTGAACGGGTAATCAGTCGTCGGTGTGGGCCAAAAGGTTTGTTTCCATGCTGTAAACTCTAAACTTGAAAATGGAGTAACCTTGAAGGGGAAAATAAGGACATTTGAAAACACTGCAGAAAAAACTAAATATATATCTATGTTTGCCAAGTCGTTTCAGACTTTCCTGATTGTCCAAGTGAGTTCAACTGATGAACAGTGAGTCATAGATTCAGCTGAATTCCAGTTTCAGATCTGCCCTTTACTGCTTGAAGAAACTACTCCGTTTCTTCCTTGCCATGAGAGTCCCGATGCATTGCCAAGAAGGTTATTGGCTTGTTGGACTGATTCCCAGTAAAGTTTCTGTAGCCTTGTGAAGGGGAGCAGGAACCGGGGAGGAAGGAATAAAAACTTGGAGATAAAAGCTAAGTCCTAATGCCATGATTTCTTATTAGAACTATTTGGTTTTAAAACTAAATTAGAACTTATTAGAATTATTTGGTTGTAAAAGAAGAAAATATTAGTCTTTAGTGATGTTCAATTTAAGAAACTGTTTACATACTCTTGTTCTATTTTCTGTTGGTATTTTCAAATCAGAAATGTTAATGTATTCTAGTCGTTCCCTTTGCTCTGCTATTCAGCAAGTGCATTCCCTCTCTGAAGAGAGAGAGAGAGAGAGAGAGAGTCTAGCACCAAAGGTCATAGCCTCAGAATGCAAAATGTTCCTATAGGAAAGAGATGAGGATGAATTTCTTTAGTCCGAGGGTGGTGAATCTGTGGAATTCATTGCCACAGAAGGCTGTGAAAGCCAAGTCAATGGATATTTTTAAGGCAGAAATGGATAGATTCTTGATCAGTACTGGTGTCTGGGGTTATAGGAAGAAGGCAGGAGAATGGGATTAGGAGGGAGAGGTAGATCAGCCATTATTGAATTCTGAATCCACTCTTTTTTAAATCCTTGGCCATTTGTCCAAACATTTGCCTATCAACCACCCCTGACCCTTCCCCCCCCCCCCCCCTCACCTGTATCCATCCATTACTTGCCAGACTTTATTCTGCCTCTCCTCTCTTCCAGCTCCCCCACCCCCCCCCTTTCCCCCTACTGTGGAGAAGGATCCCAACCTGAAACTTTACATATCCATGTTCTCCAGAGATACAGACTGCTAAGATATTCCAGCACTTTGTCTTTTTTTAGAACAAAATTACAGTTCAGCAGTTTCTGGCTAGAAAATTAGGTATTTATTAGGTACTTGACGTCAACGTAATAGAACTTATTTTCATCTGGGAAATATTAACCTTGCAGTTCTTCAATAGTCATGGGATTAGAAACCGATTTTGCAAAATACTCTGTGGACAAGCTTTAGCTAATCCGACTAAGTTTAATGCTTCGAACAGTATGCTCCACACACCCATGTGGGGTGTTGCAGCATATTTCTATAATAAGGTCATTGTATTTTTATGAAACAAGGAATTTGTGCACATAGTATTATTTCACTCTTTAGAAAACTTAAACTGACAAAGTGAAATCCAATCTTGCAGAACCAAGTCATTTCATCTGTGCTGTATTGACAGCTTCAGGTGGTAGAAGCTAATAAAGAATAAATAAGTTGTCATAATGTGCTTCAGATTTGTTGCTACTTACGCCACCTTGGGTTGATGCTAATGTGTTGATGTTAGAAGTCCTTCGTACAGTGTTATAACCATCCTAAAGTCTGGCCAGTGAAGCTTGTATACTGTTATAAAAATATGGACCATTCATATAATTTCTCCTTTTGCATGTTGGCTTATATTTGTGTTTCCATCCTCCTTCAATGCCCCCTCCATCATTGAGATATAAACAACTACCATGAGCACTGTCACAGTTGATGCAGGCTGGAGATAACTTCTACCTCTTTCTAATATCAAACCATTGGCGCTACCAGCTGAAGAGTCTAATAGCTTTCAATAGTGATAGAATTAACTAATTTCAATTCATCCAGTAATTACTTACTTTTCTAGAATTCTTGATTCAAAGGACAAAGAACATTTATTGTCACATACACCAATTGGTGTAGTGAAATTTGACTTGCCATGCAGCACACAGATAAAAATAAGACGCAACACTAAAGAATTAACAATGAACATAAAAACATCCCCCCACAATGGTTCTCACTGTGGGGGAAGCCACAAAGTCCAGTCCCATCCCCAGGTCCACCCATAGTCGGGCCTATCGAGGCCTCCTCAGTTGGCGCAACGGCGGCCCGATGTTTTAGGCCGTTCTCGCCGGGTGTTGGTGTTCCGGCGTCGGGAGAGTCCTCACAGCGGCTTGGGACACATGGAATGGCCGCTTCCTTACCGGAGACCGCGGCTTCCGAAGCTGAAAAGGCCGCGCTGGATGGAGCTCCCCCACTGGTGATCTCGCCGAGAGATCCCAGTTCTCCCGATGTTAAAGTTCAGCGCTGCCGCCTGCAGCTGGCCGCTCTACAGTCCCGCAGCTCTGCGATGTTCACTTGCGGTCTCAGCATTCCGGAGCTCCAGCGCAGCGACCCAGGCAAGGTATCGCCCACTCCGCTCCCCGATGGTGCTTCAGCGCTGAGCCGCAGCCGAAGCCGGGGTTCTGGGCGGCCCCCTCAGGAAATGCCACTCCAGACCCGCTGGTAGGCCGCGAGGACGGGTCGAAGATGCAGCCCGGAGAAAAGCTGCATCTCCGACCAGGTAGGGACCAGGAAAAGCAGTTTCCCCCTCCCCCCCCCCCCCCCCCCCCCCCCCCAACATAAAAAAGATTAGAAGTCCAAAACAAAACACTAAAACTCTAATCAGACTGCTGCAGGCTGGGCAGCCATACCAACGTTACATATAAATAATGATTGGACTATAGAACGTCTCATTGAAGAGAATATAACATCAAGAATTCCAGATGCAAACTTTAAAATTTGCAGCATAAATGTTTTTTTAAAGATAACAAGCTCTTGATTATTTGAGGAATTTGTGATGTCCTGTGCCCTCCAGTTTGTGCTTCTCCGTCCTGGGTAAAATACTTCAGTCACTATCTATCCCATCATGATTTTGTGCTTCTTTATAAGATCACCCCTCTGCCTCGTACTCTGCACGGAATAAACCCCAAGTCTGCCCAACCTCTCACTGAAGCTCAGGCCCATTCTTGGCAACACACCTGTGTCCATTTGAGTCGGTCTTCTCCACGATGACCTAGTGCATAAAACACATTGGAGATGTCAAAATGAGTGCCGATATATCTGGAAACAAGATTCTGTGATAGCTTGAAAACCACATTTAAATATAGTTGTTAGGGGGAACTCAGAAATATGTCCTTCTTAGCATTCATGATGTGCAGAGTACTGTAGCTTCCATATTTGTTGTGTTTGCTAAACCACTAGATGACAACTTTTCCAAAATTATAATTCTATTGTTAGTCGACTAAGAAGTCAGCAGTTGAGTGCCCTGGGTAGCATGTAGCTGATCCAACATAAAAGTGTGTGCCAGTACAAGATTCCTTTCAAAGTTAGTGTTGATCCACATTCCCAACTGGGAAATGTTTTTTTTAACTCATGGCCGTCCGAAAGGGGTGTGCAATGTGTGCAGTCGCTCCCCCCTTTTTTCCCCAAGCGTAAAAAAAATCCAGAGTAAAAATAAAACTGGGACACAATATATTTATTTTCTACACCAGGACATAGGGAGCCTTGCCTTTCGGCTCCTTGGCCCTCCTGCAGCCGTACAGCCACTGGATGACCCTGGCGTTGCAGTCTATGACCACGAGGGTAGAGGGTTGGGGCTTGTTCTTCCCCCGGGGTGGCTCGTTGCCGCTATCGCTGCTGCTGTGCCGGGACTGCTCGCTCTCCGAGTCTGGGCAGCTCAAGGCCCTGTCCCATTTTGCGATTTTTTTTTTGGTGACTTCGAGCGTCAGTGACCAAAGCCTGTAAAACTTTCCAGTAGTTTGACATACATGCTGATGGATGCTGTCCTGCGGGTGACGTCGGGTTAGGGTCAGGGTCAGGTTTAGGGTTACGGCTGGGGTTGGAGACCACAGAAGGGCTGTAAAGTATTCTTCCTTCAATGCATGGATTTTAAATATTAATATATTAAAATTAATACAATAAAAACAATTGCGCAAGTGAAAAGATGTCTGAGTCGTTCAGTTTTATTGGTCCACTTCCAGATCCAATCACCGTCTTTAACTTTTCACAGGAATGGATTCAGTGAGTGTAGACTGAACTCCCCTCTCCCCTCCACCCCGCTCTTCCCCCTCCCACCTCCATCCCTCCTTCTCCACTCCCCCTA
This sequence comes from Raja brachyura, assembly GCA_963514005.1. The sequence continues at coordinate 22,569,231 of OY740791.1, forward strand.
CCCTTCTCCCCTCCCCTCTCCCCCCTTCTTCCCTTCCCCGCTTCCTCCCTTCTCCTCGCTCCACTCTTCTCCCCCTTCTCCACCCCTCCCCCCTCCCCTCACATCCCCTTCTCCCACTCTCCCTCCCTTCTCCCATTCCCCAACGCCCCCCATTTGTGGACCCAGCCTGCGACCAGCGATCTCCCACACACTATCCCACACACGCTAGGGACAATTTATACAAACCTGTGCGCCTTTGGAGTGCGGAAGGTGACCCTCACCCTCGCCCTCGCCCTAACCGTAACCCTAACCCTAACTCTAACTCTAGGTTACTAGGTTTGGTATAAGTATAAATTGTCCCTAGTGTGTAGGGGATCACTGGTTGGTGCGGACTCGGTAGGCCGATGGGCACTGTATCTCTGAAATAAATGTGGCACAGGAGCCCCAGGGGTTGCACTCGAACCCCCAATGTTCTGCCTGCTCCTCATGGGAACTAAACTGTTGGCCATGAGTTGTCCCAGAGGCAGATTTCTCTTCCAATGGTCCATCCAAACCCTCAGAGGCAGCGGGCTTTACAACTGGGTGCAGGCAATGAGGAGGAGGAGAGAGGAGGGGGAGGGGGGGTAGGGGAGCCGGGTGGACAGGTGGGCTGTGGGGCCCATGGCGAGTAGGGCGGCGGAGACTTGAGGGAGACCGCGGGCGGGTGCGATCTGAGGACGGTCAAAAGCAGCAGAGGCCAATCATGGGGAAGCTCACCCACCCGCATAACAGAGGACTGGGCGGGGGAGACAGAGAGGAGGTCGTCCCCTGTGACTGCCAGAGATCGCCAGGTGGGATCGGGATCACCAGCGAGGAAAAAGCATCATGATTCCCCAAGTCCCTCCGATCGACGGAGGAATCACAGGTCTCCATTCAGGGCCTCTCCCAGGACCACCTTCCCACTTTACTGCCCTGCGCCCCCACCGCCGGGCAGATAACGACCGTCGCCGCCATGTTCTAGAACTTCAAAGAGGCCAGCGGAGCATGCAGCATGACCTGAGCAGCAGCTTAAAAACTCTAAGTGGCTAATTTTAAGAAGTGAAAGTTAAGAAGCCACAAAGTACAGAAGACATAACCGGGATGACGTCACTCGCAGCGCAAATAGAGGCAGGCAGTCAAATCCATCGTGACGTCATCAGCGAGACCATCTAGTTCATTTTCTAAGTTATTTGAGATTTGTAAACATTTTCATAAATAACTCTAGAAATAAGTCATGAAATTTTCAGATAAGGCGATTTTGACATTGTGGTGTAAATTTCTATCGGAATATGTAAAAATGTCACCGTTAGCACGCCGTGTTTTCGAGGAGATGTGAAACACACGAACATCGCACAATGCACATATATCCAAGGTCAAAGTTTTATAAGTATAGAGATTGAATCAAAATCAACAATTATAAATTCACATTTCAAAAACGGTTTTACAATTCAGTAGTACTGATTTTCAGTATTCCATACTGATATTTGAGAGTGCATGAGTGCATGTAAAATACTGATTTTCAAAAATCCAGTTTCTGTATAGTACATTATATTGCATTTATGTAAGAAATACTAATTTCCCCGAACAAAATACTGATTTTCAGCCATCAAAATACGGAAATGATCAGTGAAACTTGGCAGCTCTGCAATTGTTAATAATCACATTGTGTTTGAGAATTCAAAATGTGATTTATGATCTTGTTTATGAGTCATCATGGAACTAGAATTTTTTATAATAGGATGACAGTAAAATAGGTTTGTTTGAAAGCGCTCATAGTGATGTAAATGCACCATTTAGTTTGAATTCAATTTTCATGATGGAAATTGAAGTCGAACTAAATGTTGTATTCACATCACTATTCCATGTTGAAATTGATGTGATGTGAAGTTGTTAGGCCAGGATGACCATTAAAGATGCACTGCACACACTAACACAGTCTAACAGTAACAGGCAAACAAATCAACGAACAAAACATTTTCTAAAAAAAGGTTTTCTTTACTGCAAAATGTACAGTAATTTATTTGCATGCTCTTTTATAACATTTTACATAACATTTTACAACAGTGCAACTTAATTATTAAAACAAGGACAACTTCAATTCTTGATTTTAAAAATGTATACAACAATGACCCTAATCATCCATTTTCCACCCACTCATTATTCTTGGACTGAATAAAAATTATTTCTGAAATATTGGTCATAAATGTGGTGCACAAAAGCTCAGAAATAAGGCCCAGAATGCACCAGAGAGCATCTAAAACCCCAGAACTTCCAGGGCCCTTAAGCAGGCACTGGACCCCAACTGCTAGGGGCTTTGCGCTGTGTGCACATTATTTCACATAAACATTTTGTAATTCTGGCATGCCACCCCCCCTTTTTGAAAAGCTTTGTACGGGCCTGAAACTGCTGCAGTTACCTGAATAAATCGCAACAGTTAAATGGGAATTTTAGTTGTACACCTCAGAACCAGACCCTTCAGCTGAACTAGCTCATGCTGACCCATCTAAGCTAGACCTATTTGTTTGCCTTTGGCCCATATCCTTCTAATCACTCCCGACAGCTCAGGCCCCAGTTGCCATGTTATGGCAACATCCTAGTAGATCATCGTTGCACTGTTTCCAGCTTAATGGCAGCTATCAGAATCAGATTGTATTTGCCAAGTATGTTTTGCAACATACAATGAATTTCACTGGCTAGGTCAGTCATACAATTAAAAGCAACAGACTCAAAAACACATTTTAACATGAACATCCACCACAGTGACTCCTACACACTCCCCACTGTGATGGAAGGCGAAATAAAGTTCAAGTCTCTTCCTTTGTTCTTCCTCGGTTGGGGGCCTTGAGCCCCTCATAGCCGGTTGTCAGCTCCCTCGCGTCGGGGCTGGACGAACCTTCTGCAGCATTGGAGCTCCCGACTTGGCCTCTCCCGAGATTGCGAGCACATGATGGTAAGTCCGTAGGCCGCGGTGGGATCAATCCCAGGCAAGGGATCTGCTCCGATGTTACATCCGTGCCCCGCGGTGGGGCTCACGACAGTCCGAGGAGGCCTCCAGCGATGGTAGGCCGCAGAGCTCGGAGAATGTGATCTGAAACTTGATCACATCTCTGGGAAGGTAAGGACTGGGGAAAAAAAGTTTCCCCCTCCCCCCCCCCCCCCCCCCCATAAAACAAACTGAAGAACGTTAAAAACAAACTTTAAACAGACGCTAAAAATAACAAAAAAGGTGAAAAAACGAACAGACTGCCGGCAGGGCTGGCCATCTCCCCGGCGCCCCTGGTGGTCTCAGCCCCTCCTATAACAGAATGCCCAAAACTGAACACAATACTCAAGTGTGGCCTCTCCAACCTGTTGTACAACTGTAACATAATATCCCCGTTTATTTGCCCAATTCCCTGACTGAAGGCCAACATGGCTAAAGATTACTTCACCACCCTAGGGAAACTGATGTTGTTTTTGCACCCTTTTTAGTGGTGAAATTAACTAAACCTATGCCTCAAATCTTGGCCTTGAATTTGATGTAGAGATAACCACCTGAGCAATATGAAAAATGTCTTACTTGTTATTTTTGAGTCCCTTCCTGAATCTATGCTTTATATTATGATGTCACCTCTTTGTATTCACCTGTCTTGGATTACTTGTGAGCTATAGAATAAAGAAGCCACACCTTAAATAAAGAATTGTTAATGATTTGTCCAGTGTAATACTTTGGGACTTTATTTGATCAAATTCAAAATGTTGGACTAGTCTGACGTCCAGGAACCCAAATGAAGGAACACAAACTGCTCAAGGATTAGAACAGTTTCAATCTTGAAGGTTCTCTGTCAGTGAAGGTAATTATCTATTTGTAGTTTAACTTATACAATTTTAGTCAAAATAAGTTTCATGTCAAGCTCAATAATATGTGTTGCATGTTTACATTGCAAGGCCAATCATTTGATTGCAAACATTACTTTTCAGGAAGGGTTAGTCCACTTTCTTGCATCCAGTACGTAATGTTGAATGACTGCCAAAAATAATTTAAAAAAAAACAAATTCTGAACTTGAGCATGATCTTGCAGCTAAATAAAAACATAGGAATGTTTAAGCCACAGTGTAGTTTCAAGATTGTAAACATGACTGAATATTTGTGTCGTATCCACTCAAAATCATTTGCAAATGCTGGCAAAATGGGCTTTTTTTCTAGTTAAAGCACAAAAATGTGCATATTGTGTATGAACCCCTATATAGCCCTGTTCCATTTTAATGGAATTGTACGTGCCGTGTGTAGTTTGTATTTTTGGCAAAGCAATCTCCAAGGAACAATATTTCCTGTCTATCAGCCAGAGTTGTTGCGCAGTGTGGTTGTAAACATGATTTTTATTTAGCTTGCATTTACTTTGGACACTATAATTTAGTAAGGGATATGCCAGTCAGTTTGTATGCTATTTTTGCATTTCAACTTGACCTAGGAATATAGTATACATTAATTATATAGCAACATTTTGCCAATGCATTTGAAGTAAATTGAGTTTGAATTTAGTTTATTGTCATGTGAACCGAGGTACAGTGAAAAGCTTTTGTTGCGGAAAGTCAATACATTATTGCAATCGAGCCGTCCACAATGATAAAGGGAAAAAGATGAATAACGTTTAGTGCAAGATGAAGTCCGATCAAAGATAGTCTGAGGGTCTCCAATGAGGTAGGCAGTAGCTCAGGCAATAGATACCAATTCAAGTTTGGATCTTTCATTGATTGCTATTAATAGGCAGAAAATAGTATTTGACAGCTCCATTTGTTTGGTTGGGCGATTTCATTGTTTAAAATGTTTTCGCCAGAAATGTCATGAATACTATAAAGTGTGAAACTTAAACTGGAGTTACTTGGTTCCTGTTGTGATTATGTTTGGAGCTATTATCTAATTTGAGAAGAGAATGTGTGAGATTTCACTCTTTGAGTGCAGTGATTAGAGCAAAATGTCTGGGCTTTTTGGAAGCTTAATGTGCTGAGCTCTTTTTGGAGGGTTAAATATCATTATGCTTCCCTAACATTGATTTTTTTAAAGTTCCGTTAAGATTGTAAAATTCATGCAAAACCTGTTGTAGAATAGGGAACTATTGGGCTTGCTCGTGTTATGCTATTTTGTTTCATTGCAGCAGTTGTAACTGGTTTTCAAGAGAGAGATTTAGCTCTTGGGGCTAACGGAATCAAGGGATATGGGGGGGGGAAAGCAGGAACAGGGTACTGATTTTGTATGATCAGCCATGATCATCTTGAATGGCGGTGCTGGCTCAAAGGACTGAATGGCTTACTCTTGCATCTATTTTCTCTGGTTCAATTTCTTGGCCTACTAATATATTTCTTGGTTCGAACCTGAAGGAGTTGCCTGTAAAGGGTTGCCATAATGCAAGTAACACTTTTTCCAGAGAGGGGGATGGGGGCCAGTTATTGACATGGGATGAGTGCAGTCTAGTGATGGCAGAGGGTTGTCAGTCACCTCTCCAAGAATCTGCACAGACCACTTACAAAATGGTGTTCAGTGGAGGCACCTCCTTTGTACAAGGGCACTTACAGCAGCTGATTACTGGGACTACAGTTGTAAGGACACGTGTAATGGACTCCATATGCCCTTTCACTGGGTCGCATTCATGAGTGAGGGCTGCTATGTTGTAAGGTAGCTTTTGTTGACGTTCTCCCGCAGAGTGTTGATTAGAAGGTTGTTCCTGTGAAACCTGGCTGGAAAAGGTGTTAAGTGCCATTTCTCTTTCCAGATGGCTTTCTTGCAATGTTTTTAAAATGCATTTCTCATCACTTGTGCATGTAACCTCTTGTATATTTGCCATATTTCTTTGTGAACTTTTGGCCATTACGTTCAAAGAATGAATGTGCTGTAACTCACTGGTTTATGGTTACTGGAATCCCGATTTGGGTCTGAATGCAAGTGAATTGTCCATGAATAGTGATTGTAAGATGTTACTTCGACCACATTGGTGCAAAGTCTAATTGCTGATGATTTTTGACATTAAAAACAATTGTACAACTTAGGTGGGCTGCATTCCAGTGAAGCAGAAGTACAAGAAAATCTTGGACCAGAAAAAAAACGTTCTTCATTAAGTGTTGGCATTAGCTCTCTACAAAACACTGGCATGATTGTTAACAGTGTGTTAACACAATATTATGTAGGAAGGAACTGCAGATGCTGGGTTACACCAAAGATAGACTCAATATGCTGGCATAACTCAGCGGGACAGGAAGCACCTCTGGATAGAAGGAATGGGTGACATTTCAGATTAAGACCTTCAGTTTGAGTCAGGGGAGAGGGAGACACCTATAAGGAAGTGTAAGGTGTGAAAATGAGATATCAAAGGGGATTGATGTAGCAAACTCTGTATGCTTCGGTGTCACTTTCCCCTAGCCAAGAATGATCTATTCTAGGTCTGAAGAAGGGTCTCGACCCGAAACGGCGCCTATCTCCTTCGCTCCTTAGATGCTGCTGCACCCGCTGAGTTTCTCCAGCCTTTTGTGTACCCTCGATTCTCCAGCATCTGCAGTTCCTTCTTTAAAACAATTATCTATTCTACATTTTCCTTGATCGTCATCTCCGTTGATGTCTTATTTTCACAACCTAATTTCCGGGTCTCCCTCTCCCTTGACTCTCAGTCTGAAGAAGGGTCTCAACCTGAAACGCCACCCATTCCTTCTATCCAGAGATGCTGCCTGTCCCACTGAGTTACTCCAGCATTTTGTGTTAACACAATATTTGTCTGTTCATTTCTATTTTTTTACTGACTGGAAGTGATCTGCTGAATGGGAGTCTAAGGATGTTAGGTGAAGTTTCTTGAGGGAGTATAGATCTAGGAGGGCGGAGGTCATATATTTTTCTTATCATGTGAGTGCATTAAGATAATGGCTCATTGTAGGAACGGCATCAGAGCAATGCGAAATATATTTGATACAAAATCTAAAATATTCTCTTTCTTGTTATTCATAAAATTTGTGTTATCTTACGCTCAAATGGAATTGAAAGATATATGCTTTTGAAATTTGGAGGAGCAACCATTATTGCGGCTGGAAATTTGTTCCAGAGTATTTTTTGGGCAGTAGGAAAAGTTTGTGATTTGATCATATTAAAGTGTAACACACATAGTTCATTTATGCCCAAGCTATGCATGCCTCTGCATGACTATTTGAAGAAAACATGCCCTCTGTTTTGAGTTGATGGAATGCAAGTTTTTTTTTATTATCTTATGCAATAAAATGGTAATATAAAGTAGTGAGGAATGGAAATTTATGTTTGTTTTGTTGCAGCCTTCTAGAAATCTAATCTTGGTTTTATAGTTTTAAAAATTTATTTTAGTCACTGCTGCCGGCAAGAATTTGTGAACCGAGCCCTTCCCGATTCTTCTTGTTCTTGTTGACGAACTTGGCCGTTCTTGTCTTGGCTGTTAAGTGGTGCAAAATGTCTTGGCTTGTTTGAAAGTGCAGTAGCGATGTGACAGTAAGTAGCATGTCTGAACCAGTTGATCCTGCGATGCATGAAACTGCTTCTCGCAGGTTTTGGGATGGCATTTATTGGAGAGCACAACAGAACACGCAACACTAGTGATCTAACCCATTTACCACCATCCAAAATACTTTTATCCTTGTCCCTGAATTTTGCTATCATTTTTGGATCGATATATCCTCCAAAATGAGATTTCATGATTTAACCTGCTAGTCAGTTTGACACACGAAAAATTAACCATATATAATCTTGAGGGCCGATCCCACTAACAGGACTTTTCAGCGACTGTCTTCGATCTTCACGCTCGAGGGCACTCTCCTGAAAAACCTCGAGCTGGATCGACCATCAGCGATAAAACCGCAAGCCGGATCGACCGTTTGTGTGCCCACTCACACTCACACTCTCACACATCGCAAAGGTGGGGACCAGGGAAAGTGGGGGAGCTCTGTCTGAAATTCACCCCCACGATGAACATGATGGTAAAAGGTTGATGGCACAGTTAAGGGCCTGTCCTACCAGCATCCGACTCCATGCGATGAGCGCGATCAAACTAGAAGCGGGGGCCGCGTGGTGGTCGGATGATCCCTCTGTACAGGGCCGTTCCCACCAGCATGCGCCTGCATGCGGCAAGCGCAACCAAACCGGCAGCAGGGGCCGCGCGGAGGTCGGGTGAGTGGCACAAAGTGAGGCGAACTTGGAGCGAAGTCTTAAGGTAAGTTCGCCAAGACAGATGGGCACACAGAGAGGGGCACAGAGGCACATACACAGAGGGTCACGGAGGCACCTACAGATAGGTTCACGGACGCACGATGTCGAGGCGGTGTGTAATGCGCCGAAGCGACTGCGAGCCAACAAGCCGTCGCCGCGTGGAATTTTTGAACATAGACAGTTTTTCGGAGCCCCGCACTATGTCGGGACGAACTCCGCACAATTCCGCACGGCTCCAGCGATCGAAGTGGGACCGGCCCCGCGACGCCGGACGGCTCAAGCGACCACGATAGGTCGCGCTCATCGCATACAGTTGCATGCTGGGGGGACAGGCCCTTTACGGTAGGTCCTTTAGAGAGCGCGGGGTGGGGGGGGGGGGGGGGGAGGAGTGGAGACACTTTTCAGAAACCCGACAAGTTCTAATAAAGTTTAGCGGGCATTTAACATTAACGGCCGGTTTACTTACCTTTTTTTCTTAAACGAGCTTTACCTTCAACTACCTTCGATTGCCTATGATAGCATTACGATCTACTACGACCTACCTCAACTAAACCTACGAGTAAAAAAAATATCGATTTTTTTCCATGACGATCTTTTTTTTAACTCGCGAGCATTTTTCAGCTTGCTGAAAAAAACGTCGCGACCTAACTGAGGCCTCGAGCACGCGCGGACTAGTCTCGAGCACGAAGGAGAGTTAGAAAGACCTAGTAGGACCTTGTGTCGACCATGCTGCATGTATGACTCGAGGGCAAACTGTTCTAAACTCGCGAATTAGGTCCCCGCAGTGGGACAGGCCCTTAATACAGCTTTAATGTTTCAGGATGTATTTGTGGAAATTGATGGAATTTCATAAAGTTGGATAATAGAGAACTTGTCAGAAATGTCATGGAAAAAGTGAAGATAAAGTTGTTGAGGAAGTTTAAACTCTGGAAAGTTTGACATTGAAGAACTGGAAAATCACAATAGTCTTTCACTGGACCAATAATCGAATAGAAGGGTGGATGGGAAGGCAGGGAAGGGGAGCGGCACCGTAGTAGATTTTATTTTCCCTTTTCTGGCAGTCTTTTGAGTCTTAAGTGTTCTTGGAATGGGAAGTAAAGATACTGGTGAGATTGAAAGGTGTAATATACCCAAGAAGCCACAAAGTACTTGATAAAACCTAGTAGTCAGAAAAGGTCGGAAGCCTTGATGAAGCCAAGATCTCACAAAGAGAAAATGCTTACTAGTTAATTTGCTGTTTTGTTTTTGCAATCTAATGAAGATTGCATCAATAATGGTAAAAGTACATTAAACAAAATGCAGCTGGAAGAATTGGTTTTGGGTTGGAATCTAGGTAAATGGAGATCTCACCCATGTCTCCTGTGTCCCCAGTCTTGCAATTGCTCCCCTTTCCCCCAGATGGACCAAGGATAGAGTTCCTCTTGGTCCTCCCCTTTCACCCCACAAGCCTCCACATTCAACGCAGCATTCTCCCACACTTGTGTCACCTTCATCGTAATCTCAACTCTTCCCCACCCGTTTCTGCTCCCTGTAGCTCCTTAGTTCACTCATTCCTTTCCATCTAACCTGCCCCCTCCCTGGGTAAGATGTGTGATAGTGGTGTTTAAGGGGCTTTTAGAGAGTCACATGGATATGAAAGGATATGGATCATGTGCAGGGAGATGAGATTAGTTTATCTTGGCATTCTGTTTGGCACAGACATTGTGGACCAACGGGCCTGTTCCTGTGCTGTACCTTATGTCACTGCAGTCAGACGCAGGACTATCTCTCTGGCTCACCACAAAATAAAATGTAAGCAATGAAGTTTCAACGGTGACCCAGCTTCAAGTAGTGAAAATGCAGAGGACCAACCACAATTTAGAATGCAGATAATTGTCGTGATGGGAATATTGGCAAAGTTTGAAAAGATTAGTTGCTCCTCCTGCTTATTTATTATTTTTTCTCTCCTGTGATTTATACCCTTGCATTTAATGCCCTCTGTCTAAGCTGAAGATTTATATCATTGCACCCAAGCTGCTGGGAAATAAATTATCTTGCCTCTAATACTGCTGGGGTTACCCCAGTTTTTGGAGACCCAGAAGACAAATGTGTTCTGCAGCTTAAAAGATAATCTGAAACAGTGATGTATTCCGGTCAATGTTAAGACTGTAAAACAATGCAACCGAAGCCTGCTTAAAGCATAGGAAGGTTTGGCCATGCTCTGTTTCCTGTTTATAGCGTTGAACACATTAACAGTTTCCTGGTGGCTAATCAGGGTGTTCGGGCACAATACATGTGCCAATAGTTGGAAATTGTGACTCAATCACTCAAATTGCAATTGCCTTGCACAAGAATATAGACAAGAAAATAGGCACAGACTGCCTGGCCCCTTGGGTTTCCCCGTCCCCAACCTCCAGTGGTCCACATCAATATTATATGGCTGATCTTGCCTGGGCCTCCACTCTTCAAATTTCACATAGTCCTCAATTCCTCAACCTTGCACAACAATATGCAAGTTCTGTTTCATTACATCCATATGATGGAGCCTGCTCTACACCCTAGGATGGAGAATGCCAGATATTCAGCAGTCTTTGAAAGGAAATTCCTGTGCTCCTTCCATTTATCTATTAACCATGGCAATCTCATTCAGAGCTATAACCATATAACAATTACAGCATGGAAACAGGCCTTCTCGGCCCTTCCAGTCCATGCCGACCATTTATTTTCCCCTAGTCCCATCTACCTGCACTCAGACCATACCCCTCCATTCCCTTCCCGTCCATATACCTATCCACTTTACTTTTAAATGTTAAAATCGATCCTGCCTCCACCACTTCTGCTGGAAGATCATTCCACACAGCCACCACTCTCTGAGTAAAGAAGTTCCCCCTCATGTTACCCCTAAACTTATGTCCCTTAATTCTCATGTCATGTCCTCTTGTTTGAATCTTCGCTACCCTCAATGGGAATTTCCGCTCTTCCATGAGTGGAAATATCTCTGCATCTAATCTGTCCCGTCCCCTTAGATTTGTATGTTTCAATAAGATCACCCTTGATTCTGCCAAACTCCCCAAATGGGTTTTTTATTTTTGCCAATCATAAAAGGATAACCCTTCATCTCGGGAATTAGCCAAGTAAATTATTGTACTGCCGCCGATATTGGAATATCCTTCCTTAAATACGGCAAAGTAATACACAATACTCCAAGTACAGCCATACCAAAACTATATCATTGTACTATTAATTTATTTATAAATGCTAACACTTTGGTAATAGTGGCCAATGCACCTTGATTATTAGTTGTGCCAGCAGTTTAATCTTTTTGTTGGCTGCCCTCTGTACTCCACTCATTCAGCCTTTCATGATGTAGGGAAGAATTTGCTTTATGTTTACAAAGTACATGATCTCCCACTTTCCCACATAAATGGTCATTTGCCAAGCTTTTCAATCGACCTTTCCTATTGCAGAGTCCTAGTAGCCTCCCATCTATTCCCATCACCAATGAACATAGATACCTTGTGCTCTTCTTCCTCCTATGGGTAATTAATTTAGATAGTCAATATCTGAGGAACAATGACAGTTCTTTGTGGCATTCTATAGATGATGCCTGTTTGAAAACGAACCAATTATTCTGATTCTTGGTCTTCTATATAATCATTCAATCTGCGTTAACCTAATATTATGAGCTCCTATGCATTAGGTTTATATGTGGTCCTTTCTGATTGTTTTTAAACAATGTAATACTTTGCATTCATATCTTGCTATCCATGGATTTGTTATCTATAGATCTGCAAGTTGTAACGTCCATGTATCTTTTAGGACATAGATTAGAAATAGACCCTTCCTCCAGTATTCAGTGAATCCTGCTTGCCCTGAGATGGATTACATTTGTTGTTGTGTGCTGGCAAGGTCAAGGTTGGGAACAGCAGGGGTTAAGAATGTGGGTAATTTTGGAAAACATTTCATACGTTCACCGTCCCAACCAATTCAATGCATTCAATTAAAGTTTATGAAGGTCATCGATGTTTTATCCCCAGACATTCCATTCATTTAAGAGGCTGTCACACAGGGCCTAGTCACTACCTGTCCAGTCTTGGCAGGACCCCAAGCTGTGGTCTTTCTCCACAGAACCTTTGCGGTGGCAGTCCCAAGCTTCATTCACCCTGCAGCAGGTTCTCCTGCTCTTTGGAACATGTCAGTAGTCTTTTGTTGCAAACTTCACCATGAACTGGAAGACCCATGTCTTTCAGATAGACCAATATGTTTCTTTTACCTAGTTGATGATTTTTCTACAGTAGTTGTTGTTTGTCTATGTACACGTATCTGGGAGCAGTCTGCTGTCCTCTGTCGCTGAGCTTGTCGGGATGAACCTCGACAAAGACCACTGCATTCCTTTCCAGACGTTCTTGTCAAAAACAACTGTTTTCAAAATCATGACAGGAATAGGTTGTGTAGACGCACGTTGTCTCTTGCCCAGAGCACGGGAATTGAGAACCAGAGGACATAGGTTTAATGTGGGGGGGGGGGGGGGGGAGGGGGGAGGGGGAGTTTAATAGGATCTTGAGGGGTAACTTTTTCACGCAGGATGGTGGGTGTATGGAACAAGTTGTCAGAGGAGGTAGTTGTGGCAGGCACTATTGCAACAGTTAAGAAACATTTAGACCGGTACATGGACAGGACAGGTTTGGAGGGATACGAGCCAAATACATGCAGGTGGGACTAGTGTAGATGAGACATGTTGACTGGTGTGGGCAAGTTAGGCCGAAGGGCCTGTTTCCACGCTGTAAGACTCTGACTCCATGACACAAGGTGATGGGTAACAGTCTTGTATGCAACTCAACCACTTTAAGAGCAGCGTGTTGGGACTTCAGGTTTCATGAAGGATCTCAAGGAGGGAGCCTTTCTTCCCACCTACTTGGCAAGGTCTGGATGCCTGTTTGAGAGTGCTGGTGTGGAAGTATTTTGCAAAGTGGCTTGGTCTGCTTTGGGAAGCCATCGGACGGAATCCATGCCCTTCCTCTGCAGAGGCAGGATCCTTTGCGCAGATCACCGCTTGATTGACTTACAGTCACATGTGTTTTCCACAAACGTTTCTACAAGGGGTATGTGGTGTAGCACGTTTCAAATGGATGGAATATTCTGTTGGAATGAGGCCAGACGCCCCTCCTTCCTAAAAGCTGGGACAAGTAGATCCTCGGCTGTGACTTCTGTATATACCGAGCTCGGTGTTTAACTCCAATTAGTTTATGCAAACTTTGTACCCGTTAAGGCTAGTGAGGAATTTCTGCATATTTTTAAGTCTGCCCACACACACACTTCACTAAAGATGGAAATTGAGATACTTTTCATTATTTTTCCTTATTTGCTTTAACTCATGGTCCACCAGGCAGCAGTGAGTTAGAAACATAGAAAATAGGTGCAGGAGTAGGCCATTCGGCCTTTCGAGCCTGCACCGCCATTCAATATGATCATGGCTGATCATCCAACTCAGTATCCCGTACCTGCCTTCTCTCCATACCCTCTGATCCCCTTAGCCACAAGGGTCACATCTACTCCCTCTTAAATACAGCCAATGAACTGGCCTCAACTACCATCTGTGGCAGAGAGTTCCAGAGACCCACCACTCTCTGTGTGAAAAAAGTCCTTCTAATCTCGATCCTAAAGTATTTCCCCCTTATCCTTAAGCTGTGACCCCTTGTCCTGGACCTCCCCAACATCGGGAACAATCTTCCTACATCTAGCCTGTCCAACCCCTTAAGAATTTTGTAAGTTTCTATAAGAGTTCTACCATCCCATTGTTTCTTGGGCCTGAAAAATAAACTATAAGCATCACAAGGGAGAGGAAAATGAACACCCATACTGAGTCTACAAAATGCAGTGGTTCCGTGGAAGGATGAGCAAAACAATATTAGCATCCATTCTCAGGCTTGAGTTAGACACAATGTTGGATAGACTGAAACTTCCTTCTTTGGGGTGAAGGGGATTGAGAAGTGACCTGATTGAGGTGTACAAGATCACGAGGGGAATGCATAAAGTGAACTGTCAGTCTTTTTTCCCCAGGATAGGAGATTTTCAGTTCAGTTTAGTTTATAGTCATGTAAACCGAGGTACAGTGATAAGCTTTTGTTGCATGCTATCCAGTCAGCAGAAAGACAATACATGCTTATAATCGAGCCATTTATAATGTATACAGAGATTTAAGAGTGTGGGGCGAATGTAATACGTGACAGTAGATGTGCTTCTGTGGCTAGCACGCAAATAGTCACCTGGGTTGAGCCCCATCTTGCGTTAGATTCGCAAACTAGAGAGCACAGGCTTAAGGTGAGAGAGGAGAGATTTAAGAGGGACATTGGCTAACTTTTTCCACTGACGGTAGTCCATATCTGGAATGAGCTGCCCAAGGAAGCTATGAATGTGGATGACTTTATATTAAAAAAAACATTTGGACAGACATGGATAAGAAAAGTATTGTGTGATTTGGGCCAAATGCAGCCAAATGGAACTAGCCCAGCAGTGGGGAACCTTTTCATGTTGGAATGTCGCATTAAGTTAGCTGTAATCTAATAAAGCCGCATCCAAGAAAGTTCAATTAGATATACTTCAAAATGAACATTATTTTGTTAAAATAGCCCTCATGACTTTCTAATGTTTTAATTGTGGCTGTCAGTCGGGGAGGATTATTTTGTTGAATCTTATTTTACTCTTTGGTATTTTAAATACATTCATTTTAAGATGAAAATAAAAATAATAAAAGACGAACAAAAACATATTAATAAAAATAACAGGATTTGATCTACAAAATTTGGATTCATTCAAAAGGCCGCACTTAATGGCCTAGAAGGCCGCATGCGTCTTTAAGTCCGCAGGTTCCCCACCCCTGAACTAGCCCATTATGTCAACTTGGTCAGCATGGACAAGGTTGGCTCAAGAGACTGTTTTCGTGCTGTACAGCCGTATGAGTCTGGTCACCACAACCTGCCCCATCTGTGGCAGTGTCTGCATCCTTGTTAGCCAACCCAGAACCCACAAAACCAGAGTTGAAGGAAGTCATCCTGAACTGAGGGCTAACAGAGGAAATTTAGTTGTATATGTTTAACTATATTTAGAATCGTAGAGTCGTACAGCGTGGAAACGGGTCCTTCTGCCCAACTTGCCCATGGTGACCAACATGCCCCATCTACACTGACCCCACCTACCCACACATGGCCACAACCTTATAAATCTATCCTGCCTGTCCAGATATCTCTTAAATGTTATGATAGTACCTGGCTCAACCACCTCATGGGCAACTTGTTCCATGTACCTACCACCCTTTGTGTAAAAAAAATGTTTCCACTCGGGTTACTATTTGCAATAATTTCAGTTTATATAGACTTTTGAACGTTTCTAAATTTTGAAGACATATGAAAACAATGTCATTGCCTTTGGCACGAGGAATCTGTTAATAACTAGGGCGGGATGGTGACGCAGTGGTAGAGATGCTTTCTTGCAAAGCCAGAGGCACGGGTTTGATCCTGTCCTCGGGTGCTGTCTCTGCGGAGTTTATAAGTTCTCCCCGTGACCTGCATGGGTTTTCCCTGGGTGCTCGGGCTTCCTCCCACGCTCGTGTACGTACAGGTTTGTTGGTTAATTGGCGTGTAAATAGTGTGTTTAGGGTAGTGTTAGTGTGAGGATCGCTGGTCGGCACGGACTCGGTGGACCAAGGAGCCTGTTTCTGCGCTGCATCACTCAGCTAAACTGTTAGGATGCTCCTGTGGTACAGATTCAGTTTCCACTATTGCTCAGCCACAATTCCTGGTGCAATCTAACCCATGGTAGGAACACTGAGCAAAGCCGATATAATAGATGCCATGGTTGTTGCAGCAGATATGCGTAGACAAGCAATTAACAACCAGGAAGAGATTAATATCAAACGTGCTAGAAACATAGAAAATAGGTGCAGGAGGAGGTCATTTGGCCCTTCGAGCCAGCATCGTCATTCATTGTGATCATGGCTGATCGTACCCTATCAATAACCTGTACCTGCCATCTCCCCATATCCCTCGTCTCCACTAGCCCCTAGAGCTCTATCTAACTCTCTCTTAAATCCATCGAGTGACTTGGCCTCCACTGCCCTCTGTGGCAGGGAATGCCATAAATTCACAACTCAGTGGGTGAAAAAGTTTTTTTCTCACCTCAGTCTTAAATGACCTCCCCTTTATTCTAAGATTGTGGCCCCTGGTTTTGGACTCGCCCAACATTGGGAACATTTTTCCTGCATCTTGCTTGTCCAGTCCAGTTATAATTTTATTTGTTTCTATAAGTTTCCCCCTCATCCTTCTAAACTCCAGTGAATACAAGCCTAGTCTTTTCAATCTTTCCTCATATGACAGTCCCGCCATCCCAGGGATCAATCTCGTGAACCTACGCTGCACTGCCTCAATCACAATGATGTCCTTCCTCAAATTACGAGACCACAACTGTACACAATACTCCAAATGTCATCTCACCAGAGCCCTATACAACTGCAGAGGAACCTCTTTCATCCTGTACTGAAATCCTCTTGTTATGAAGGCCAACATTCCATTAGCTTTCTTCACTGCCTGCTGTACCTGCACTCCAACTTTCAGTGACCGGTGTACAAGGACACCCAGGTCTCGCTGTGCCTCCCCCTTACCTAACCTAACCCCATTGAGATAATAATCTGCCCCCTTGTTTTTGCCGCCAAAGTGGATAACCTCACATTTATCTATATTATACTGCATCTGCCATGATTCTGCCCACTCACTCAACCTGTCCAGGTCATCCTGAAACCTCCTAAAATCCTCTTCACAGTTCACACTGCCACCCAGCTTTGTGTCATCTGCAAACTTGCTAGTGTTGCTCCTAATTCCCTCTTCCAAATCATTAATATATATGGTAAACAGTTACGGCCCCAACACCGAGCCTTGCAGCACTCCACTCGCCACTACCTGCCATTCTGAAAAGGACCCGTTCACTCCTACTCTTTGCTTCCGGTCTGCCAACCAATTTTCTATCCATGTCAACACCCTACCACCAATACCGTGTGCTTTAATTTTAGTCACCAGTCTCCCGTGCGAGACCTTATCAAAGGCTTTCTGAAAGTCTAGATGCACTACATCCACTGGCACCCCTTCATCCATTTTACTTGTCACATCCTCAAAAAAACTCCAGAAGATTAGTCAAGCATGATTTTCCTTTCATAAATCCATGTTGACTTGGACTAATTATTTTACTACTATCCAAATGCTCCATTATTACCTCTTTAATAATTGACTCCAGCATCTTTCCCACCACCGATGTCAGGCTAACTGGTCTGTAATTCCCCGTTTTCTCTCTTGCTCCTTTCTTGAAAAGTGGGATAACATTAGCTATCCTCCAATCCACAGGAACTGATCCTGAGTCCATTGAACATTGGAAAATGTTCACTAGATTCTAGAGCTACCTTCCTGAGGACCCTGGGATGCAGACCATCAGGCCCAAGGGATTTATCATCCTTCCGTCCCGTTAGCCTACCCAATACTATTTCTTGCCTAATGAACATTTCTTTCAGTTCCTCTACCCCCTTAAATCTTCTGTCCTCCAGTAACTCTGGGAGATTATTTGTGTCTTCCTTAATGAAGACAGATCCGAAGTACCTATTCAACTCTTCTGCCATTTCCTTGTTGCCCATAATAATTTCACCCGTGTCAACCTTCAAGGGACACACATTTGACTTTGCTACTCTTTTTCCCTTAACATATCTATAGATCTTTTACTGTCCTTCTTTATATTCATGGCCAGCTTCCCTTCATACTTCATCTTTTCTGCCTGTATTGCCCATTTTGTTTCCTTCTGTTGTCCTATGAAGTTTCCCAATCCTCTGGCTTCTGGCTACTCTTTGCTGTGTTATATATCTTTTCTTTTAGTTTTATTCTATCCCAAACTTTTATTGTCAGCCATGGTTGCCTCCTACTCCCCTTAGAATCTTTCTTCCTTTTTGGAATGAAATGATCCTGCATCTTCCGGATTATGCCCAGAAATTCCTGCCATTGCTGTTCCACCGTCATTCCTGCTAGGATCCCGTTCCAGTCTACCTTGGCAGCTCCCCTCTCATGCCTTCGTAGTCCCCCTTGTTCAACTGCATCTCTGATTTAAACTTCTCCTTCTCAAATTGCAGATTAAAACTAATCTGCAACTCTCCTCCCACTCGGGTTAGAGCCAATCAGTACATTTTCCTGCTTCTCTTTGTTGCTGTTTCTTCCAAATCCATGGGAGCTCTGAGTTAAGTCTGCCTGTGCTTTGCCTCTCCTTTTCAGCTGTTTTCTCCCTTTGACTCACTGCTAACTCTCCTCCCACTGATCTTGTATGGGCAGAAAATGGGGTCAAAAATTCAAATCAAAAGAGTTTATTGTCATGTATCCCTGACTGGACAATGAAAATCTTTCTTTGCATAGCACAACAGAACATAGAAGGCATTGATTACAATTCTATACATCAATACACCCATGAATTAATAAATTAATAAAGTGCAAATAACAGATGGAGGGATATTAATGTTCAGAGTTCCAAGCCAGGTTTAATAGCCTGATGGCTGTGGGGAAGTAGCTATTCCTAAACCGGGTTGTTGCAGTCTTCAGGCTCCTGTACCTTCTACCCGAAGGTAGCAGGGAGATGAGTGTGTGGCCAAGGTGGTGTGGGTCCTTGATGATGCTGCCAGCCTTTTTGAGGCAGCGACTGTGATAAATCCCCTCGATGGAAGGAAGGTCAGAGCCGATGATGGACTGGGCAGTGTTTACTACTTTTTGGAGTCTTTTCCTCTCCAGGGCGCTCAAGTTGCCGATCCCAGCCACGATGCACCAGTCAGCAAGCTCTCTACTGTGCACCTGTAGAAGTTAGAGAGTCATCTTCTATGCTATACATTTACGGTTTTAAAATGCTTGGTACAATATAAACTACGTAGGCTACTTCTAAAGAGCTTCACTTGTGTAACCATATAGCCTTGAATAATAATAAGGGAGAATTGATATACATCTAAAAGATGTATATATGAACTGGATATAAGAAATCCACTGTGAAATGTAGATTACAAAGAAAGTAGTGAAGGCTGCCCTTTAAGTTATGAAATGCCTACATGAAGCCCCAACTCATCTTTGAACAGTTACTTTGGATTTTCTGTGTACCTCTGCTAAAGAACTTAATCCAAAAGGGCACACCATTAACAGTCAATAATACTTTATGGGTGTACCATCTAAATTAAATATGCATCTGGAGTGACACTCGTGGCATAGTTTTTTCCCAAAACCACCTTTTGGGGAAAAAAGGCATGGTGATGTGATATCATACATCATTTCTGGTTGAAACCAAATGACTAATTCAGTATGTTGTTAA
This sequence comes from Raja brachyura, assembly GCA_963514005.1. Next base: position 22,588,768 of record OY740791.1, read on the forward strand.
AGAAGGAACTGCAGATGCTGGAGGATCGAGGGTTACACAAAAAGCTGGAGAAACTCAGCGGGTGCAGCAGAGTTTGCTCCAGCTTTTTGTGTAACGACTAATTCAGTATGTTTCTTGGACCAGCTGTAACCTTTTAGCTGCTTGTGTACATTTGTACTCCTGCTCTGTCTTTTTGTAGCACCAGTGATCTTGGCTTTGTCCCATGGAACCCAAGATTTGGTGGGTGTGAAGACCCATTGCTTGTATATGTATTGGAGATCTGTAAAGATTATTGGTTGTATTAGCATCAGACAGTTTTCTTACTCCTGGGAATGCATTTGTGAAATCGACTTTTGTGCCTAAGGTCTGAACATTGATTCACATTTGCATCTTTAGACTTGGATTAACTCATTTAACATTCTGTGGTAGGACATCAATGGATCATGCTCTGAAACCTTTTCAAGGTATTTTTTTTAAAGATAGCGGATTTAATCAAGGTATTGCTCTTAAAGATAGCAGCGTCAGAGGATATGGGGAGAAGGCTGGAACAACGTACTGATTGGGGATGATCAGCCATGATCACATTGAATGACTGTGCTGACTCGAAGGCACCTATTGTCTATTAATAATCAAAATGCTGAAGATTTTGTGTCTGACTGAGAAATGTGAATTTGGGTTAACTTGTAGTCCCATTCCTTGAAGTGAACTATTTAATTGTGTCTACCAATCCCCACACAGAGAATGATCTATCTGTCAATAGCGTGTGGTACCTCCTCCTCTACGGTATGTAATTTTACATTGAACTTGAGTGGACAAATTGCAACACTAACTCTGTTTTACTCTTTGTATTCTCAGAGCTTATCGCACCCCTGGCAGCTGTGATGAGAAGGTACAGTGGATCAATACGTTTTCTACAGTATTAGTATTTTAGATTAATCTTAATCACAAACTAAGGCAGGGTGCCTGCCAAGTAATGTTTAATTTTATGGGTTTATTGTAACTCTTTAGTTACATTGCCAACAAAAGCTTCCATTTGTCATATTTAAACCATCACCTTCCCTGGCAATGGAGTCTGAACTTTCTTTAAAATAAGCTTTTATTCACCCCCGGATTCACCTTCATTTTCATGCTGGAAATTTTTGGTATGAGTGGAATCAATAAACTGTTATGAAATGGCACATTTGTTTTGATGTACATGAATACATTCCTATTAAAATTATCAAAAACTAGATTGTGGAAAAATGATGAGATCAACACGTGGAACGAAGAATACATTCTCATCCATAGTGTTCGCCTAGATATTATTGAGTAACATTCGTAATAAATTTTACTGTTCACCGTTTGTTTAGCTCTATCTATATCTATTCTGGTTAAGTAAGTCTGGGAAGCATAAAACTAGAGCGAAAATTACAAGTTCCTGCTTTATAAAGTGCAAACTGCTTTTTTGTAAACTCGATTACACTCCAGCACTGATTGTTAGTGCTACGGTTGTATACAGACCACTTCATCCTGTGAACATCTAACAGTTCAGTGTTTGTTATCCTTGTTTTATTCACATTTTGAAATATGGGTGTATCTGGCAGGGCCAGCGTTTATTACGGATTTCTAAATGATCTTGAGAAATGGTGGCAACATACCGTCTTAACCTACTGCAGTCTTTCTGGAGAAGGTACTCCTGCAGTGAGGTTGGGGAGGGAGTTATATGATTTAAACCCATTAACGATGAAGAAATATTCTTAGATTTCCAAGTCAGAATGGTGTGAAATTTGGAATGGAAACCTGCAGGTGGAAGTGCTCACACAGTAACTACATAATGTTCTTAATAATAGAGGTTTTTGGGAATGCGATTGTAAAAGCCCAAGTGTTTAACTGTAGTGTAATTTGTAGATAGCTTGCATTGCAATCACCATGCACTGGTGGTAGAGGGAATGTACCTTGAGGGAGCTGATCAAGTGGCTGCTTTAGTTGGGACGGTGGTGCTTCTTGGGAGTTATTCAAGTTGCACTCGGGCAAGTGGAAGAACATTTTCATCACAATCTGGATTTGTTTGGATGATGGGAGGAGGGTATTGGGTGTCACAGGATTAATGACTCCCAACAGCATACCCTGATGCTGAAATGCTCACATGGCCATGTATTCATGTGACTGACAATCAAGAAGATTTCCGATGCTGTAAATCTAAATTAAATGCAGGAAATACTCAGCAGGTCAGGCTGAGGAAGAGGAACGGCAAGTTCACGTTTCAAGAGGAACAATGTTTCAGCTTTGCAATTTCTACATTCACGTTTCTACGCAGGTTTGTCTATGATCTTGCTCTCTATCTGACCCATACACTCATTAATCAGATACTTTTGTTTACCGCCTACCACCATAGTCACCCTGGTTTCCTCCATCATAGACATCCATCTACCCTCTCCCCCAACCCTGTTCTTGCAGCTTAACAACCTGCTGCACCAGTTCTTACGAAGGGACTTTAGATCCGAGACATCACCCATCCTTTTGCTCCATAGATTCTGCCTGACCTGCTGAGTTACTCTGGCACTTTGTGTCTATCTTTGGTATAAACCAGCTTCCGCAGTTCCTTTCCACACATTAACTCTGTTTCTCTTTGTACAGATGCGGCCTGACTTGCTGAGCACTTACAGCATTTTATCTTCTTATTCATGTGGCTGGTCCACATTGAATGTCTGGTTAGTCCTTCCCCCAAGATGTTGATGGTGGTTTGACTGTCTTGTTAGAAACAGCTGTGGTGTGAATGTTACTTTCTACTTCACATTCAATGTCTAGGTAATGTCCAGATCCTGCTTTTGCTTTTGAGTTTGACTCCAATTATCTGTGAAGTTTGACATTATGATGAAAGAGCATTGACGTATCTGAAAGTGTTTGTCCAGGGGTTGGCCTACGACAACAAAAACCTTCTAAGAAAGGTTGTAACCAAAAATGTTGCCTATCCATGTTTTCCAGAGATGCTGCCTGACCTCCTGAGTTGCTCCAACACGGTCTCTATTTTTGTAAACCAGCATCTGTCGTTCCTTGTATTTACTTCTTCCTTTGTTGAAGTGTGACTCCATCCATTGGAGTGAGTTCTTTCCATATCTTTTTCCTCACTTAAACACCAGACATCGTCGTGCCCACAGTTTTTAAATCTGTTTTAATTTGGAAATAATGAATACGTTTAAAGTTGTCCTTTGGCAAATCAACTTAAGGTTAAAGGGGGGGGGGGGGGGGGAGGGGTTTAGTTACGAGAAGTTGGATAAATTTGGATTGTTTTCTCTGGGGCATTGGAGGCTGAGGGGGGTGACTTGATCTATATGTCAGGACTTTCATATGAGGAAAGACTGGATAGGCTCGGCTTGTACTCGCTGGAATTTAGAAGATTGAGGGGGGATCTTATAGAAACTTACAAAATTCTTAAGGGGTTGGACAAGCTAGATGCTGGAAGATTGTTCCCGGTGTTGGGGGAGTCCAGAACAAGGGGTCACAGTCTAAGGATAAGGGGGAATTCCTTTAGGACCGAGATGAGGAAAACATTCTTTACACGGAGAGTGGTGAGTCTCTGGAATTCTCTGCCACAGAAGGTAGTTGAGGCCAGTTCATTGGCTATATTTAAGAGGGCGTTAGATGTGGCACTTGTGGATAAAGGGATCAGGGGGTATGGAGAGAAGGCAGGTACGGGATACTGAGTTGGATGATCAGCCATGATCACATTGAATGGCGGTGCAGGCTCGAAGGGCCGAATGGCCTACTCCTGTACCTATTTTTCTATGTTTCTATATATACTGTACATAAGCGTGAAACATCGATAGGTTCGAGAGCAGAGGCGTTTTCCCAGGGTAGAAATGCCAAATTCTAGAGGGTTTTTTTTTGCATAGCAATATGTGCCTGGAATAGACTGCCAGGAAAAGTGGTAGAAGCAGATAGGGTAACAATGTTTATGAAGCATTTGGCCACATCCATCAACAGACAGGAAACCGACCAGGTGCCTCCAGAGTTTAATTCGGTATCTTTTCTGTCACGGCCTTGTGGGCCGAAGGGTCTTGTGTTTTGTATGTTCTATTTTTTAATGCATACTTTGTGTCCCTAAGTAGTAATGCTAATGGATTTAAGATGACAGTTTGTATAAACATTAATTTGTGTGTTATCTGGAAAGGGAGGGGCAAAAAAGCTGAACAGGTTATTAGTGAATACTGTTTACTTTTCTGAAATCCTGTTAACAATGTTAATTATTTACATGCCAAAAGGAGTGGTTCTTTGTTTTTTCTACTGATCACGGTTATGTTTCAGCTCATTGGTGGCAAAAAAAGCTGAATTCTTCACTTCTGCCCACACAAATCCCATCCTTGCATCGCTTGGTGGAAAATGGTCAGGCAGCAGCAGTTAAAGTAGAGGGTTCCTTGGGGGACACAAAAGGCTCCAGATGCTGGAATGTGGAGCAACAAACAAGCTGCTGCGTGTCTCGGCGGGTGGGGCAACATCTGTGGAGTCTACATATGGGTTGAGAATAGAGGGGAGATGGCCGACTATCCAAAGGTGATGGGAGAACAAGCGGTGGGGATGAACAGTTGTGATGGGTAGGTCCGTTTGAGGAGGGGCTGATCGCAGATGGAGTAGGGTGGTGGAGGGAAGTGTGGATTTAGTGACACAGGCTGTGAGGTGAAGGGTGGAGGCGACAAAGGGTTGCAGTTGATGGAATCTGATAGGAAATGAGGGTGAAACATGGAACCAAATAACGGTGGTAGGGTGGGCAGACGGGGAAAATAGGGCAAGTGGTCCTACTAGGAGGATGCTGCACAGATGGAATGGGCAGGGTGTGGGGAAGAAATTGCGGGCTTGGAGGTGGTGGGAGTTGGCCAGAGGGTTTGTGTGGGAGGACTTCCTTTGAGGAAAGAGAAAGGCACAAATGAGGAACAGATTACCGGAAATCAGATATGAGCTGCTGTTCCTAGAGTTTGTACTTTTGTCTCACCCAGGCAGTGGAGAAGGCTAAGGACAAATTGGACGGTGTGGGAATGGGAATCTGAATTAAAATGGCTTGCAACTAAGAGCTTCAGATGGCCAAGGTGGGCAAAGCACATGTGTTTGATAAAGTGGTCGCATAGTCTGAATTTGAGCACTGGTGCCTTGATGACATGTCAGCTATTAATTTTTGCTGCCATTTTAGCTGTCTGAATATACCTGTCTGAAATATGCAGGGATCTCTAAATATGTTAACCAGACTATAATGCCAACTGGGCATGCCTTGTGAGGTTTTATATTTGTCAAAATCCAGGTCAGTTGCATTCGATCTCTTTGCTGTTCCACTGTCTGCTATTGCATTTGAACCCAAGGAGGCAACTGGCAGCCCAACTCTCCTTGCCTGCTCAGCTTGGGCCAGGAAAAGTCCTTTTAACAGGACACTTAAATAAAGGACATGCATTCCTTTGGGAGCGAATCAGAAATGGGATCCAACCAATCCAACGCAGAAATGATGTTCAAATTAATGTGAGATAAGCGATTTCCCTATTGGAGTTGGACAAAGTTGCTTCCTCTCTCCTGTCTTGCTGGGTGCTGCATAGATACTCTTGTATAAGGAAGGCCATGAGTCTAAGAGTGGCATCTACGCAATCAGTGGTACCAATCCAAACCAACGCCTCCCTGTACATGGGCAATGTCACTGTCTTCTGCTCAAACATGATTAGAACAGATGGATCTGCTGCCCGTTCAAGCTGGCATTGGGGGTGGGGGCAGGGTCAACCACAAGAAGAGCAAGGCCATGTTCTTCAGCCACTAGTCCGACTGATTATTGTCCTCTTCACCATGATACCTCTGAGCTGTGTAAGATTGTCAATGATTATGCAGCCGGGGGCCACCTAAAAGAGCTGGAGATCTGGTTCAGAGGGACCGAGACCTGTAACAAAAATTGAGACGTGGGGGACATCCCCTCCAAGTTTTTGTCATCATTAAAATCTACGCTTTCCGCGAGACAGTGGAGGTGGGACTGCTGATCGAGGGCGCCGATTGGACGAGAGGGACGTCGGTCAGCAGGCAATGGAGGCGGGACGATGATTGGAGGAGGGGGGTGGGACTGAGGACAGAGCACGGTGATTGGAGGAGGGAGACGTGTCACAGACCTGCACAACATCCACAGCCAGGATCGATCCCAGCCGGGTCTCCGGCGCTGTTCCATCCCCACCCGAGTGCCCCTCCCATGGGTGGCCAGAGAGGTCGGGAGTCAAACGCGAGCTGTACCCTCAGACCCACAGACAGCGCGGAGAAGCAGTGCTAAACCCAGCTCAACTCTGCCTGGTTAACCTGCCTGGGCTTGAGGGAAATATGGGCAGCGCGGAGAAGCAGCGCTGGTGTCCCGTCAGTCCAGTCAGGGCTGTAGTTAACCCGGCAAGACAGGCAGAGTTGAGCTGCATTTAGTGCTGGATTGAGCCTCCGAAGCCTCGTGCATGTGTGTGTGTGAGTGTGCGCAAGCACGCGCGGCCGCCAAAAAATTGTGTTCCCCCCCGTCCCGCGGCGCCCTCCATATTTTGATAGTGAGTTCCGCTCTTAGATGTGAGGTGCTGCCATAGGACTTTGGAGATACACCGTAGAAACAGGCCATTTGAGCCACCGAATCCACGCAGACCAGCGATCACCCGTACACAAGCATTATCCTACACACTAGGGACGATTTTACCGAAGCCAATTAAACTAGAAACTTGCACATCTTTTGGGGTGTGGGAGGAAATCGGAGCATCCGGAGAAAACCCACATGGTCACAGCATGAATGTACAAACTCTGTACAGCCAGCTGCAGTCGGGATTAAACTCCAGTTTGCAGCGGCAAATCTACTGCTGGGCCACTCTGTACAGGTGTGACCCGAACTCTGCTCCTTCACTGGGTAGTTACCTGGGTCTTTATTTTCATCTGGGAATCCAAGGTAGAGTCAGACAAGCCATGATGCACAAGTACACAGATACCAGGAGAAAAACATACCAGTCGCTTTTGTATGTGATTGCATCAAGCTGTGTGCGGAACAAAAATGCACAAATAACACGTTACTGAGAACCAAGTTTCTACCTGTACTCTGGTCGTACATGGGATAAATCCGGCATTGTTGCAGTACAATGTCCCATCCAGATGGACATTGCTGCATTACTTGTAATTTTGTAGGAAAATCTTTTAAGAGAAACACCTTTTGACCACACAATCAAAAAAGTGTTGGCATGGAACTTCTTGCAGGCACTGTAGGAGAATGATCTGATGGATCAGGTAGAATGGTTTCCCGGGCAGAGTGTTAAAACAGTTTGGAAGAATGCCTCATGGTCAAACTCAACAACAAGCACCAATACTTCACTTGGCTGGTAATGAGAGGGATCCTCGAAGATTCTGAGGGTGAGACAATTGCCCAGCTCTTCATGGACGGTACATTTGCAAAGAAGGCCTTGAAAAGGATGCAAAAGGATCTCAACCAACTGCGTAACAGAGAACCTGCCGATCTATGGACTGTTCCCAGGAATACATATGAAGTCAATCATTGTGTTGCTGGAAAAATGATCGACTCAGTAAAAGTTGGATCAATGAGATGGCAGTAAGGGGATGCTGCTACCTGGCTGGCACATTCCAGCTGTAGGAGGAGGTGCTGAGCGACCTCATGAATCTTGGTGCAGCCATATGATACGATAAATCAAGTCAAGTCAGATTTATTCGTCACGTGCACATAAAGTGCAGTGAAATGAATTTGCCAGCGGCGGTACAATAAAAAGAACACACAATACACGATAAAAATGGAACACAAACATCCACCACAGCATTCATCACTGTGGTGGAAGGCACAAAGTTTGGCCAGTTCGCCACCGTTTTCCCCCGTGGCCGGGATCACAACCCTTCGCAGTCGCCACTGCGGGCGGCCAGATTTGCAGACAAGGTAAATCCCAAATCGGTGCTTTCCTACCGGAGAATGCGGCTTCAAGATGGTGTAGGCCGGCGGTCGAACATCTAAAGTCCCCGCCGCGCCTCAACCAGAAGCACCACAGACCGCAGGGCCGACGGTCGGAGTTCCTCTCCAGGGATCCCTTCCCTGGTGAGGGATCCCGCTCCGGATGGTAAGTGTCCGCGGCGCCCGCGGTTAGAAGTAGGCCGCGGGATGGCGGTCGGAGCTCTTCTTCTCCGGGGTCCCCAATGAGGGATCCCAGGCTTCGGACGCTGCGCCAGCTGAAGCTTCGCAGACCGTGGCTTCAGGCTGGTGCGGGCCAGCAAACGGAGCGCTCCCCTCCGGCGAGTGCTCGCCCGCTCCACGACGAAAGAGTCCACACTGCGCCCGTTGCTGAAGCCCCGGGCGAGTCTCCAGGAAAGGCCACACCGATCCCCTGTGTTAGGCCGCGAGGGAGATGACATGGAAAAAGTCGCCTGTCCGCGGAGGAGGCGACCGAAGCGGTTTCCCCCTTACCCCCCAACGCAAGACACAGCGAGAAATATTAAAAACACACATTAAGACACAGTAAAAAAAAACTAGAAAAATCTAGCACGCTGCTGGCAGGGCAGCAGTCTCGCTGCGCCCCACCGACCCCGCCAAACAAGATACAATAGAACTTTATTTATCTCGGGAGGAAAATTGATCTGCCAATAGTCATAAAAAAAAAACACAAAATACATGAACATGAAATTAAAGTGATGAGTGGAAAGGCTTGGGGGGTGTGCAAAGATTTGGGGGGGGGGGGGGGAAGGGTAAGGGGAAGGTGTCGCAGTCTACTCCATGACATAAGGCGGAGGAGTTGTAAAGTTTGATAACCGCAGGGAAGAAGGATTTCCTGTGGCGATCTGTCCTGCATCTTGGTGGAACCAGTCTGTTGCTGAAGGTACTCTTCGGGTTAACAAGTGTGTCATGAAGCGGGTGAGCTATATTGTCCAGGATGCTCCGCAGATCATCCTCCCCTCAATGACCACCTCCCATGAATCCAATTCCGCCCCCAGGACAGAGCTAGCCTTCCATACTTGTACAGGGGATACATGAGTGAACGCAACGAAAGCTTTTCACTGTACCTCGTTACACGTGACAATAAACTAAACTGAAATGCTTTCTATTCAATTTGTACATAGAAGGTATTAATTTGATAACGCTACCAATATATTGATTTGACAGCCTAATGTATAGGTTGAACATAGAGAATGCCACACACTGTTTTTGTAATTCTTCTGTGAACTGTATGAGTTAAGCTTATTTTTGAAATTGGAAAAATCCCAAACTCTTGGAAAAGTAGATGGAAGGAAGGATACATTGAGTGGAATAAAATTATTCAGAAAATCGTCCAAGCTAACTCCTGCTGTGTTAAATGCATGTCTGTTTTTTATATGAAAAGGGTTGAATAAATGTGTGAGCGATGGACTTTAAATGATGTTGGGTAACCTGTCAACAGATAAGGATGGGATCTTGTTAAATCAATTGAAAATCGAGAGCAATTAGCTGAAGGCATATTTATTGTGTCCAGTGAAGATTGAGACAGGCATATAGTGATGAAGTCATGATCATTGTAAGCTTACTAATGATTTTAGCAGCTAATAAAAATAAATATTTTTCAAACTAAGATATAGTCGTTCCCATTTACTCTGAAATGCCTCTTGTGACTTGGGTCATGAGATAGCAAAGGGAGCTAGCTTGTTGCTGACAATGTTGTATATTCTTTGGCCCTGAATTATCAGTGTGTCCGAGGTTCTGCTTTAATATTTTTATAGTCTATTTAGTGGTGGCAAATGCCTCCTATCTCATTGACTTGACTTCATATGTGTCCAAATAGCCTTCAGTATTTTGTGCCCATGTGTCTAAGATAATCATCTCCTCTAGTCCTATAATTCTCCAAGATATCTATCATTCTCCTATTCTGACCCATTGATTATCCTCAAACTTAATTACAGGCCCAATACTGCGGTGACTTCCGCACTCATGACCCAGCAGAATAACTTAGTTAAACCTCTTAATCCCACCAAACCACTCTTTTTATCTTTAAAACATATTAAAACAAATTAACCATCTGCACCATTTTCTCCTAATGTGGATTGGCACCAAATAGATTCCTTTTAAAATGCCTTTGGAAATCTTGCTGCACTGAAGCTGCCATATAAATAGTCAATAACTGAATTAGAGTACAAAGAGGAGCTTCAGTATCCTTGGAGTTACCGTTTCTTTGCAGTTAACTGTGGGAACATGATGAATTCACTCACAATAATGCTTCATATTGTTGACATCCTCTCTTCAAATGTAATTGTTTACCATTGGGATATACACAAATCTGACATTGACCTAAAATGTACTGTTGAAAAAAAAAATCACAACCTACATTATGCGCGACCATTTGAGAAAGACTGAGGTACGGTTTAAGATGGCTGCTGAAGAGTTCTTGAACCATTGTTGCACTACCACTGAAAAACAATTGATACATTTTCCAGTACCTGTGCATCAAAAATATAATCCCGAAGCAATAAAATTAATGGCAATAGCTTTTGCGTTGGCTAAAAATCAATGATTTTTTGGAAATAGGTTTATGGGTTTACATAACCTTATGGTGCATGTGACAAATACATTTGAACCTTTGAACCTTTGAAATTGATTCCTTTGATTCCTTAAATTGATAATGCACTGTGGGCCAACACTTCTTATATCCAAATTTCAAATCTGAAACAAGCTAAACAATTCTGTGGTGTTGAGTTTAATGGATATCTAGTTAGGTTGCAAGGAGGTGGGGGACAGAACTTCAGTAGATTCATAAGTTATCAAAGCAGAATTAGGCCATTCGGCAGGTCAAGTCTACTCCACCATTCATTCATGGTCGATCTATCTTTCCCTCTCAACCCAATTCTCCTTCCTGCTCCCCATAACCCTAGACACCCATACTATTCGCAAATCCATCCATCCATCACTGCCTTAAAAAAATATCTATTGACTTGCCCTCCACATCCTTCTGTGGCAATGAATCCCACACATTCACCACCCTCTGACTAAACAAATTCCTCCTTATCTTCTTTCGAAAGGTCTGTCCTTTTATTCTGAGTCTATGGCCTCTGGTCCTAGATTCTCCCACTAGTGATTCTCTTGGTTCAATGAGAATTGTCTGTACAGAGTTTGTACATGCTCCCCGTGACCGCGTGACTTTTCTCTGCATGCTCCAATTTTCTCCTACGCTCCAAAGACGTACAGGTTTGTAGGTTAATTGGCTTGAGTAAAGATTGTAAATTTTCCCTAGTGAGTGGGATAGTTCTAGTGTACGGGGAGATCGCTGGCCGGCGCGGACTTGGTGTGCTGAAGGGCCTGTTTCCGCGTTGTATCTCCAAACTAAACTGAGCCACAAAGGTTCTGCACAGAACTTACAATTGTCCCCAGCAGCAGATTCATGGTTTCAGATCAAGTCGGCCATATTGCCTTCAAGTTTCCATGAAGGCATAGATAGGTTAGACAGTCAGAACCTTATTTCCCCAGGATGGAACTATAAAAAAAACTAGGAGGCATAGCTTTAAGGTGAGAAGAAGAAAGTTTAAAGGAGCTGTGCTGAGCAATTTTGTACACACAAGGTAGGTAGGTAAAAGTTGCTCTTGGCATCATGTTCGGCACCGACAATGTGGGCCGAAGGGCCGAATCCTGTGCTATTCGGTTGTACAAAGCAGACCTGTTGTCATCTTTTCTGAAGGCCCTAAATCATGTCTTGGAGAGAAAGCACCAGTTGACTGACTGCCGAGGTCTTCCAGCATTTTGTTTGTTCAACTCCAATTTGGAGTAGTTTGTAAATTGCTAACCGCCCCATCAATATTTTCATCCAAGTTATTTATAGATATCATAAGCAACAGATGGTCCTTGCACAGATCTCTGCGCAGCACCACTGGTCTCAGACCTCCAGCCAGAATATCACACTTCTATCACTACTCTCTGCTTTCTATGGGTAAGCCAATTCTGAATCTATACTATGCAACTTAATCTTTTGGATCAGCTTAACACGAGGGTATCAAATGCCTTACAAACGTCCATGTGCACAACATCCACTACCCTTGCCTAACCAATCATCTACATTACCTCCTCAAAGAAAACTTAATCATGTTTATAAGTCATGAGTTGCCCCTACTGACTGTCTGTAATTTGTCCATTCTCTTCTATATGTGAGGCTCAACTGGCCTATAATATGATGCGAGGCTTTAACGATGAATGAGGTTCACCAGGGGCCTATAATTTCCTAGATTACCCCTATATCACTTGCTAAGAGTGAAGGGAGTGAAATAGGGGTACCAAAGGAACAACATTGGCTTTTCTCCAGACCTCAGGAACCTGGCTTGTGGTTAGAAAGGATTTAAAGATCAGTTTAGAAACTAAACAGGCCCTTTGGCCCTCCAAGTCCACGCCAACCATCGATCTCCTGTTCATGCTAATTCTATGTTATCTCATTCACTCCCACATTTGGACATATTTAGAGAGGCAAGTTAACTTGCAAACATGCATATCTTTGGTATGTGGGAGGAAACGAGAGCACCTGGAGTATGCCTACCGGTCACACAGGGAAACACGCCAACTCCACACAGACAGCTTCTGAGGTCAGACTCAGACTATGGTCTCTGGCACTTTGAGGCAGCAGTTCTATCAGCTGCGCCACTGCCACCCAATCTTCACCAAGGTCCCTGCAATTTCCTTTCTCGCCGCTCAATAAACTGTGATAGATCCCATTTAGGTCCTTGGAACTTCCCCACCTTGATGCTCTTCAGGAGACCCACGCCACCTTTTCTTCGATCTTAAAATGCCCTAGCATTTTAGGACACACTACACTAATCTCGCTATCCTCCATGTTCTTCTCCTTAGTGACTATTGAGGCAAAGTATTTGTTTAGTATCTCGACTATATCTTCTGACTCCAAGCATAAATTCCCTCCTTTGCCCTTGAATGGTCCTATCGTCTCCATGGTTATTATTTTGTTTTTAATGAATGTATATAAAGCCTTGGGATTCTATTTAATCTGACTTCGACTGATGTTTCATGGCTCTTTCTGGCCCTCCTAATTCCCTGCTTGGATTCTTTCCTGATTTCTTTATATTCCTCAAAGGCCCTGTTTCATTTCATCTTTGTAAACCTTGCATATGCTCCCTAACCCTTTGTGGGTAATTTAACACAGTTGAACTGATTAAAAGTATAATTCTGACTCAAAAAATTAACTAGTGCAGTTATTTTTTTGAAGAAAAAACTCACCACACTATGGCATTAAGAAGTTGTTTTAGTTTTTTGGCACCACTGGAATAATCTTCCAGCATTTTATGGAAAGAGATACAGTCTCGACACGAAACGTCGCCTATATCCTTCGCTCCATAGATGCTGCTCACCCGCTGAGTATCTCCAGCATTTTTGTCTATAATCACATAATCATGTAATTCTCTCCTTTTTCTCAGTGGATATTTCCAATCTGATTTGCAAATAAATGCAAAGTGTCTTTTATGCTTTAGTGTTCTTCATTAATCATAGAGCCACGATAAACAATAACCTTTTAATCATGTGTTCTATGATAAAGTTAACTGGTGGGCTGGATGTGCCTCTTCAATGCTTTTTAATAACTTCGGGGATCTTGCTAATGCTCTTGTGGCTTTTTCCCCTTCTGCCATGCAGCAAATTCTCGACTTGCACCAAATATCAATCCCATGAAGTCACCAACCAAACTGTGTTCCTGGTTTGGCAGAAAACCAATGTTTAAAAATACTTGGCTTTGCTTTCAGATCCCTCCATGGTCTTGCCCCTCCCTACTTATGTAATCTTCTCCAGCTCTGCACTTCTCCAGTTCTGACTTCATGCACATCTGCAAAATTAATTGCTCTACTATTGGTAGTTTCTTATCTTAACGGATTTAAAATTCTCCTTCACAATCTCCTTACTTTAAATTAGTTCAGTTTAAAACACAGAATGAGGCCTTTCAGTTCGTATTGACCACACTGACTCTGCAAAAGCAATCTAACCTCACCCCATAGCCCAGCAATGTTTTTTTCCATTCAAAGAATTGACCCTTGATCGGGCTTATGAGCAACTTTTCTGATCCTCCCTACTGAAGCTCTTATTTGTGTGATGTTGCTGTTCAACATGGCTGGATGCTTTTCATCGTTAAAATGCTATGTGGAAACAATTATTTTGTTTAGTTGGACTCTTGCATCTGTCTTAAATTCTTAACTTTCAGACATATTAAATCTGTCATGTTGCACTTTTTCATTTTGATGAGAACCTATTTCAGGCTTGTCAGTGTTTTTTTTTCCCAGCATCTTAGTGATGGCAAATAATTAATATAAAGATAGTCTTGGAGATGCATAATCTAGCTGTGAATGTTGGATTACACTGTGCATACAATGAGAGATCCATTGTAGAGCTGGTAATCACAGTGATGTTCCCAAAGGAGATTATCCTCAACTAGAAAATGCTCATTGATTTTCAGTTTCACAGTAAAAGAATGTTGACACTTTTTCATTTTAAACAATTTTTTCCACAGGCATGCTATTTGGATATATATTTCAATTTACAGAAATGTTTCTCCAGATTTTAACTTAGCCCCTTTTTTAATTTCTTTGCTACTTCTAATGCCTTACTAATAAGCAGAATACAGATTGTTAACTACTCTAGATTCTCATTAGCATCTGAGCCAGAAGATGTTTTTAAGATGTTTTTGTGGTGAACAAAGATTGGTGTCAAACTAGCTGGGGGGTATTGTGGAAATGTATAGCAGCAACAGCAAGACAGCTTAAACAATGTTACCGGCTGAGAATGTACTTGTACTCGCTGGAATTTAGGAGATTGAGGGGGGATCTTATAGAGACTTACAAAATTCTTAAGGGGTTGGACAGGCTAGATGCAGGAAGATTATTCCCGATGTTGGGGAACTCCAGAACAAGGGGTCACAGTTTAAGGATAAGGGGAAAGTCTTTTAGGACCGAGATGAGAAGATCATTTTTCACACAGTGGCGAGTCTGTGGAATTCTCTGCCACAGAAGGTAGTTGAGGCCAGTTCATTGGCTGTATTTAAGAGGGAGTTAGATGTGGCTAAAGGGATCAGGTGGTATGGAGAGAAGGCAGGTACAGGATACTGAGTTGGATGATCAGCCATGATCATATTGAATGGAGGTGCAGTCTTGAAGGGCCGAATGGCCTATTCTTGAGTTACCAGTGTTGTTGTACAAATGTAACACTATTTAAGTAGCACCTGTAGTGTAGCAAAAACATGCGGAATATCAGAAAGGCTGACACGACTCCCTTCACTGTTAACAATTCCACAATACTCTGTGGCCAACCTAACATCAGGTTTGGCAATCCTCAAAGTAAATGTTAAACTTAATTGTTCTGGTTCAAAAAAGACTGAGTTGTCGAGCCGGAATGGTTGTTGGACAATTATAAATCACAAATGGCCATGAAAGGAAAGTGATCCAAGTTAGATTCGATGGGCAGAAAACAAACATCTGAAGGTAGTCAGGCAGCTTTTACGGAGAGAAATGGATAGATGACATTCCTGTTCATGAAGGGTCCCGACCCAATACATTGTTTGTCGATTTTCCTCCGCAAATGCTGCCTGACCTACTGACTTCCTACGACAGTTTCCTTTTTGTTGTAGATTCCAGCATCTGCAGTTTCATGGGTCATAAAATCTGAAGGTATATTCTTGGAAAATCAAATATACTACCTGTGACTATGGGTTTAAAGCTATAGTACAAAAAAATGATGCGTTGTTATTTATTTGAAACTATAAAATGTAACATTGGAGACTTGAGACATCGTCTCAAATCACAGATCACTTCTTGTTTCCAAAAGCAATTTGGTGTGAAATTCTGCCTTTGGAAGCAAGGTTCAAGAGGAAAAGCAACAAACACTGACAAGTTTTGTCCTCATTATAAGCCTAAAATCTGAACCGTTGTGTGATTTTGTTTTTCCTAACATCAAACAAAATAGGACATATCCCCCCACCCCCCAATCCCTCATTCCCTGCAATGTTTTTTTTTTCAGTCAGATTTACAGTGAAAGATTTGTCACAATCTTATGGAAGGAGCCAAAACATCTTGCTCCTGCTCCATTTTCTCATGTTGCTATGTTCAACGGATCAAGTTTGTTATGGAAAAACTATTCTCCTGGGATGCAAGGGTAATTTTATGATGACCAAGATAGCTGAAAATGCCACGTAGCAATGATTTGCTCTCTGACTCTGTGTTCATGTAGCTTAACTTTTTTATTCAATGTGGTGTTATGTAATCGCATTTTTGAGACAGATAATTGTTATTTAACACTGCTTGAGTTTTGCTATTGGATTAGTGTTAACTGCATGTTGCCTGTGGTTTTTTGAGTTTTTGTGTCTTTTTCTCTCTCTCCTGCTCAGGATGTTAAGTTTGCTGCATCTTCTATTCCGAAGTATTCGTTTGACTCCAGCATGCCATTGAATAAGACAGCAAGACCTTTTGGTGTTGCAGCTACGGAAAGTTCACATTCAGGGACACCAATAAAGTCAGTGAGCTACAAACCTGTTTCATTATACACACCACCTTCCGCTTTGCCTAGTACTGCACCTGCAACGCAGACACAGCTAAAATATGGCTCAGCCACAGAAAAACGCAACTCAACTGCATCCACACTGCAGCATCTGAATGGGTATGTTAAAACATAGCTTTCAAGCCTCTTTGAAATGTAGTCATAATAAATGGCAGCCTCCAACATGCTGTATTAAAGAGGAAGACCTACTGCTAAGCCTA
Organism: Raja brachyura; assembly: GCA_963514005.1. The sequence continues at coordinate 22,605,445 of OY740791.1, forward strand.
AGATCACTGAGTGAGTTATTTTAAACTATTTAATAGCTAGCAAATGATATTTTCTGATCAGACATTTTGGCCTATTGGATGGAGTTCCAGCTATATGCACTATTAACCGTAGATGAAATGTTAAATATAATCAACTGGAATTAAAACAAATTTTAAACAAACTAAAATGTAGTCCTTACAATTCGTCTCTTAAGTAATCACTGCCTTTACAAAAATGCATTTTACAGCTGGTTTATTAATACAAAAATTGCACCATAATGCTTTTTGCATGATACATGGCAGTGCAAACACCCCTGATTTTTTTTTTTTTGGGGGGGGTGGGGAAAGAAGCAACATTTCAAGCTTCTTGGAAGACGTGCCTTTTTAATGACATGAACAAAATGTTTTACTGTTCACTGCCTTATGTAACCCCACAGTTTGCTTTTGCTTTCTTTCACTGCCATTTAAGAAGACATTTTGGTAGTTTAATTCACTAATTGTGATGCTTTTATATTTGGAAAATTTTGCATTTCAAAATGTCACAAGCCTCTGGACATATGCTTGTTCCCCAGGGCTATTATTTGTCGTAATTGAATCACATTGTGCAGAAATAGTTTTACTGTTCATGTTTAAATTGGTATTTGTAGTTGATTAGTCCATTATGTTCTTGGTTAAGTGTGTGCAACAGTATGACATTGGATTACTGTTTAGGAACTGTGAATTGGCAGTAGTAACATGTATGTCATGTTGAGCGCGAGTCTTCCTTTTAAAGAAATTATAAATGAGCTTGCAGGTCAGGGTCATATTATACCAGTATGCATTAATGTGTGCCCACACAGGCCCATAATTGGAAAGGCATATATTTAACCGAATCTATATTGGACCTTGTGAATGCTTAGCTCCTGCTCCTTGCGAGCCTCGATGGTTCTGTATGTCGGGAAAGTATATGACTGTGTAAACCTGCTGAATTAAAATATTGTTTTTATGTCACCAAAACACTTAACGTTCTAATTTTAATTCCTTTTAAAACTTAAGTGTGGCCTACTAACAAAATCTCACTATAGAACCAAAATAGATCGGTTAATTAGATTCTCAAATTTGATTTTGGTGAAATTCCGTTAACCATGTGAACATGAGCCACAGTGTCCTTCCAAATACTGATTCAAACAATGATGTGAGGAAGTGAAGTTATCTTTTGATAAGCGTGCAAAGGTCAATGGGTAAGAAAATTGAGCAAGGTGTAAAAGAGCTGCTCATTCACAAGCACTTATTTTGTGCTATCACAGACCAATTTCACCTCATGATTAGTGACTCCTTACTTACCTGAAGCCAATTGCATTGTCTTGCACAACGTATTCTCATAGTTGTGAACATGTTCATTTTTAAAGTATTAAATCTCTCTCCGTGTGATGCTATATTCTGTTGTCGGCATTTATTAATCACCATTCGCAAGAGGACCGCTTATGTTGAAGTCAATTTGCAAAAATAAGGCAATTAATAGATTATTATAACAGTATGCGTACCCCAATGGCTGGATTATAACGTGTAATTTTATCTTCATGTCTGGTTGATCACAGAATAGTCTACAGGTCGAATTTCAGTAGCATTTGAAACTTTACAAAACTTCTTTTATATCAGTTATTTTTCACACTGACCCTCTTAAAAATGCTACAATGCGTGGTATTACCAAAAAAAACTATTTATTGACAGGAAGTGGTTCTTATTTTTGTACTAAGATGCAGATAAAATGTTGAAAATGGGTAAACAGAATAATCTATTTCCTCCACAGAAACTGCCTGACATGCTGAGTTACCCCAGCACTTTGTGTTTTACAAAAACAACTATAATTATGATGTGTGTTCTGCGCAAAGGAGAGAGCTATATAATGTACCTGAATGTGACGGTTCATATTGTCAATAAACCGGTCTAAATAGTGATTTGCTTTGCTATTTGGTCATGCTTTGGGGTGCTTGGCCTACCGCACTGTTTTGAATGTGGTAGCTGTTGTTGATCCCATATGTAGGGAAAACACTAAACATTTGTGTGTTCGGCACAGACATGATGTGCCAAAGGGCCTGTTCTGTTCCTGTGTTGTACTGTTCTATGTTCTATTAAGTTTATATACACCATTGGTTGAATGAAAACCTACACTATGGATTGTTCCATTGATTTTTAGCCATTAATTTCATATGTGAGACAAAGTAAATGGAAAGAATATTTGCTGAGGAGTAATGGAAATGAAAAGCATATTTAGTGAGGAGTAAACTGCAAAATAATCACCTTGCCAGCATTGAAGGTACTAATTCTGATGTAAATCTGTGACAAAGAGTCTTTTCATTCCACCTTTATGTTTCTCTTTTAATTTTTTATCTTCTATTTTTTTCATTTGTTTCCTTGTTGGCAATCTTTAATTAATGGTGGGCTTTCATAATTAACTCATTTGCATCTTTATTCCCTTTAGGTGGATACATTAATCAAGTTAGTATTTCTCTATTTTTGATGCATGTATTGTTGGTGGCATGTCACAATTTTTCCCAGTGAGAATGGAAGGCAGACTTGTTTAAAAACTGGAATGAACTTAAAATATGCACAGCTATGTACCTTTACTCCCTTAACATGTATCTACACACTGTAAATGGATCGATTGTAATCATGTATTGTCTTTCTGATGACTGGTTAGCACGCAAGAAAAACTTTTCACTGTACTTCGGTACACGTGACAATAAACTTAACTAAACTGAATAAACTATACTGAAGTATTGGTATTAACCAAATGCAGTAATATGTAGATCACAGTAATAGACTCTGACAATTGAATTACATTTGCTAATTTTATTCAGTACTGAAGAGGCCAAGTGTTTTGTTTTTAAATCATTTCTTGAGAGAGGTGTTTATATTATACCTCTCAACGGTAGCTTTCAACGGTAGCTTTGTTTCTGTTTATCCCATGGAGTGCTATATGAAGGGCACAGGCTATATCCATCCAATAAGAAAGTGAGAGGTTGAATCTTTAATTTTTATCCTCTGGGTAATTGGGACCTTGCTTTCCAGCCTCTGTACGTCAAATTACAGGTATTCGTGGACAAATATTTTCAAGCTGAACTTCAAATGTCACTTTCTGTTGATCACTGAGACAGGATATACTTCCACTTTTCCTTTGGAACATTTATTCTTCCAGCCACGTCTACTAACTGCACACCACTCCAACCCAACAGTTTGATCTGCCCTTGCATTTATTTTTTCTATGCTCACTAGTGTTTTACTGGTTGCAACCCATAAATATTCTCCCCTCCCACCTCTCCTTTCTCTCTGCTTCTCATGGATATCCACACTAAACATGATATGGCATTTTCATTCAAGACCCTTTTCTTTCTTCGATGGATCTGTCTTTAATGCCATCATTTTAGACTTGTTGTTTGTAAGCTTGAGAGCAAATCATTTATTCTGGGCAGCTGGAGGTCTCTAACTGCAAACCTCTGTTTCAATTAAGGTGGTTCTACTGCAGATTTCATTTCATTTCATGGTAGTAGAATGAGAAGGGGATGCTTCAGGACTCTCAGCAGCAATGTATTCTGCCCTCATTGATATCTTCCACATAATTGGTCAACTATGCACTCTTCATATAGTTAGCATTCTGGGCTCATCTAAATGTGGATGTGACCATCTTATTGCCGTGTTATGAGATTGCAACACTATTATTGCATTTCCTTGTGAAGAACATGGCAGTTTTTCTTTAAGATTTAATCTAGTTTTTGTGCACTAAACTAACGCTGAAGGTCATACTAATAATTTTTTTAGTTCTCCAAAAAATAGGTGAAATAGACCAAAAAAAAAAATCTGAAATGGTATTAGGATAGTTTGCATCCAGAATCCTGTATAATGTACTTTTCCTGGCTGCACTTCAGACAACTTCAGACAAGGGGGGACTTGATAGAGGTCTTTAAAATGATGAGAGGGATAGACAGAGTTGATGTGGGCAAGCTTTTCCCTTTGAGAATAGGGAAGATTCAAACAAGAGGACATGACTTTAGAATTAAGGGACTGAAGTTTAGGGGTAACATGAGGGGGAACTTCTTTACTCAGAGAGTGGTAGCGGTGTGGAATGAGCTTCCAGTGGAAGTGGTGGCGGCAGGTTCGTTGGTATCATTTAAAAATAAATTGGATAGGCATATGGATGAGAAGTGTATGGAGGGTTATTGTATGAGTGCAGGCAGGTGGGACTAAGGGAAAAAAGTTGTTCGGTACAGACTTGAAGGGCCGAGATGGCCTGTTTCCGTGCTGTAATTGTTATATGGTTAACTTGCTGAGAAGGATCTGTATATTCTCATCCATGAGATGGATAGCACCCGGAAAGTCATATGTGCCTGAGATCTAGGAGATCTCGATCACATCATAGCAAGACCTGATTAAGAGTTACAGCAGGAACATCAGTCTGCTGCAGATGAGAGGATCCCCACAGAATTTATGCAACATGCAAACATATTTCATGGCCTCAGAAATATAATGTCAGGGTAACTAAAAAGTTGAGGCAGATCATTTCCACAATCCAATCGGGATTAATATATTGCTTCCTTAATTAATGCAGGAAGACCTGCAAATCAACACCCACACAGATGACCCTTAATCTAGGCTCCCTCTGTTGGCAAACTTTGGTATGTGGAGGGTGTCCCTCAGCTTAGTTTGGGACTGTCATTTTTCAGGCTGTTAATGAGAAATGTCATCTTGCCAAGCAATTGTTTCTATTGCATATGGGCAGATCTACTTCCTCTAAATGGGGAGGAAAAAAATACAGATGCGAGAAATGTTTCCCACATACCAAAGATTTGTGGGTTTGTAGGTTAATTGGGTCTCTGTAATTGCCCATAGCGTGCAGGATGTGGATGAGAACGTGAGATAACATAGAGCGAGTGTGAATTGATGGTCAGCATGGACTCGGTGGGCCAAAAGGCCTGTTTCCTTGCTATATTTAACTTTCAATTCAAATGTGAAATAAGAACACAAAATGCTGGCAACCTCAGCAGTCAGTCAGCACCTGGAGAAAGAGGAACAGTTGGGAAAGGCAAGTAAATGAAATGTGTGTGGAGGAGTCTTTTGGGACAAGAGACCACAGTTCGATTAGGTTTAAGATAGTTATAGATCCGGACAGGGGGCCCAGGCATTAAAATGCTCACTGGGGTAAGGCCAACTTTAAGGGTATGAGAGAAGGTCTAGCTCAACTTGACTGGAGCAGGTTATTTGAGGTAATTAAAGGAACATCAGCCAAGTGGGATGTTTTTAAAAGTGTATTGAAGAGAGCTCAGGACGTGTACGTCCCTGTTAGAAACATAGAAACATCGAAATTAGGTGCAGGAGTAGGCCATTCGGCCCTTCGAGCCTGCACCGCTATTCAATATGATCATGGCTGATCATCCAACTCAGTATCCCGTACCTGCCTTCTCTCCATACCCTCTGATCCCCTTACCCACAAGGGCCACATCTAACTCCCTCTTAAATATAGCCAATGAACTGGCCTCAACTACCCTCTGTGGCAGAGAGTTCCATAGACCCACCACTCTCTGTGTGAAAAAAGTCCTTCTCATCTCAGTCCTAAAGGATTTCCCCCTTATCCTTAAGCTGTGACCCCTTGTCCTGGACGTCCCCAACATCGGGAACAATCTTCCTGCATCTAGCCTGTCCAACCCCTTAAGAATTTTGTAAGTTTCTATAAGATCCCCTCTCAATCTCCTAAATTCTAGAGAGTATAAACCGAGTCTGTGCAGTCTTTGTTCATAAGACAGTCCTGACATCCCAGGAATCAGTCTGGTGAACCTTCTCTGCACTCCCTCTATGGCAATAATGTCCGTTAGAGTGAAAGGCGAAGCAGGCAAACGTAAGGAAGCTTGGCTGACGAGGGAAATTGAGACGTTAGTCAAAAACAAGAAGGATGCATGGGACAGATATAGGCAGCTGGGATCAAGTGCATCCCTGGAGGAGTTTCGGGTACTAAGGAGCAAATTAAAAAGATCAGAAGTGCAAATAGGGGCTAAGAGATAGCTGTAACAGGTAGCATAAAAGACAATTCCAAAATATTTTATAAATAAAAGGGGGAAAAGGGTAACTAGAGAGAGAGTGGGAATAAAAGCGGTCACCTCTGTGTGGAGCCACAGGTGATGGACAAGGTCCGTGATGAGTATTTCTCCTCTGAATTTACCGAGGATAAAGATAGTAGGACAGAGGAAATTGGAGCAGTCACTGGAAGTGTCATGAGAGCAGTCTTACCGTTGAGGATGTACTGAAGGTATTGTCGTGTTTGAAGGTAGACAAATCTCCGGGGCCTGGTCAGATATATCTGAGGACATTGCAGGAGCCCTGGTTGAAATTTATGAGTTGTCCTTAAATACAGGAGAGGTGCCAGAGGATTGGAGGGTGGCAAATGTTGTGCCTCTTTTCTGGGCTGCAGGGAAAATGCTGGGAACCATAGGCTGGTGAGCTCAATATCTGCAGTTGGTAAGTTACTGGAAAGTATTCTGAGGGATTGGATATACAGGCATTTGGATGGGCAAGGGCTGATTAGGGACATTCAGCATGGTTTTATACATGGGAGGTCATGTCTCACTGATTGATTTTTTTTTAAGACATGGGCAAAAAGGTTGATGAGGGCAGAGCTTTAGATATTGTGTACATGGACTTTAGTAAGGCATTCGACAAGGTGCCGCCTGGTAGGCTGCTCTGGAAGATGAGACCTAATGGGATCCAAGGAGCTGAATGGATAGCAATTTGGCTCTGTGGAAGGAAGCAGAGGGTGATGATGGAAGGTTGCTTCTCAGAATGGGGGTCTGTGACTAGTGGAGTGCCACAGGGTTCGGTGCTGTGCCCGTTACTGTTTGTCATCTACACCAGTGATTTGGATGAGAACATACAGGGCAAGATTAGCAAGTTTGCTGATGATACAAAAGTTAGTTGTTTTGCAGATTGATAAGAAGGTTGTGAAAGATTGCAGCAGGATCTGGATTGATTGGCCAGGTGGGTGGAGGAATGGTTGATGGAATTTAATACAGAGAAGTGTGAGGTGTTGCATTTTGGGACATCGAACAAGGGCAGGACCTACACAGTGAATGGTAGGCCTCTGGGTAGTGTAGAGCAGAAGGATAAACATTTTTTTTAATGCCATTGGTGCTAAAAAAGGAAGTGCTAAATTTCTAGAATACTATGTGTAGTGCTAAGTATTCCAGCTCCTCGGATGTGACAGTAAAAAAAGCAGCTATTGTTTTCACTATGCACAATGATAAACCTGTATAATTAGTCAGAAATATGATGGGTGAAACATTTACAAAAAGTTTATATATTTTCTTTCATCTATTTCAAAAGACTGAAAGAGCACCTGGCCATTACTGAGAATAACTCGGGCATATGATCTGTAAGCTGCTATCTCAATAGTGTTTACAAGCATTAGCGGAGCTATCCATGTTAAGGGATGTAGACATATAACCATATAACAATTACAGCACGGAAACAGGCCTTCTCGGCCCTTCCAGTCCGTGCCAACCATTTATTTTCCCCTAGTCCCATCTACCTGCACTCAGACCATACCCGTCTATTCATCAAGCTATCTGTAGTAGCAATGCGCTGCACAGCATCTCGCTAGGTAGACGTGTTGCCACACAACTCCAAGGAACTGGTTCAATCCATAACCTCAAATACAGTCTCTGTGGAGTTTGCATTCACTCCATGCAACTGCTTGGGTTTCCTCTGGGTGCTATGATTTCCACCCACATGCATAGATGCTTAATTGAACACTAAGTTGCTGTGGGTCTCTGTGAGTCTGTGGTTGAGAGGATTGTGGGGAGACTAATAGATGGGATTAGTGTCGGGTCGACTTTTTTGCATCGACTTTGTGAGCCAAAGAGCATGTTTCCGTGCTGTATGACTCTATATTAAATCAACGTACAAAGGTGGAAGGGGGCACAAATACCATGGTACAGGAAGAACAAGCAATTGATGCCTTAATAGCTGCTCTGGGGAACCCACCTACTTTGGGAATTTCAGCATTTATGTGGCTATAAGAGATGGGATATTTGGGGTTAAGAATTTAAAGTACAGTTGTTAAATGAATATGTGGCCAGCACACTGACTACTGCTGAGTTGGTCTCTTAATGATGGATGATAGGAAAGGAGAGGTTGAGCTAAGTCATAACCTAGATTGCCACCAGCCGTCTTATCTTTAAATCAAAGGTTATTTTCAGTATCCTCAGAACAGATGGTTACTAGCTCTCTGCTGAGCTGAAGATTTGTTTCAGCAGTCTACAAATATAATTGGCACAATGGTTGTGAACTCTCTGGTTCTGGGTTTCTGTAGATCTCAGTTGTATACCTCCTTTCATCTTGTACCAGTTTAACTCTAAAGTAGTACTACTGGATGTTCCGACAACAATAGTTTCTATTTAGTTGCAGAAATTCATCTTTTATGATGTGCATGAAACTTTGCTTGTTCAATTATGCATCTGAAATTCGGATTCATTGATTTTCAGAAATGGGATTCATTGTGCTCAAGTTATGAAAGTGCATATTTACCACGCACACCAAAGAGAGCCTTTTTCTCCTTTGTGTGATTATAATTTTTCAACACTTCTTTAGTAATTTATTTATGGTTGCTTATTTAGTGCCTCGGCTGTTAATTTTGTGGATATTTTTTTCGGGGAAGGTACAGGGAAATGTCATCGATTCCTTTTCTCCAGAGATCATGCCTGACCGCTGAGTTACTCCAGCATCTCATGTATTTCTTCGGTATAAGCCAGCAGCTGTAGTTCCTTCCAACACACACTGCTAATTTTGGTTCCTTAAATAGATTACAAACTTATGCCAACATTTCCCCAACGGTAAGATAAAACGATGGTGAAAGGAGATTTGAAAATGTACGATAACACTGGTAAAACTAACTCTAGTTTTAAATAAAATCTCACAAAAATTACACTTTAGGTTATTCCCAATGACAAATAGCGTGGTGCCGTTCCAAAATGAAATGCTGTTTTTCTTTATGGAAGTGGCTGATGAACTCAGGATTTCAGTACTCCGGCAGATCCAGCCATAGCAACTAAAAATGTGCAGGACAATGTTTGCAGAAAGAACATTTGTAGTGTAAAGAGGCAGTATTGATCTTCTGCAGTTAAAAATGGTGTAGACCAGTGAGTCAAACATCTGTGATAGTTATAAAGAAGGAACTGCAGATGCTGGAGAATCGAGGGTTACACAAAAAGCTGGAGAAACTCAGCGGGTGCAGCAGCATTTAAAGAGTGAAGGAGATAGGCGACGTTTCGGGTCGAGACCCTTCTTCCTTAGTTAACTTACTGAAGGGGATTCTGATAGATAAGATACACATGCATTTGGATAAACAGTACCGGATTAGGAAAAGTCAGCACGGTTTTGTACATGGAAAATTGTGTCTTACAAATTAATTTTTTTGAAGTAACTGGAAAGGTTGGCAAGGGCAAGGCCATAGACATTATCCATATGAACTTCAGTAAGGGCTTTGATAAGGTGCTGTGTGGTAGGCTGCTCTGGAAGGTTAGATGGCATGGGATCCAGGAAGAGCTAACTAACTGGATACAAAGTTGGCTTCATGGGTGGGGGTAGAGGATGTTTTTCAGACTGCAGGCCTGTGCTAATGGTGCACCTCAGGGATTGGTGTTAGGCCAGTTGCTGTTTGTGGTTTATCAACGATTTGGATGAGTATGTACAAGACACACTTACTGGGTTTGCAGATGACACTCAAGTAGTGCCCCTGTCCCACTGTGCGTGGTAATTCGCGAGTTCTCCCGAGTTGACCCCTGATTCAAACGCAGGTCCGTAGGAGTTCGTGGATGTCTCGTAGCGACTCGTAATGCCAACGGTAGGTACTCGGGACATCTGGTAAACGCGTGACATTTTTACATCCATGTAAAAAATGTCTACGAGTAAACAAATATTCGTGATTAAAAACATTGTTACTGTTTACTCATGTGAGCCGCTACAAGACATCCACGAACTCCTACAGTCTAGAACGCTTTTGGTACATTAGCCTTCATCGATCAGGATATTTGCAAAAGAAATTGGGGCATTATGTTACAGTTGTACAAGACATTGGTGAAGCCACATTTAGAGTGTTCTGTTTTGGTCATCCAGCTATAGGAAGGATGTCAATAAGATGGAAAGAGTGCTGAGATTTATGAGGAAGTTGCCAGCACTCAAGGGCCTGAGCTACAGGGAGAGCTTGGGCAGGCTAGCAATTTATTTGTGAAGTGCTGAGAGAGAGAATTGTGTGAAATTGTGAAGGGAATAGATAGGATGAATGTACAGATTCCTTTACCTTGGGTAGGGAAAACGCAGAGACATACCTGTATGTTTAAAGTGAGAGGGGCAAGAGGAGCCCGAGGGGCAGCCTTCCACTCAGAGGATAGTGGTGTAAGGAACAAGTTGCCAGAGGAGGTAGTTAGAGCAGGTATGATAACAACATTTAAAAGACACTTGGACAAGTACATGGATAGGAAGGTTTGCGGCATATGGAACAAATTCAGGCAAATTGGACTAGCCAGGATGGGGCATCTTGTTCGGCATGGATGAGTTGAGCTGAAGGGTATGCTTCCATGCTGTCTGACTCTTTAACAGTGTTGAAAGTGTGATGGATTGATTCTTCTTTGGAGGTAGTGGAATAATTAATGCATTTCTATTGTGTTTAGTTAAGATTGCTTTCCTCAACATAAGAAAACTCTTAGAATAGATCTGCCATGTTTTATTCAAAGACTTTTCTGCATTCTGTGGAGCATTTAAAGCATTTTGGCTGAGGGAATTTTTTTTCATTTGTACTCTTTTTGGTTAAAGCTGTAACAATATCGAGCTAATTCTGCTCTGATTTTTTTTTAATTTCACATTTTTTTTAATGTAATGCCATTAGAATATATCCTTTTATAAACTTACAATTTGAATATAACGTTGATGACATCGATTGCTTATGATACCTCTACTGCATTCTTGCATCCTCCTATTTATTTCTTCAGTGGCAAAGCTCTTTCTTGATCATACCCATAACTGGAGTATCAAAGACTCCGAAGTGACTTTCTGCTCTTTCCAGCTTGCTTCAGGAATATCTTAAAGCTCCGCCAAGCTGACTCTCGATCCTCATTTACATGCTTTCCCTCAGAAAAATTGTCCATGCATCAAGGTCAACAATCCTATTTGTCAAACACACAGAGCTTCATCTCCCGTCTACCAATCTAAAGTTTACAACCATCTGTGTCTTCCGTGGCTACTTGTTAAGTGTGAACATGAACGTCTTGAAGTTTTCTTCATTTCTGAAAAGAGCAAATATGACGGCATTCTGTTCTTCATTCTGAAGCCACAAAAAAAATCAGTCGCAGCTCAGTTTCTTTTCCATCCCCAATTACGCATCTATTAAATCTATCTATGAGTAAACTCTGAACATAGAACAACATAGAAGAGTACGGCACGGGAAGAGGCCCTTCAGCCCACAATGTTTGTGTCGAACATTATACCAAGTTAAACTGATCGCATCCGCCTGTACATGAACCATATCCCTCTATTCCCTGCACTTCCATGTGCCTATCTACAAGCTTCTATTGCAGGGGTTCCCAACCTTTTTCGTCCTGTTTATCCTTGGCATCCTGTTTATCTATTCTAATAGCACATAACAATGTCACGTCACTTATTCATGATCAACTCATGATGAACAGATACAGGTATACCAGAACCAAACACAGTCAAAGAGAAAAAATATGTACAAATCCAGAATCAACAAATTTACCCCCTGGGTGGGCGAAATTTCCTGCCTGGGGGTAAATTTACCCCAGGTTGGGACCCCTTGCTCTATCGTATTCGTCTCCATCACCACCCCGGCAATGCATTCCATGCCCCCACTATTCTGTACGTGTAAATAAATAATAATTTTAAATTGCCCTCCACTCCATTCCATTATCTACTTTAGATGGTAGGATTGTTGTGTGAAAAGATAGCAAGATACCCTTCATTAAACTTTCCTTTCATTGTAACCAAAATGTCATATTTTGGACCATTTCTTTGCCTATTAGAAAATCATAGAAAATAGGTGCAGGAAGAGGCCCTTCGAGCCAGCACCGCCATTCATTGTGATCTTGGCTGATCGTCCCCTATCAATAACCCGTGCCTGCCTTCTCCCCATATCCCTTGATTCCACTAGCCCCCTAGGGCTCCATCTAACTCTCTTAAATCCATCCAGTGATGTGGCCTCCACTGCCCTCTATGGCAGGGAATTCCATAAATTCACAACTCTCTGGGTGAAAACATTTTTTCTCACCTCAGTCTTAAATGACTTCCCCTTTATTCTAAGACTGTGGCCCCTGGTTCTGGATTCGCCCAACATTGGGAACATTTTTCCTGCATCTAGCTTGTCCAGTCCTTTTATAATTTTATGTTTCTATAAGATATCCCCTCATCCTTCTAAACTCCAATGAATACAATCCCTAGTCTTTTCAACCCATGTCTATTCTCCATGCATCGTGTATTAACAGTATGTGCCTACATTTTATTTTCTTGTTTGATACTGTGTGCATGTTTGAAAAAAAGATGTAAATGCTTGTTTTATTGCGTGGTTATATATTTGATAAGCATTTAAGCTAGCAATTTAAATCAGGCCTGAATTTCTATGTGTCTGAAAAGTCGCCCTTGAGGCCATTGATTAATAACATGATATAATAGATACATTGTGCGATGCAATCTTGAATATATCAAATAAAAATCATTTACAATTGGCATTTAAAAAAAATAGTGCTCAACCTTTACATGTTGTTGATATTCATGGCTTAAACCCAACTGCCATAAAATATCTATGACTTGAAAAAGCTTACCTTTAGTTTTTTGCAAGCTTACTTGTTACATTGAGATTGTAAGAATTTTATCATGTAAATTTGCTTGGAGTTAATGCTCAGAGGAATATACCTTGTTGAGAATGCTCCTGCAAACTGTGTACATTTAAAGTTGAAAGATCAAATCTCCCAAGTTAGTCTGAAACATGGCATTTTATGTGCATGGTGCATGCTGTGTTAATACATGTCAATGTAGTCCATTACAAAAAAGTGTTCCTTATGAATGCATTTAGTTTCTCTGAATAAATGAAAGCACTAGGCCTACTTTTTTAACTCCTGTAATGTTACTGCCTATACCCTGGTAGGCTATTTCTATTAATAACCTTTCTCTAATTCTTGTTTGCTGTGGACTTTAATGCTGAGCAGTTTTTGTAATCTTGATGTATTCTAATATATTCAGTGAAAATGAGGAGAAATTGGAAAGTCGTCCCAAGTTTCATGTTCTTCGAGACGAAGAAATGTTTTATGATCTTGGTGACTATAGGTAAGCACAGTAAGCATGAAACCTTTCAGCCTTTAACACATCTCCTTTTGTGTAGATTGTAGTTTGAGAGGTTTATTTCAAATTTGTAATTTATAGACAGATTATCAATTTTCAAGGAATGTTGCAATGTTTTTGCTGGCTTTTAACTTTGTATGAAGTTGGATAAAGTTAAGCTTATTCAATGGCAAAAATGTATTTAAAAAATTTTTTAAAGCAGATTCTCGCTGACATTAATATGCAAGGATAACTTTATTCACATTTTATACCTTGCACCAACATGGGCTCAACTAAACCAAGTATCTATGCTGATTTGTGCTTACAATATACAATTTCTGGACAAATTATCACTTTTGTAGGGTTGCTGTGATGTTTTTGCTGGCTCTTAACTTAATTTGAAGTTGGATGAAGTTAAGATTTTTCAATGCCAAAGACTTTTCATCATTGGGGGTGGGGGGAGAAAGCAGATTTTGTCTGACATCGATTCCAAAGTTTTTTTGCACAGATTATACCTTGCATCAGTATAGATTCCAGCTGAATATCTGTGTTGATTTGTCAATTTTGTAGTTTTTGGTTTCCCAAATAATTCTTACCCTAATTCTTTGTTTTTACATCTGGCCTTCAACTGGCCTGGGTGACATCACTCTTATTGTATTGAGCTGATCTGGAAGACAAACTGGAAACTTTTGTGGTTAAATGTCTGGAAAAGTAATCTTGAGTCTTGAGGTACTAAACTGACGACACGTTCAAATGTCACCACGGCAGCTGGTGATTATAAATTCAGTTAATGAAACATATAAAAACCTGGCGTCATGTAAAAATGGCTTTAAAAAACCACTGGTTTGTTGTAACAGTTCATTTGCTTTACCATTGTCAAAAAGAGAAGGAAATCTACTATCTTTAAACTGGCCTGGATTATAAGTGACTCCACACTCAGCAATTTAGTTGTCACTTAACTGCTTATTAAATTTATTTGGAGACAGAGAACTGCCTTGTCAGCAACACCTATGCCATATGAATGAATGGACATTGACATTTTCACTGCATATAACAATGAATTTTCTTTATTAATACTGATCCTGATATTTTTTGGGGGTCTTTTAATTAAAATAGTTGGCAGAAATCTGGTTCACTGTGTGGTATAGTTTTATATTGAGCCATATGAAGCACTAATTGTAGCCCTTAGCATTTGATAATTCTGCATTGGAATCAAATGTTAGACAGAGTTTAAATTAACAAAAGCACATCATGTCCCAAAACTGATTGATTGAAGTGCGTGGTATTGGCATCATTATTAGAAATGTGAACTACAGGTGAAATCCATTATTGGAAATGTCTAATTTGATTAAACCCAGAAAGATGTGTGATATTCCATTATTGCCTCAGATTCCACTGGTTGCCTATAGTGTTTGCCTCCTTATTTCTATTCCCTACTCTGTTTTCCCCTTCTTACTTATTTTGGTGAATCAAACTCAAACAGGTTTATCTCTCTTTAATTTCCTCCCGCGACATTAATGTGGAACTTTTTTGTTAAATCCTCTTTCATGTTATGTAACTAAGTTTAACTGGAGAGGTATAAATATCAACAGAAAGACAAACGGATTTTTGTGAAAATAACCTAAAGAGATAAGATTAGAAGCAGGAATGGGACATTCAGCTCTTTGTCTCTGTCCCACTATTTGAAAAGATCATGACTAATCTTTTATCTTCGCTTCACGTTCCTTTGCTAAACCCAAATCCCTTTAATCAATGTGATAATGTGATAATCTATCAGCCTTTCTTAGATATATTTAGTGACCACGTCTGTGTGAAGAAGTTTTGTTTATCACTGACCTGTATGTATGGCCATCTTATTTTAAACTGTGCACCATTTCTAAGGCTTACCCATGCACTACGTAGCTGGAACTAGATGACTCTTTTCCACTCAAATTTGGTATTAAGGATGAGAATGCCATTTGCCATTCTCGTTGCTTTCTGAGCCTTCATATTAACCATCCCAAGTGCCCATACTTTTCAATCTTGTGCAAAGATTTAAAAATAAAATTACTTCCAACTTATTCCCTCCAAAGTAGATGACTTCACATGTCTGCATATTATATTCCATCTTCTGTATCCTTGCTTGTTTAGTTAAAAGATACAGCATGGAAACAGGCCCTTCACCCCATCAAGTCTACACCAACCATTAATGACCCATTCACACTAGTTCTATGTTATCCTTCTTTTGTATCCACTCCCTACGCACTTGGGCAAGTTACAGAGGCCAATTAACCGACAAATCCACGTCTTTCGAATTTTACCAGGTAACATCATTTTAGTCACCTGGCCTCAATTAACAGGTCCAACTCACCATTTCTTCATTTCTCTAGGAGCTAGAAATACACCACAAAGGGAATTGAAATGCTGAACTAAATGAATCAAAATATTTATAAGTGAATCCAAACAAAACCAGCCTCCGAAGTAATAGAGATTTTGTGACAACGTTTTTGGACTCAAGCTGAAAATGTAATATATTTCTCTGGAATAATATGTTGTTGATACCTCCTTTTCCAAAACAAAACAACAAAATGTGTTCTTCTCTCAAACCGTGTTTGCAATTTCTTGTTCTCCCCTACTGCTGAGATGGCTGTCGATGGCTAATCTCTTTCCAGCTAACTGCCCTGCAGCAGATTAAAATACATCATAGAATTTCAATTCATCCTGGATAGAATTTGCTGAATATATCCATTCTACCTTTTGGCAGTGGTTGTAGTTCAAGCATGTGGCCGATTTTGCTGAAGGTTTAAGGTGTCACTTTTGGCTCAGTGACGGCACTCTTGCCTTTGAAGCAAAAGGTTCTGGGCTCGGGTCCCTACTCCAGAGACTTCAACATACAATCCAGCCTGACATTGCGTGTTGTGCTGACTTTCAGCTGTGAGGTTAAATAAAGCCCCAGCTACTGTGTCAAGTAGATGTCAATTACCTAAAGCCACTGTTCAAAGAAAAGCAACATTAATTTTCTTATGTCCTAATGAATATTTAACACTTTTGGATTATCTTCTCATTGCTTTTGGCAAGGCCAATATGTGCATAAAACAGCTAATATTTCCCAGGGTTATAATAAAGCCCTGTAAAATACTGACCTATTAAGTTTACTTTCTAGACCCCGTGCAAACTGATATTGTTTACACCCCTTACACCGCCAGTTGAAGAATTCCCTCCTTCCCTAAGCATCTTCAATATCTTAATACCCTCTCGCACATTGTGGGTGGCATGATGGCGCAGCTGGTAGAGCTGCTGCCTCACTGCGCCAGAGACCTGGGTTTGATTCTGACATCAGGTGCAGTGTGTGGAGTTTGCACGTTCTCCCTGTGGTTGGGTGGGTTTCCTTCGGGTGCTCTGGTTTCCTCCCACATCCCAAAGATGTATGGGTTTGTAGGTTATTTGTTCCTCTGTAAAGTACCCCTAGTGTGTAGGGAGTGGACGAGAAAGTGGGATAACGTAGAACTAGTGTGAGCGGGTCATCATAGACTTAGTGGGCCAAAGGGCCTGTTTCCATGCTGTAACTCTAAATTAAACTAAACTAAAACTTTCAGCTTGTCATCTCCAATAACTGAGTTGAGCAGCATCTGTGCTAAGAGAGATAGCCTTATTTCTTCAGGTTGAAGACCCTTCGCCTAAGTTCCAACAAAGGGTCTTAAACTTAAAATGTTAACACTTTCGCTTCACACAGATGCCACTTGACCATCTGAGTATTTCAGGGATTTTATATTCCTACTTTAGATTTCCCAACATCTAGAGTTTCACTTACTCCAATATTACTTTATGTGATTCCTTGCATGTAAAATGTTGCCTGATGGTGTTCCCATGAGTTTGTAGGTGTTTTAAGCATTATATCAACATGTGCTGTGAGCTGTGAGCTGCTTTCAAGGTTGTTTAAGTTTCTCTCTAAATGCTTTCTTACTGTCTCCTGTGTGTGTGTGTGTGTGTGTGTCTTTTTTTCCTTTTCTTTTAATGCTGAAATAAAATTACGTAGGCATTCTGGCAAGGTTGACCATCGTGTTATCGTGCCTAATGATGCCAGTAAGAAAAGACTTATGGAGGACACGGAGGATTGGCAACCAAAAACTGGAACAACCCAATCCCGCTCTTTCCGTATCCTTGCTCAGCTGACAGGCACAGATTTAAGTAAGTGTAGAGTGGAATTGTTAATACACAACGGCATCCTGCATGTCAAACAGGCAGTTTCTTAAAACATTAACATAGGTTTTCAATATATATATATATATATATTGAAAACCTTTCTATCACAGTTTTGTAAAGCGAGTTTGTATGGTTTGGAATTTAGGAGAAACATTTGTATTATTTCAGTATATTTAAAGTCAAAAGAACAGCTTACATTTGCTCATCAATATTAACACATACAATGTAAGGCAAAAAAACAGTGCTGGAGGAACTCAATGGGTCAGGATTAAATGAGGGGGTGATATTGAAGTATTGAGCATTGATATCGAACAACAAAACCTTAAAATATTCAAGAGTATAACGTGTCTCCTGCAGTGACAGCTATGAAATTTAACCCGTTGACTCGCCTCTATCTATGTTCGGCTAGTATTTGTATATTGATGCTGAAGAGAAAAAAAACATTTTAGTGCATTAGTAATGAACATTGTTATAAATTAAAATGTGCTTCAGAGTAATCATGAAAATACAGTTATGAGGAGCTAGTGGAGACATCCAAAGAACATGGTGGACGAATCCCTTCAGAGTTTTCAATATAGTTTGTGGAACAATAGTTAGAATTTCATCTGGAAACAATTTGTTTCAAATAAATTTGGTTCACTTTTGAACTGTGAGGGCAAGAATATACCCATGGTTTCCTTTCATTAACTAGAATGCCGGAATGTTGCATGCTTTTGTTTGTAGTGCATAGAACTTAAAATACGTCAACTGCCTAGTTTTGTGACCTTGTGACAATGCAAGTTATGTTTTGCCTTTCATTTTTGATTGAATTAGATAAATTTTGATTGACCTTGGATGGATTTTACAGTGATTACTTATTAGTACTGACAAGACAAGATTGCACGAAGGATGTGAAAAATATTGTACCCATTTAAAGCAAAGTTTGAAACGTCATCCTGAAAGCATGAGAAAATAGAATTTGTCACAATACCTTTTATGACTAGTTTGAATGAAAGTTCATTTTCAGTTATTACTTTAAAGTAGCACATGGTTTTAACTGAGAATCCCTCATTTATTTCCAATTAATTTCAGTGAGAGATCCAGATGATGAAGTTGTTAAAAGAGCCAGGTAAGATGCAGAAGGGCCAATTGATTTATGGTCTTTATAGGGGACATGTATTCCAGGCTGTTTTCACACCTTCCTGCTAACTATTCCCACCATAAACATTTACCTGCAGAGGAAATGGTCAATGTAAGATTATTTAGTGCAATCCCTTTTACCCCCAATAGTAGGACTACATTGTCATGTATGTTACAATGGTGCAATCACATTATCACTTCTGCAGTGGCCGTTATAAAGATAAATATAAAATGCAATTTTATCTCGAGTCCAGGCATAAACTGGAAGCTGTTATCATTTATCCCCTGCCTTATAAAGCTGGTTATACTTCACACCGAGTATTGATGTGCCTTTGAATATACATGGCCACATGCAGTTGATAGGTGTTGTATTAACTATAGCTTGAGAACACTTTGCCACTGCATTATAGGAAAAGTGGTAATGTCATTGCTGAACCTGCACCAATCAATAACAAATAGTGAAAGCCCTGGATAGACTAGATGTAGAGAGGATGTTTCCACTAGTGGGTGAGTCTATGATCAGGCCATGGCCTCAGAATAAACATAGACGTAGAAACATTGAAAATAGGTGCTGGTGGAGGCCATTCAGCCCTTTGAGCCAGCACCACCATTCATTGTGATCATGGCTGATCGTCAATATCAATAACCCGTGCCTGTCTTCTCCCCATATCCCTTGACCCCACTAGCCCCTAGAGCTCTATCTAACTCTCTCTTAAATCCATCCATTGACTTGGCCTCCACTGCCCTCTGTGGCAGGAAATTCCATAAATTCACAACTCTCTGGGTGAAAACGTTTTTTTCTCACCTCAGTCTTAAATGACCTCCCCTTTATTCTAAGACGTGTGGCCCCTGGTTCTGGACTCGCCCAACAATGGGAACATTTTTCCTGCATCTAGCTTGTCCAGTCCATTTATAATTTGATATGTTTCTATAAGCCTTTAGAAAGGAGAGAAGGGGGAATTTTGCAGGCTCTTCACAACTTGCTGATCCACCTATCTCTGCAGCATTGGCTAGGGTACACTCAGTCCCTTTATCTGAGTCGATAAATATAGATTAGTATATAGTTGAAGCCCCAGTGCCAATCCCAGTGATATGCCACGAATCATTGATTGTTAATCTGCAACTAACCCCTTTTATCCTGACTTTTTTTGTCAGTTAACCATTCTCTGAAATAGTAAACAGCTAAAAAAATTCACCTACAAACTTGGTCTGTAGTATTCTGAAAACAAATCCAAATTTTGGATGGTAAGAAATAGTAATTTTGGAGTGAAAATTTTGACCTCTACTTATCTATACTGTATTTAGACAAAAAATAAACATCCCTAAGATTGAAAATGGAAGGGAGGTGAGGGCTTGAGTATGTTGTGGCTGGCCTGGAATAATCTCGGCTCATTGAATGCCGTATTCAAGTGAGATTCAAAAGGTGCAGTTAGCCTCAAAGTAACCAACATGAGGTTATTATAGTGAAAATTGTAAAAAAATATATGATTTTTAAACAATTGCGTGGTGATTATTTGAAAGGGACAGTGTAAGTTTTGTCAAATTGTACAACGTATTCATGGATTAAGCAGTAGTTTTTGAAGTGTCCCTGCAAAGCGTATGTTTGGTTTAAAAAGCTTCTTTTGAAAAATAAAATATTTCACAGCAGTATTCCTGTGGAAGGAAAGGATCCAGAGTGCTAATTTAATAAGTCAATAAAATACTCTGGTAACCCAGGTTGTAGCCACAACCAGATTTGTCATAAAATATGTGCTGTAATTCATTAAGATTTAGTGCTTTATGTGTTGGCCTCGCACAATTTCAAAGTATGAGTTCAAGTTATTCTGGAATGTCATGGCTTTAGATTTTCATGTCTCTCTTCCTAACTTAAGCTTCATCATGATAACTTTACACCAAATGTATTTTTTTCAAATTCAGCTCACTCATAACATTTTATCTTAATGCAATTCTGTTAGCTACTACAGAAGTAATTTTTTTATTGGACTAATATAAGATTATGTACTTTCCATAATTTTCTGACCAGTTGTAAAGTACATGCTATTATTATTGAATGATTTTGATTTGCATATCATTATTTTGTTCTATAGTCCACTATTTCATTTTAAAAGTAAATTGACTTTGGTGTTCATTTAAAATAATCTATTACTGCAAGTGGTACAAAGATCAACACGTTATCAGAACTTTCCTGAGATTCCTGGACGTTCGCTGTCTGACTTTAATGTAGGATTTACATTGAAAAAAACTAGGGTTGGGAAAATATTGCGGCTTTATTGCTAACCTTCTATATCAGTCCTTTTACCTTTTCTGTTCTTTTTCTTCTCATCTTTCTCTCTTATCCTCTGCAGAGAAAGGTTTATCACCGAACTTCAGAGCCCACGTTATACAAGATTGCGTGATTGGCATCATGAAAGATCTGCTCACTCCCTTAATATAAAATCTTGAACTGGAATAAAGTGTATTTGCTGATTGCTTGCTATCTCTTGACTCCTTTGTCTAGACATACATTTCTGAACTGAACATCACATTTCACTAATGTCACAATATTCTCCTGAATTACAATATTTAAAACATTCAATTGTTGTGGAGATTTTCAATTTGTTAATCAGCATGTTTTTGTTTAAAATTCAATTATACAATATCATTTGCAAAATGAACAATTAAGCATGATTTCAGTTGAACAAAATTCTGCTAGAACTTGATAAGCTGAAGATTAGTCAATGTTCTTCAGGTTACACATGTAAGGTTTAGTGGCTATAGTACATGATTTGAATTTAGAATTTGAAGCTTTTCATCTGCCAAGAGAATTTGCAATGGTTATTTCTGATTGTGGGAGCATTAACATGTCACTGGGCAAAGCTTTACAATTTCAATCAACATTAATGATTGTAAAACCAGGTTCAGGAAAGTTGTTGCATATTTTTGTAGTATAGCATTAATACTCAGTGTACAAATCTATATATACTGGTTTGCTTTGAGAAAATATTTTAATAAAGGTTCCTGAATTAACTATTTCTCCAGTTTCTATCTTTATGGTTATCCAATTCTATTTCAAAACTGTGAAATTTTGGGTAGCAAGTTTTGCATACCCATATTTAGCGTGTTCTTAGTGCAAAGATGTACATGTAAGGACCTCAATTTCTCTGCAGATTAGAAAAAATGCTAGTCAGCAATCTTAATCCAAATGCCATTTGTTACCAAAAGAAATATAACTGCTGTTGAGATTAGATAATGATTCAAAAACAGAAAATAATTCTTTATGAAGAATGATTGAGCAAACTTGATTCCTGTGGTTTAACCACATTTTTTAACCGTCAGTCAAATAAATATCCAAAATATTAAGGATTTTGAAGTTGGGGATCATTCAAATTCTTGATCAAGCATTGCACTGAATAAAAGCAAAGAATTATTCATAACATATTTAACATTGTCTGGCCATGCAAAGAGTGGCAAAGGGCAGAATTATCAACTCCAGGTAAAAGCTGTTTTAATCTGTTCCATTGTTCACAGAATCCATTTTACTTGTATATATTATAACACTTGGATCCATATAGTCAAAATACTTTGTTTGAACAAAGTAGTCAAGAAAATCTAGTGTGCCCAAAAGATCACTGTATCAAATAAACGTCTTCTAATTGCGTATGGCGTGCACAGCCTACAGTTGTAGGACAGCTATTTGATCTTATTTGATTGTGCGCGCCAGGTTAATTGCATTCGTCGAAATAGGGCGGACCACGTGAAGGTTGCAATCTCCCACCCCTCTCAAGAAACAAGGTTACACGACACCAAGTGAAGATGGCAAAAGGCTAGGAGTCAAATTGAAAGGTCACGATGGCAAAACACAGTGGAAGCCAGTAGTTGAGCAAATCAAAAATGTAGTATGAAGTTGTATGAATTTACCGCATCATTTCTGTGGAGGACAAAGTATTGCAGATAATACTCTTGTGTTATTAAGCTGCGAAGTGTCACTTCTGCATGACACTGCCTTGACCATAGCTGCTGGGTTTTTTTTAATTTGCTATGGGTGAAAATATTGGGAATATACAACTCTGAGTATTGCTCCTTGAACATAGAACACGTTACTGAAGTACATTGGGTTTTGGGCTTAAATACAATTGTATTGGATACAGTTGGAAGATAGAACATGGTTAAAACGGTACTTTTATTAAGTGAAAGGATGGAGTCTAGATTCGAGTGAACAGTCCTGAGATTGGCTCTGGCGTGACCCGACATCACTGCTGACTTGATAATTGCCTGCAACAGGCCAACAGAAGGAAGAGGTGAATAAGCGGATGCACATCACATCGGTCACTGGCAATCGGGCAGGTTAATTTGGCAATGTTTCCTTCAAATTCTTCCAGAAGCCATATCTGCTGCAAGTCTCAAGTACTGTAACTTACTATCTGCAGTTCGTTATCATTATATCAAATAACAAAGTTGCATCACACCAAGTTATCATACCTACTTTCCAGACAGTTTTTATACTGATATCTCTTGCATGTATCAAAATTAATAATTCATGTAGGAAGGGACTGCAGATGCTGGTTTAAACCGAAGATTGACACCAAATGTTGGAGTAACTTGTTGGAGACACAAAATGGTGCAGCATCTCCGGAGACTAGGAATAGGTAACGTTTCGGGTCGACACCCTTCTTCAGACTGACCTCAGACGAATTATATGTCCTGTTTGCTTTATTAAGTGCTTGCCTTTCTGTGTTCCCTGTCTGAAGTAGGTCCTTTGTAGACTGTATCCATTCTCGATAAGCAGCAATGATATGTGTTGCCGCACATAGGTGGCCATTTTAATTCCATTTCCCATATCCATACCAACGTATCTGTCCTCTGCCTCCGTCACTACCAAAGTGGGGCCAGCCGTAAACTGGAAGAATAATGCCTCCATACTCCGCAAATGGTCACAATTCAATGGCATGAACATTGAATTCTCTACATTTGAGTAACCCACTCCCCTGTTCGTCTACCGAGATTACCATCACACACACCCACACCCACACCCACAATATGTGAAAGGACTATATTTTTCAGATATGGCAGGAAAGTGGTGCTCTATGGGAGGACCACAGATTTGTGATCCATGGAACCGTGTAATGTATTAATGATTTTAATAATCTCTGGATCACGTGTCCAATGGGATGAACTATTTGCATAAAGTATTGTGAAGTTGTACTCCAGTTTACTTTGCATATCGTGATTTTTAAAAATGCTCCTTTGTCCAATTTTCTGACCAAAAGACATAGAAACAGAAAATAGGTGCAGGAGGAGGCCATTTGACCCTTCGAGCCAGCACCGTAATTCATTGAGATCATGGCTGATCGTCCCCAATCAATAACCCGTGCCTGCCTTCTACCCATATCCCTTGATTCCACTAGCCCCTAGAGCTCTATCTAACTCTCTAAAATCCATCCAATGATTTGGCCTCCACTGCCCTCTGTGGCAGGGAATTCCACAAATTCACAACTCTCTGGGTGAAAAAGTTTTGTCTCACCTCAGTCTTAAATGGCCTCCCCTTTATTCAAAGACTGTGGCCAGGGCTGGATTAAGACTATTGTGCCAGCGTTGATTCTTTGAAAGAGCGATCCAATTAATCTCAGGTAGACAAAAATGCTGGAGAAACTCAGCGGGTGAGGCAACATCTATGGAGCGAAGGAATAGGTGATGTATCAGGTCGAGACCTTTCTTCAGACTAGAATTCTTCTCCCAATTAATCTCAATATCTTTTCTATCTTACTCCATACTCTCCTTTCTCCTTCCAGCACTTATCTAGTTTCCCTTCTGAATTATTTGCACAACAAATTGATGTCCTTTATTTCACCACATATTAAACACAATAGATGTTCCCAACAAACACTTTATGATCTTAATCCTTTCCCCTCTTAGAACAGCGTCAATTTCTGTAATACCCATTGATGGAATCAAAATGAATTTAATGGTTCCCATATTTATTAAAATAAAGGATTCAAATCTTTTCATTTACAAAGTGACAATTAATAATTGGTCTCCAAATACATAAAACATTAATTTGGAATGAAATCAAAACCTTGCTATCTCAACTTGGTATTGGGGTGTTATTACAATAAACCCAGTGAAATATGAACTGTAATTCAGTTCATATGCTTTGTTAAATGTAGATCATAAACCTTTTTAACTGCGTTAAATCTGGAGGTTGAAAATCATGAAATTTGGTTTGATTTTTAACTCTTTAGATTAGTTAATGAAAGGTACACTGAATGAATACACTTTTCCTCTTCCATGTGAAAATAATTTGTCCTTTATTGTTCATTAGGCATTCACTTATTGGAATTCAAACACATTCCAGACATCTGCTTCATCTATGTCAATGGACTGCAGAGAAAAATGGGATTGTAGAGGAGTGTAGGTTTTGCAATAAATTTAAGCAACACCAGTGTCTAAAATTAAATATGTCCTTTCTAGTTTTTGTTGTTATTTTTAAGTATTGCATAACCACTTGGGTCATGAGTGTTGTATTATTCTGATATAGCATTTGGTTGTTTCAAAATATTACTTGGAAGCAAAAGGACCATCATTCTACCAAGTTTGCACAGCAAGGCTATGATTTATTTTTGAGGCAGTTGATAAATGGAGGAGGGAATGAAGGAGCTGTCAAGTAGTTTCTCAGATTAACAGCTCCAGCAGGAATGCAAAGAATTAAAATTAATCCCAGACCTCTAAAATCCATTTTTTCCCTTGGTTCAACATAGCAATGTTAGATTAAATGTACATCGGGGTATAGATAATGGTCAATATAAAATGCAAATCACAGTAACTGGGTATACAACAGAGGAGAAAACCAATGCATAGCATAGATTAAAACAAACATTATTGGTTGTTTTATTTGAACACATTTGCTTTTATCTTTATGCAAACACTTTTAAAGCATGCTGTATACATATAAAAAACACAAAGTGCTGGAGTAACTCAATGGGTCAGAAAGCATCTCTGAGCCAGGGCGATGTTTCGGGTCAGTCCATTCTTTGACCAACCTGAAACGTCACCAATCCATGTTCTGCACTACCTGACCCTCTGAGTTATTCCAGAACATTTTTTTGTCTGCAGTTCATTGTGTTTACATTTTAGAAAATGTTTAGGTTGCGTATGCTACAGGGAAGGTTTGAAATTAAATTCATGAAAGGTCAGTATTGTAATCTATTATATGGAATAAATATGACTGAATAATTATTGTGCCCGTTACATGAAATATTAGGACATGAGCATCTAATGAAACATTAGTAATAACTTCAAATGAAAAAAAAAGAATGCCAGTGTATTGATTTCTCTACATTTGGTGAGCATTTGATGAACTAAGTATCACTGATCTATATACTGAAATTTCACACCATTTAAAGTTGGTTATATCACTCTTAGTTATATGTATCCATTCTATTGATCTATTTAACAATAATATGTAGCAAATGGAGTATTTCTAATTCATACTTCAAAATTAATGTCACAGGTATGTCATAACCCAAGTAGTTACAGTAGTCTTCCACCTGTGGGAGAGTCTAGGACCAGAGGCCATAACCTCGCAATAAGAGGACGTTCCTTTAGAAAGGCGAGGATGGTGAATCTGTGGAACTCATTGGCACAGAAGGCTGTGGAGGCCAAGTCAATGGATATTTCAAAGGCAGAGATTAACAGATTCTTGATTAGTATGGGTATCAGAGGTTATGGGGAGAAAGCAGGAGAATGAGGTTGAGAGGGAAAGATAGACCTACTTTGATTGAATGGCGGAGTAGACTTGATGGGCCGAATGGCCTAATTCTGTTCCTATAACATGAATATATGAACCTACAATGTATTGCGAAAGGTATAAAACACTACACTGTACCTTGGTACACATGATTATAATAAACTAAACTATTGTGTATTCAGCCTCCAGCCTAGTCTACACAAGCACAAAGAACTGTTGTAAATTGGATGTTGGCAAAATCTAAGTATGAAGAGCTGTGAACGGTTATTATTTTCCAAGGCACCGCAACAGGAAATTCCACTGTATTAATGTCAGGAAATGGAACGGAGTTATATTTGTAGAATGTGAAAGATATGGGATATGGAAGAAATTTCATTCCAGTCACTGGAAGAAGTTTTTGTAAGTTGACTAAAATGGTAACGCTACATTGCACATACACCAGAGATGAAAGATCATGACAAAACGAGCATGTGTCAGTTCCAAATGAACACCATTACAACAGATAGACACAGAATGCTGGAATAAGTAGGCCGGTCAGGTACCATCTCTGGAGACAAAGGATTGGTGATGTCTCGTTACTCCAGCTGAGTTATTCCACCATTTTGTGTGTATCTTTGGTATAAACAGGAATCTGCAGTTCCTTTTTATTATAGTTACAACAGCAGGGCTGCCAACTCTCACGCATTGAGCTTGAAAATCACGCATTTGGCCTAATTCTCACTCTCTCACGCTGATCACAAATTTCTCACGCTCAAATTCTGTGATCAACGAGAATTTCAAAACTCATATCAACTGTATGGGCTGTGGGTGTTGGCGAGCCTGGGCGGAGGGAGGGATGTAGCGTTTGCAGGGCTGGCGAGTCGCTCGCTGCAGCTCCGTCCATGGAGCAGCCTCAGTGCAAGAGTCCCGGGCCTTCGGAAGCATTGCGCCACTGCCGTGAGAGTCTGTGTGCCGAATTTGCCCTGGTGACCGGCATGGATCAGGCTGCGGCTCTGGGGAGAAGGAATGGGTGATGTTTCTGGTCGTGACCCGGGTCTCGACCCGAAACCTTTAGAAGGGTCTCGACCCGAAACATCACCCATTCCTTCTCTCCAGAGATGCTGCCTGTCCCGCTGAGTTGCTCCAGCATATTGTGTCTCTCTTCGGTTTAAACCAGCATCTGCAGTTCCTTCTCACACAATGAGACCCAACAAGACAACTTTGAAGCTAATACCACTCGGGTAGGGGAGGGATGGAGAGAGAAGGGATGTTAAAGAACTCGATATTCACACTCAATCAGGGAATTGATATTTTGTCTTTCAATTGATACTTTGTTCATCTTTAAATGTAAGTATTGGGTTCACGTATCGCGGGAACAAATAAGCAAAGGCAAGATGGTAAATATAAACTACAAATTAGCTACAGAAAATGAAACTTGTAGAGATGGACTTTGCCCTTCACTTTGCAAAGAATAACCTTAGTGATTATTGCAGTAAATGCCATTCAAATAATCTGCAACCTTGGAATAATATGGTTCATGTTCAAATCCAATAGGTAAGTCTTGATTTGTTCAATATTATAATTAGTTCAAACATACAGCGTGGAAACAGGCCCTTCGGCCCCTCGAGCCTGTGCCAACCATCAATCACCCGTTCACACGGGTTCTATGTTATCCCACTTTCTCATCCACTCCCTACATACTAGGGGGCCATTTACAGAGGGCTAATTAACCTACAGACCCGCACGTCTTTGGGATGTGGGAGGAAACCAGAGCACCAGTTTCGGGTTTGCGACCCTTCTTCTGCCTGAAGGTCTGGATAGTTGGCTTGGTATAAGTGTAAATTGTCCCAAGTGTGTGTCGGATAGTATTAATGTGCGGGGATCGCTGGTCGGTGCAGGCTCGGTGAGCCGAGCGGGCTGTTTCCGCGCTGTACCTCCAAACAACCTTGTCCGGCTAGCAGGGCTGTGCAGGGCGGAGTGCCATGACACGGTGAAATCTGGCTCTGATCTCCACAAAAGCCAATCACGTATAGAGCAGTGCCACAGGTCATTGGGCCTCTGGTGCTTGGAGTCTGTCCACAGACCCAAAGATGAAATTGGGTGTTACACCGGCTTTTTGTGTCTATCGGTGACTCGGAGAGTGGGTTGGACAATGAGTGACGCAGCAGGTCGCAGCTCCCCTGATCTACGCTATTCCCACTCACTTATGGACCTGTCCCACTGAGGCGACTATTTAGGTGACTGCCAGGGACTAGTTTTATTAGCATTCACCTACAACACCTCCCGACAACCTCCGACAGCAAAGATTGGTGCCACTGTCGATTTTAGTCCCCCAAAAGTGGGACAGGCCCTTCAGGCTGCGGCTCGGTGCATCCTGGAGGACAACCAGTAGCT
This sequence comes from Raja brachyura, assembly GCA_963514005.1. The sequence continues at coordinate 22,634,168 of OY740791.1, forward strand.
GCTGGAAGTAGGTACCAAGCACTTGGTAGAAACGGTGGAAGATAGTGGCCTTCAAATGGGGGTGGTTGGAGAAAGCATCCTGCTTGCCTGCTCGATTTTCACTTACTGTAACTGCAGGAAAAATGTTCCCGATGTTGGGGGAGCTCAGAACCAGGGGTCACAGTTTAAGAATAAAGGGTCGGCCAGTTCGGACGGAGATGAGGACAAACTCTCTTCACCCAGAGTTGTGAATCTGTGGAATTCTCTGCCACAGAATGCAGTGGAAGCCAATTCACTGGATGTTTTCAAGTGGGTTACATTTAGCTCTTGGGGCTCATGAAATCAAGGGATAAGGGGAAAAAACATGAAAGAGATACTAATTTTAGATTGAACAGCCATGATCATATTGAATGACAGTGCTGGCTCGAAGGGCTGAATGGCCTATTCCTGCACCTATTTTCTATGTTTCTTTGCTTGAGTATATGGCAATAAAACTCGACCACTTGATTGAAGCATTCATGCATGGTGGAGGTATAATGTAGTGATAGAGTGATACAGTGTGAAAACAGGCCCTTCGGCCCAACTTGCCCACACTCGCCAACATGTCCCAGCTACACTACCTGCTTTTGGTCCATATCCCTCCAAACCTGCCCTATCCATGTATCAGTCTAACTGTTTCTTAAATGTTGCGATAGTCCCTGCCTCAACTACCTCCTCTGGCAGCAGGGCCGGCCTTAGTGGGTGCGGGGCCCAATTGGGAACAATTTTGGTGAGCCCCAGGTTCCCAGCCAAGGTCTGTCAGCCCAGTAATTTAGTATATATTATGAAATTGTACACTAAGGTGCAATGGATTATACACTGTCTGAATCTCTCATGCTCCCGTTTAACTGTCAGTTCCTCCACTGGCTTCCAACCTTTACCATAGCAGCTAATTACCATTAAACTGCATTATGTGATTGGACACAATGCCGTTGGAGACAGCGGCTGATTGGATGGGAGGAGACCTATTTGTTGATTGGACGGGAATTTTAAGGTAAGCTGGTTGGTGATTGGAGGCAACCCCCTCAGAGACAGCGATTGGTTGGCCGCCAAATAATCGGACACAAAAAAATTGACAAATGGGAAAACAAAAATCGCTGGTTGGTGCAAACTCAGTGGACTGTCTGGCTGTATCCCCAAACTAAACAGTATAACATGCAGGTACATTCATTTAAAATAAAATTCAGTGATTATCTCACATGATTTCTCACTGTGTAAAGCTCAGTATCTGACCAATTTCTGTTTAACACGTTTGGTCTGCCGTGAGCATTTTTCTCTCCCAAAACAGTTCATATCTAGCAATATGATCAACGAACCAGACAGCAGTTGGACGCAGTCATGCGATTAGCAAGCGATTGATAAGATTTGATGGGGCACCCTGAGCTTTTTTGCACTAGTATTAGGGTTGCGTTATTGAATTTAGTCATTTCTCATACGTTCTCATACAATCTATGAGTATTGTGTTTACACGCCTGTTATGCTGCTGCACATAAGAATTTCATTGTTCTGCTGTGGGTACACATGACAATTATGCATTCTTGACCCGACTCTTCACATGCATTTGTGCAATAGAAAACGGGTAACCATTGCACTCTGCGCCAAGTTAAAAAGTGTCAGCAGTTAGTCAGGAAGTGACTATTCGCCTCCAAAGAGCAACCCTTTGTTAGGTGGCTTCGTTAAATGGTGTGATTTAATACTATGTTCCGCTGCGATCTAACTAGTGGATGGCCCATGCTGAAGCACTCGCAGCATTGAAATGCTAATGCTAATAGCAAGAATATTGAACAATACAGTAACACGTAGCTCAGAGGACACTGCGGTTTAATTTTACAAGTGCCCATTTGCACGAAGCAAGTCACTTTTGGCAACGATACCGGTTTTTAAGAAGGCAGACTTTGCACTGACCACTTGAAAATAAATCAGTGGTTAACTGGCAAATATGAGTGTGATGGTGTACCTGCCACCAAAGCAGCAGGCACCGTGGGAGGAAGGTGGGGGAGAGGGAGATTAATGTGGACGAGGGGGTGAAACAAAAAGATAAAGAGCTGGTTTCAGTCCAACAGCAGTACAAAACCTGAAACAGCTGGTCACAGGGCTAAGAGGCTGAAGTGCTTCAGGCTGCTGTTGGACTGAAACCAGCTCTTTATCTTTTTGTTTGACAGAATCACTTCAAGCCCGGTCTCTGCATTATAAGTGCAACATGAACAGTGATGGAAATGAGTTTTAGGAACATGGGGTACGCTAAGGCTCATGAGGCTGAGGTTGGGAAGGGGGGGGGGGGGGGAGGACATGGGGTACGCTAAGGTCCGTGAGGCTGAGGTTGGGAAGGAGGGGGGGGGGGGGGGGGGTTGACGTTATAAGCCCTCCGTGAGAATTTTTATTTCTCTGAAATTGAAGATAGACATAAAGCTGGAGTAACTCAGTCGGACAGGCAGCGCAGCGACTCTGGAGAAAAGACCCTTCTTCAGACTGAACTGAACTCTCGTCGGTGAGAGTACTTGTGATTGTCTGAAGAAGGGTCTCGACCAGAAACGCAACCCTCTTCCCAGAGACCATGCCCGTCCCGCTGAACCACCTTCAACCTCAGAGCCAAACAAAAAACACAGTGCTGGAGGAACTCAGCGGGCAAGGCGGCTGCCTCACCCGCTAAATTTCTCCTGCATTTTTGTCCACCGCAAAACGTCAATGATTCCGGGAATGCCGAGGCAACAGGGTGAGAGAGAGAGAGAGAGAGAGAGAGAGAGAGGGAGTGAGAGAGCTAGAGAGAGACGAGATGGGGAGTGGGGGGGAGAGAGAGAGCGCGAGAGAGGGACAGGGAGGGAGAGAGTGAAAGGCAGAGACACAACGTGGGTCGGTAGGTGAATGACTAACCTGCACACCAAGAAGAAGTCCCTTTTCATGGTCCAGAGCCCGCAATCATGATGGTCAGTTTTAAGAAATTCTCAATGTGTCATCAATGCATCGATCTACATTCCTCAGTAAATGTAATTGTGTTTTGAACAAGTATTAATGACGCCGCGTGAATTTTATTCAAAGGAATGCGGCGTCATTAATACTTGGTCAAAACACAATTACATTTACTGAGGAATGTGGATCGGTGCATTGATGACACATTGTATAACCATTTGTTAGCTACTGGCTGTAAACAAGTGCTAACAGTAGTAATTAACAAATCGTTTGTGTCTGATAGCCGTGCAGCGGTTGTTATCCATGTTCGTGTCTGATGGCAAATGTTTTTTAAAAAATTTGTATTTAACAAAGCGAATTCGTATTTCCGTACGAAATATGAAACATTAGTGCGGGGCCCCCCTTAGGCACGGAGCCCAATTGGGAGCAATCGGTCCAATCGGCTTAAGGCCGGCCCTGTCTGGCAAATTGTTCCATTCACCCACCGCCCTTTGTATGGAAAAAGTTACCCCTTAAAAAGTTACCTCAAAAATACTTCAAACAAAAAACATTGAAATCATACTTCTACGATGCACTAAAACATGATTTTAATACAGCCAATTTCAAAAAGTCCCTACCGTGGGAGGGGGGACACCCCCCTTCCACACCCTCCCCCTACTCGGTTGCTCCACTCCCTCACCAGGTACCCCCAAGGCGAGTGATCAATGATCACTCAGAACCCCACTTTCAAAAACGCTCCGTGGCCCCCGGTTCAGACAGAGAGCACTGCCAGATGTGAGCAGGGAACTGAGGCGAGTTGTCCATGATGCCTGGATCCAAATGCTCAGCGTTTTGGTGTTGGCTAATGTTATTGGCTAATGTTATTGATTTGTAATTAGCCTGATTTGTAATTATTTGACAAAACCTTAATTTATTAATCTGAAATATCCAGGGCGATGGGATAAGTGTAATATCAAAATAAAATGCAAGGTGTCAGGCTGCCTGTCATAACAGCCCTGATAACCCATTATTTCCTTCTGTAAATATTGGGAAGGTAGCACTATTGTCATTTGCCACTCAACTATTGAGTTTGCTTACCTCACTAACTATTTCTAACCCCCTCCCCGCAAATTCCTTTGACAGGTTGGATAGAAATGTCCACAATCTTGTTGTTTTATTAATTGAACACGTAGATGAACATCCTCAAGGAGTGTAATCAGATGGAAACTGATTCAGATGTAATGTTCAAGAGCTTGTTCAAAGAAGGGATATATTTTAAAAGAATGACAGAGATACTTGCAGGGGAATATGTGAGGAAGTTATTATTTTACTTTAGTTTTAGCTTGAGCCCGGACATCTGAAGATTCAAAGTTTAATGTACTAATTGTGCTGATACTGACTCCAACCAACCACATAATGAATATCATCCATTCCGGAGGTTTTATTTTTCTGATGCCATTGAAACTTCACTTGGATTTCACTGCTGCCATTCCTCATCTGTAACCATGCCTTGTGCCATAGAGATAAGAAAATAAAATTGGCCAAAAGAGCCTTATTGTATTTGTGTCTATTATGGTAATAGGAATAATCAGTGTTATTGCATTTTTGATTTGTTTAATGTTACAACATTTAGCGTTACAATATTTTACCATACCTGGCTTTGATTTTTATTCCATTTTTCAGGTTGCTCTGTTATCTGCTCCAATGCACGCCTATTATTTCATTAATATAGTACAAATCCCCCAGGAAATTCATAATAGTTGTATTTCATAGAATGTCACCTTTTTTCTAGGCTCACTTTAAGTAAACTCATCCATGTAGTATTGCGAAAGATATTTCCATATTTATTCCTTAGACCTCAAATCTATTATAAATATGCCATTCAGTTCTACCAGTAATCCAATGTTTTACCGATGCATTATCAAGAAAAAAAGATATTATTGAGTGTTCTGATACTTACTAAATCTCTTCATCTGAAATTAAAGTTACTGACATTGCTCATGCAATGATTACATTTAAAATTTCTGCGTGTAGTGCACTTGGCCAAAATACTTATTGATTATAGTATGACCTGATCAGCATTGAGATTTATTCTTGTTGTTTTAGTCCTGAGACAGGTGCTGCAGAGGAAACATTTGATCTAGCTTCTGCTTTTGAGCCCATCCCGAAGACCTTTGAAGATCCAGGTAATCCATTTGTTCTTAGATTGGTCTACCCATTCGCAGGTTGATATTTTTCCCAGTACTTTCAGCATTAGTTTATATTCCACCGATTTATACGAATTTGCCTCAAACGCAGACCTCTACGTTCATTGGGGAAGAAATGGGAAATGCTCTGAGGAAATGCTCTGAGGCATCATCAGTGGACCAATACAACAAAATAATATGTTAAGCTTTTTATCAGTACCAGGCAGATTTCTAAAGGTTATTTCAATTTGTATATCGCCCTTTACATGCTTTTCAGTATAGTCTCACAATACTTTACAGCAAATATGAGATTCTTGGACTCAGTTAGTTATACTGCACAAAATGGGTTTTTCAGCCCAATTCATCAATCAACATGTCTATCAAGGCTAATCCTTTTTTTCCTGCATTTGACCCATATCTCTCCAGACCTTTTCTATCCATGTATCTGTCAAAATACCTTTTAAACTTCATAATTATATCCATTGAAATGTACACAACTCACTCTGGCAGCTCTTCCCATATACCCACCACACTCTGTGAGGAAAAGATGCCCTTCAGATCCCTTTTAAGACTTCCCCCTCACATCTTATATCTATGCAATCTAGGTTTAGATTCTCAAAGCCCAGGAAAAATATTGTGATCATCCACCTTTCCTGCATCCCCCATGATCTTGTATACCTCTATGTCACCGCTCAATATCCTACGCTATTGGGAAAAGGTCCTGGCCTAACCTGCCTCTCCTTGTAGCTCAGGCCCTCCACTCCCAGTATCATCCTTGCGAAGAAGGGTCTCGACCCAAAACATATCCTATTCATTTTCTCCAGCGATGCTGTCTGACCCGCTGGGTCACTCCAGTTTATTGTGTCTATCATCCTTGTGAATCTTTTCTGCACTCTTACCAGCTTTACGGCAGCCTTACTGTAGCCAGGAAAACCAAAATTGCACACAATAGTTCTTGAAACACTGTCTCATTTGCAATGAACTAATTGCAAACAGTGAGCTCTCCCGAATAGCAGTGTGACAAAGACCAAATTCTTCTTTTAAGAAATGCTAATTGTGAGATTAAAAAGTGAGGAGGAATGTGAGTGAGAAGATAACACTCCCATTCCGAATCCGACCTTTCTGTCCTGGGCCTCCTCCATGGCCACAGTGAGGCCCACGGTAAATTGGAGGAGCAGCACCTCATATTTCGCTTGGGCAGTTTACACCCCAGCGGTGTGACCATTGACTTCTCCAATTTCAGGTAATCCTGGCTTTATCCTTCTTTCCCCCTCCCCTTCCTAGCTCTCGCACAGACCACTGTCTCCGCCTCTTCCTTTCTGCTTCCCACCCCCACCCCCACAACAGTCTGAAGAAGGGTCTCGACCCGAAACATTGCCTATTTCCTTTGCTCCATAGATGCTGCCTCACCCGCTGAGTTTCTCCAGCATTTTTGTCTACCTTTTTGTCTATTTTCCAGCATCTGCAGTTCCTTCTTAAACACTTTTCTTAAAACATCAGTTAAAAGGTGCACCTTCTATTGTGAAAGGCTGCAATGGAGTATCTGATTAAATTATGTGCTTAAATCTTTGAAATACGACCTTCCAACAATCTGCTGATGACCAGTTGTATTAAACAGGGGCAGGAAGAAAGAAATAAACAACAAAAGGGAAGGTTGGTTGCCTTGGCTATTCTTGCAAGTGACTCAGCAGTATTGTACTGAGTTTAGTTGCAATCCGAACCTGGGTATAAATATCTACCATAATAAAATTGGGTGACATTAAATTTAGACTTAAATAAAAATATCTCGCTATATGGCCATAACAGTCCATCTGCCTTTTTTTCCCCCTTTTTTCCTGTTAGGTGCATGTTTTGGTTGTAGTTTGTGTATTATGTTTAGCTGTGTATATGTGGGGGGGGGGGGGGCAGGGGAGCGGGAAATTTTTAAATATCTTTCCTATACGGGGACCCGAACTTTCCCTGTTGGGTCTCTGTTGTCGTTGGGGCCTATCACCGTGGAGCGGCCTCCAACCAGAATCAACCTGGGGCTCCAGTCGCTGAGCCTGCGGACTCACCATCGTGGAGCTGTCCGACTTCGGAGCGCGGAGGGCTGCGGTGGCGTGCGGCTGCGACCCGGCTTCGGAGGCTCCGGCTGCAGGCCCGTGGACAGTAACATTGGGAGCTCGCGGGTCTCTGGTGGGAGACCGCTTTTCGGAGCCTGCGCAATGGCAACTTCCCCCGCCCGAATCGCAGGGTTAAAAACGACCCGGAGTGGTGCCTTACATCACCCCGCGCGGCTTTAAGAGGCCGCGGGACTTACCATCACCCGCCGGGGGCTCCAACATCAAGACCTGGAGCAGAGCCTTACATCGCCCAGTTAATGTCCCCGACTTGCCATCGCCCGCCGGGGGCGTTAACATCGGGAGAAGAATGGAGAACAGGGGAGAGAGAAGACTTTGCCTTCCATCACAGTGAGGAGGTGTTTGGAGATTCACTGTGATGGATGATTATGTGAATTGTATTAATTATGTGTCTTGGTTTTTTTCTTGTTTGTATGACTACAGAAAATTTCATTTGAACTTTAAACGTTATTCTCATTCTGATATTTCTTAATATTATGTTTGAATCTTTTCTGAACTCTTTCCAGCTTAATGCTATCTTTACTGTAACTGGGCAACTAAAATTGCACACAAGAGTTCTTGAAACACCGTCTCTGTTGTAACAAACAGTAAGCTCTCACGAATAACAGTGTGACAAAAGCTAAATTAATTTTTTAAAGAAATGCTAATTGAGAGATAAAAATTGACGAGGACATTGAGTGAGAAGATAACACCTTGTCTTCAGTTAAAATGTGTACCTTCAACTGTGATGCACTGCAATGAAGTGTCAAGTGAAATTATGTGTTTAAATCTTTCGAGGTGTGAATTGAACACAGATCCTTTTGACAATTTGCTGATGACCAGTCGTATCAAGTTTTAAGCGGGTACAGGGATGGGGAGAGAAGGAAGGAAAAAAAGATTAAAAATGAACGTTGTTATCAGAGAAGAAATGAAGTGACAAAAAGGGATGGTTCCCCCAACACAAGTTGTGAGGCAAGGGGAAAAATAATAAGGACATGGGTGTAGAGGAGTTTAAAATTGCACCAATATATTCCCATTGTCCAAAAATAAAAGGTGGAATTTTAATCTGTTATAGTGAAACTATTAGTTAAACACTTACTATTTTTCTTAATATTATTAGTCTGCGAAGAACTAAATGTGCACATCTTCAAATAGTAATACGCAGTAATAATGACATTTCAAAATGTTTAAAGTGTAATACTTGACAAGCGTAACATTAAAAATATATATTATTCCCCCGATAACTTTTAGTTCCCCAGTTGCTGAACAATAATAACAAACTCTTCTACTCTGCACTAGGCAACCTTATCCAAGTCTGATGGAAATCACCAGTCAATAGTTTGGAATGTGATTGGAACAGAGACTGAATAAAAAACAGTAACATATTGCCCTTGGCAGTTTTCAAGTTTCAACTGGGCCTTTTTGAGTTGTGCAAGAATACCACTGAGCTGACACCTTCTGTGAAAGGAAATTAGTCTTAATTAAAATATTTCCCTTTTAATGGTTCAGCCATCGCTGTAATTGAATTCAATGATTCCCCCAGGCTGCTGACATTTTAAAACACCCTCTTGTTGTTATGCAAATGTTGACTTTATTAGCTTCTCCGCGGAAGTGTTGATAATCGAAAACACTTCAGTGGTCGGAGCCGCATCTGGAAGAAAGACATTTGTGGTTGTCAGAGTCGATCATCCCAGCCACAGTCCCAACCAACTTCATCAACGACCTTCCATAGATACGGTTATTGAAGCAGCATCATTGGAATGTGTACCTGATCACTGTCTTTGCTAAAGGGCCTGTCCCACCAACATGCAACTCCATGCAATGAGCACGACCTAACGTGGTCGCTTGAGCCGTCCGGCGTCGCGGGGCTGGTCCCACTTCGATCGCCGGAGCCGTGCGGAATTGTGCGGAGTTCGTCCCAACATCGCGTAGGGCTCCGAAAAACTGACTGTGTTCAAAAATTCCGCGCGGCAACGGCTTGTAGGCTCGCAGTCGCCTCGACGCATTACACACCGCCTTGACATCATGCCTCCGTGAACCTATCTGTAGGTGCCTCCATGACCCTCTGTGTGTGGCTCCGTGGCCCTCTGTGTGTGTGCCTCTGTGCCCCTCTCTGTGTGCCCCTCTCTGTTCTGGCGAACTTACCTTAAGAATTCGCTCCAAGTTTGCCTCACTTTGCGCAACTCACCAGACCTCCGCGCGGCCCTCGCTGCTGGTTTGGTCGCACTTGCCGCATGCAGGCGCATGCTGGTGGGAATGGCCCTGTACAGGGGATCACCCGACCTCCGCGCGGCCCGCACTTCTAGTTTGATCGCGCTCATCGCATGGAGTCGGATGCTGGTAGGACAGGCCCTTAAGCCATAAGCATCGGCAATAATAATTTATACCATGAGTGAGTTTGAGGCAGCTTCCAACAGACTAAACCAGAAAGATCTATGTCTAGAAAAAGTGTTTGGGCCTCTAATACCTGAGAGAAATCTGACAATTGGTCTGGAGAGAGTATTTAACACCTAATAATGAATTAGTATTTTGCTAACCGCTAGTTAAAATTTGTAATAACATTTTTAATAAACTTTATAATACATAACCTATAGTCAGTAATGCATTTATCAGTTAATCAACCATGATTAGGATAAGCAGGTGTACTCTTCCTGAATCTTATTCTTCTCAATTCACTTACCATTTAGCAACCCAACCAGAATGGAGATGAGGAGGAATTTCTTTAGCCAGAGTGTGGTGAAGCAATGGAATTCATTGCCACAGAGAGCTGTGGAGGCCATGTCATTGGGCATTTTAAAATGGAGATTGATACATTCTTGATTGCTAGGGGTGACAGAGGTTACGAGGAGAAGCAGGAGAATGGGATTAAGAAGGAAAAATAGATCATAGAATCATAGAAAATAGGTGCAGGAGTAGGCCATTCGCCCCTTCGAGCCTGCACCGCCATTCAATATGATCATGGCTGATCATCCAACTCAGTATCCTGTACCTGCCTTCTCTCCATACCCCCTGATCCCTTTAGCCACAAGGGCCACATCTAGCTCTCTCTTAAATATAACCAATGAACTAGCCTCAACTACCTTCTGTGGCAGAAACTCACCACTCTCTGTGTGAAAAAAGATAATCTCATCTCGGTCCTAAAAGACTTCCCCTTATCCTAAAACTGTGATCCCTTGTTCTGGAGTTCCCTAACATCGGGAACAATCTTCTTGCATCTAGTCTGTCCAACCCCTTAAGAATTTTGTAAGCCTCTATAAGATCCCCCCTTAATCTCCTAAATTCCAGCGAGTACAAGCCCAGTCTATCGAGTCTTTCTTCATATGGAAGACCTGCCATCCCAGGAATCAGTTTGGTGAACCTTCTCTATACTTCCTCTTTGGCAAGAATGTCTTTCCTCAAATTAGGAGACCAAACTGTATGCAATACTCCAGGTGTGGCCTCACCAAGACCCTGTACAACTGCACTAGAACCTCCTTGTTCTTGTATCCAAATCCTTTTGCTATGAATGCCAACATACCATTCGCTTTCTTCACAGCCTGCTGCACCTGCATGCCTACTTTCAATGACTGGTGTACCATGGCACCCAGGTCTCGTTGTATCTCCCCTTTTCCTAATTGGCCACCATTCAGATAAAAATCTACCCTCCTGTTTTTGCCACCAAAGTGGATAACCTCACATTTATCCACATTATACTGCATCTGCCATGCATTTGCCCACTCACCCAACCTATCCAAGTCACCTTGCAGCCTCCTAGCATCCTCCTCACGGCTAACACTGCCCCCCAGCTTTGTGTCATCCGCAAACTTGGAGATGTTGCATTCAATTCCCTCATCCAGGTCATTAATATATATTGTAAATAGCTGGGGTCCCAGCACTGAGTCTTGCGGTACCCCAGTAGTCACTGCCTGCCATTCTGAAAATAACCCGTTTACTCCTACTCTTTGCTTCCTGTCTGCCAGCCAGTTCTCTATCCGCATCAATACTGAACCCCCAATACCGTATGTTTTAAGTTGGTATGCTTATCTCTTATGTGGGACCTTGTCAAAAGCCTTCTGAAAGTCTAGATATAACACATCCACTGGTTCTCCCTTATCCACTCTACTAGTTACATCCTCAAGATTCGTCAGACATGATTTGCCTTTCATAAATCCATTCTGACTTTGTCCAATGATTTCACCGCTTTCCAAATGTGCTGTTATCCCATCTTTAATAACAGACTCTAGCATTTTCCCCACTACCAATGTTAGACTAATTGGTCTGTAATTCCCAGTTTTCTCTCTCCCTCCCTTTTTAAAAAGTGGGGTTAGATTAGCTACCCTCCAATCCTCAGGAACTACTCCAGAATCTAAAGAGTTCTGAAAAATTATCACTAATGCATCCACTATTTCTGGGGCTACCTCCTTAAGTACTCTGGGATGCAGCCTATCTGGCCCTGGGGATTTATCGGTCTTTAATCCATTCAATTTACCTAACACCATAATTTATTTTCCCTTTCCTAATTAAGCACTTTGTCCTCCTCTGCTGGACTCTGAATTTCTCCCAGTCCTCTGGTAGGCTGCTTTTTCTGGCTAATTTGTATGCTTCATCTTTAGTTTTGATACTATCCCTAATTTCCCTTGTTATCCATGGATGCACTACCTTCCCTGATTTATTCTTTTGCCAAACTGGGATGAACAATTGTTGTAGTTCATCCATGCAGTCTTTAAATGCCTTCCATTGCATATCCACTGTCAACCCTTTAAGAATCACTGGCCAGTCTATCTTGGCCAATTCATGTCTCATACCCTCAAAGTTACCTTTGTTTAAGTTCAGAACCCTTGTTTCTGAATTAACAATGTCAATTTCCATCCTAATGAATAACTCAACCATATTATGGTGACTCTTGCTCAAGGGGCCACGCACAACAAGGCTGCTAACTAACCCTTCCTCATTACTCAGTACCCAGTCTAGAATAGCCTGCTCTCTCATTGGTTCCTCTACATGTTGGTTTAGAAAACTGTCCCGCAAACATGCCAAGAAATCCTTTTCCTCAGCACCCCTCCCAATTTGATTCACCCAATCTATATGTAGATTGAAGTCACCCATTATAACTGTTTTACCCTTGTTGCACGCATTTCTAATTTCATGTTTGATGCCATCCCCAACTCCACTACTACTGTTAGGTGGCCTGTACACAACTCCCACTAGCGTTTTCTGTCCCTTAGTGTTTCGCAGCTCTACCCATATTGATTCCACATCCTCCAAGCTAATGTCCTTCCTTTCTATTGCGTTAATCTCCTCTCTAACCAGCAACGCTACTCCACCTCATTTTCCTTTCTGTCTATCCCTCTTGAATATTGAATATCCCTGGATGTTCAGCTCCCAGCCTTGGTCACCCTGGAGCCATGTCTCCGTGATCCCAACTATATCATATTCATTAATAACTATCTGCACATTCAATTCATCCACCTTATTACGAATGGTGATCAACTATGACTCAAGTAGACTCAATGGGCTGAATAGCCTAATTCTGATCCTATGTCTTATACGGTGTATGGGCTTGATTCACACATTCAAAGGACCGGGTTAATTAGAACCTGGTCTGGAGAAGGGTTTCGGACCGAAACGTTGCCTATCTCCTTCGCTCCTTAGATGCTGCTGCACCCGCTGAGTTTCTCCAGCCTTTTGTGTACCCCTGAGATATTCATGTTGCTCTGAGTTGAAAGAATTGTAAATAACTAAGCATTGTTTGTATGTCTGGCAAGTCATTGCTTTTATTGAATACCTGAGGAAAATTGTTACGTACTATTTTAGAAGTTGAGATATCAAAGAGAATAAGTTTATGAAAAGCTAGTGAAGTGTTGTACAGCTTAGATATCCATCGTTCAGAGTCATACAGCACAGAAACAGGTCGTTTGGCCCAACTTTCGCATGCTGACCGACCCCATCAACACTGTCTCCATTTGGCCCATATCCCTCTAAACCATTCCTATTAATGTACCTGTCAGATGTCTTTTACTCCATATTTGAAAAAAAAGTATTGTAGGAATGTACTTAAGTAAAATTAGAACCTCATAAGACAAGTTGAAATAAAAAAAAGTTACTATCAGTTACGTAGTGATCTTATTGAACTTGGCACAGACTGGCTTTCTCTTACTGTTACAAGATGCATCAATTATAAAAATATCTCATTATTTTTCTTGCTTCCTTCAGGGTACCTTCAGCCAAAGGCGGTTCCAGTTCCCTCTGCTCCGAGTTGCAGACCGCCTTGGGTGGTGGATGATTCCTTTGCTGAGAAGTATGCACCAAACAAAACCACCACTATCCTAACCAAATACACTCAGCCTGCTCAGCCAACCCCTCAACAGAACCGAAACTCCATTGTCCAGGCAGCTCAACAGGCACCTGATGGGACCAATAGGACTCCTGTGTGTGCGCATTGCAACAAGGTCATCAAGTGAGTAAAGAACATATGTTTAATTGGTCATCAGTTAAAGCAGGAAATGATAATAACACATAGATGATAGCATCTACAGAGAAAGGAACAATTTAAATTCCCAGTAAATTTATTTCATCAAATCTTGAGGAACTTCGAAAGGAAGCATGCTTAAAGTGAGAAGGGTGGGGAGAACAAAGTGGCTATCTAGATCGTCCAGTCAATCAGAGGCTCGAGGCCGCTGACCGCTGGAGGACAAAGAAGGGAAGAGATTTAACTTTTTTTTCACCTTCCAATACAGTGAAGAATGTGGAGGAGTCACTGTGGTGGATGTTTATGTTAAAATGTAGTTTGTGTTCTGTTGCTTTTTATTTGTATGACTGACTTGGCAAATGAAATCCCTCGTATATTGCAAAACATACTTGGCTAATAAAGTATTATTGTATTGATGTTGTATTGTATCCTTGGATAACAATGGATGAAAGATCACCAGAGATGGGTGGAAATGCACAGTTGAAATTGCAGTCATTGTAATGGTCTTAGTTCTGCAGGGTTGATGGACCAAGTGGCCTGTCCCTACTCCTACTCTGAATTTGTGTGTTATATGTTGGCATGGCAGGAAGGAAGGTTATGCTGTATATGCTGTATAATTAGGAGTATAAGGAGTAAGAATGTTGTAAAAACAAGCCTGAAGGCTTTGTGTCTCAATGCAAGGAGCATTCGTAATAAGGTGGACGAGTTGAATGTGCAGATAGTTATTAATGACTATGATATAGTTGGGATCATGGAGACATGGCTCCAGGGGGACCAAGGCTGGGAGCTGAACATCCAGGGATATTCAATATTCAGGAGGGATAGACAGAAAAGAACGGGAGATGGGGTAGCGTTGCTGGTGAGAGAGGAGATTAATGCAATAGAAAGGAAGGACATTAGCATGGAGGATGTGGAATCGATATGGGTAGAGCTGCGAAACTCTAAGGGGCAGAAAACGCTAGTGGGAGTTGTGTACAGGCCACTTAACAGTAGTAGTGGAGTTGGGAATGGCATCAAACAGGAAATTAGAATTGCGTGCAACAAGGGTAAAACAGTTATAACGGGTGACTTCAATCTACATATAGATTGGCTGAATCAAATTGGCTGGGGTGCTGAGGAAGAGGATTTCTTGGAATGTATGCGGGATAGTTTTCTAAACCAACATGCAGAGGAACCAACGAGAGAGCAGGCTATTCTAGACTGGGTATTGAGTAATGAGGAAGGGTTAGTTAGTAGTCTTGTTGTGCGTGGCCCCTTGGGCAAGAGTGACCATTATATGGTTGAGATCTTCATTAGGATGGAGAGTGACATAGTTAAGTCAGAAACAAAGGTTCTGAACTTAAACAAAGGTAACTTTGAAGGTATGAGAAGTGAATTGGCCAAGATAGACTGGCAAGTGATTCTTAAAGGGTTGACAGTGGATATGCAATGGAAGGTATTTAAAGACAGCATGGATGAACTACAATAATTGTTCATCCCAGTTTGGCAAAAGAATAAATCAGGGCAGGTAGTGCATCCATAGATAATAAGGGAAATCAGGGATAATATAAAAACAAAAGATGAAGCTTACAAATTATCCAGAAAAAGCAGCCTACCTGAGGACTGGTAGAAATTCAGAGTGCAGCAGATGAGGACGAAGGGCTTAATTAGGAAAGGGAAAATAGATTATGAAAGAAAATTGGCAGGGAACATAACAACAGACTGCAAAAGTTTTTATAGAAATGTGAGGAGAAAGAGATTAGTTAAAATAAATGTAGGTCCCTTGCAGTCAGAAACAGGTGAATTGATCATGGGGAACAAGGACATGGCAGACCAATTGAATAACTATTTTGGTTCTGTCTTCACTAAGGAAGAAATAAATAATCTGCCGGAAATAGCAGGGGACCGGTGATTAAATAAGGTGGAGGAACTGTGTGAAATCCAGGTTAGCCGAGAAGTGGTGTTGGGTAAATTGAATGGATTAAAGGCCAATAAACCCCCAGGGCTAGATAGTCTGCATCCCAGAGTACTCAAGGAATTAGCCACAGAAATAGTGGATGCATTAGTGATAATTTTTCAAAACTCCTTAGATTCTGGAGTAGTTCCTGAGGATTGGAGGTTAGCTAATGTAACCCCACTTTTTTATAAAGGAGGGAGAGAGAAAACGGGGAATTACAGACCAGTTAGTCTAACATCGGTAGTGGATAAACTGCTAGAGTCAGTTATTAAAGATGGGATAGCAGCACATTTGGAAAGTGGTGAAATCATTAAACCAAGTCAGCATGGATTTATGAAAGGTAAATCATGTCTGACGAATCTTATAGAATTTTTCGAGAATGTAACTAGCAGGGTTGATAAGGGAGAACCAGTGGATGTGTTATATCTGGACTTTCAGAAGGCTTTCGACAAGGTCCCGCATAAAAGATTAGTATACAAACTTAAAGCACACGGTATTGGGGGTTCAGTATTGATGTGGATAGAGAACTGGCTGGCAGACAGGAAGCAAAGGGTAGGAGTAAACGGGTCCTTTTCAGAATGGCAGGCAGTGACTAATGGGGTACCGCAAGGTTCAGTGCTGGGACCCCAGCTATTTACAATATATATTTGGATGAGTGAATTGAATGCAACATTTCCAGGTTTGCGGATGACACTAAGCTGTGAAGTGTGAGGAGGATGCTAGGAGGCTGCAAGGTGACTTGGATAGGCTGGGTGAGTGGGCAAATGCATGGCAGATGCAGTATAATGTGGATAAATGTGAGGTTATCCACTTTGGTGGCAAAAGCAGGAGGGTAGACTATTATCTTAATGGTGGCAAATTAGGAAAAGGGGAGATGCAACGAGACCTGGGTGTCATAGTACACCAATCATTGAAAGTAGGCATGCAGGTGCAGCAGGCAGTGAAGAAAGCAAATGGTATGTTAGCATTCATAGCAAAAGGATTTGCGTATAGGAGCAGGGAGGTTCTACTGCAGTTGTACAGGGTTTTGGTGAGCCCACACCTGGAGTATTGTGTACAGTTTTGGTCTCCAAATCTGAGAAAAGACATTCTTGCCATAGAGAGGGTACAGAGAAGGTGCACCGGACTGATTCCTGGGATGTCAGGACTTTCATATGAGGAAAGACTGGATAGACTTGGCTTGTACTCGCTAGAATTTAGAAGACTGAGGGGGGATCTTCTAGAAACTTACAAAATTCTTAAGGGGTTGGATAGTCTAGATGCAGGAAGATTGTTCCCGATGTTGGGGGAGTCCAGAACAAGGGGTCACAGTCTAAGGATAAGGGGGAATTCCTTTAGGACCGAGATGAGGAAAGCATTTTTCACACAGAGAGTGGTGAGTCTCTGGAATTATCTGCCACAGAAGGTAGTTGAGGCCAGTTCATTGGCTATATTTAAGAGGGAGTTAGATGTGGCCCTTGTGGCTAAAGGGATCAGGGGGTATGGAGAGAAGGCAGATACAGGATACTGAGTTGGATGATCAGCCATGATCACATTGAATGGCGGTGCAGGCTCGAAGGGCCGAATGGCCTACTCCTGCACCTATTTTCTATGTTTCTATGAAAGGTTTGTCCCTAGTATGTTATAGTGTTAATGTGTGGGGGATCGCTGGCCAGCTGAGAGGAACTAGGAGCTGGAGGAGTGCGGAGAGGGAAAGAAAGTGCTGCACATCTATATTAAAAGAGAATGTTGGGTAGTGGATGATTCCTATGCAGAGAAGCATGCATGAAACAAAGCGGCCACCATCTTGGCTAAAAACACTCAGCCTGTCCAACAGGTCACATTGCCATAGTGAGAGAGAAAAGCAGAAATAACATCATTTGATAACTGGCCAATACTGACACAATCTGGAAAGCTTGTGATCTGAAATTGTTGATTTCACTGTTGAGTCTAGAGGGCAAGTTAGAATGCGATGTACTGCACCTTGATCTTATGTAGGTCTCCATTGCAACGGTGTAAGGAGCTAGAGGCATAATTCAATTTGGATATAGGATAATGATTTGAAATTATGGTAAACTGGAAGCTCGAGTCCAGTCTTGACGAATTAATGGAAGTGGTGTGCATAGCAGTCACTAAATCAGCATTTTGCTCTCACCAAAGATGCTAATTGATCTGCTGAGCGTTTTCCATTTTTAGTTCAAATTTCCTGCACCTGCTGATTTAAAAAACATTTTTTTTGCATTTTGATTAACTCTTCATGTATTCTTAAGTATTGTTGGAGCTTATAATGTTATGAAACCGTTTGGCAAAGGGGGAAACTGCAAACAGGTTGGGATCAAAACTGTGAAGCAGTAGCTCTACCAGCTGCACTGCTATGCTGCCAAAAATGTAAGACGATGGGGAGAAGAATGGGTTTGAACCAGCCCAATGCACAGACTCTCATTGAGAGCAGAGTGCATGTTTGCCTCATCTTTCCCAAACTTAAAAAGATCGTAGGCTTTGCAAAAAGCAGACCAGGAATCTTGGCCTATTTCACCCATAATGGGAACCAGAAAATGTTGAGGTTGCTGGTAAAAACTATGAATTAAGTTGTGGTGTAAGTAGAAATGGGTGTTTACACATGTCACATTATGGCTTCTTAAGGATAACAAGCATTGCTTTTAATACCAGTAAAGTTCAAACTGAACAGGAATCCCTGGAATTTTTTTTTCTCTGGGCTATATGTTTGTTTACAAGTTTGCACCTGTTTTATATACTAAAAATAATTACAAAATGTATTTATAAATTAACCGTGGCTGTAATAACCAAGTCCTATTGCAGGTCAAACCTACGACCGCTGCATCAAGATGATTCTCTTTTTCAAAAATACCCTTGCTAAAATTTGCAGCTGTTTCTACAGAACACCATTCAATTTATCTTTTTATTCCTGTGGCCAGATGTTGCTTTATGACAAACTAGGTATAAATGCTAAAAAAATGATAATGATTTTAAAAAAACAAATGAAAAGCTAAGGATTGCAGTAAGGCATATGATGTTCTTTTTGCATTTTCTTGACAGTAATGGCATACCTTTGATGCCAAAAAAGTCATAAGGGTCTCTGTAATAGTGGAAATCAATATAAACAATCTTGATTTGAGGAAGATGCAAGCATGCTATTTGTGTCCTTTAAAATGTCAAATATAATTTCTATCGACCACTAATATATTGCTTGGATATTCCATTGCTCTTTTTTTCAGCACAATGCACCCAAAATTGACCACATTGGAAATAATGGTAAAGGAACTTTAAGTGCAACCAGCAGAAAAAGTTACCATGGTGTTTTACACTGGCTTAGAGAGCAGGCTGTGATCACAGAAAGTTGACCTTATAGGACTTGATATTACAATCCCTACTATAAATGGCACCTTCTTACTAGCTTGAGTGGGGGTAGGGGTAAAAACACCATTGGTATTAGGTTATGGCAACATGTGCCATTGCGTAAGCCCTCAGGAGCATTTTTTAAATTTGGGTTTCATTTTTAAGTGTTAGGATACTAACGTGCAGCCATTTTATACCTATTGAGAGCTTAAAATAGTTACTAAGAACCAGGTTACTGCATGCCAAGGAAATCTATTAAATTGCTCAGTTAAACATTAATAATTTTAAACTCTGAAACTTGGGTTATTCTCACATGGTGAATGAGCCGTGAGCATTGTATTTCAGTTGTATTTTTAAAACTACCATGTGACTGCCAACTGAGGAATATTTTGAATGAATGAAATAATATCTTCTAAAATGTCCCTTGAATATGCTAGTTCATGAAAAAAAATACATTGTTGATTATGGAAATGGCATTGAGAATAAAATCAAAATTATTTATCTAACTACGGTTCGAGAGTATTATGCACTCATTATGTTGAAAGTGGAAATTTAGCCCAATAACAAAATACAGCGGTGGAACCTTTTCTCTTTATAATTTGTAATGCCATGTGTGTACAAAGACAAAATCAGTTGTTGAAAATAGAAAGCAGGTCCCAATGAGGAAAATTCAAAGGGTAAAAAAACCATATACACGCATATTGCCGTAAATAAAATGAAATATAATCTCAGATCCTACAGCAACTGAATGTTTAAATCAGAAAAATTACCCGTTCTGTATTAATACTCGACGGCTTAGGCATGTTCATTGACAATAACAGTGACATGGCAACACTTTCACCTTAAATAAAAATCAGGTTATTGATTTCCCCCCTCATATCCCACTCCCCTAAATTTCATGTCGGCTTTGGAATATTTACCATCAATGATAATTGTACGTACCAACCCCTCAAACCGCTGATGAAATGACATTAGAAACAATTATTAGAAATCAAATTTATCTTTAAAAATGTGTACATCTGCCTGGTGCACCATTTGTAGTCATAGAGTTCCACTGTTAAGTAGAACAGGACAATTTTTTTAGTATTAGGGTATTTCAAATTTAATTGAACTTTTTATGATTTAATGTTAATTTTTAATTGGATTTTTTAAAGCACAGCACATGATTAGCGATTATGGAATTTTCTCTTTTGATATTACTTGTAGTAAGTGAAGCAAAGAAATCAGAATGCCAATTAGACTTTTAAGATGATTCCTTAAATAATCCTTTGGAAACGCACAGTAATAATTTAATGGAACAAAACTTTTAATGTTGTGGCATGGATTGTAGACAATGTTACAAACATACAATGTCTGTTTTAAATAAACAAACATCCATTTTATGGAGAAAATAAAATGCGCCAATATCATGAGCAGATTTGATTTATGATCACTTATGAAACTGCAATTGAAAAATATATTAAAACCTTTAATACCAATGATAGAGCAACTAGCAGTGTGACAAAGTATTTTACAGCCACTAGATAACTGTATTAGTTTAGTTTATTCTCACTGGTACTGAGGTACAGTGAAAAGGTTTTGTTACATGCTAACCTGTCAGCGATAAGACAATACATGATTATTATCTAGCCCTCCACAGTGCAAAATGTATTCCTACTCTTTACACAAAATGTTAACCTCCAAGATCAATGTGGTTTGTATATCATTGCTGACCTCCAGGCTCCTGACTTGAGCTTCCATAATCATAGACATAGAAACATAGAAAAATAGGTGCAGGAGTAGGCCATTCGGCCCTTCGAGCCTGCACCGCCATTCAATGTGATCATGCCTGATCATCCAACTCAGTATCCCGTACCCGTAACCATATAACATCTAGGGATGAAGACCGGTAAATATTTTTGAAATCTTCGCTGTGATAATTTCGGGGAACTGCGGAGTGAAATAAAAATATTGAAGGAATTTATAACATTGCAAAATGGAACAACTGTGTTATGCAGAAGCTTTAAAAATACCCACAGTGCATGTAAGGTATGTTCAATTCTGTTGCCGAAGGTGTGGCCAGTGTCTTGGGTACTTGGGCAGTTAATATCAAAGGTGAACCAGTCAACAGTTTCGGAGGGTGCCTTTTTGTGAAGCATTAGCATCATTCTTGGACATTAGAGTCGGTATATTTCCTAAGATGACAATTATTGTCCCAAGAAGAGCTTACTTATGTCGAATGTCTATTGTTGGCAAACTGAAAAGTGCCACTATCGACAACAGAAATAACTCCTAACAGCCTTGCATAAATGTGCAGACAAAATAGCCTTTCAGTTGATCAATTTGTTGACAACCAGTAATTGCAAAATGCTTGCATTTAAGATGGCGATTATCAGTAAATTCATTAGGACTGAATGTGTTTTGTAATAGTTTAAACATCTCACCAGTTTACACTAAATCTTGTCACTTAAGTGAAATATGTAATATTCTGGTCAGAGCAGTCATGAAGTAAGGATTGGAAATTAAGATTTTTGGCTGTGGGGCAAACTCATTAAATAAAGCACTGTGCGGTCACCTGATTGCCATTTTACTGTAATGTTGATGGCAACCATTTTGAAAATTTTAAGTAGCATTTTGGTTTGCCATTTCATTGTAAAGGGCCTGTCCCACAAGCATGCAACTCTATGCGATGAACGCGATCAAACTAGAAGCGGGGGCCGCGCGGAGGTCAGGTGATCCCCTGTACAGGGCCGTTCCCACCAGCATGCACCTGCATGCGGCAAGCGCAACCAAACCGGCAGTAGGGGCCACGCGGAGGTCGGGTGAGTGGCGCAACGTGGCGCAAAGTGAGGCGAACTTGGAGCGAAGTCTAAGGTAAGTTCGCCAGGACAGAGAGGGGCACACAAAGAGGGGCACCGAGGCACACACACACACAGGGTCACGGAGCCACACACATAGAGGGTCACGGAGGCACCTACAGAGAGGGTCACGGAGGCACAATGTCGGGGCGGTGTGTAAACGTTGAGGCAACTGCGAGCTGACAAGCCGTTGCCGCACAGAATTTTTGGACACTGTCAGTTTTTCGGAGCCCCGCGTGGAGTGGGCACGAACTTCGCACAATTCCACACGGCTCCGGCGATCGAAGTGGGACCGGCCCCGTGACGTCGGATGGATCAAGCGGCCACGTTAGGTCGCACTAATCGCATAGAGTTGCATGCTGGTGGGACAGGCCCTTAAGGTTCATCACAGGACATGTTGTCTCGCCTAGTCTTGCACTTTTAAGTAGCGGGAGTTTTTTTTTTCCATTGTCATTACTGATAAAAATAATGGACTGAAATATTCAAGAAAATGAAAATAGAATGCAACATTTTCTTTAATACCCCAAAGATTTCTCTGCTAGCTGCTTATATTAATATTTAAGATTAAGTTTAATCATTAATTTATGGATGAATCATTAATTCAGTACGGTTAGAAAGCCTGCTTGCATTCTGGGTTGCATTTGCAGAATTCCATTTTATATAGAGGAGGTTATTTATCCATGAAAATATATAGGGGGGGGGGGGGGGGGGGGTGCAATCTCCAAAAACTAACTTGTTTATTTTCTTTAGTAGTATCAATACAGGTTTGAATTAATGGTATGTACATCTGTATTCTGAATTTCATTTACAGGTTGAGGTTAATTTTAAAACTCTTAACGTAAATGTGCAACTTCACGAATGTCGCCGTGTGAAAATATACAGCAGCGAGATTAAAAATGGATGATTAGAATTCTATATTAACTCTAACTCACTGAATGTGACAAAGTAGCAGGGGTGATGCTCTCGGGCCTGGGTCATCACATTCTACAGTGGTGTCATCACATTCTACACATAGGTGTCACTTGGAATGTGTAATAGGAAAGACAGGTTTAAATTAGATGGAAACATGTTCCAGTTCCAGTTATAAATAACATTGGGGAATTTGACAGCCTGTGAAACCTATTGTGAGCATGAGTACACATCCCGTGGAGGAGAGAAAATAGCCACACCAGGATGACTGAGTAGGATCATTAAAGCACAGAAACACAGTCAACAATCAGTATTATTTCTGCATGGATTCTTTTAAATTGTAATTTGTGAACTGATACTGAATATGAAAAGGAAAAAGTGCTACCTCAGTGAGCAACTCGAGTTGAGCAGTGGCTAGGTTGCAAACAATAATGCAGATTTAAATTAGCTTTAGTTGTACAAACACACATTGCATTCAGTGTTTAAATCCGCATGAGTTAAACAAGTTTATTCAAGTTTATGAAGGGCTATTTACTTTTTTTCTGTTTCTTTACATTCCCATTCATTAAAAAAAAATTCAATGGTGGTAATATGCATTTTGTAGAGTTTTCAGTTCTGTGGAATGAAAGATGATTTGCAGGTTGCTGCTGCGATTCATTGACTTCAGAACAAGGCAATCAGGTTCTGATCCCTTATCTCCCTATATCATCTCCTTATCTCACCTTCCTTCAAACTGTTGCTTTAAACATTCCTGCCTTATTTTAGCTTTTATAATTATTTTAAAATTCTGAACCTCTTTATGCCTAAGTCTTTGTATCATTTTAACCATAGGGAAATGTTTCATTGTTCACATATTATACTTTTGCAGGTTGCAACTGAATCAGGTTATCTGGTAGGCAGCCAAAGAGTATTGTGAAATAAAGAATTGGTTTTAGTAATGCTTGATGTGAGTGGGATATTTGTAGATCACCAATTGAAGGGTGGTGGATGATGACACGATCTTCCAATGTTTATCATTTTGTTTTTTTAAATTTACTTCAACACTGACATCTTGCGATTTATTGGAAGCAACGGATACAGCAGCGCAGTGGTACAGTGGCTAGAGGTCTGAATTTGATCCAAGCTACGGGCGTAGTCTGTATGGAGTTTGTACTTCTCCCTACGACCACATGAGTTTTCTCCGGGTGTTCCGGTTTTCCCCCACACTCCAAAGATGTTCAGGTTGGTAGGTTAATTGGCTTCAGTAAATTTGCAAATTGTCCCTAGTGTGTAGGACAGTGTTAGTGCACGTTAGTCAACGTAGATTCAGTGGGCCGAAGCATTGTAGCACTACAGATGCACTGTATCTCTAAAGTAAAGATATCTGTAAATACAGTCTGTAAATAAAGAAAAAAATATCTGTAAAGTAGATAAATAAATCTGTGGCACTGAAATGTACTTGCCTAACTATTTTGGTTTTACTGTTTCGTAAATGTGTTCGGCTCATCTATTGATACTGAAAATATACCAGCCAATAGTCTGCAGAAGGAAAAGGTTCTATAAACATCAACTCTTAGATAAACAATAAGAGCTATTTTTCATCTAATACATGGTAAAAAAAATAAAGATTCACACTGCCTGGTGTTTGTTCCTTTTGTTCAGAGGTCGCTATCTTGTAGCTTTGGGCCGCTCTTGGCATCCTGAAGAGTTCACTTGCAATCAGTGTAATATGACCTTGACTGAGGGCGGATTCTTTGAGGAGAAAGGCTCCGTGTTTTGTGGAAAATGCTACGAAAATAAGCACGCTCCCAATTGTGCCAAATGTAAACAGAAGATCATAGGCGTGAGTAATATTATCTAATTGCTGTGTTATACGGTCTCATATATGTATGACATAAATCGATGTCTTAATCAAAACATTTATGCATAATCTTAACATATTCAACTAAGCACTATGTATATAATATTTGATAATTCATGGACCAAGTTGATTATCCATGGATCACAGTTCATTGACACATTTATTCTTAAATAGAGGGCCGAATGTGTTCAGAGGCGTCCCTTTAATGCATAAAATTTGAAACTCCGATTCATAAAATGAAGTAATCAAATAGCATTTCAATGAACCTAGATTGTAAATATTCTAGAGGAAGATAGTTTATACAATTAAATATGTTCCCCTTATTTTGCAGCAGAGTCATCTGCCCTTTATTGATTAGTGCTTTTTTTCATTACTATCTGAGTTAGATATGGCAAAGTTTTAGTGGAATCTCAACCATTAGGAACCGACTGGCAAAATGCCACACCGATGTTGTTGGGGGAAATGTAAAAGGGGATTTACTTTGTACCTGGGTCATGTTATATGAAATGGAAATGGTAAAAATGAGCAAATAGCTAGGCACATTTATCAATGTGCTTCATGCTTTGAACATAAATAAAACATGTATTGGAAATGTATAACTCTGGTGTCAATTGTTTTAATGGTATAGCATAGCATATTTAAGCTTAATTGACAAAAGTGATAGCACAATAACTTAATTAATTGCAGATGCAGTTAAATGCAGATGCAACTCCTAGAGACAGGTGTGTGCCTTTCCAAACCATGTCCAATCAATTTAATTTACCACTGGTGGACTCCAATCAAGTTGTAGAAACATCTCAAGGATAATCAATGGAAACAGGATGAACCTCAGCTCAATTTTGTACCAGTTCAAGGTACATTCCAAATAGAACTTCATGTTGTAGGTCTATGTTATTTAACCCAGTCATGTCTAAATAAACCTATTTGGGGAAGCATTTGATATCCGCACAGGTGATTATGTAAGCAGCAACCAAAGAGAATAAAATGTTCAGATGTGAGTTTTGTTTTCCCTTCTTTGCAAAATTAACCTGTACTTCCTGTTTCTAGGAAATTATGCATGCCTTGAAGGAAACATGGCATATTAAGTGCTTCACCTGTGCTGCATGTAAAACTCCAATCCGCAATAAAGCATTTTACATGGAGGAAGGTCAACCCTACTGTGAGAAAGGTAAACTGATTGTTGAACATTTTGAGGTAACCATGTGTGAAGTTATTGTTGCTGTTTTTCCAACCAGAGCAAAATATTTTATAAAATATTAAATGTATAGATTAATTTTAAAACATTTATTCCAGGTTTCAAATGAACATGTTATTGATCCAAAAACCTCTTAATTCATACAATATTAACATTATTTCAATAGTATGCTGGAACAAAACATTAAGCCAATTGTAGGAGCCATTTCTGTTTAGGCTAGTTACTGTTGGCATATTATATTTTGTCTCGATATATCTTGCAGTATTATTTTGGACACTTGGGGGTGGTCATTAAATGCACAGAGTGGCGTATGTATATGGGCACAGAGGACAGGGAGTGACACACCAGGCACAGGCAGGGAGAGCATACAGTTCTCACCAGACCGGGGAGAACAGCCAACTACAACTTGCATGCAGATTAAGAAAAACCCGGTATGTTCATCTCTTTGTTTGTACAACTACATCAATAAACAACCAATTAAACTAAATAACAACTGGAAGATCTGTTATATTTGGTCTGCATAAGACAACTTGTACTTACCTGTGCAGTAATGGTAATGAAAAGAAGGGTTGGAAATTTGCCATTGTACCAATATAGCATCAATAATTTTCATTACTACAATGGTGCATTCAGAAAGTATTCAGATGCCTTCACTTTTTCCACATTATGTTACATTACAGCCTTAAGTTAAAATGGATTAAATTTAAATTTTTTATCATCAATCTACACACAATACCCCAGAATGAAGAAGTGAAAACAGGTGTTTAGAAATGTTTGCTAAGTAATTAAAAAGAAGTAACTGAAATATCACATTTACATAAGTATTCAGACCCTTTGCTATGACACTCAAGATTGAGCTGAGGTTCATCCTGTTTCCATTGATTATCCTTGAGATGTTTCTACAACTTGATTGGAGTTCATTAGTGGTAAATTAAATTGATTGGACATGGTTTGGAAAGGCACACACCTGTTTATATAAGGTCCCACATTTAACAGTGCATGTCAGAGCAAAAACCAAGCCATGAACACGAAGGAATTGTCCGTCGACCTCCGAGACAGGATTGTGTCGAGACACAGATCTGGGGAAGGCTATAAAACAATTTCTAAAGCATTGCAGGTCCCGAAGAGCACAGTGGCGTCTGTCATTCTTCAATGGAACATCTTTGGAACCACCAGGACTCTTCATAGAGCTGGCCGCCCCGCCACACTGAGCACTCAGGGGACAAGGGCCTTGGTCAGGAAGGTGACCAAGAACCCAATGGTCACTCTGACAGAGCTCCAGAGTTCCTCTGTGGAGATGGGAGAACCTTCCAGAAGGACAACTATATCTGCAGCTCTCCACCAATCAGGCCTTTATGGTAGAGTGGCCAGACGTAAACCACTCCTCAGTAAAAGGCACATGACAGCCTGCTTGGAGTTTGCCAAAAGGCACCTAACTGACTCTCAGACCATGAGAAACAAGATTTTCTGGTCTGATGAAACCAAGATTGAACTCTTTGGCCTTGAATGCCAAGTGTCACGTCTAGAGGAAACCAGACACCGCTCATCACCTGGCCAATACCATACCTATGGTGGTAGCAGCATCATGCTGCGGGGATGTCAGTGGCATGAACTGGGAGACTAGTCAGGATCGAAGGAAAGATGATTGGAGCAAAGTGATGAGAGATCCTTGATGAAAACCTGCTGCAGAGCATTCTGGACCTCAGACTAGGGCGGAGGTTCGCCTTCCAACAGGACAATGATCATAAGCACACAGCCAAGAAAATGCAGGAATGGCTTAGTGACAAGTCTGTGAATGTCCTTGAGTGGCCCAGCCAGAGCCCGGACTTAAACACGATCGAACATCTCTAGAAGGGCCTGAAAATAGCTGTGCATTAACACTCCCCATTACCCAAATTACCCAAATACAGGTGTGCCAAGCTTGTAGCATCATACCCAAGAAGACTTGAGGCTGTAATTGCTGCCAAAGGTGCCTCAACAAAGTACTGAGCAAAGGGTCTGAATACTTATGTAAATGTGATATTTCAGTTATTTCTTTTTTATAACTTTGCAAAAAATTTGAAAGACTTGTTTTCACTTTTTTTATTATGGCGTATTGTGTGTAGATTGATGATCAAAAAAAGAATGTAAATCATTTTAGAATAAGGCTGTAATGTAACAAAATGTGGAAAAAGTGAAGGGGTCTGAATACTTTCTGAATGCACTGTATGTATAATTCTTTTTTCAATAGGTGCAGAAGTAGGCCATTCGAGCCAGCACCGTCATTCAATGTGATCATGGCGGATCATCCCCAATCAGTACCCTGTTCCTGCCTTCTCCCCATATCCCCTGACTTCGCTATCTTTAAGAGCCCTATCTAGCTCTCTCTTGAAAGTATCCAGAGAACTGGCCTCCACCGCCCTCTGAGGCAGAGAATTCCACAGACTCACGACTCTCTGTGAGAAAAAGTGTTTCCTCGTCTCCGTTCAAAATGGCTTGCCCCTTATTCTTAAACTGTGACCCCTGTTTCTGGACATTCCCAACATCGGGAACATGTTTCCTGCCTCTAGCATGTCCAAACCCTTAACAATCTCCTATGTTTCAATAAGATCCCTCTCATCCTTCTAAACTCCAGAGTATACAAGCCCAGCTGCTCCATTCTCTCGGCAAAAGACAGTCCCACCATCCCGGGAATTAACCTTGTAAACATACGCTGCACTCCCTCAATAGCAAGAATGTCCTTCCTCAAATTAGGGGACTAAAACTGCACACAATACTTCAGGTGTGGTCTCACTAGGGCCCTGTACAACTGCAGAAGGACCTCTTTGCTCCTGTACTCGACACCTCGTGTTATAAAGGCCAACATGCCATTCGCTTTCTTCACTGCCTACTGTACCTGCATGCTTACTTTCATAGACTGATGAACAAGGACCCCCAGATCCTGTTGTACTTCCCCTTTTCCCAACTTGACATCATTTAGATAGTAATCTGCCTTCCTGTTTTTGATACCAAAGTGGATAACCTCTCATTTATCCACACCATCACAGTGAGGATGAGATTCACTGTGATGGATGTTTGTGTGAATTGAATTGTCTGTGGTTTTTTTTTAATTTTTTTTTTTAATTTTATTTTTTTTTTATGATTTATGTATGGCATGTAGAAACGGAGTTTCGTTCTAGCCTCTCTGAGGGTCGAATGACAAATAATAAAATCAAATCAAATCAAATCAAATCTGCCATGCATCTGCCCACTTCCCCAACCTGTCCAAGTCACCCTGCATTCTCATAGCATCCTCCTCACAATTCACACTGCCACCCTGCTTTGTGTCATCTGCACATTTGCTAATGTTACTTTGAATCCCTTCATCCAAATCATTGATGTATATTGTAAATAGCTGCGGTCCAGGCACCGAGCTTTGTGGTGCCCCACTATAATGAATCCAATATAGTCAGCTTCCTTTTCAACATGTTATATGAAAACAGTAATATTTATCTATTTTGTAAATGTGAAGAAAACGTTCATTAGACAGTAGCTGCAACAGTACGCTCATCTAAATAATAGCATCATGTCTACCTGGTCCAAACACAACTGGAATGAGGTGCAAAATAATAATTGAGTAAATAACAAAAAATCTTTAAAGAGGAGTTCATAACATTAATATTACCTAATGCAATAATTTGGGTTTGAAGATTATTAATGTATCTTTAATATTAGTGCAAATGGCAAAATTTCATAGTACAAGGGAGTTTATGTAGCTAAGACCTTCTAACAAAAATTGCAGGAAATACTCTGCAGGTCGGGCAGTATCGGTGTGACCTGAAACACTCCCTCTGTGGATGCTACCTGGTCCACTGAGTATCCCCCGCGTTTATTTTTAATTTCAGATTTTTACAATATCTGTGTTTCTCATTCATTAACAGTGCTTGATTAAGTCACATTTACTTTCTAAATATTGGCATTCTGAGACTCATTATATGACATCTTTGACTTGAATTAAACATTTATAAAATGTTTGCAAAAAGATGCATAAAAGTCTACATTAAATGCTAAACAAGCTGTGAATTTTGAATAGTGAGAAAATTATGAAGTAGTTCAAAAATAATCAGTATTGCTAAAAACATTGAATAGCAACTGCAGGGATAGAATATATTCAGCTCAGTGGTCTGCAAGAGCAATACAAGCAATTCCCTTTCCTTGCACTGTGACCCTGCAATTATGTTTTATTTTCATATTAATCCAGTTCCATTAAGCATAGCTCCATTTGCACTTGCAATTTATATATTGTAAAATATACAATGTAAAATATATTTTTTGAAAGTCACTTTCTTTTGGTCATATTAAATCTGTGTCTTCTAATTGTCAACCCTTCAAAGATATGCACAGGTTTCTGTTTCTGCACTATCGAACTGTAACCTTTATAGTATATTGCCTTTTCTTGTTCCTCCGAACCAAGTATACAGATAGCAAACATCCTGGCTTACAGAAATCTGACTTTGCACAAATGTTCTCTTACATTTTTAAAGATATTTTTCAGCTGGTAATATGAGCTTCATTGATGACTGGACACGGTATATATTCAATTATTTTAATTCTTGGCAGTGTCGAGGAGTTTATTCAATGGAATGTAAGAAGTATAGAGAGTTTATATAAGAATGATATAAACATAGAAAAATAGGTGCAGGAGAAGGCCATTCGAGCCTGCACCGCCATTCAATATGATCATAGCTGATCATCCAACTCAGTATCCCGTACCTGCCTTCTCTCCATACCCCCTGATCCCTTTAGCCACAAGAGCCACATCCAATTCCCTCTTGATGAACTGGCCTCAATGACCTTCTGTGGCAGAGAATTCCAGAGACTCACCACTCTCTGTGTAAAGAATGTTTTCCTCATCTCGGTCCTAAAGGAATTCCCCCTTATCCTTAGACTGTGACCCCTTGTTCTGAATTCCCCCAACATCGGGAACAATTTTCCTGCATCTAGCTTGTCCAACCCCTTAAGAATTTTGTAAGTTTCTATAAGATCCTGATATTATATGGGTTACCATAGCAAGTGGGTGTTTCTAACTTGGAGATAAATCAGCCTGTTGGTGGGTCTCTAGAGCAGAACCCTCACGCTTGTAGTATCTTTTTGTAAATGTCATCATCTAGAAATCGTATAAGAGATAACATTTAGGTAGGTGAGCCGATTGCTAACTGAATCAAGAGATATGAGGAAAAAACGGGGTACTGATTTTTGATGATCAGCCATGATCATATTGAATGGCGGTGCTGGCTTGAAGGGCCGAATGGCCTACCCCTGCACCTATTTTCTATGTTTCTATTAGAAGAACTCTGTGAGGGTGAAACTTATCCAGGGTTGTGATGAGAAATGCAAGATGAAGAGTTGGTGACACATTGTTAAATCTACTTTTGCAATCTTTAATAGGATTGTCATATTCAGCTACTGGGTTGGGGAAGAAGGAGAAATATTCTGCCATATACTATAAATCAAACTTCCAGTTTTATGCTCTCTTTTATTTTATTAAAACACCTCTGTCTTGAATGTGGTCAGCATTTTGTCCATGGATCCAAGCCTACCTTGCACCAGGAAATCACTCCTGGTTGAGATTAAGCAAGTCCGAGGGCTTGTGGAAAGGGTTGGGAACTGGCAAGAATGTCGGAGGCAGAGTTGGGATAAAACGCAGCAGGCAAGGGTCATGTGTGTTGGAGCAGAAATTGATGGGATGATGTACTGGAGAGGACTTAGTAGGAATGGAAGGTGATAACCAGGCAGATTGGGACAAGCTGAATAATCTCTAAATTGTGATGTTGATGTTGTGTGAGTGCTACAAGCTAATGGAAGAGTGCAAGTGTTCCTAACAGATGGGAGCATAAGAGAGAGCCAGACAAGTAAACTGCCCATAGGAGCCATGTAATAGGGACCATCAAAGGCAGACTCCTTTCGTAACACTGACATTTCTCCATCATTGATGTATCCTGTGGGGTATGCTCATGTCAAGTGAAACTGTGCAAGTGCAGTCCGGTCACATACTGTCATTAACTACAGCTATCTTGCTTCTTCTGTGCATTCATTATAAACATGGCTCTATGACGCAATTTTAATTCATTATATATTCTTGTTAAAGGCTCTGGCATCATTCCGAATTGTGAAGCATCTTCTCCAAACCCCTTGCCAGAGTGAGCACCATAATCCATCTGAAGGACTATCTGCAATTAATTAAAATGTATAATTATATGTCTAAATCAGAAGAAACTGTACAGTGTTTAACCATAAATATACTATACATTTCATTTATGCACTTTTAATAGATTATGAGAAAATGTTTGGTACCAAATGCCATGGTTGTGACTTCAAGATCGATGCTGGTGACAGGTTTCTTGAAGCTCTAGGGTACAGCTGGCATGACACCTGTTTTGTATGTGCGGTGAGTATGTTCCTCTTTCTATTCTCTATCTAGTGATCTCTTTCAATATTAAAGTTCAGTCTGAAGAAGGGTCTCTTCCCGAAACATCGCTATTCCTTCTCTCCATAGATGCTGCCTCACCCGCTGAGTTTCTCCAGCATTTTTTGTCTACCTTCTTGCAATATTAATGAAATATATTATTGAGTATATTTCTTTAAAAGGCTTTTTTTCCCCAAAAGCCATCTTGGAAGGCTTTCAAGAAGCCTCCTTCATTCGCCCTACTGGTGCAGTTGCCAAATAAGTGTAAACCTGTTTGTTTTATTTATCTGAAGGCTATCATTTGGTTTTGAAAATGACCAACACATCCCTGAATTAGAAATGAAAAATTGTAATGAATATTCGTAATGCATTGTGACTAAAATGATAAAAGAATTTTAGTTTGGCACTGCTCCTTTTCACTTGATCAGAAAACATAAGAAGTTCAATAATTTAATAATCCAATATGTGTATTCCAGCCTAATTGTAGCATAGTTCCAAAAGTACAGTTTATTGTCATGTGAATCAAGGTACAGTGAAAAGCTTTTGTTGCGTGCTATGCAGTCAGCAGAAAGACAATACATAATGACAATCGAGCCACTTACAGTGTATAGATACATGATAAGGGGATAATATTTAGTGCAAGGTAAAGCCAACAAGTCTGATCAACGATATCATAGTTAAAGTAAGAAATGTTGCTGTAGGAATAGTAATTTAAGAGTGTGGTGTGATTGTAATATGAGTTTGTAGATCTGCTTCTGCGGCTAGCATGCAAATAGTTGCCTGGTTTGGGCATCATCATGGAAGCAGCAAATGCATAATGTTTGATAGCTATTAAATTATTATTTTATCAATCTGTAATGTTCTAAGAAAAGTATAAAATAAAATTCTGGGCAGCTTTCAGAATGACAAGCCATTAGATCAACAAACAGGATCTGATACCAATTTGACTGATTTTTTTTTTAACCTTCAAGGTATGCCACATAAACTTGGAAGGCAAGACATTTTATTCCAAGAAAGAGAAGCCTTTATGCAAGAGTCATGCTTTTTCAGCTGTCTAATTCTACGCTGATGATGGTCACCAGAGAGCATGATAGAAACCTGGCTGAGACAAGCACAATGCTCATTAGGGAGCTTGGATGAAGTCACAAAGAACTGA
Organism: Raja brachyura; assembly: GCA_963514005.1. The sequence continues at coordinate 22,667,438 of OY740791.1, forward strand.
AGTCGCAACGGAATTTTGGCTTTCTGGTACAATAAAAATATATGCAACACTTCAGAGAGGCAATTAATCAACACGCAAACTGTTACACAACTGTTTCTCAAAGGACCAATTATCTTGCTTCTCTTTCTGCTTTGCATGTAATCTCCTATAAATTTTAATTTGCCTTTTTGTTCCAAAGGGAAACAAGCTTAATGGTAGCTCTCTTGGAATCCACTCGGCAAAAGGAACTCTTCAGGCATTCCATCTTTATCACTCTTTTGCACACAATGTATATTGTTTATTACCTGTTCTTTGAGAATGTTCTAACCATGCAGTATCACTTTTTTATGGATTATATTGCTACTTGTAAAACAAAATCAATGACAGTATTTACCCACAAACTTTAGAACTTTGATTGTTGCATCTGCAAATTAGTTTGGTTGTGTGCTATATCTAGTAATTAGGATTTTTTAAAAACTATTTAAAGTGCCCTTATTAAGGAGAAACCCAAATAGCTTATAAGATACTAATTTACACTCACTCCTTATGTATGTGCAGTAATTGCACTTTCAATATCATGTGGCCTGCAGGAAATGGGGATTTCAGAAAAAAAAACTTAGATTCACTGAAACTACGTTTGAAATGGAAGTGTATTGCTTGAATTCCTGTAGCATCTCTGCATTATTTACACTTATTAGTATGATATGTTTCTTTTCAACATACTATTGGATTAGTCACTGTAGGAGTAAATGGTATGTTTTGCACACATTGTTCAGCTTCCATTTCTCCCAAGTGGTCTAGCACCTGTTGAGTGCAGTGATATTATTATTGAGTAACTTCCACATGAGTTCCTGTGATCAGCACCTTTGCTGCCTGCTTTCTTCCTGAATAATGTTTCAATGTAATATTGATTGTATGTTCATAAGGGATAGGAGCAGAAGTACTGTAGGTCAGCCAAGTCTACTCCGCCATTCAATCATGGCTGATCCATCTTTCCCTCTTAATCCCATTTTCTTGCCTTCTCCCATAACTCCCGACACCCGCATTAATCAAGAATCTATCTATCTCTGCCTTAAAAATATCAATTGACGGCCTCCACTGCCTTCGGTGGCAATGAGTTCCTCGGATTCACCACCCTCTGACTAAAATAAATTCCTCCTCATCTCCTTTCGAAAGGAACATCCGTTAATTCTGAGGCTATGACCTCTGGTCCTAGACTCTCCCTCTAGTGGAAACATGTTGTTTTTGGCTTTGGAAATTCATTTGATTGATTTCAGTTGAATGGACTTTAGATTTACAATCCATTCATGCTATTAGGTACTTTACCAACTTAATTAGATTGATTAGCAGCCCACTGCCCTTTAAAGCAGTATACATACATAAAGAGCTAAAATGATGTAAATGGACTGTTGACAAATGGGGACGGTTTGTGTCGGCATGTTTCCGGGGTTTAACTGCTTTTATTGCCCTTTGGCTGGGATGTTACTGAGCAGCCAAATGTGTTTGTACCTACGTGGAACCAATTACTTGTTATCTGGATTGAATTTAAAAAATTCCTGTTTCATTATATAGGCTTTCTTTTACATTGAGTCAACGTTCAAAAGATTAAATAAAAAAAGTAGTGTTTAAGTAGCAAGTTTACGGAACTTTGTCCAAAGGCAGTGGTAGACTTATAAGTGTCATATTGCCATTGGGACTTGCAACCAATTATGTGCAGGGAGCTGTTTGCCAAAGACTAGTTAATATTAGTGTTTAAGTAGGAACTGCAGATGCTGGAAAATCAAAACTCAGCGGATGCAGCGGCATCTATGGAGCGAAGAAAATAGGCAACGTTTCTGGCTGAAACCCTTCTTTTTGGCCCAAAATGTTGCCTATTTCCTTCGCTCCATAGGTGCCGCTGAGTTTCTCCAGCACCTTTGTCTACCTTAGTTAATATTAGTGTCTTGTCTTGGAACAAATTAGAGGAAAATTAAACAAAGCTGCCAGCATTGATTTGACAAACGTCTTGATATCTGAAGATATTATACAATTGCTTTTGGCATTGTTGGACGCAGGTGCAAAGTGCTGTGATAACGAACCACATGGTCACAAATAATGCCTTGATTTTGTAAGTTAATTCCAAGCTTAGAATTTATTTATTGTATATGCCACAAGTATGGTTCCTATATTTACAAGATGTTGGTGTAAAGTGCTTGCTTTATTATCTTTAAGTTTCATTACTTGGTTATCCTTTTAACTGACAGGTATAAACTAATTTACATATTACATAATATTTCAATTTTTTTTGTACATTGCCAGGAAAGGAGCAGTATCATTTGAACTTAAAGCAAGCTACCATTGTTTTCTGTTTTGAAATTGTATACCCGTTTCTCTGACACTTGCTTAAAATTAAAAACAATAGAGATCTTGTGAAATTGTGTTCTGTCTTTTTGTGTTTCCTTTCTTAATCTTTGGGAAATATGTTGCAGCTAAGTGTTTTTTTTTTTAATGTACATCAATGAGCTAGATGATGGGGTGGAAAATTGGATAAGTAAGTATGCAGATGATACTAAGATAGGTGGTGCTGTGGATAATGAAGTAGATTTTCAAAGTCTACAGGGAGATTTGGGACATTTGGAAGAGTGGGCTGAAAGATGGCAGATGGAGTTCAATGCTGATAAGTGTGAGGTGCGACATCTTGGCAGGAAAAATCAAAATAGGACGTACATGGTAAATGGTAGGCAATTAAGGAATGCTGTGGAACAGAGGGATCTAGGAATAACTGTGCATAGTTCCCTGAAGGTGGAATCGCATGTAGATTGGGTGGTAAAGAAAGCTTTTGGTGTGCTGGCCTTTATAAATCAGAGCATTGAATATAGGAAGTAATGTTAAAATTGTACAAGGCATTGGTAAGACCAATTCTGGAGTATGGTGTACAATTTTGGTCGCCTAATTATAGGAAGGATGTCAACAAAATAGAGAGAGTACAAAGGAGATTTACTAGAATGTTGCCTGGGTTCCAGCAACTAAGTTACAGAGAAAGGTTGAACAAGTTAAGTCTTTATTCTTTGGAGTACAGAAGGTTAAGGGGGGACTTGATTGAGGTCTTTAAAATGATGAAACGGATAGACAGAGTTGATGTGGATAAGCTTTTCCCATTGAGGGTAGGGAAGATTCAAACAAGAGGGCATGACATGAGAATTATGGGACAGAAGTTTAGGGGTAACATGAGGGGGAACTTCTTTACTCAGGGAGTGGTGGTTGTGTGAAATGATCTTCCTGCAGAAGTGGCGGAGGCAGGATCGATTTTAACATTTAAAAGTAAAGTGGATAGGTATATGGACGGGAAGGGAATGGAGGGGTATGGTCTGAGTGCAGGTAGATGGGCCTAGGGGAAAATGAATGCTTGGCACGAACTGGAAGGTCCGAGATGGCCTGTTTCCGTGCTATAATTGTTATATGGTTATATGGTTACATGGTTAAATGTGATTAACATGTAGGTCTTAAATGGCTGTAATGATGACATATAAAAATTGTTCAAAAGCCTTTGTTAAAGGCATTCCCATGCTGGTGCCTCATACTACTTTCCTTGTGGGTGCTGAAGGTGACCTTATTTAGCCCTCTGCCCTCAGAAAAGGCAAGTTCTAGCATGAAGATTGACACAATAACTCAGCAGGTCAGGCAGCATCTCTGGAGAAAAAGGATGGGTGACGTTTCAGGTCATGACCCTTTATCAGACAGTCTTCAGACCCGACCCGAAACGTCACCTATACTTTTTCGCCAGAGATGCTGCTTGATTTGCTGAGTTACTCCAACACTTTGTGTCTATCTTAAGTATAAACCAGCATCTGTATTTCCTTCCTACATATGTGTTAGCACTATGGACTGCTGTGTTCTTTATATAGCATTTGTTTACAGCCATCACCTTCGCAGAAGGTTTTGACAAGTGCAAGGAAGAGACGTAGAAACAAAGAATAGCAGATGCTGGTTTACACAAAAGGTCTGATGCTTCATTCTGAAGAAGTGTCTTGACCCAAAACATCACCTATCCATGTTCCCCAGAGATGCTGCCTGACCTGCTGTGTTACTCCATCAATTTGTATCCTTTTCTGCAAAGAAGGTACCACTGTTTTTTGTTCACCCCCCCCCCCCCCCCCCATTCATTTTTTTTCCAACATGAAATGAACATTTCTGTGCTTGAGGTTTCCTTTAACAAAAGACTAGTGTACAAAGAACACAAATTTGAGTGTAGGCGACTCAGCCTGTGAGCAAATAATTGTATTCAAGAATTGTATTCTTTTGCTCATTTCAGATTGCCTCATCACAACTATAAAACAATTTAGAGCATTCTCAGATAGAGATGTTCTTTGTAGGTAATAGCAAATGCTTTCTATTCAAGTAGATGTGTTTTTGAGAGAGATTTCAGAAGTTCTGAGATTATTCCGAAGCTAAATGATATTAAATTCCCTAGATGGAATGAGAATTTTGTAAAAAGATAGATAGGATGATTTCCCCCCCCCCCTCCAAGTGTGGTGTACAGTGCAGCATTGCCATCCACTGGAGTGGTGAGACTACTGGATAGGCAAGAAATGAACTGACAGATTAGTGCAGCAAACACAAAGATGATTAGGAGAAGGTCATTCAATTTACAAACATGGGGCCAGAGTTCTGCTTCCAAAGATTAATTGTAAGCACTTGGCAGAAGAGGGGGCGAAGGGTACACTGTTAAAGCAACTGAGCCAAACTTGAGATGATTCAGGGGGACGACTAACAAATAGCAATAGCTCAGATTTGACATTGCAAGTTCAGAGTGAGGCATTTGATTTTTTTTGGATTGGAGAGTGTACTTTGGAGTTTGAAACCTTTTCTAATTTATCATTTGAGCAGTACTGATTGAGAGCAAAACTAATTTCAGCTTTCAATAATTACTTAAAAAAAAAGCAGAACTGACTATATGTTTGAAGTCCTACAAATTGAAGACATGAAAAAGACACAAACTGCAGACTCGTCTAAAGATGATGTGAGACAGAGGGATAGGATGGATGTACAAAGTTTGCAAGAAAATATTTTTTGGCAAAACATTGATTCTACTTTTTAATCAGAATGCAATCTTAATTTCAAATTAGTTTCTCTATTTTACAGTTCATGAGTCATCTTTGAATCATTAAGTTTGAAAAATTAATTTATATCATGTAGATTTTTGCACAATTGTGTTAAAAATTGTATTAAATACAAATCTAATCTTAGGCTATACTGTTTTATAATTTGGCTTGATTATGGAATTGAAAAATTTCTCCCTTTCCATTTCTATCAAAGGCAAAAACATTTCTGCAGTTATACCTTTGCATACAAAGTTGTCCCTTTTACTAATTCCTGATAGTATTCAGCCAAAGTTAAAGCTAATACAAGCATCATTTGTATTCTGTCATATACTCCATTAGGTACATGCAACTAATAAAGTGGGCCAAAGACAAACAGATGACAGAAAGCTTAGGGGATATCACGCTGCCCATGCCTGTGATTTTAATTGAATATAATAATAATAATGGCTGATGTCCCTATTCAGTGTCCCACTAAATGCCATGATTTCGTTTTTCCACAGGCTTACTGAAGCAATTTCTGCTTTTTATTTGCATTGGGCATGATTATAAGGAAAAATGTGGAAGTGGCAAGGGAGAAGGTTTCAAAAAGATTGGGGAACTTATTTGGCTCTTAATAGGGAATATTACATTTCCAGAGATCTAACATTAAAAATATAAAGGGATATTGAATCCAGGACCAATGTCCATTACCTGCAGATAAAGAAATTAAGTGACATGTGTTCAGTATGTCTATCAATCTGGGGGCATTTTGCTCACTATCTATATTAATATAAAACTCTAATCTTGGATGTTTACGTATTTATTTGTTTGCTTGTGTATTTGATTGTGTCTTTTTCTGTAATCCACATCTCCTCGAAAACCCAACGCGCTAATGGTGAAATCTTTACATATTCCGGTAGATTTACCTCATGATGTTGAAAATCACCTCATGTGAAAATTTGATTAATTATTTATTGAGTTATTTCTTCAACTTGTTCACCTATCTGAGATCTTCTTGAAGCTAATGAGCTGATGCCATCACAATGGTTCTGCTCCTCACGGCCAGCCGCACAGAGTTTTCAACGCGCAGCCTCCTGACCACTCTTCCACGAGCTGCAAGTTACGCAACCCCACCCCCCCCCACGTAACTCACACTCGGCAGGCCGGCTGCTGCGCCCCGCTCTCCCCCCAGGGCTCTGGATTGAAGCCGCTGAACACGCAGTAATTTGGTAGGGCTTCAGAGGTTCCGCGAGGTCCAGAGAGGTCCCGGGAACAGTTAAGGCCCACCGCCCACTCACAGTCTGCCCTGTGCTGAGTTCAAATCCCCCCCCACTCCCCCCTCTTCCCCCCCCCCCCCCCAATTTTCCCTCTTCCCCCCCCTTCTCCCCCCTCCCTGGTTCTGGACTCCCCCCCCCCCCCCCCCCCATCATTGGGAATATGTTTCCTGCCTCTAGCTGGTCCAATCCCTTAATAATCTTATAAGTTTCAATAAGATCCCCTCTCATCCTTCTAAATTCCAGTGTATACAAGCCCAATTGCTCCATTCTCTCAACAAATGCCAGTCCCGCCATCCCGGCAATTAACCGTGCAAACCTACGCTGCACTCCCTCAATAGCAAGAATGTCCTTCTTCAAATTTGGAGACTAAAACTGTACACAATACAATTGGTCTCACCAGAGCCCTGTAGAACTGCAGAAGGACCTCTTTGCTCCTACAGGATACTCAACTCCTCGTGTTATGAAGGCCAAAATGCCATTAGCTTTCTTCAGTGCCTGCTGTACATGCCTGCTTGCTTTCAGTGACTGATGAACAAGTACCCCCCAGTTTTCGTTGAACTTCCCCTTTTCTTGAATTCAGAAACATGTTAAAGTAATTAAAATATTAACAACTGATAAGCCCAAACCAATGCAATCACCCAAGAGTTGTCAGCATAAAACATCAATGCTTACCTTAATTTCTTTCAGTTGCGGATCACACCTTGTTTAGGTCACTCAAGTGAATTCTCCATCCCAAGTGTTGGGTTCTGCTGCCGATGTGGCAATTCCTTGCTGGTCTCATTGAGAAGTCTGGCGCCAAAGTACAATTTTGAAAGATACCTCACAAATGAAAGAAACTTCAGAATTTGCTTTGGGGAACAGTCCGCAGTTGCAAGGACCAATGAGGCCCATCTTCTCATCACTCCAAGGGTAAATTTTGTTTCAAGTTGTCAATGAACATATTAATATTATCACACTATTATTCTGATCTCTTTCAGCCATTCTTCGCAAGTAACTCGATATTTTTGAAGCTTAATTTCTACCTTTAAAAAATATTGCGATTTTGTTTATCAATGCTTTAACCTGGGACTTACCGACATTATCGATGAAGAATCACTTAGTTTAAAAAGTAAAACCACAAAGCTGGTTCATTGACTAACTATCAGAAATAAAACGAGAAAGTACTCTGAAGCAAAACTTTGCATTTTTATCCATTGGAAGAGATCTACATGCTTTTGGTTGCATCAAATATTACTCAACCTTCCCATGCTTTGAACCCCACTGTAGACTTGGAAATTCGTACAACAACTTGGAACAAGGGAATTTTGTCAACTTTAAAAAAATTATTTATTTAGATTTTGTTTTTGTTCCTGATTAGATGAAGAACCATCAGTCTTCTACTCCAATATTTAAGCAACGTACAAACTGCAGTAAAGAGCAACTCAACACATTTAACAATATATACTTAATTTACTGGAATCTTGGGTTAAATTACAATACATAAATTTACTGCAATGGGTATATATACATAAGGCCAATATATTTGAAAGCACTTCATAGTTACTTTTCAAAATAGAACATGTAAAGACTGCTGTATTCCAAATTAATTTGAAGTATTATACTCAGTCATACTATCTAAAATGCAATATAGTTACTTATCAGCTGTACAATAAATTGTATTTGTTTAACTATTTTACTCTGGATTCTTTATCGCCCAGTTGTACTCTTCTAAACAATAGCTTGGATTAAAAATAATTACTGTTAATATGAAAACTGAAATGCAATTACTCAGCACAAAGGTGCAATATTCCAAGGCAAATCACATGACAAAATATTAAAAACATGCCAATATTATTAGCGTCTCGTAAATTTTTGCTGGACACAATACAGTTTTACTTTCACCTTGAAACCAGTGGTTGTTTTTGGAGGACACGGAGCGCTGGAGTAGCTCAGCAGGTCAGGCAGCATCTCGGCTGTTGTTTAACACTTAAATAAAATTTGCCTTCATTGAGCTGAACTACTTTTTTAGATATTTTAATGCATTGGTAGCATTATATAATAATCTGCTGTGGCTTCCTGTTAATTGATTTGTAAATATTGGGAAAAGTGCACAAAACAACTCAGCTTGCAGTGCATGGATCTGGAATGGGAAATTCCATTCCATTGAATGGGAAATAGACATCAACTATTCATAACATTACAAAAGAAATGGCATATTTCTGATCACAGCTGGATTCTTGCAAATAAATTAAATATTCAAAACGTTAATAGATGAAAATTAACATTTTACATTTACACACAACGCAGGTAGTATACTTGGATCATGCATCATAATTTACTTTAAAATTTTGACTAATGTGTATATTTTAGTGGGCAAAGTTTTTTGTTGTAGTGTTGTGAACTTGCCATAGTGTTTCATACTTTTAAAGTTGCAAAACTAACTTCAAGGAAGCTTGGTGTGCAGTCAACATATGAAGAGTTATGCAAAACTGAAAACGAGATTTACCCTAATGCAAAATGTGATTGACCAACAAATTTCAAATATTAATTATTCCTTTAAATTCTGAAGCCATGTTCAAACATTGTAATATCATTTGAAAGATTAATTGAGGAGATATACACTTATACATTGTAAAAAGTATAAAATAGCACTGTTCAGACAATTTTACCATTTGTCTCACAAACATTTTAATACAATCAAAACTATTTAAAGGTAGTGTCGCAATGGTAATTTACATGAATTATCTTTGTACCAAAGCATTTTTACATCATATACAGCAAATGACAGCAAGCATCAAGGAGCACGTAAAAATAATTACACACCATTTACATTGGCTTCACACCTGTAAAGTTTATTACCAGAACACTACAAAACACATATTCCCAGTACCCTCCAATAAAAGGCTTCCTAAATGCAATGCTGCATAGCTAAACATTTACAATTGGTAAAACTAGCCGTATACTGAATATTTCTTCAATACAAGATAGAAATATGGTACACTGCTTAGCAATAAGGGATCGAAGATTTAAAAAATGTGGATATTAATTGGTTCTGTAACCTGCAATTATGATGTATAATACAGAACGGGTCTCATGTACACTGGCATATATAACAATAATGGTTAATATGATTGACCCAGATTTAATCAACCACTGCCAATAGTGATTGAATGGTATTTTGTTGCAATTTGCAAGATTGGGTGCTGTTACGATGTGATGTAATACCTTTGTTTTAATGCACAATTAAATAAAAGCCAACTCAGCCCTTAAACTAATTGACTTTGATGGTATAAGTGTGTAGGTATAGATTACAATTGCTCTTGCAAATGCTTTAAGGACATCTGGTCACTAATCACAACCATTCCTATTGCCAGAGTACATGGTCAACTTGAGATCAAAAGAAAACTTCAGATATTTGTTTGTTTGTTTATTCCAATGCTGAGGATACAGGTTCAAATTAAACATAGATATATCAAGTTCCCAAACCCTATTCCCAAATTAGTGTAAGCTTGATAACTGGCAGGTTGGTAGGAAACTTGAGGACAAAAATTAAGTTAAAGGGCCAGAAGAATGTTTTGTTTTAATGTGGTGATATATTTGAATAAGGGCAAAATAGATGATCAAACTAGATTCAATAGGGCTGTTCTAAATATAAATCTTTATATATTTAAAAACAAGCATCTTTCAGAGCTCGGAGGAAATTGAGGGGGATTGGGAAAAAGACAAATAGCATTTGTCGTAACAAAATCAATATGCACATTTTAAACTAATCAATAGTTTGTAACAATAAAGGAGTTTTAACAGCATCAGGATCTCAGAGTGCTTCACAACCATTGAAGAAATTATTGAAAAATGTTCATTGTAACGTGGGAGATTAAGTGGTCAGTATTGTGCACACCAATCCCAGAAATAACAATTAAATAAATCACTTGATCATTTCCTTGTGTTGGTTGAATGATAAGTGTTGCCAGGACACTGGTTAAAAACCTAATCAACTCACCTTCAGATAGTGCCTTGGGAATAGTTTAAGGCTGCCTGAGGGGGCAGATGAGCATTGAAATTATATTACAGATTAAAATCTTTCCAATTATAATTGAATGCTTGCAAGCTGGTGTCATTCCTTTTCCATGATTAGAACTAATAACAGCATAACTTTGAGAAGACCTCCACAAATCACACTTGGACAGGTTCATGGAGACTTCAGTATCTTAACAATTCGTTGCTTACAATTCTCATTACTGCCAACTCCAAATACACAGCACACTTGTCCAGTGGACATTATCGAAGTCGCAGAGGCTGTGTGTGATTGTCTGCTTAATTTTGTTAAATGATTTAGAATTTAGAGATACAGCACTGAAATGGGCTCTTCGGCTCCACCGAGTCCGCTCCGAACAGCGATCACCCCGTATACCAGCCCTATTCTACACACTCGGGACAATTTGTTTCAGAATTGTATGTAATAATATTGAGGTTCTTAATGATTGCTTTTTCATGCATTGCTGCAAAATGTCTAAAGATGCAACATTGAATGAGGCAGAGGCATTTGTTGAGAGGATTTGGGTGTATTAAGGATATCCTGAAACAGAACTGTCCACAGTGTGGGAGCTGTATTAGTTAACAAGTAACAGTAGATAAAAAATGAATCGGGTCTCTTCAGGGCGTGGTCAAAGTAGGGAAAGGACAGAATCATAAAGAGTAACAGGCAGAGGATTAAAAATCATGGTGACACTGATTACTCTCAAACAAGAAGCAGCAAAAAAAATGGAGTCAAGTTCTTACACAGGATGCCACATTCAAATTTAAACAAAACACCAGGATCACTGCTGAAGCCATACCAGATATGAAAGTAAGAGTTAAGAAAACATTATAATGGTTATGGTCACAACATATTAAAGCTTCAAGATTAGGTTAAAGTGTGAGATAAGCAGCAATCTTTAACAGCAAAAATTAACAGCAATCAGAATATAAGGTTTTATTAAGATATTGATGAATTGGAATGAAGAGTTACAGTTTATCTACATCCCACTTTTATTATCAAACTGTGCATTGTTAAGATAGATGAACCTGCAGCATTGGTTTAGTATTGTCAAATGTACTGAGATGCAGTGGAAAGCTTTGTTTGCATGCTATCCAGTCAAATCGGACTCTATATGAGTATAATCATATACAAGTAAATGAGTGAAACTATTGTATGTTCATCCCTTTCTGGGTTTCAGACACCATCTCACAACTTTCAGGTCTCTGAAAAGTCTGGTCTTGGCGTACTAGTACATAAGCAAAGATTTTCACTGTCTCTGTGTGCACATGACAACAATAAAACGACACCCAAGCTGCTGTTGTTTCTCTTCCTATGATGGTTCATCAATTTAAGCAGAATTGTTAACAATACCTGCGGTAAATAGATACAAATTATTGAGAAACAACAAGAAAGCAAATTAGAAAAAACAAAATTTTGAAATCAGGAACTGCGTCAGCATTCTCAATAATGCAGCATAGTATTGCAGCAGGTAGAGCGCCAGAGACAGAGGTTCAATCCTGACATCGGGTGCTGTCTGTGTGGTGTTTGTACGTTCTACATCTATGGATTCCCTTCCTGTGCTCTGGCCTCCTCTCATCCCGGAGGCTTGTAGGTTAATTAGCCTCTGTAAATTGCCCCAATTCTGTCGGGAGTGGATGAGAAAGTGGGATAGCATAGAACTAGAAAGGGTGATCAATGGTCGGCGTGGGCTCAGTGGACCGAAATGTCTGTTTCCATGCTCTCGCTAAACTAAACTAATATAAAGCCGCCAAAAATGCACTAACACCAAGTAGAGTCCCTCGCACAAAATAAATATTTTGATGACTACAAGTCTGAGCCTGCCTCCACCATTCTGTGGAATGCTCTGCCTCAGAGGGCAGTGGAGGCAGGTTCTCTGGATGCTCTTTCAAGAGAGAGCTAGATAGGGCTGTTAAAAATAGCGGAGTTAGGGGATATGGGGAGAAGGCAGGAATGGGGTACTGATTGGGGATGATCAACCATGATCGCATTGAATGGCGGTGCTGGCTCGAAGGGCCGAATGGCCTACTCCTGCACCTATTGTCTATTGCCTATTGTCATCCAATAAAATTGCCCTCTCTCTCCCCCAACCCCTTGCTGCCTGTCTTCTGTATTTTTCACACAAGTGCGGTTAACAGCTGGTTGCACAGCTGGCAAATCCCAACGCCTGAGATGTCACTTGAACGGCACTGAAATTCACAAAGTCTGTTCTCAGCGATCACGATGGCTGGGTGACCTCTGATGCTGCAGTGAGCAGCATGCTGTGAAACCTGGTACTTGCAACAACCCAGTGGCAGAGCAGCTGAGCTTCAACACGACTTTGACATCTAGGTAATGAGCAGTCCAGGCATGAGAGCAAAACTAAAGGTCATCCTGCATGTCTCCGCATCAACAGCCATGAAAACCCCAAGGTTGCTAATGCACTGTTCCTCAGACAGTCCAGGTGGGATGCGATATCTCTGGATGTGCAGCTGGTCACAGATCGGTATCAATTTTTGCCTGCCTATGGTTCCTGTCCCACCAACCAACTCTGGAGAGAAGGAATGGGTGACGTTTCAGGTCGAGACTCTTCTTCAGACTTCCTCGACCTGAAATGTCATCCACTCGTTCTCTCCAGAGATGCTGCCTGTCTTGCTGAGTTATTCCAGCATTTTGTGTCCATCTTCGGTATAAGCCAGCACCTGCAGTTCCTTCCTACACAACTATAGTAAAGTGCTGACAACAGGCTCACCACAGAGGAACACGTAACATGAGAACCTCAGCAGCAAAAATCTCAGGAAAAAACAGTCCCTGGTAAGCAAAATGTCATTGTTTCAATGTGTTTCAGTAGCTTGCAGTCAGTTTTGAAACTGCCCAGCAAGAATAACAATAACACAGATCATACAATGTCAGCAGCTGGTTGAGCTGCTGCCTCACAGTGCCAGTGACCTGGCTTTGATCCTGACCTCAGATGTTGTGTGTGTGTGTGTGTGTGTGTGCGTGTGCGTGTGTGTGGAGTTTGCACTTGGGTTTCCTCCAGGTGATCCATTTTCCCCAACATCTCAAAGACGTGTGCGTTTGTGGATTAATTGGCCTCTGTAAATTTGTTAGTGTGTAGGTTAGTGGAGGAGAACGTGAGATAACATAGAACTAGTACAAATAGGTAATTGAGGACTCGGTAGTCTGTTTCCATGCTGCATATTTCAGTTAGTTAGCAGAACATCCCTTTAAATAGCAAGCCATCATAATGAGCTCTTGCTTGAACGGAAACTACACTTGTGTGGCCTTTTGAGGTCCAATTTATGTTGAGGGCAAAAGCATAACATGAACGTCATACACAAATTGATGCCATTGCCAGACCCCCAAGAAAGCAAGACATGTTAGTCTTAACGAAGTAAAATTTGATGTTCAACGTACATTAAGCAATGCTTAAGGAAATGCAGTCATAGAATGTTCAATTCATTTAATTATAATGCCTAAAGATGTATGCAAAGATAATAAAGTATACTGCAGATAAAGATATTTTAAATTATAACATGCTGGGAACGTAACTTCTGGTCCAGCCATATCCAAAGTATTAGAGGCAAATTGATAGCTAGTTCATAACAATCATAATTCTGTATATCTAAGGAGGCATTGAGTTGGGGTGATATAAATGAATGGTAAAGGATTTCAATGGACCAGGGAGGAAATTATATAAAAAATATGAAGCCTATATTAGTCGAGCCTTAAAAGTGGCTAACCCACTTTGGCAAGTTTATTTAATCTAATACATTGAATGTCAACAGTGCCAAATTGTTGATAAAAGTTTTAAGGATAAAACATGGTATTACTATTCAATTAACAAATCAAGACATTCAATAAAACTAAATCTGCTCATAACAAATAATTAGAAATAAAATGGGAAATAAATGTGTTGTGAATATAATGGTGGCCTTTTTGGAGGGAGTAAATCCTAATATTATTTTCAACACCATCTTGACATTAGCCTCGAATGAATTTCCTACACAGTTTCAATTTTATATTTCCTTACTAATTGTTGTACTCTTTATCTTTGCACTGTGGACTTGATTGTATTCATGTATAGTCTTCTTCATACCTGAATAGCACGCAAATGAAAGCTTGGTACACGTAACAATAATAATAATGATAGTAATATTAATAATGTACACTCTGGAGTTTAGGATGAGATGGGGTCTTATTGAAACATATAAGATTATTAAGGGTTTGGACACACTAGAGGCAGGGAACATGTTCCCGATCTTCGGGGAGTCCAGAACCAGGGGCCACAGTTTAAGAATAAGGGGTAAACCATTTAGAACGGAGATGGGGAAACACTTTTTCTCACAGTGTTGTGAGTCTGTGGAATTTTCTGCCTTAGAGGGCAGTGGAGGCCGGTTCTCTGCATACTTTCAAGAGAGAGCTAGATAGGGCTCTTAAAGATAGCTGTGTTATGGGATATGGGGATAAGGCAGGAACGGGGTACTGATTGAGGATGATCAGCCATTGAATGGTGGTGCTGGCTCGAAGGGCCGAATGGCCTACTCCTGTACCTATTGTCTATTGTCTATTGTCTAATAATAATAATAATAAACCAAATAAATAAACTGTATACATTGTTTCTATTATATATCTACGGAATCTTGAGGGCAATTCCAACCTAGTTACAGTTTATTATTTTACCAACATTGAAGAGATTACATCTATGGTCTTCCTTTCTTGCTCTGTGCTAAAAAATGTGGTCTAATTATCCAATGAACCACAGGGCCAAACAGTAATTATTTTGAAGCCCTTTCTGGAATTAGTGAACATAATACAAAATCCATTTCCATCATCAATGTCCATTCACAAAAGTAGCAAATCTACATAGAAGCCTTAATGCATTGAAAATAGATTGATCTTGTTTAAGCTGAAGCGAGTTGCCGCTTAACGACACTTCAGTTGCATCTGAATATGTTTTCCCTTAAAATTGATGTTCACAATTGGTCAGTAATGTATTGAAGCTACCTCAGCACTCTGCCTCTGACACCACAAAAATCATTGGCTCTTGCTTGCCCATTTCCGCCATGATCATCGCAAGATGGTTCAGGTTGCCATGATGCAAATGCTGAGCTTCCCATAAGTCCAGAATCACAGAGGTAGGACTAGCTTTAGAGGCAAAATAATTGAGATACCTGTTAAAATACAAAAAAACAGATATGCTTCAGAATAGTTTTATTTTCTAATTCATGAGCTTCTTAATTCAGAAAGTTATTTACCTTCGTAATAAGGTTAATATATTTTATCTTTCGTGGCTTTGATGTCTAATAATTTTATCAGGCCAAATGTTACATTAAGCAGTGTCAAGTACGATATGCATGCTGCCGGATTTTACACTCCCTCTCACTCCATGCATACTTCCACGTACCATATCCCCATTTAATGCTCACAGAGCAACAGTGAGACTTCATTTGCAACCACGTGGCAAGCAGTGCAGGGCAAAGAGCGGACTGACAATATTTATCAGATGGTAGCGATAGTGATAAGGGTGGAGCCTCACTTCCTGATATAACTCTAAACGCTTTGTAACATCTTTATAGAATCGATGACATTATGAGATATTTAAAAATCATTAACTTAGTTATGAATAAGTTGAAGGACATCAAAGTTTTAGCATTCAAAATATTAAAAGTTAATATCAATGAAAACTTTAGGAAATAATTAAAAACATTACAATTAATTAAAATAAATGACTGAACGTACCTTTTCCCATCTACTCCACAGGGCTTTGAATCCCATTCAAATCAATGGGATCACTGTTCCTGAGCCACTTCTGGGGTTCGTAGAGAGACATAATATAAGGGGAATCAAAGCACAATCGGGTTCCATCATTGGACGCCCCAGTGAGTGCATTGGTGGATCTCCCGGTTGCCAATCACATTAATTCTCCTTCCCATTCCCACACAGACATTTGTGTCCTAGGTCTCCTCCATTGTCAGAGTGAGGCTAAATGCAAATTGAAGGAACAGCATCTCATATATCACACAGGCAGCTTACAGCCCTGTGGTATGAATATTGATTTCTCAAACTTTAGGTAGCCCCGGCATTCCATCTCTCTCTCTATACCTCCCCCATCCAAGTCTCACTAGCTTCTCGTTTTCACCTAACAAACAGCTAACAATTGGGCCCGTTTCCTTTATCATCGTTACTTTTTTGCATATCTTTCATTCATTGTTCTTCATCTCGCAACATCAACTCCTATATCTCTTGTTTCCCGCATCCGTAACAAGACTGATTAAGGGTCTCAACCCGAAACGTCACCCATTCCTTCTGTCCAGATATGCTGCCTGTCCTGCTGAGTTACTCCAGCTTTTTGTGTCTATCTTTGAGCACATTGGTGAAGCAGAATGATAGCAACTCAGTGCAAACCCAGTCAAAAGATCGATCGTGTCTCATGAACGTATTTTCATAAATGCAACTTTATTGGCTTTAACCGCCACATGTTCCAACATCTTGTTCTGGAAGACACGGTTCCTTTATCCCCAAACAGCAAATTCGGCGACGGTTTGGCGCTGGCTTTGCACAACCCCGCATATTTGGGGTTGAGCGTGGGACGGATCGTGCTCTTCCTGAAACATATTGTGCGTTGCAGAACAGGGCTAATGCGTCCTGTTGCTCCTCCGTCGTGTCTGTGCTATCAATGGACCTGGAAAATGCAGTGATTCCTGCGGTTAGCAGTTTTAGAATTTTCTGCATTCTTAATTCTTGTGCCTTGATGCCAGGGCTTATGTTCCCCCAAATGGGGTGTTGACAGTAGGCACATTCAGTGACCCGCAGTTCTCCGGGGCCAGATATTTAGCTGTAGTCTCGGTTATTACCTGCTCCTGTAGCTGGTGCGTAGTCACGTAATTAATACTTGCTGCTAACCGCGGCTGAAGTGGCTGCCCTCTCTGCGATGGCTGTGCAAATTTGGACACCATCCCCAGAAGTTCCTCTTCTTGCATCCCCTGCAATTTTGGGTCTTCTGTCAACCCCTCTTCAAAGTCAGCCCAGCCCTGACTTCTGGCACCCCCCTCCGAGGAGGGAGAGACATTGGACAGTCCTGGATAGGGTAGTCGTGGGCCTGTGATGCGCTCCACGGGGACCAAGCTCCTGCTGGAGTAGGTCCCTCTGGAGCAGTTGCTCCATCATCCGCTCCATGCGGGCAATGCGATCGCCGTCACTGTCTGCGAATGGCACGTCGTCATCCCCGGACTCAGCTGACTCAATGGGGCTGTGACCGCCAGTCCGTGGTAGTCTTCCAGACTGTCGCGGTGGAGAGTCGGGGCCTGCCATATCAACGGGGCTACGTGGCTTCCGCACGGATCTGCCGCCAGTCCGCGGTCTTCCAGACTGTCGCGGTGGAAAGTCGGTGCCTGCCGTATCAACGGGGCTATGCGACTTCCGCGCGGATCTGCCACCAGTCTGCGGTCTTCCGGACTGTAGTGGTGGAAGGTTGGTGCCTGCTGTATCAACGGGGCTACTCGACTTCCATGCAGTTCTACCGCCAGTCCGCAGTCTTTCAGACTGTCGCAGTGGAGCGTCGGTGCCTGCCGTATCAACGGGGCTACCCGATTCCCGCGCGGTTCTACCGCCAGTCCGCAGTCTTCCGGACTGGAGCGGTGGAGAGTCGGGGCCTGCCGATAGAACGGGGCTGCCCGACTGTAGTCTTCCGGACTGTAGCGGAACGGGGGCTGCCGTATATTCAACGGCCAGCTCCGGGGAATTTGGCCGCTGAACTTTCTCCGTGGCGTGCCTGGAAGCAGCCCTTTTCTTGCTTCGAGCCTTCTCCATACTCGGCTCTGGGTGCTCTGTAATAGAAGATTTTGGAAAACACAGAGCACCAAAGCAACTCAAGGTTAGCAAAACTTACCTGGAGGGTCTGTTTAAAGTTGCCGATAGAGGAGCTGTGCTCCTCCCAGCTTGTCAGTTACAATGCGAGCGACGATACGTCGCGCTTGCGTGCTGGCGGGGTCTTCACGAAGTCACTCACGTGACTCCGAAGTAAAACTAAACATCAATGGGATTTAAATGAGAAGTCATTAGGAAGCAAAAAATACAATGATACTTCAAAATCAGAAAGATGCACATGCCTGGATTCATTGGCAGCTTAAGATACAACAATTATTCTAATCAAGCAGCAGTCATGGGTATTTTAAATTGCCAAGCAGAACCTTGTTTTAGAGAAGTTGCTGAATTAACATTGAATAGGTTGGATTAAAAATATTTTAATATAAGTTCTAGAAAGACGATATTATTGGCGTAAACTGGACTGCAACACTATCTTACGATTCTAAATGTCACAGTTAGATTCTCATTAGTGGCACTTCAGCTTATTAATAGTAGTCTTTTCTTTTGGATTCCATTGATAAAATCAAAGTATTTCAGAAGACAATACACAAACAGTCCTATGGGTTGGAGCGCAGGAGGAAGAATCACTTTATAAGCATATTTGTATAACATAAAATAGAAGCGTGGTTTGGATATTATGTATTGTGTAGTGTTTTGGGCTCTCCAGAATAATCATGGGATGTAAATTCAAATAAAAAATAAAATCGTAATAGTTTGATTTGATGCATTGAGTTACTAAGGAGGAGTGAATAAATACATGCAAACCATCTTTCTGCTTATAATCACTGGTTTAGCTTGGGATAATTGGTGTAATGCAGATGGTTTTTATATATCCAGCTGTTCCCATCCTCCCCTCCTGCATCAGTTTTTCCTGATGTCATCTTAATATTCCCCATGTTTAAAATAAAATTCAGATATAAAAATGACTGCTAAAGGCATAAGACCGAAGTTCTTATCGGTTTCGAAAGCACAAGGCTGATTACTTTACGTTTAGTTGCTTGATGCGAAGAGGACTTTATTTTTAAGCCATCGGGTTATTGTAACTCTCAAACCAGACAAGGCTACTGAAATAAAGAGGTACTTTTGAAAAGAAACGGAAGCATTGAGAATAAAACATGCACACACACAAACTACCATGAGTTTAAATTTTAATAACTAGTACAGATAAAATTACAAGGAAAAATTTGCATATATATATAAATTCATTCAAACTTACCGGTCCAATTTCAATTTATATGCCAGCATTCTCCAGTCACTTCCTCTTGAACTTGGAATATCCAGGCTGCTGCAAATCTTCTGCCTGATCAGATAAGGGATTTTGAAAGCACAAGGTCCTGCTAAAGATGTGCCACAGTTATTTGGCTCCTTAAACTGAAAGTCAGTTTGCCTTGTATCCTTTTAGAAATAAAAAAAATACAATTTTAGTGCACCATTTTACAATGGATGTCAGCTATGCAAAGAGCACACCACCACAGTTGAAATTTGTAGGTCAAACACAATGAAAATCTTTGGTCATTTCTTCTCTTTCTTCTCGTGGTATTTTGAATTTAAATCATTTTTAACATTTTCAGTTTTTATGTGCTAGGTTCAATTCTGTCACATCTTTATTTTCAATTTTTGCTCTTCACATTTCTATTGGATTTTTTTAAATGGGGGAAATTACCAATTTTACATTTACTGAATTTTGTGCGGAAAATGCTTAAGCAACATTTTACATTATCTTCGTAACAAAATATTATCAAAAATAAATTATTCAGTCGCAATAAATGATCGTTCTGTAAAACTTCCTGACCTATTGTTTACAACAATGCACATTAGGTTACTCAATTTCGGCAGTATTGCTTATGTTACCTGAATGCAAAGATAAGATGCATTATTCAAGACTCATTTTCTGCAGCCAATAGTTACTTAAGGGTTATCAAAAGCAAAATCAGCAAAAACAATATAGGATAATGTTAAAAGTAACATTTCATGATATTAGGAAGCAATCACCAGATATATATTTGATGGAGGGTTACACAAAAGCTGGAGAAACTCAGCGGGTGCAGCAGCATCCAAGCAGCGAAGGAGATAGGCGACGTTTCGGGTCGAGACCCTTCTTCAGACCGTTGTTAATGGTAACATAATCAATCATTAATTTACCATACAATTCTTTTCAATAATAACCATATCCAGTTAAAAAATAGGGAATAACATTCCACACTCATAGCATCCGGTAGCACACAATCAGGCCTTTGGCCCATCACATCCATGTTGATCATCAAGTACTTATCTGCATTAATCCTGTTAACCATCAATTGATCTGGAGCCTATTATGTCCATGATTAAAGTGCTTGTTCATATGCTTCTTAAATGTTATCAAAGTGCCTGTCTTTCTAAATTGCACCTCAAGGAGAAAATATGCTCCCCGAGATCCCTGTTATCAGTGTCATTATTATCCCCCCCCCCCCCCCCCTCCTATTTTACAAGAGAAATTGGCAATGGGAACAAAACTGGCTTTACCAGATTCAGCACCGGATGGCGCCAACAATGGCTGCCTCGCCAACGGTCAGCCTGTCCTTTCCATCTTTGTGTTTAAATTGTATGTGTTAAATGTATGGTTTAAGTATTATTTGGCTTGTGTTATGTGGGGGGTGGGGGGAAACTTTTTCTAATCTCTTTCCTCGACGGAGATGCAATTTTTTTCCCTATCATATCTCCGTCCGCACTGTGGTCTAACATTGAGGAGTTGGCGCCCTTTGCTGGAGATGGACCAGGAGCTCCATCGCAGGTGCCTGCGGACGTAACATCGTGGAGACCACGATCCCTTTGCCAGGGGTCGACCTTGGACTTAACATCACGGAGCTTGCGGTCTCTGGTCAGAGATCAACTTCGGGAACTCCAAGCCACATGATATTCGACCGCCCTGACGTGGGAGTTTCGATCACCCCGGTGCAGGAGTTTCGATTGCCCCGGTGCGGGGGCTTCGACCGCCACATGCCGGAGCTTCGATGGATGGTTCGATTGCCCCTACCGCGGGAAAACCCCTCATGTCATGCCCTCTTGTTTGAATCTTTCCTACCCTCAATGGGAAAAGCTTATCCACGTCAACTCTGTCTATCCCTTTCATCATTTTAAAGGGAATTTTTTGCCTCCCATCACAGTGCAGCATGTGGGGTATCTGCTGTGGTGGATGTTTATGTTAACCTTTATGTAGTTGTGTGTCTTGTTGCTTTTTTGCATATGGCTATATGGTAATTTGCATATAACTGTACCTTAATTGGTACATGTGACAAAAAAAGACCTTTGAAACCTTTGAACATACATTCCGTCTATAAATTCCACAAAAAAAGGCCAACACATTGATGTGCAGTACAGAAAATAGAAGACTATTTAGATTTTGCACCGTACCAATAAACCATTTGAGTTGTTGGCTTGCTGGAGCAAACATCAGCAGAGTCCAAGGTCTTGGTAATTTTGAAAAAGTTACTGTACAAGATGCCCCTAAGTCTGCTGTGGGATACCCAAATCCAAATTCACCTTTCAGGATTCGGCCAGATCCAGAATAGAGAATGTGCATCATTGTTTGGCATGGTGAGGTGCTAGAAGATAGGAAGGTAGTTTATATTGCAGTATTTTTTCAGGAGGGCTGCAAAGAAAACCTTGCAAACTATAAACCAGTAGGCCTGACACTATGGTAAATAAGTTGCTAAAAGTGATTCTTTCGGATAAGATGTCTGATATAAGATACAAGGTATAAGATGTACATGCATTTTGAAAGGCAGAAATTGATAAGAGGAGGCTAGCATGAATTCTTGTTTGAAGATCATGTCTCACATATGTTATTAAGTAGGTTAGGAGGAGGTGTTGTGGAGATTAGGGTGTTGAAGGCTAAACCATGAATTTAGGTGAATTGAGAATATGGAACCTTCAAAGAGGGAGTATGATTATGATGCAATATAGTATATTTGGTGATGAGATGAATGTGAATGAGATCAATGATAAAATTGGTGATAAAAAAAAACATATAAAAGTAATGTGCATTTGAATACCATTCTCATCTTAAAGCATAACTAAACTGGACATGGCAAGATGGTGATGAGATAGTTATCACATTCATTAAAACTACCAAGGCTGGCTTGTGAACGTAGCATTTCCTGATACTTTTGGCCATTTAACTGTTTAATCCCATTTTACTGAAGCAGACATCGATGTCATCTCATTCCACCAATTAAACCAAATAACCCTTTGTACAGAGAATTACTCTCAATGTGCAGTCAGATGATTAGTTACTGCAATGCAGATCAACTATTAAGATGAAAGTTAAACTTTGCATAGATTGTACCGAATTTAAAAGAGATCTTATTTTTTGCAATGAGCTTCAATTTAAAAATGTTTTACTTGTAAATACAAATATGTTTTAAGCATTTAAATGGAACCATTAAACTATGAAGAAATATGGATAGAATGACCAAAAAGGATAAACAGTGGCAAGTGCAGTGGCAAATGGATTGATGCTTTAGTAAAGGGCCTGTCCCGCCAGCATCTGACTCCATGCGATGAGCGTGATCAAACTAGAAGCGGGAGCCGCGCGGAGGTTGGGTAATTCCTGTACAGGGCCGTTCCCAACAGCATGCACCTGCATGCGACAAGCGCGGCCAAACTGGCAGTGAGGGCTGCGCCGAGTTCAGGTGAGTGGCGCAACGCGGTGCAAAGTGAGGCGAACTTGGAGCGAAGTCTTAAAGGTAAGTTCGCCAGGACAGAGACGGGCACACAGAGAGGGGCACAGAGGTACACACAGAGAGGGTCACGGAGGCATCTACAGAGAGGGTCATGGAGGCACGTCGTCGAGGCGGTGTGTAATGCGTCGAGGCGACTGCGAGCTGACAAGCTGTTGCCGCGTGGAATTTTTGAACATGGTCAGTTTTTCGAAGCCCCGCGCGATGTCGGGACAAACTCCGCACAATTCCACACGACTCCGACGATCGAAGTGGGACCGGCCCCGCAACGCCGGACGGCTCAAGCGACCATGTTAGGTCGTGCTCATCGCATAGAGTTGCATGCTGGTGGGACAGGCCCTGAAAAATAAAGTCAATCACTTTGGACATTCTGAACTGTGGTGAGTGGAATTGCAATAGTAAGTGTTGTATTTCCTACAAACCCAATTCATTCTTAAGGGGCTGTCCCACTGTGGCGACCTAATTGGTGAGGTTAGAAGACTCATACTCACAGCATGGTCGACACAAGGGTCTAGGAGGTCTTTGGAACTCTCCTTCATGCTCGAGAGTAGTCCCCGTGTACTCGAGGCCTCAGCTGAAAAATGCCCGCGAGTAAAAAAAGGTCACCGTAGAAAAAATCTATATATTTTTTTACTTTAATCAAGTAGGTCGTAGTAGGTCGGCATGTTATTCGTAGTTAATTGAGGGTAATCAAAGGCAATCGAAGGTAGTCGTAGATAGTCTTCAACACAGTGGAAGGGAGGTCGAAGGAGATCGAAGGAGGTCGTCTTCACTCATCACTATTCGGTGTCCAATTTTCCCGAAGCTAGTCGAAGCAAGTCTTCAACATAGTCGAAGGAGGTTGAAGAAGGTCTTCAACATGACACTTTTTAAAACTCTCCTAAACTCTTCTAAACTTTCCAATTAGGTCTCCGCAGTGGGACAGCCCCTTAAGAATGAATTGGGTTTGTAGGAAATACAACATGGAATTCATAGATATGTGGGAACAGATGGAGTTGGTTTCTTTTAATTAGCTATGATTTCATTCAACGATTGAACATGAGGGAGAGATTAAATGGTCTCCTCAGGTTTCTGTGTTCTGAAGGACGACTTTGGTTTGTTTAAACGAGTGCTTCAAGTCTGAATTGCATGCAGCAGTTAATTAGTGTGAGTTTATGCTGCAAATTCCAAATAATACTCCACTTCCACTTTCTAAACATTTATACTGTTGTGCACATTTTGTCCAATAAATATTTCTGAGAGTTCCTCAAGAGCTATATACTTTGAGCACGTGTTTCTTATTTTTTCATGCAGCTCAATTCTATTCAGAATCAGAATACCGTTTATTGTCATTTGAACCTAAGTTCAAACAAAATTAACTTTCTGCAGTCACACAAACATGAAAAACCTAGACACACAAATAACGCAATTTAAACAAACATCCATCAGAGTGAATCTACAAACCCCTCCTCACTGTGATGGAAGGCAAAGTCTTATCTCACCCCTGTTGTTTATTCTTCTCCCGATGTTAAGTCCCCCGGCGGGCGATGGTATGTCCCGCGGCTGTTTAGGCCACTCCGGGCGATGTAAGGCCCTGCTCCGGGCCTTGATGTTGAAGCCCCTGGCGGGCGATGGTAAGTCCAGTGGCTGCTAAAGCCACGGCAGGCGATGTAAGGCCCCACTCCGGGACGTTTTAAATCTGCAATTCGGGCAGGAGAAGTTGCCGTTGCGGGAGCTCCAAAAAGCGGTCTCCCACCAGGGACCTGCGAACTCCCTGGTGGGAGACCACCTGGTGGGAGACCACTCCAGCTGCAGGCCCATCCACAGGGCCTGCAGCCGGAGCCTCCGAAGCTCTGAAGTCGGGTCGCAGCCGCTCGCCACCACAGCTCTGCACGCTCCGAAGTCGGACAGCTCCGCGATGGTGAGTCCGCAGGCTCTGCGACTGGAGCCCCAGGTCGATTCCGGTCGGAGGCCGTTCCACAGTGCTAGGCCCCAACGACAACGGAGACCTGACAGAGAATGGTCAGGGTCCCCGTACAGGGAAGAGATTTAAAAGTTTCCACCCCCCCCCCCCCCATGTACACAGCTAAAAATAATATATAAACTACAACCAAAACCTACACTTAACAGGACAAAAAGAAAAAAAAGACAGCTGGACTGTAAGGCGCCGCCATCTTGCAAACCATTTTCAGTCTGAAGAAGGGTCTCGACCCAAAACGTCACCTATTCCTTCGTTTCGTGGATGCTGCCTCACCCACTGAGTTTCTCAACCATTTTTGTCTATCTTCTAGTATTTTTAACTGTTATAACCATATAACAATTACAGCACGGAAACAGGCCCTCTCGGCACTTCCAGTCCGTGGCGACCATTTATTTTCCCCTAGTCCCATCTACCTGCACTCAGACCATATCCCTCAATTCCCTTCACGTCCATATACCTATCCACTTTACTTTTAAATGTTAAAATCGATCCTGCCTCCACCACTTCTGCTGGAAGCTCATTCCACACAGCCACCACTCTCTGAGTAAAGAAGTTCCCCCTCATGTTACCCCTAAACTTCTGTCCCTTAATTCTCATGTCATGCCCTCTTGTTTGAATCTTTCCTACCCTCAATGGGAAAAGCTTATCCACGTCAACTCTGTCTATCCCTTTCATCATTTTAAAGACCTCAATCAAGTCCCCCCTTAACCTTCTGCGCTCCAAAGAATAAAAACCTAACTTGTTCAACCTTTCTCTGTAACTTAGTTGCTGGAACCAAGGCAACATTTTAATAAATCTCCTCTATACTCTATTTTGTTGACATCCTTCCTATAATTAGGCAACCAAAATTGTACACCATACTCCAGAATTGGTCTTACCAATGCCTTGTACAATTTTAACATTACTTCCCTACTCCTATATTCAATGCTCTGATTTATAAAGGCCAGCACACCAAAAGCTTTCTTTACCACCCTATCTACATGCAATTCCACCTGCAGAGAACTATGCACAGTTATTCCTAGATCCCTCTGTTCCACAGCATTCCTCAATTCCCTACCATTTACCCTGTACGTCCTATTTTGATTTGTCCTGTTCATGTTATGATTTCATTATTTTATGAACATTAAAACATTTTATTTTGTTCCCCATTTAATATGAAAGATTTCACTGCTTTACCTGGAATGTTCCACAGTCTTATACAACACCAAATCGGATCATAGTTTTACACAACACCAAATAGGATCATAATTGTAATCCATTCACAATTGGCACCATGGACGAATGAACATATGGCGGAGCCTGTAAGGAATGCCTTCCAGCAATTGTGCAAAACGTCAGTATGCTCTCATTATTTTAATGATGCTCATCTTCTTTTAACACAATGGAAGGTCAAATGCAAGTATCCTGGATGCTCTGTAATCCCAGCACAGTGCTGATGCACACATTAGCTGTTCCTACTCTCAGAGGGAACTATCTCCAAACTAAATTATCTCCAAACTCTGGCTTCAGTTTTCCGGTAGGAAATTAATTGAATAAAAATGTATCTCTAATGCACCACACACCTCTGCATCCTTTTTTCCTGTTAGCTAGAACAAATAACTATCACCAGCTTAATTTATTGGGGTGGCATATTTGTCTACTTAGGAGTAGTTAACTCTGGGGGGGTTACACAAAAAGCTGGAGAAACTCAGCGGGTGCAGCAGCATCTAAGGAGCGAAGGAGATAGGCGACGTTTCGGGTCGAGACCTTTCTTCAGACCCTTCTTCAGTAGTTAACTATACTGGGCCTCAAATCTCTCGAGTTTAAAGGTGTGATGCAAACACTTTATAGGGCTTGAAAGAGTAGATGGAAAGATGTTGTTGGCGTGTGTAGATCCAGAAATTAACATTCTCAAAATCAGAGACAAATTATTTACAGCCAGACGGCTGAACTGTAATAAGTAATGCATTCTCTTTGATTGGATAACATGCAAACAAAAGCTTTTCACTATATCCCAGCACACATGACAGTAATAAACTAAATTAAACTCAATTTCGTTTACCTATAGTATGACCAATCTATGGAATGTTCTAACATTGGGGAATTGTGGAGGTCCTGTTACTGAATATGTTCAAGACTAATGGGCCTGTCCCACTGTACGAGTTTACCCAAGAGCTCTCCCGAGTTTAAAAAAAAAATCAAATTGTGGTAAGCACGTAGAATGTACGTTGCGGGTATGTCGGAGCTCGGGAAGTCACTTAGCGGCTCATAATGCTAACGGCAGGTACTCGGGAAACACAGTAAGCTCGTGAAGACTCGTGAAGATTTTTCAACGTGTTGAAAAATGTCCACGAGAGCCCCGAGTACCCACGAGCAGCTATTACCTTAATTTTCTGAGTTCGAATCAGGGGAAACTCGGGAGAACTCTTGAATTAGCTCGTTCAGTGGGACAGCCCCATACGACAACTAGCACTTTGAAGGGTTAAGGAATGAAGTGATCTGTGGTTATGCAAGAAAGTAGTGCTAAACTTAGGTTCAGGTTTAGGTTTATTATTGTGTAGGAAGGTTACACTGTAGATACAAAATGCTGGAGTAACTCACGGGGCCAGGCAGCATCTCTGGAGAAAAGGAATGAGTGATGTTTCGGGTCGAGGCCCTTTTTCCAACTCATGCGTCAGACTCAGAGTCTGAAGAAAGGTCCCGACCCAAGAAGGCACCTATTCCTTTTCTCCAGAGATGCTGCCTGGCCCGCTGAGTTACTCCAGCATTTTGTGTCTATCTTGGGTTTAATATTGGGGGTTACACAGAAAGCTGGAGAAACTCAGCGGGTGCAGCAGCATCTAAGGAGCAAAGGAGATAGGCGACGTTTCGGGTCGAGACCCTTTGAAGATTCCGCGTGGCAACGGCTTGTCGGCTCGCAGTCACCTCGACGCATTACACACTGTCTCGACATCGTGCCTCCGTGACCCTCTATGTGTGTGGCTCCGTGGCCCTCTGTGTGTGTGCCTCTGTGCCCCTCTCTGTGTGTGCCTCCGTGCCCCTCTCTGTGTGCTCCTCTCTGTCCTGGCGAACTTACCTTAAGACTTCACTCCAAGTTCGCCTCACTTTGCGCCGCGTTGCGCCCTCATCCGACCTCCGCGCGGCCCTCGCTGCCGGTTTGGTCGCGCTTGCCGCATGCAGGCGCATGCTGGTGGGAACGGCCCTGTACAGGGGATCACCCGACCTCCGCGTGGCCCCCGCTTCTAGTTTGATCGCGCTCATCGCATGGAGTCGGATGCTGGTATCCCTTAAGCTTACCAAAATCAACTGCTTGGAACATCATTAAGAAGAAAGAGAGCTTACTAATCGCAAAGGGACTGGCAAGCTAAGGAAGACCTCCACAACTGATGACAGAAGAATTCTCTCGTTAATAAAGAAAAATCCCCAATTCAATATGTTAACCCAATCATTCCTGGGATAATTCTCGTAAATTACCCTCCTGAATGCAGATCTGACCTGCCATCAAGATGTATGGGACAGAGCCAGGATGAAAGAGGGTAAAGCCTCAGTGGAACTTTGTTTGCTTATTCAAAAAATAGAAACATAGAAAATAGGTGCAGGAGTAGGCCATTTGGCCCTTCGAGCCAGCACCGCCATTCAATATGATCATGGCTGATCATCCAAAATCAGTACCCCGTTCCTGCTTTCTCCCCATATCCCTTGATTCCGTTAACCCTAAGAGCTATATCTAACTCTCTCTTGAATACATCCAGTGAATTGGCCTCCACAGCCTTCGTTGGCAGATAAATCCACAAATGCACAACTCTCTGGGTGAAAAATGTTTTCCTCATTTTAGTCTGAAATGGCCTATCCCTTATTCTTAAACTGTGATTGGGAATATTTTTCCTGCATCTAGCCTGTCCAATCAATAATAATTTTATGTTTCTATTAGAAAATTGGCGTAAAAGTCATTAAGCTCATCTAGTAGAGATGTGCCATTGCCAAAGATCACTCCTATCATGGCTAGTATCCCATGATCACATTCAGACCCTGGTATTCCCTTGATTGAAATGGCCTTCAATTGTTTTAAACAGTCTTGGTGTCCTTGATAACCTAACATACGTTATACTTGGCCTTCAAGCACACGTGGCCATCCTTGAATGTCTTTGATTTGAAGTGTACCAGCGAGTGAATCTCCCTGTTTTATTCAAGGTTTCCAGTTAGGATAGACCCTAATTGTGTTTTTCGGAATGCCGAGTCCAGCCTATTTCTTGATCAAACCGGTGACACGAGGTATGATCCTTCAGGCTGGATAATGTTATCTTGAACATGTTGCTGTCCACTGACAGCCAAGGCAGTCCTGAAGTAGACCCTCGTCCTCCTCCAAACTAATGCCGCTACTTAGCCCACTCTCCCAACCAGTCCAGGTCTATCTGCAGTGTCCCTGCTTTCTCTACACTTACAAGCCTCTCCATCATCCTTCATATCATCTGCATTCATGGCCTCAAAGTCTTCTATTCACTCATCCAAATCATTCATATACAATGTGAAGAGTAGCGGCCCCAGCACCGACCCCTCCTAGTCACTGACAATCAACCAGAAAAGGCCCCATTTATTCCCACTCTTTGCCTTCTGCCATGCAGCCAATCTTACTATCGATGCTAGTATCTTCCCTCTAGTACCACAAGCTCGCATCTCCTTAAAGGGCCTGTCCCACTTATGTGATTTTTTTCTACATAATTGAAATGAGGGGCAGAATGTTAACAATGCGTTTCCTGCACACTTGCATGCAGCAAGTAAAGCACGTGGGCAATCAATAGATTTTTTTCATTGTGGTCGCATCTGCAGAGCGCTCGGGTCTCAATTTGAAACGCCAACTTGATGCAACTTCAGCCCTGTCACTGGGGACATGTGTAGATGGTCCAGGTTTGTGAATTGTCTCCAGTAATACAGAGAATAGGGGCCTGTCCCACTTGGCAATTTTTTTCAGCGATCAGGTCACCGAAACATTTGCGGCGTGACGCGGCGTGATGACGTATGACGTGCGGCGTTTTTTCAAGTGTCGCAACATTTTTTTTGTCCCCGTTGGATTTTGAAATGTTCAAAATCTTTTGGCGACACTGATATGATGCCGGCAGTCACAGAAAACTTCTATCAAACCCTGGTCATTTACTGGGGATTCAGGGTCAAATAAAGTTCATTGGTCTGAGGACTGCCAATATTTCCTTTCACCTTGCAATGCTGATGGTGCTCTAAATGTTAGCAGCCGGCTATTACTACAAAATGAGATGGACAGAACGTCATTCCACCACGCGGTGGTATAATCCATCCAGCTGTCCAAATGCTAACCAGCCAAACTGATCACACGACTGCGGTTTCACAAAACCTGGTATTTGGCACAATTGTAATAATGCATCACTTTCCATTTTAAACATGTCAACACTTTTCAGAGGAAATTGCAGTGGTTTTTAAAAACCCAACCTGTCTCCCCCTTCTGGTATAGTTCTTTCAACGTTAATCAGAAAGCATTCAACTTAAATGGGGGGCTATGCAAGTGGTGGGGGGGTTACACAGCTTTGCTGGCACTGTGGTAGGAAATTAAGCACTTCATAAAATGCTTTCCTCTTGGCATGAGCCTTTGTTAATACTACTGCCAAATTGTCTGGAGGTAATCAAAGACCTTGGAGAGGTCGGCTGCTGTTTCTCCACAGAAACAATTAAAAAAACCACACTCAGTATATCCATTTGAAAAAATAACTAGATTTTGCTCAAGGCACCATTACCTGACCAAAATATTTAACAAATCATTCTTGCTGACCATTTGCATTATGAAAATAATTTAGTCTACATCTGTGCACAATACAACATGGGCTGAAAATAAATGGGGCATGCATTGCTATCTGGCTCTGAGGCTGAACAAACATAGCATAACCCAGGTCGTCAGTGTGGCTCGATCCAACACTCAGGCCAGGTTTCTAAAGGCTAGCTTGGGGACAAATCGTTTTTTCTACCATACTGGCTGCGATCAGAAATGTGATGTCTCTTGCCTTTGGTTTAGACAAGCTAGGATCTCTGCTCTTTGCCAAATGGGAGAAGTGGGAGAAATTTGGAGCGCAGAAGGTTAAGGGGGGACTTGATTGAGGTCTTTAAAACGATGAAAGGGATAGACAGAGTTGACATGGATAAGCTTTTCCCATTGAGGGTAGGAAAGATTCAAACAAGAGGGCATGACATGAGAATTAAGGGACAGAAGTTTAGGGGTAACATGAGGGGGAACTTCTTTACTCAGAGAGTGGTGGCTGTGTGGAATGATCTTCCTGCAGAAGTGGTGGAGGCAGGATCGATTTTAACATTTAAAAGTAAAGTGGATAGGTATATGGACGGGAAGGGAATGGAGGGGTATGGTCTGAGTGCAGGTAGATGGGACTAGGGGAAAATAAATGGTCGGCATGGAATGGAAGGGCCTGTTTCCGTGCTGTAATTGTTATATGGTTATATGGTTATAAGTCCACCAACCATCTGGCTCATGGAAGCAAATCATCTCAGAGCCAAGGTCAAGTTATTTTTTTACTTTGATTCCAAAGAAGGTTGGGGTCAGCGTCACTCTCCTCCCAGAGGGAATTAATGTTGGTCCCTCTTAATGATACCTACATGAAACCACCCTTGGGGAAAATTATACAGCTAGGGTCTGTTCTTAAAATATGCTCGGGATTTTTAGGGCTGCAAATTGATTAACACAAGGAAAGGATGAAATGTCCTTCATAGAAGACAAAGTTTCAAATTGAACGTTTCCTGACTGGTTGTGGACCAAATGTAATGGACAGGATCTCTGTAAGAGGTTGCAGTGAGTGGTGAACTCAACCCAGCTCATCCAAAGTATTGCCCTCCAACCATCAAAAGCATTCACTTGAGGCTCTGCTTCAAGAAGGGTAATATCTATCATCAAGTTTCTCTACCATCCGGGCCACGTCGTCTTTTCGCAGTTACCGTCAGGCAGGAGGACCAGAAGCCTTGAGTCCCACATCATCATGTTCAGGAACACCTACTTTCCCTCAACCATCAAATTCTTGAACTCACCAGCACAACCCTAATCTTACCTCAGCAACGGAACACTGCTTTCCTTCTCTCTCCATCCCTTCCCCCTTCCCAGTTCTCCCCCCAGTCTTACTGTCTCCGACTTCATTTTATCTCTGAACCGCCCACTCCCCTGACATCAGTCTGAAGAAGGGTCTCGACCTCATGTTTTTACTTTATTTATTTATTTTTTTAATCCACTTTGGTGGCAAAAACATGAGGGTAGACTATTATCTGAATGGTGACAGATTAGGAAAAGGGGAGATGCAACGAGACCTGGGTGTCATGGTACACCAGTCATTGAAAGTAGGCATGCAGGTGCAGCAGGCAGTGAAGAAAGCAAATGGTATGTTAGCATTCATAGCGATAGGATTTGAGTATAGGAGCAGGGAGGTTCTACTGCAGTTGTACAGGGTTTTGGTGAGGCCACACCTGGAGTATTGCTTACAGTTTTGGTCTCCAAATCTGAGGAAAGACATTCTAGCCATAGATGGGGTACAGAGAAGATTCACCAGACTGATTCCTGGGATGTCAGGACTTTCATATGAGGAAAGACTGGATAGACTCGGCTTGTACTCGCTGGAATTTAGAAGATTGAGGGGGGATCTTATAGAAACTTACAAAATTCTTAAGGGGTTGGACAAGCTAGATGCTGGAAGATTGTTCCCGATGTTGGGGAGTCCAGAACAAGGGGTCACAGTCTAAGGATAAGGGGGAATTTCTTTAGGACCGAGATGAGGAAAAAATTCTTTACACAGAGAGTGGTGAGTCTCTGGAATTCTCTGCCACAGAAGGTAGTTGAGGCCAGTTCATTGGCTATATTTAAGAGGGCGTTAGATGTGGCACTTGTGGCTAAAGGGATCAGGGGGTATGGAGAGAAGGCAGGTACGGGATACTGAGTTGGATGATCAGCATGATCACATTGAATGGCAGTGCAGGCTCGAAGGGCCGAATGGCCTACTCCTGCACCTATTTTTCTATGTTTCTATGTTTCTATGACCCAAAACGTCACTCATTCCTTCTCTCCAGAGATGCTGCCTGTCCCGCTGAGTTACTCCAGCATTTTGTGTCTATCAGAGACTACCTCTTGCATAGCCATGGATTTATCTTTCTAATGGTGGTTTGCGCTAATGTTTTGTTTTTTTGCAAAAGTCTTGTCATTTTCCTGGTACTGAATTGCATTATTAATGTGCAATTTATGTATGCTTTATGAGTAATTTATGTTTTGCATGTTTGTGTGCGTATATGTTTCTGAGAAGCTCTTGCAAGCAAGATGTTCATTGTACTTCACTGTAAGTGTGAATAAGATAATAAACTTGACCTGCGCCCTCTAAATTTCGCTATATAATCTTTTTTTAGTGTCGTGTTGGGCTAGGGCTGTCGGTACACATTTAAAATGGTTAATGAATTGTGATTTCCTAAAATATAGACACTTTATATTGATAATTATTATTCTGATTTGTTCTCTCAATATGACCACTGAATTATTTTAGTAATTTCAGTTTTCAGTGATATATTTTGGAAAATGGATGCCTTGAAACTCAATTATTCAGTCTCAAATGTTGCAGCCCGATGCAAATGCAATTCTTCTAATATTTAGTAAAATGTGATTACATTTGTTTCTGTTTTATATCAAATCTACTTTGAAACTCAACTGGGTACTTGTCATGGACCACGTTTATTCTCACAATGAGATTTCTGCATTAAATATGCACATAATGATGCCATACTCAGTGTGTTCCACTTGGTTCTGCACCGCATCTACCTTGAGTCCACTCTACAGAAAGGTATCTATTATTACTCACTGTCTTACATTCAGTGCAGTAGAGTATACAGACCTCCCCCCCCCCCCCCCCCCCCCCCCCCCACCCCCCGAGCAGTTGCTAACCTGATGCTGGGATCATGAGCAATGTCTTCCTACAGTTTACTTGCCTGTTCTCCTTCGGAGTGCCCAGCAGTTTTCTCTTCCCACTCACAGTGCCGATTTACACTTAAGCTCACAATCCTTGCTTGATACCTTCCTCGCCAATCTCCCGACCTACATCTCCTGACCTGAAGGTCAGCCCCACATTCCTGTCTCACCAAACCTCAGCCAACTCCCCTACCTGGCTCCAACTTCCTATCAACCTTCACCCCCTCCACAGAACACCAATCACATGCTGCCCCCCTATCTCACCACTCCCCCTCTTCTCATTATGCCAGTTTTATTCCTCTCCATTCTTAGTTTGGATGCAGGGCTTTGACCTGAAACATCAACAGTTCCTTTTCCCCCCACAGATACTGTTCAAAGCATTGAGGACCACAATTTCATTTCGGAGTCACGTGAGTGACTTCGTGAAGAGCCCGCCGGCGCGCATGCTCGACATATCGTCGTACCGCGTTGCTGCGACGGCTGGCGGTGGAGCGCGCTCCTCGCCAGCCCTTCATAAGGGGCCACGGAGGTAAGTATTCTACCTTTAGTTGGTGGTCCTTGTTGTTTGATTATGTCTTGCAGCAAGGACATGGATGGGAGTTTCAAGGGCCGGAGGATGTCTGGACGAATTCGACGGCCAACAGTTCCGGGGCCATTACCATCGGCAGTACCTGCAGCGCAGGCCGGGACTCAGGCGGAGATGTGGGTAAGCCCTGTGTTTACAGGTCCAGATCCGCCAGCACACCACAGCTCGGAGGAGTTCGACGAGGAGGAGTGTGGTGTGCCGCCAGAGCAGGGGGACCCTGCCATGGCAGTCAGGTCATCAGCGGGCTCGCTGGCGACCTCGAGCAGGGCACGTGCTGTGGCACGGCCTGTTCCACTCAGCCCTCCGAGAAGGGGGAGGGCAGGAGCCCAGAAGCCTAACCCTGTCAGGGCTAAGGCATTGCCTGCCGCGGAGGAGCGGTCAGGTTCCAGGGCGAGACCCGGGGCGGCTGTGAGGTCCAGCCGGCACACCCCGACTCTCGACGCCGGGACGGGTCGGTTGAGTCGGGTCTCGTCACGGTCGCCGAGCCCCCCATGGATGGGTGGGCGAGACCATGCGTCGGCAAGGTCCACGATGTGGGCAGCCGGCAAGACTGCGCGGGCCCCAGGCAGCCATGCTTCGGCTGGTGCCGACACCACGCTGCAAGTGTCCTTAGTGGCAGCGGCTTCAGCTCCCGCAAAACGGAGGCGGTTGAACACGCCCGCGCAGGAATCGCGCAGTTTCGCCTCGGCGGCTGTTAGCAACAACTACCGGCACCGGCAGGGCCTCGACGAGGTGCGGGCCGATGACAGGAGCCCGGTTTTCTTTTCAGAGCCGGAGGACTCCGACCACCTGAGTGTTCAGGGTGAAGGGCGTATTGACCGTATGGAGCGGCTGCTGGAGCTCCTGCTTCAACGTCAACAACAGCAGGGCAGCAACAGGCACAGGGCGTCTTCACCAACATCTACTATCAGCCTGGAGCAGCAGGAGGAGGAGGTTCTGGTGGATCCCGTACCACCTCCGTTGGAGGTGCCAGCGGAGGAACTCTTGGATGTGGCGACCAAATTCGCGGCCCCACATTCATCTGGTCTTCCTCTAAATACAAAGCTGGCAGCCACAGTGGACTTTCTTAATAATCAGGTGCTGCAGGAAGAAGTCCTCATCCAGGCTATGAGCCGTCACAAGGCTCCATCAAACTGCAACTCCCTCAACGTGCCTGTGGTCAATACGCCAATATGGGGCAACATCAGTGCGGCTATCCGTCAACAGGAGCTAAAATTGCAGCGGATCCTGAAACTCCTCACGGCCGGTATTACCGCCTTTGCGCGGTCGGTGGACGGGGACGAACTGAATTTGGACCAGGAAGATGCTCTGGCCCTATTGTGCGCGACCCAGCACGAAATCAACGGGTTTCGCAAAAACAGCATCCGCCCAGCACTCAACCCGAAGTTTGCAGGATTGTGCAAACCACCGCCGCCGCCGCCGCCCCGTCAGCTCTTTGGTGAGGACCTCTCGAAGAGAGTCAAAGAGCTTGACGAACAAGCCAAAACGGTGGGGATCATGCGCTCTCAGAGTGCCCCCACACCGTCAGGCTCAAAAGCTCCATACATTCGCTCACGAGGGTCGGCCAGTGCCTCGACGAGGACTCACCCTCTAGCTCCACAACGACAACAGCACCAGAACCAGCACCAAGGGTCTTTTTTAGGACAGGGTCGGCAGAGACCTTGGTGGAAATCGAAGACGCTGCGCCCTCAAGCCAACCCAGCACCTCCACGGCCACCCACACGTGTCAAGGACCGCCGGTACCCATGGAGGTGAGGGGGTCTGGTTCTCTTTTTTCTCTCTGTTTAACTTCCCATGTTGGTGGTCGTTTACGGTTGTTTTTGGGTGCATGGGGTAATTTTACTGGTGATGAGTATGTGTTGCGGAATATTCAGGGGCATAAAATTGAGTTTATTAATGGCGACATTCCTCCATCCCAGCACATGCCTGGTCGTACGTTTAAATTGTCTGCTGCAGAACAGGCAGCAGGTTATAAGGAAATTTTAAGTCTGGAACAGAAGGGTGTGATTGAGAAAACGGTGCATGAGCCAATTGAATTTGTTTCGAACATATTTACTAGACCTAAGAAGGATGGAGGCTGTCGTGTCATTATTGATCTAACCCGTTTGAATACGTTTGTAACATATACTCATTTTAAAATGGATACGTTTGAAACAGCCAAGTCATTGATTTCTCATGGTTGCTTTATGGCATGCATCGATTTGAGGGATGCATATTATTCAGTATCCATCCAGAAATATGATAGAAGGTTTTTGAAATTTATCTGGATGGGGCAACTTTGGCAGTATAAGGCTTTGCCTAATGGGCTCACTACAGCCCCTAGATTGTTCACTAAATTGGTGAAGCCAATCATGGCTTATTTGAGACAACGACATCATATAGTTATGGCCTATTTAGATGATGTCTTTATTGTGGGCCACACCCTGCAATTGGCCGAACAGGGTGTTGCAGCTGCTGTCAATATATTTCAACAATTAGGATTCATTGTCCATCCAGAGAAATCGAAGTTCTGCCCTGCCCAGGTAATTAATTACCTAGGGTTCACGGTGAACTCAATGAGCATGAGGATAACTATACCAATTAACAAAATTGAGGAAGTCACTAAGGTGTGCAGAGATTTAATTGGCACCAATATACCATCGCATACAGCCACAGTAATTGGCAAGCTAGTGGCTTTGTTTCCGGCAGCACGATATGGACCTTTGCATTATCAGAATTTGCAAAGAGCTAAAATTACTGCGTTAAAACGGAACGCTGGTCATTATGATCGATCAATGCAGCTGCCGTCCGAAGCGATAACTGAGTTGCAATGGTGGGTGTGTCACATTAGCAACTCATTCAAGCCTGTTAGGGAGGCTAATCCGGTGGTATATTTACAGACTGATGCAAGCTCCAATGGCTGGGGAGCTACTGATAATTGCTCTAGTTGTGGGGGCAGATGGGACACCCTTGAGTCATCGATGTTGTTGACTCAAGGGATTAACTATTTGGAGTTGCTGGCAGCATTCCACGGACTTTGTGCATATTGTTCCAAGCTTGTTGGAGCACACGTCCGTCTCCAAATAGACTACACCACAGCTGTGGCATATTTAAACCATATGGGTGGTACCAGGTCAGTTTCATGTGACAAATTGGCTAACTCAATTTGGCTCTGGTGTGTTCAAAGAGACATTTGGATTTCAGCTACCTATTTGCCAGGTGAACTTAATACTGTGGCGGACACCAGGTCACGCAAATTTAATGACAATATTGAATGGATGTTGCATCCTGAGATTTTTTCTAAAGTCACAGCCAAATTTGGTAAACCGGACATTGACCTTTTTGCGTCACGGTTAAACCATCAGGTACCAGCCTACGTTTCATGGGAACCAGATCCTGGGGCAATAGCGCTAGATGCATTCTCGCTGGACTGGGGGAATTGGTTTTTCTATGCCTTCCCCCCGTTTTGCCTCATCAGTCGGGTATTGCGAAAGATTCAGGCAGATGCTGCCAAGGGCATCCTTATTATACCCGACTGGCCCACGCAGCCTTGGTATCCGGTGGTCTTTGACATGCTCAACGAACCTTGGGTCCTTTTGAAGGGTTGCCCACAATTGGTTACTCACCCTGTCTCAGGGGAGCCACATCCCTGCCATGGCTATTTAAATTTGTTGGCTTGCAGGTTCTGAACAGGCCGTTAGTCCAATACGGCCTCTCGGCTCGGACCATGGATACCATTGGGGCGTCGTGTCGAGAGTCCACAAGGCGAAGATACCGCTCGCATATTAAGAAGTGGGAAGCCTACTGCAGCCGCTCTCGCATCACGTATGATGACGTGACAATAACCGACGTCCTGGAATTCCTCGCGGGGTTGCACCATGATGAACACTTAAGTTACAGTGCCATCAACAGCGCCAGAAGTGCGCTATCATTCTACCTCAATATTGGGGTAGGATCCAACAGGCTAGTGTCCAGACTCATGCGGGGTATATTCAATATGAATCCGCCTACACCACGCTATAATATCACCTGGGATGTCAGGGACGTATTAACCCTGCTCAGGACGTGGTCTCCCATGGAAGGGCTCCAACTGGACCAACTCACCATGAAGCTGGTGATGTTACTAGCTGACTTCAGCTCAGAGGGTACAGACACTACACAAACTTCGTGTCGACAGAATGACATCTACCCCTACAGAAGTAGTCTTTTTCATTGACGAGCTACTAAAGCAGCATAGACCTGGGTGCACAGGGCTGCAGCTGAAGTTCCCGGCATACCCCGCAGATGCTAGGCTATGTTTAGCCTCACATATCCACCACTATGTCAACGTGACGGCACGCATCAGAGGAATGGAGAGATACCTGCTTGTCACTCATAAGAGACCTCATCATCGAGTGACAGTCCAGACGATATCCAGGTGGCTTCGAGTCGTCTTGGGTAAGTCAGGTATCAACACTAATGTGTTCAAGTCTCATTCCACCAGGGCTGCATCGACGTCAGCGGCGAGGGTCATGGAGGTGCCCATGGACCAAATTCTCGCCACAGCAGGATGGGCTAATGAAGCTGTGTTCCAGCGTTTTTATAACAAGCCTGTTGCTGCTCCTCTACAGTTCGCAGAAGCCGTGCTGAATGCAGGGTCAGAACGTGGAGATGTCCCCGCATGAGGGGTTTTTGATTTGTTATTAATAAATATGCTCTTGTTTTGCAGTATGAACTATTGAGCAAGTTTGTTCCTCCCATCCATCCCTGGTAGTGGTGTGTCAGCATGGACGTGGTCCAGGGCGTGTAATCACAGAAGCTTTGAAGTCTTCACGAAGTCACTCACGTGACTCCGAAATGAAATAGTAAGATTGAACGAGAACTTACCAGTTCGAAGGTTGAACTTTATTTTATGAGGAGTCGAAGTGAGGGATTTCGTGCCCTCCTCGCCCAACCCTCAATCACCTTCATCTGGTAATCTTAGTCACTTCAATCTTACTATGCGAAGTCATTTCTATTGTTGGGTTCTGTGATTCCACGCCGCTACTTTGAAGTATGTCGAGCATGCGCGCCGGCGGGCTCTTCACGAAATCCCTCACTTCGACTCCTCATAAAATAAAGATCAACCTTCGAACTGGTAAGTTCTCGTTCAATCTTACTATTCTCCTCCAGCAGATTGGTTGCAGCTTCAGATTCCAGTATCTGAAGTCACTTGTTTCCACAATCATTTACTAACAGCCCCAGGCTCACTCCATAACCTTCCCATAATTGAGCAGTCTTTTTCTATAGTCCCTGACTCAATGACCATACCACTGACAGCAATGAGCTCCTGTTGCAGATGCCATCCACAACCAACGATCACCAACCTCACCATCATTGATCAAAACAGTTGACCCACATCTTATGATCACCTCCTCACCCCACCATTCTGCATCATACCTAGGGCAATTTAGTCGTGCCCAACACATTGGGCAATACTAAATTTTGAAACAGCAGCCAAGCAAACAAAATGGTGATTGGCATACCACATAGTGAGGGATTAACAAGCCCCTGCAGCACTTCTGACGTTCTTAGATGGAACTTCATTTTTAATTCTTCATATTCAATTACTAAAGAAATCACAATATTACAACTTGCTAATTAAACATCAGATTCAAACTGTGAGTAATTGCTTCTTCTGATGCAAAATGTTCATAGGAATGAATCTCTAGTTAGTGCCCTTGAGTCTCGACAAGAGCTGATAGAATAAATGCACTGGGAATATCAAAGCTTAGCTCACATTACCCTAGATAAAGAAAATTGCAGTGCCAATAAAAAAATATTGGCAAGTTATAGTCCCCACCTACCTGAATGCTTTTAATTACATTGAGTATCACCATTATATTTCATTGTTTTTTTATAGGGATGTGCCCACATTTAGCAGTAGCTAAGCAGCAATTGATCCAGAATATAAAAGGGAAGAGTAAAATGTATTTAACATGCTTATGTCATGAATACCTTGCTTAAATATTTTCTATTCAGTTTTCTTTCTTTTCTTAAAAGCTCAACTGGCCAGGTCTAACTGTATGGGTGGAAGCTAAGTTCCATCATTTCACTGGGGCAGCATGGTGGCGCAGCAGTAGAGGTGCTGCCTTATGGCTTAGAGACCCGGGTTCGATTCTGACCACGGGTGTTGTCTGTATTGAGTTTGTACATTCTCCCTGTGACCACGTGGGTCTTCTCCTTGTGCTCCAGTTTCTTCCCACACTCCGAGACATACAGGTTTGCGGTTTAATAGGCTTATGTGCAAATTGTAAATTGCCCCGTTTGTGCAGGATAGTGGCAGCGTACAGGAATCGCTGGTTGGCGTGGAATCGGTAGGCTGAAGGTCCCGTTTCTACACTGTATCTCTAAATTAAACTAAAAAGACTGATATTTATGCAGGTCCTCAATAATGGTTGAGAAAAGAGGGAAACATCGTAGTATATTGGATCCGCAACATAGGTAACTATTGACCCTTGTATTTCTGTGGGAATCTGGGAAGCAGCTGGTCTGTTAGTTCCAAGTATGCCACTGTGCACTTAGCAAGAAGACAAAGTGCCGGAGTAACTCAGCAGGTCAGGCAGCATCTCTAGAGAACATGGATGGATGGTGTTTTCGAATCGGGACCCATCTACATGGTTGTAATAGGGGGTGAAAGCTGGAAAGGAGTTTGGGACAGGAGAAAGCCTGGGAAGCCGGTGCACCAGTTATATTCTATGGTAGATTCCAGCATCCGCAATTCCTGTGTCTCCAATGTACTTAGCAAACCAGAGGCTGGTAGAACCTAACGTGTGCTGCTTTTTAAAAAAACAATTTGACTCTTCTTAACCCATCAATTATTTTTTCTTACTTCCCTCATTTCCACTTTTGCCATTTAGCTTTCTTGATGGTCTTCTTCTTATCTTTTTCCTTTCCTCCTTATCTCCTCCTTCAACTTTCTCTGGAAAGTATTTGAAATGCACTTATCCCTCTTCAGAAATGAAAAGTATAACCTAATGGTTATTATCTTGAAACTCCATTTTCCTCGACACATTTGCCGTCTCAATGATTGTTTTTATTTCGGACTTCCAGTTTTCACACTGCCTCCGTACAAAATTAATTCATTCGTACAGTTATGGGGTGAGGCAGGAGAATGAGGTTACGAGGGTGATAGATCAGCCATGATTGAATGGCGGAGTAGGTTTGATAGGAGTAGAATTAGGCGATTTGGCCTATCACATAATCTTATGATCCTTTCTATTACATTATCGCTCCGCAAAATTGTTCTATTATAAAAATATTTCACCAGAAAACTGAAAATATTTAGATACGCCTTACCTTGGCAAAGTTGAAGTGAATGTGAAAGCTCTGTCCTTCTCCTTCTACTTGCCAAACCCAAATTTTACCATTGAGTTCAGTCGTGGATTGACTGTACCGCTCCAGAGTGAAGGAACAGTGCAGATTTCTTTGACACCCATTCCAAATGTGATAAAATGGAATTTCCTGGGAAATTAAGTAAGTTGGTTGTTAATTATTGAAGCATTAAAGTTAGAAAGAAAAAATATATATAATTGAGCTGGAGGTAGTCATAGAATAATAAATGTTATCCCCTGGAAGGAGATCATATTGTCCACCGATCTGTTTAGGTCTAATCCTCCACACAGTGTCTGTAGCCTTGGGATTATTATTCCTTCCAATACTTCACCTGTTCCCTACAGAAAACTATACCCAAACCTGTTCCCACTACACTACCATACCTTTCATGGAAAGTGTATCTATTGGAATCTACAGAGCTTTGCAAAGTGAGAATACATTGACTGCATTGGGGAAAAAAACTAACGTATTTTTAAAGTTTCAAGGAAACATAGTGTGACCATTTCATACCAATGCTGTTACTATTCATTTTAAGATCTTAATTTGGCTATTTTTCAAAATGTTCTTCCAGCTTCAGAAATTTAATTTGTACTTACCACAATTGTGAAAAACTGTGTGAAATGCTGAGGACAAAGTGCTCAAAACAGAATTAAGGGTGGAGGGGGAGAATCATGAGGGAATTTGGGCAGATTATTTGTCATTTAACCATATAACCATATAACAATTAGAGCACGGAAACAGGCCTTCTTGGCCCTTCCAGTCCGTGCTGACCATTTATTTTCCCCTAGTCCCATCTACCTGCACTCATACCATACCCCTCCATTCCCTTTCCGTCCATATACCTATCCACTTTACTTTTAAATGTTAAAATCGATCCTGCCTCCACCACTTCTGCTGGAAGATCATTCTACACAGCCACCACTCTCTGAGTAAAGAAGTTCCCCCTCATGTTACCCCTAAACTGCTGTCCCTTTAAAGGCTGCTGATGACATTGTGGGATGAAGGTAGACAAAAATGCTGGAGGAACCCAGCGGGTGAGGCAGCATCTATGCAGCGAAGGAAATAAGGCAACGTTTCGGGTCGAGACCCTTCTTCAGACTGATGTGAGGATGGGGAGGGGGAGTGGGGGGTGGGGGGTGAAGAGGAAAGGAAGAGGAAGAGATGAAGGGCCTGTTCTTGTGCTGAACTGCTCGATGATATATGTTCTATGAACTGCACACAGCACAGTAAGTGTAGCCTTTACCAACAACTTGTACAGCTGTACTATAATGTCCCAAATTTTATAGTCGATACCCTTCCCAATGAAGCCATGTGTGCTAAATGCTGTCGTTATCATCCTGAACCATCA
This sequence comes from Raja brachyura, assembly GCA_963514005.1. Next base: position 22,710,505 of record OY740791.1, read on the forward strand.
ATGTAAGGAACCATGAGACTGTAAACCGGATAAGTCTGAAGAAGGATCCGAACCTGAATTACCACCTAGCCATTTTCTCCAGAGATGCTGCCTGACCCGCTGAGTTACTCCAGCATTTTGTGTCTATAAACTGTAATTCTAATCTTTCATTCCATAATACTCTCCAGGCCTCGACCATATTTTTGCACAAGAGATTTCCTGGTTTCACAACCATGTGTGTGTGTGTAGGGTGCTAATGTGTTTATGTGTGAGTATGTGTGTGTACACACATATGTGCGTATGTATATATATATATAAAATGTTTACAACTTTTATATATATTATATATATATTATATATAAATAGAGTTGTACACTTTAATTTGTTTGAAAGGTTTTGTCAGAAGAAATTATATTTTCAGAAATTTCACCACAACTGTGTTACTCGAATATCTAAGAATGTTAAATTGCTCTGCCAAACACTAATAGTTACACTTGAGTGACATCTCATTTTGCCCTCACATTTTTTATTGTATTTTATGCATTGAGAAAAAAAAACTGCAGGATACAAAACTTTAATTGTACTATTCCTGCAGGTGGAGCTACCAGGTTAATGCTACATCATTAAGTGCAGTGAAACTCAATAAATGTTATGTGGCATCATATTGACCCTGTCCTCCACCTTCCATGATGGAGATTACACGTTTTTCGAGTCCATCTGATTAATGCTGTCACTGCAGGCACTTTCACAGATGTAATTACTCTCCCAGCTCACCTTTCCCTCCAATCTGCAGCCATTCATGAACTTTCATGACACATCTTTTTCATCACTCCTGGCAAATTCAGTTCTTGGTCCTCACTGCTTGATAGCTGCCTCTCTCTGTATTTATCTCTCTCGGTTGGTTTTTGCCATTCCCTGAATTATTTTATTTTTTTCTCAAACCATTTATTAATCTTTCCTGGACTGACTTCTATCGCCTCCCATTTGATCAACTAACACCACTTTCTGGTTTATGATTCCACACTGAACTTTTCTTTCTGAACTTCCCACAAATTCAAAAATGTTACTATAACCTAACAAACTGTTATCTACATTCCTACAGTCCCTTTCCTGCACTGTACAAAACCTGCTTCCCACCAGCCATCTCCTCCTCCATTCTACCCCAGGTCCCATCCTGCACAGGTTACCTCGTCTCCTCGCACCTTATTTCAACCACATACCTTTAGATATTCATCTTTCCTTCCCTCTCTCTCTCTCCCCCCCACTTCACACTTTCCTGTCCTTTATTTTTAAACTTCCTTCCACCCATCACCTTGCACATAAACCAACAGTTGTATAGGGTCTTGGTGAGACCACACCTGGTGAGACCACACCTGGAGTATTGCATACAGTTCTGGTCTCCAAATCTGAGGAGGGACATTATTGCCATAGAGGGAGTGCAGAGAAGGTTCACCAGACTGATTCCTGGGATGTCAGGACTGTCTTATGAACATAGACTCGGTTTCTACTCTCTAGAATTTAGGAGATTGAGAGGGGATCTTATAGAAACTTGCAAAATTCTTAAGGGGTTGGACAGGCTAGATGCAGGAAGATTGTTCCCGATGTTGGGGAGGTCCAGGACAAGGGGTCACAGCTTTAGGATAAGGGGGAAATCCTTTAGGACCGAGATGAGAAGGACTTTTTTCACACAGAGAGTGGTGCGTCTCTGGAACTCGCTGCCACAGAGGGTAGTTGAGGCCAGTTCATTGGCTATATTTAAGAGGGAGTTAGATGTGGCCCTTGTGGCTAAGGGGATCAGAGGGTATGGAGAGAAGGCAGGTATGGGATACTGAGTTGGATGATCAGCCATGATCATATTGAATGGCGGTGCAGGCTCGAAGGGCCGAACGGCCTACTCCTGCACCTAATTTCTATGTTTCTGTATTTTATCTCATGGGAGACCTATTGGTGGATTAATCTTCCACTATTGGTGGATTCATGTTATCGGCTTCATGATAACTAGACAATAGATACAATAGCAGGCCCTTCAGCCCCTAAGCCAGATCGATTTTCAATTAACGGTAACGTGTGTAGGAAGGAATTGCAGATGCTGGTTTAAACCACAGAAAGACACAACATCTCTGGACAAAAGAAACAGGTGATGTTTCTGGCCGAGACCCTTCTTCAGATTTTCAATTAGATGGCAACTGACCTTTTTCTTAGTACACTTACCCACTAATATCTTTGCCTCATAAAATGTTACCTTTGTTCTCAATTTACCTTGCCTCTCCAGCTTTTTCAGGAGAGAAGGGAGTTCCAGATTTTGGCCACTCTTTCTATCAACACGAGCATTTTGATATCACCTCTGAATTACCTCAATCTCATTTTAAGGCTACTTCCTTACAAATGTCAGACCCTACAAATGTTATTCCCAATTTAACCATATAGTCGGTAAAATTCTCGTTCAAATTCTGCACTGCCTCAAAGCTAAAATCCCGGAATGTCGGGACTGTCATATGCTGAGAGAATGGAGCAGCTAGGCTTGTGTACTCTGGAGTTTAGAAGGATGAGAGGGAATCTTATTGAAAAATATAAGATTATTAAGGGTTTGGACACGCTAGAGGCAGGAAACATGTTGCCAATGTTGGAGGAGTCCAGAACCAGGGGCCACAGTTTAAGAATAAGGGGCAAGCCATTTAGAACGGAGATGGGTAAACACTTTTTCACACAGAGTGTTGTGAGTCTGTGGAATTCTCTGCCTCAGAGGGTGGTGGAGGCCAGTTATCTGGATACTTTCAAGAGCGAGCTAGATAGGGCTCGTAAAGTTAGCGGAGTCAGGGGATATGGGGAGAAGGCAGGAACGGGGTAGTGTTTGGGGATGACCAGCCATGATCACATTGAATGGCGGTGCTGGCTCGAAGGGCCGAATGGCCTACTCCTGCACCTATTGTCTATTGCCTAAAATGGTACCAGGACATAGCGTCGAAGGACGAGAAGCAGAAGCAGAAAAGTGGAAGCCAAATAACCAAACGGAAATGAAGCCAAAACGCCAACTAACCAAAAGGGCGGGACGACTAAAAGCAAACTCATCGAAAGGCTGCTCTGCCGAAATGCCAACTAACTGATAGGCTGCGTCGCCCACTGTGTGTCGACTTGGTGATCGGGTTCAGAATGCCCAGTCACCTATGGCTTGTGTGGGAAAATGCCCCCCACCCTCCCATCTCCATCGGCCAGCAATGTGATGGACGCGGGGGTCTGGTCCAATCGCTGACAAGTCGTCGTCGTCGTCCTCCCCCCGGCGGCGTCATGTCCGTTATTTGACTTTTCGGCAGAGCGGCCAATCAGTGAGTTGGCTTGTAGGTGACGCAGCCTTTTGGTGAGTTGGTGTTTCGGTAGAGTGGCCTTTTGGTGAGTTTGCTTTTAAGCGTCCAACCCTTTTGGTTAGTTGGTGTTTCGGCTTAGTTTCCGTTTGGTTATTTGGCTTCCAATTCTTTGCTTCGGTTTCTCGTCCTTCGACGCCACATCTGCACACATCCTAAAATGGTCTTTGGTGATGCCTAAAACTGAACACATGACTACATAAATGGTTAACAAGAGATTCTTATAGCTACAGTTTAAGTTATATGCTGTGCACTATCGACACTGGAGAGGGAGACAAGTGTTCCAATAGCTTTTGTAACTAGTTTATGTATTTATCCCCCACAGTTTGATGTTTTTGCTATTTGCATTAATTAATCTCGCCGCCTATTCACATTTTCTAGCTTCTCACCATTTTAAAAATACTCTGATCTTTCTTCGTGCAAAGTAAATAATGTCACACTTCCTAAAAATGAGCTCTTTCTGCCACAGTGTTAACTCTCACATAATCTGTCAATTTCACTTTGCAAGTGCTCCAATCCACTGAATTTATCAAGCCACGTACCCTGGTGACATGATTATACAGCTCTCTATCCTTTCATCTCAGTCATTTATGAGTGTTGTGAAAAACTTATGTCTTAGAGCAGATCCCTGGGGCATACCAATATTTACAATTGAGTTTGACAAAATATTTGTTATTTCCACTCAGTCCTTTTTCCATCAATCTTATGTGCGACACTTTATTGAATGCCTTTAGAGCATTAATAGATTACCCATCATCTGTATTGGGAATACAAATGCCTCTTTTTAACTTGCACGTCTTGTGTAATAATGTTTCAAATCGATTTTACCTGATAGCTGTCCAGCAGCTTACTAGTCCAGAGCGACCTTTGTATGTCATGTATAGAAAGTCGTAAATTGTGATAGCTGTCTTTAAAGTGAAGAATCTTAGGCTCATCTAAGAGTTGCCCTCCAAGATGTCTCTCCAGTTGCATTACTTCCTGCATGAGAGAATATAATTAATGATAGTAACTAATTAACAGCTTTGAAATTATATTCAACATCAATTTAACCATGCTTAAGAAATGTCTTCATTGCTTCAACATAAGTCATAGGAGCAGAAAGGGTGGCATGGCGCCAGATACGCAGGTTCGGTCTTGACTGCAGGTGCTGTCTGTACGGAGTTTGTACGTTCTCCCCGTGACCGCATGGGTTTTCTCCGGGATTTCCGGTTTCCTCCCACACTCCAAAGACATACAGGTTTGGCGGTTAATTGGCTTCAGTAAAATTGTAAAATGTCCCTAATGTATAGGATCGTGCTAACATATGGGGATCGGTGGTCGACGTGTACTCGGTGGGCCCAAGGGCCTGTTTCTGCGCTGTATCTTTCAACTAAGATGAACTAAATTAGGACATTTGGCCCATCGAGTCTACTCCACCATTCATGACTGATCTATCTTTCCCTCACAAATCCATTCTCCTGCCTTTTCCCCAAACCCTTGATACCCTCACTAATCAAAAACTGGCACTCGATTTTTAATTTTTTTTAATGAAACATTAATTTTAAATGGGTTCATACAATTAAAATGTTGAGAAAAGGAAATTAAATATGAATGTGTGAAACCAAAGGCTGCTTAAAGGCAAGAAGAGTTAAAGTAAAGTGTAAGTATAAGGGAGCTAAGCAGGTAGTTCAGAGAACAGGTCAAGAAAATGACTGGAACAGATGCAGCTAGAAGGTGAACTGGGTAAGAAAGATAAAAACAAAGCATTAGGACAGGCAGCATCTCTGGAGACAAGGACAAAGGACAAAGGACATTTATTGTCACATACACCAATTGGTGTAGTGAAATTTGACTTGCCATGCAGCACACAGATAAAGATAAGACCTAACACTAAAGAATTAACAATGAACATAAAAACATCCCCCCACAATGGTTCCCACTGTGGGGGAAGTCCAGTCCCATCCCCAAATCCACCCATAGTCGGGCCTATTGAAGCCTCCGCAGTCGGCGCTACGGCGGCCCGATGTTTTAGGCCTTCTCACCGGGTGTTGGTGTTCCGGCGTCGGGAGAGTCCTCACAGCGGCTTGGGACACCTGGAACAGCCGCTTCCCTACCGGAGTCTGTGGCTTCCGAAGCCGACAAGGCCGCACTGGATGGAGCTCCACAACTTGCGATCTCGCCGAGAGATCCCAGGCTCCCGATGTAAAAGTTCAGCGCTGCCGCTCACAGCCGGCCGCTCCACAGTCCCGCAGCTCCGTGATGTTCACCTGCGGTCTCAGCATTCCGGAGCTCCAGCGCGGCGACCCAGGCAAGGCATCGCCCGCTCCGCTCCCCGATGGCGCTCCAGTGCTGAGCCGCTGCCGAAGCCGAGGTTCTGGGCGGCCCCCTCAGGAAACGCCACTCCAGGCCCGCTGGTAGGCCGCTAGGACGGGTCGAAGTTGCAGCCCGGAGAAAAGCCGCCTCTCCGACCAGGTAGGGACCCTGAAAAGTAGTTTCCCCCTCCCCCCCCCCCCCCCCACATAAAAAAGACTAGAACTCAAAAAACAAAACACTAAAACTCACTAGAAATAAAAGAAAGAAGTTAAAAAACAGACAGCTGCAGGCTGGGCAGCCATACCACCTGGACGGCGCCCCCTATGGGTGACATTTTGTGTCGAGATCCTTCTTCAGACAGGAAGTCAGGGAGGGGAGAGGGAGACTAGAAATATGGATGGGTAAGGTGTGAAAACAACAGATCAAAGCAGACGTTGATCAATGAAACATAGATTAGTTCAACATCAGTTGAGGGGAAGGTGACAATGAGGCATACAACAGTATGAGTAGATCAACAGTAGTAGTGGTAGAATACAAGCATAGAATAATCCTGATTGTATGCCTCTTTGTCACCTTCCCCTCAGCTAACAATGGGAGTCAGAGCAGAATCACGGGACACAAAGGTGATGCAAGTGAGGGGTTCATCTATAACGGCAGGGGAAGATACCGTGTGTACAAAAGAAAGAGGACGTCTCGGATAACCTGGAATGAAAAGCTTCATCGTGGGGCCAGATGCAGTGGAGTCAGAGTAATGGAATGTATGGGATAGCGTTTTTGCAAGAAGTCCAGAAAACTGTGGGATTCAGTCGGTTTTTAGTAGATGTCAGTCGATAGTCTGTCCCCTGTGCCTGGACAGAGACGTCAAGGAAGTGAAAAGAAGTGTCAGAGATAGTCCAAGTTAATTTGTGGGCAGGGCTGAACTTTGTGGTAATGTTAATTAAATCAACAAAATCAGCTAATTCCCCCCTCCTCAGGTATTTTCCCTTGCAGCCGCAGGAGATGTAACACCTGTCCCTATACCACTTCCCCCACCTCCACCCAGGGACCCCAACGGTCCTTCCAGGTGAGACAGAGGTTCCCATGCACCTCCTCTAACCTTATCTACTGCTTCTGGTGTTCCCATTGTGGTCTCCAGTACATCAGCAAGACCAAGCGTAGGCTCAGTGTCCATTATGACAAACACTTGTGCTCGGTCCGCCCAGGCTCACTAGATTTCCCAGTGGCTAACCATTGTAACTCCTCTTCCCATTCCCTTGCAATTTTTCTACCCTGGGCTTCATCAATTGCCCGAGTCAGGCCACAGGCAAACTAGAGGAACTGGACCTCATAATCTACTCAGATGGCTTACAAGCCAACGGTATGAACATTGAATTCTCTAATTTTCGGCAACTTCAAACCCCCGCTACCCATTCTTCCCCTAAACTCTTTCTCCTCCCTCCTTTTACCTTTGCCCCACCTGACCTTGCCTCTTCTGCCTTTTTATCGCTGGCCTTTGTCTAACCATCTTCCGATCAAAAACCACCCTCACACATATCCAGTTATTACCAGCCAGGTTTTGTTCTGCCCCTTCTCTCTTCCAGCTTTCTTCCCCCTCCCTTTTACAATGAGTCTGAAAAAGGGTCCCGACTTAAAACATCACTTATCCATGTTCTCCAGAAATGCTGTCTGGCCCATTGGGTTAATCCAGCACTTTGGTCATAAGGCCTACGAAAGACTATTTCCTCCAAAAAAATTCTCTTCTCACTCTTATATTATATGCTACCTGTGCCTTCATAGCTCTTCTTTAATTAATTTAATCTGCAAAACAAATAATGAAAGCAGAAAGAAACAAGCCTGATTGCTTGTGCATGTATTAATAAGTAATAAGTTACTGCTTACCATTAAAGAGTCATATAGTTAACATAAGTATGGTTGACTGTTTCCACATAATTTAATAGTTTCACATTTATCTCTGGGACAGTTTTCCTTAATTAGACATTCGCTGTCTTTCTTACTAGGTTGTGAATGATATCTGAATGAATGTGCAATGACAGTGGAAAGTGATAACTTATTCAGTGCTTAAAATTCTTGAATTGTTTGAATAAATCCCCAAAGAAACACAAATGTTCCTTTCTGATTCTTTTTTAATTGCTTTGAATCAGGATAATAAGCAGCCAATTTCCCAAATGGAATTATAGATAATAGCTGCCTATCATGTCATTCACTAAAAAACAAGTTCCAAAACTAAAATTAAACTTCAAAATGCAGCTGGAAACTTCTGCTTAAATTTAAATATGTAGCTATTTTTTTGCTGCGGGGCTCTTCCAAATGAGTCTCACAGTAACACCTCCTCACTCCAACATAATCTTGTTGGATATCATCCGGGCTGCCTCAGAGGCACAAATGTCATCGTGCTTTGTCAATGACTTTCATTCTGCAGTCAGATCAGGTATGGGACTGCTAGCTGATGATTATACAATGTTTAATTTGATTCATTTATCCGGAGGCAATGAAAGAGCACATGTTCACCTGTGACATTCAGTCAAGAGCTGGTGAAAGGCAAGCAACAGCACAGCAATGAGCATCTCCAACCAGAGCGAGTCTAACTATTTATTATGCACAGCATTCAACAACATTGCCATTGCTTAGAATCCCTTTATCAATATCTTCATGGATACCTTTGGACAGAGGTGCAAATAAATCAACCAGTTGCATGGTAGAGTTGCTGCTTTGCAGCAGCAGACTCCCGAGTTGGAACCTGACTGCGGGCGTTGCCTGTACAGAGTTTGGACGTTCTCCCAGTGACCATGCGGGGTTCTCCAGGTACTGCGGTTAATGGCCTGTCCCACTATGGCAAACTAATTTGCAAGTTTAGAAGAGTTTGCACTCGCCAAAAACTCGCAGCATGGTCGACAGGTGGTCCTAGGAGGTCACTGGAACTCTCCTTCGTGCTCGAGAGAAGTTCCCGCATACTCGCGGCCTCAGTTTGGTAGAGGAAAATCTTACAGCATGCTGAAATATTTTCCGTGAGTAAAAATTGGTCGGCATGGTTCTTTTGAACTCGTAGTGCAGTGGTAGTGGGGTCGCCATGTAGTTATAGGCAGTCGAGGTAGCCTTAGGTTGCAGACCGGGCATTTTAATTGGCTCATTGGAGTGTTCAGAAGCAAGGAAAATCGACCGGTAATGTTAAATGCCCGCTAAACTTTATTAAAAGTTGTCTGGCTTCTTAAAAGTGTATCTGCTCCTTCTCCCCCCTGCTCTCTAAAGGACTTACTGTACACTGTGGTAGCCATTTTGTACCTTCCTCCCCTACGTTCCCTGGCCCCTGCCTTGGGGGGGGGGGGGGGGGGGTTTCATCACTGACGATCGAGCTCGAGGTTTTTCAAGCGAGTGCCCTTGAGCCTGAAGGTCAAAGATAGTCACAGACAAGTTGCGTAGGTGGGACAGGCCCTTCACCTCCCACACTCCAAAGAGTGTACAGGTTTTGGAGGTTAATTGACTTTGGTAAAATATACGTAAATTGTCCCTAGTTTGTAGGATAGTGCTAGTGTATGAGGATTGTTGGTTGGCGCAGACTTGGTGGGCTGAAGGGCCTGTTTCCATGCCGGATATTCATAGTCATAGAGTGATACAGTGTAGAAACAGGCCCTTTGGCCCAACTTGCCCATACTGGCCAACAATGTTCCAGCTACCCTAGTCCCACTTGCCTGCGCTTGATCCATAACCCTCCAAACCTGTTCTGTCCATGTACCTGTCCAACTGTTTCTTAAACGATGGGATAGCCACAGCCTCAACTACCTTCTCTGGCAGCTTGTTCCATAAACCCACCCATAACCCTTTGTGTGAAAAAGTTATCCCTCGGATTCCTATTAAATCTTTTCCCCTTCACCTTGAACCTATGTCCCCTGGTCCTCAATTTCCCTACTCTGGGTAAAAGACTCTGTGCATCTACCCAATCTATTCCTCTCATGATTTTGTACACCTCAATAAGATCTCCCCTCATCCTCCTACGTTCCATGGAATAGTGACCCAGCCTACTTAACCTCTCCCAAAAGCTCACACCCTCAGGTCCTGGCAATATCCTTGTAAATCTTTTCTGAAACCTTTCAAGCTTGACAATATATTTCCCATAATATGGTGCCCAGAACTGAACACAATATTGTAAATGCAGTCTCACCAACGTCTTATACAACTGCAACATGACCACCCTACTTCTATACTCAATACTCTGACTGATGATGACCAAAGTGCCAAAATATCTAAACTAAACACATAATTATTGTGGTTATTAGGTCAAAGATGAATTTCCTGCTATTTATGGTTCACCTGACTCCCCAAAGGTTCCTACAACTATCAGGAACATGTCAAGAGGGTAGTATATTGCTCGACATGGCCCAAGCGATTGTATCTTCAGCAACTAGTAAATGCTGAACATCATCCAGCGCTCCTGAATGGTTCTCCAAGCATCATATAATTTACAAAATCCATTGCAATGTATTGGATAAGTTTATACTGACATTGACTACTAAATCTTTGGTTTCTACCACTGAGAAGAACAAAACATAACAGTAACACTACCATTTGCAAATCCCCTTTCAAATGATACTCCATTCTTACTTGGGGGAAAAAAAAATCACAGTTATTTTATCAGCACAGGGTCTAATTCTTGTAATTTCCAGAAACACTGAGGAAATGTTCATCAGAAAAAAAAAATCAGTGACTCACTATCACAATGGCAGTTAACAATTTCCACATCCCACAAATTAATTGTTTAAAAATCATGAAGGTTTCAGTCACTAATTGATGTATTTCTATCCAGTGGATGGACTTAACAAAAAAAAAAAATTGATACAAATCTCTTACTACAGGTTTGAAACTTCTTGGATAATTGACAAAATATAAACAAAATCAAATGCAATGTTATTCATTGTTATAATATCTTAGAGCAGACGGTATTTTTTATAATAGTTTGTTCTCTCAAAAGCCTTGAAACAATCCATCTTATCATAATTTAGGGAATCATATCTGAGGCAGCTTAAAATAGCTAAGAGACAAAAATTGTGAAATTGTTATTCCCTGTATCCCCCAAACTAATAGGATCAGCCAAGAAATAAGGCAGCTGACATAATGTGCCATTTGACTACCTTTCTGAAATGCAGAACAGAAGAATACACTCTTGCCTCCATATTAATTAATGCAACATGCTGTGAGCTTATCTAAGCTATTTCATGGAAATATATTTCCACACAGCTCAGCCAGTCCAATAACCACTAACTAGATTTGATTTGAATCGAACTACTTACAAAAGGTGTGCCGTTTCATGATTTTTTTTTTTGCAAAAGCCAAATCGTAGCTTAGTTGGCTGATGATCGGTTGAATTTTTCATTTGCAAATTGCAACTTGAAGATCAGGTAGCGTGCCAATAAACATGCCAAAAAAACAAGTTCAGTACTAATGTTGTGACAGTTGGTGTCAAAACGCTCCATATTTCAAAAGTATGATAGAGACATCTGGTTTCCAATATTTTACAGCAATCTAACTTTGCTGCAATTTCTGGAACAGGGACAGATACATTTATATGTTCAGTTCCATTTGATCAGATTTAATATAAATGAATAATAATAATCTCCATACACGCCCTTCAGCCTGCTCTATCATTCTGTTGGCTTTGGTTATCTGTGCCTTAACAATGTTTATCCATTTTTATTTCATGTCTGTTTTATCCAATACAACCCAAGACTCCCATATGTTCAATCCTGAAAATCTCCTGACTTCAGTTATTACCTGTACACAAAAAGGGCTATCTTATTTCATTCCTAATTGACCTACCTATTATTTTAAGATTAAGATTTAGGATTCTGGATCTATCTGCCAGTATTTTCCCTGTATCCAAACTACCGAATGTCCATGTAATTTTAATAGCCAGTTAAATCACAAAGAATAGACAAACATATCTAATGCCACAACATACAATTAAAATTTTACATATACCGAACATTGTAGACTTCTTAATATTTCATGAGGTTTCTGTGCAATTTAGGTTGGATAGACTAGGATTAAGAAAGGGTTTGAATGTTTAGAACGGATAATTCTCCCTTTACACCTTCCCCTTCCACACCACCCCTCACCTCAACCCGATGTATTTCCTCTAAGGAGCCATTGATAAACCCACAGAATATTGGCCAGTCTAGTGTCAGGGATTGTTTTCTCACCATGTGGAACAAAGACAGTGAAGGTCTTTCATTGTATCTTTTCTCAAAGTTACCTCCTGAGGACGTTTGCCCTTCTACAATAGCAAGTCAGAAGGAATCAATTACATCTGAGAAAAGGCACAAAATGCCAGAGTGCCTTAACTCAATGGATCAGACAGCATCACTGGAGAACATGGATAGGTCGGGACCCTTCTTCTGCCAGCATCTGCAGTTCCGTGTTTCTCAATTACATTCTGACAAAAGTACCACGTATAAATGACAGTGAAATCCCGGTCACATCAACATGACAGGATTTACAGTGCTGTACTGAATGTTATTTTGACTGCATAGTTTAATCTTGCTGAGCTAACCCACATACACGCTTATTCCAATTAATCATAATTAATATGATTAAAATTAATATCACTCGGTTTATCTAAAATATATGGTGAATTGTTTACCTTCAGTGCATTTTGCGTATCTTCCAGACAATAGACCCGTACACTATATTCCAAGGATGTGCATGTTCCTGGTGCAAACAGAACTAGCCTTAGACGCTTTGCTGCAGTTGTGTTCAGTGATTCACCGACCAGTGTGTATTTACCCAAGGTTTCAGTAAATATGTGGGACATCTGTCCATCAAGCTGGCAGTAATAGGGATTAGAAGGAATTTCTTGCCCCAAATGTAAAACCTCCTGAGGAAAGAAAGACAAAAATTGTTATGATAAATGCATGATATTATTACCAACCATACAACTGCATTAAAGATAACAAAACAAATTGCTGGTTTATCATGCAGCACACCAACATGGGATTTTAAGTTCATGTCTCTGCTTAATATAATACTATATTTACCATGAAGTGAATCTTGCTAGTGCCTTTCTATGCTAAAAGCATATCATTCTTAATATGTAATGCTCTCTGAAGGGGTTAGCAAAGCAGCAATTATTTGACGAATCCTTACTTCTTTTGGGGGTTGTTTCTAAAATCCATAAGTAGGATTAAATCAAATAACACTTTAGCGCCAAAATAATATTTTGCTGGTTATTTGTAATTTTGATTCCAAATTCTCATCCATTACATTTTATTATATGTAAGAAAGAACTGCACTTGCTGGTTTAAATCGAAGGTAGACACAAAATGCTGGAGTAACTCAGCGGGTGCGGCAGCATCTCTGGAGAGAAGGAATAGGCGACGTTTCGGGTCGAGACCCTTTTTCCGACTGATGTCAATGGAGGGGGCGGAACAAAGATAGAATGTAGGCAGAGACGGTAAGACTAGTGGGAGAACTGGAAAGGTGACCTCCACCAGACTGAGGCCAGGTGACAACTCTCAGACACCTCCTCCTACTTATCCTTGGACCTTGATCCCACAGACAAGCACCAGGCCTTAATCTCAAGTCCTATTACTGATTTCATCACTTCCTGCTCTCTGCCCGCTAAAGTCTCCAACCTTATCGTTCCCCAGCCCCACGCAGCCCAATTTTATCTTCTCCCCCAAATCCACAATCAGAACTGTCCTGGCAGATCAATTGTTTCAGCTTGTTCATGCCCCACCGAATTAATTTCCACATACCTCGACTCCATCCTATCCCCCCTGATCCAATCCCTCCCTACCTATGTCCAAGATACCTCACCTGCTCTTCGTCTCCTCGATGACTTCTGTTTCCCAGGCCCCCACTCCCTCATCTTTACTATGGATGTCCAGTCACTCTACACCTCAATCCCCCACCAGGAGGGTCTTAAAGCCCTCTGTTTCTTCCTCGACTACAGAACCAGCCAATTTCCGTCTACCAATACTCTCCTCCACCTAGCAGAGCTGGTCCTTACCCTCAACAACTTCTCCTTCGAATCCTCCCACTTCCTCCTTATCAAAGGCGTAGCTATGGGCACTGGCATGGGCCCTAGCTATGCCGGCCTCTTTGTAGCTTACATCGAACAATCCCTGTTCCAGGCGTACACTGGCCCTATTCCCAAACTCTACCTCCGCTACATTGATGCCTGCATTGGTGGTACCTCCTGTACCCATGCAGAACTCACTGACTTCATCAACTTCCTTCTTAATCATCAACTTCACCAGTAATCTCCATCCTCCACTCAAATTCACTTGGACAATCTCCGACATCTCCCTACCATTTCTACATCTCACTGTCTCCATCACAGGAAACAGTCTATTGACCGACATCTACTACAAACCTACTGACTCAAATAGCTATCATGACTACACTTCTTCCCACCCTGCTTCCTGTAAAAACTCTATCCCCTACTCCCAATTCCTCCGTCTATGCCACATCTGCGCCCAGGATGAGGCGTTCCATACCAGGGCAATGGAGATGTCCTCATTCTTTAGGAAACAGGGGTTCCCTTGCATTAGTAATGTTAAAAAAAAATGTACAATTGTACAAGGCATTGGTAGGACCAATTCTGGAGTATGGTGTACAATTTTGGTCGCCTAATTATAGGAAGGATGTCAACAAAATAGAGAGAGTACAGAGGAGATTTACTAGAATGTTGCCTGGGTTCCAGCAACTAAGTTACAGAGAAAGGTTGAACAAGTTAGGTCTTTATTCTTTGGAGCGCAGAAGGTTAAGGGGGGGACTTGATTGAGGTCTTTAAAATGATGAAAGGGATAGACAGAGTTGACGTGGATAAGCTTTTCCCATTGAGGGTAGGGAAGATTCAAACAAGAGGGCATGACATGAGAATTAAGGGACAGAAGTTTAGGGGTAACATGAGGGGGAACTTCTTTACTCAGAGAGTAGTGGCTGTGTGGAATGATCTTCCTGCAGAAATGGTGGAGGCAGGATCGATTTTAACATTTAAAAGTAAAGTGGATAGGTATATGGACGGGAAGGGAATGGAGGGGTATGGTCTGAGTGCAGGTAGATGGGACTAGGGGAAAATAAATGGTCGGCATGGACTGGAAGGGCCGAGAAGGCCTGTTTCCGTGCTGTAATTGTTATATGTTATATGTTATTATAGATGAAGCTCTCACTAGGGTCTCCTCAATATCCTGCAGCTCCACTCTTACTCCCGATTCGTAACAAGGACAGAGTCCCCCTTGTCCTCACGTTCCACCCCATCAGCTGTCGCATACAGCATATAATCCTTCAACATTTTCACCACCTCCAATGGGATCCCACTACTGGCCACATGTTACAACCCTTTCTGCTTTCCGCAGAGACCGTTTCCTCCATAACTCCCTGGTCCACTCATCTCTTCCCACCGAAACCACTCCCTCCCCAGGTACTTTCCCCCGCAACGCAGGAGATGCAACACCTGTCCCTTTACCTCCCCCCTCGACTCCATCCAATGACCCAAACAGTCTTTCCAGGTGAGGCAGAGGTTCACTTGCACCTCCTCCAACCTCATCTACTGTATCCGCTGTTCTAGGTGTCAACTTCTCTACATCAGCGAGACCAAGTGCAGGCTCTGCGATTGTTTCACTGAACACTTCCGCGCAGTCCATCTTAACCTACCTGATCTCCCGGTGGCTCAGCACTTCAACACCTCCTCCCATTCCTGTCCTGGGCCTCCTCCATTGTCAGAGTGAGGCCCAGCGCAAATTGAAGGACCAGCACCTCATATTTCGATTGGGTAGTTTACACCCGAGGTATAAAAACATTGACTTCTCTAAGATTGCTTTCTCTCTCCATCCCCTTCCCCTCTTCCCAGTTCTCCCATTAGTCTTCCCATCTCCACCTACATTCTATCTTTATCCTGCCCCCTCCCCTGACAACAGCCAGAAGAAGGGTCTCGACTCGAAAACATTGCCGATTCCTTTTCTCCAGAAATGCTGCCTCACCCGTTGAGTTACTCCAGCATTTTGTGTCCACATTTCATTAGATGCTACCTAATGATGGCAATTTTTAAGTCTTCCACATTTTTCACACAAACACTAAGACAGTAATTGCTGATGTCGTCTTTGACTTTTGTTCTTGTTCTCACCTGACATCTGTGCATTTCACTTCCCTGTAAGGATTTTTAGATGTTAATTAGGAGAACAAAATAGTTTTATCTCTTTCTCTAAATCCAGGCATGTTGAGAATAATTATAATAATCTCACCTTGCCCCAGCTTGTATGAGGTTTTCATGAAACGGAATGGGGATTGTTGTTTGTGCGATGTTACTGTGTGCACATCATTTGCTGTGTTTGCCTACATTAGACAACCGACTGCACTTCAAAAGTAGTTAATTGACTGCAAGGTGCTTTGGGACACACTGATGATTCCACGATGTTATAGAGATGCCAGTTCTCGTACACCAATATTCTCAAAGGTCTCAAAAAACTTTGCACAATGCAGAAGTGGAAAGATGGTTGTTAACTGAGCCTTTTTGTGCAAGATAATTTGATGCACAAAGCACCTGGGGAATTTCACGATTTATTCAAAGTGTGCATGGGGTCCTTTACAGCCACCTAATGCAAAATTCACCTTCTGAACACCATTAAAGTGGTTATTTTTTATCTTTTTGAAAATATTTGTGTTCATTTAAATTGGGCATTATCAAAATGCACGTGATTCCTTTAATCAATACTCCAGCAATGTCAAGCAAAAAAAAAAAATCTGTCTGCACATCAGCAAAGAAAACAGAAGATAATTATAAAGACCATTTAAAGAACATGTAAATGTATTCCCACAAGAATAAAGCGGAGGTAGACATTTGTACTAATATCATAGGAGGTGAACTTGAAATCTGAATTTAATTTAAATGTCAAACATAGAAAACAAATCAGCGGTGATATTTGGACGTTTTATCTGTTTTAGAGGTCACAAAAGCCAAAAAGGAAAACAACTTGGAGATTGTTTTTCCAAATATCCTTATAGTAGATAGCAAGCAGAGAATAGATAAAATCTTTAGAAGATAAAAAAATAATTAGAAAGGATTAAGAAGTGGAAAATGAGCTAAGAAGTAGATCTGATAGAGGCAGAAGATTGATGTTTCCAAGCCAACGGATTTTATCTGCTTTCAGTTCACAGACTGATATTAAAACTAACAGGTAATTATAAATTAATAATGCTATTTAAATATCACGATGGGTTGTTCATGTTAACCAAAAATAGTTAAAATATATAGTTCAAATTGAATGTAATCAACATTATTAAATATTCACCATTCTATTCGCCATTTTTCCTTTCTGTCAAGGTCTAGAATTCCTGATTACTTTAAAGATGTGTCCTTATTGATTCTTTCATGATTACTAATTTTAGTTCTTGTCAATCTCAGTAGTTCCACACTTCCACAATTTAATAGTCTCCAAATCGTAAGTCTTGGTTTGTTTACTTTTCTTTTTGCTTGAGACACTTATTAGCTATAGTTTTTAGCTTTAGAGAGAGTTTTAGAGATACAGTGTGGAAACAGGGCCTTCGTTCTACCACGGCCACGCCAACCATTGATCACCCATACACTATTTGTATGTTATCTCACTTTTGCATCCTACTAACTAAGGGCAACTTACAGAAACCAATGAACCTACAAACCCGCACACCTTTGGAACGTGGGAGGAAAAAGGAGCACCTGGAGAAAACCCACACGATTAAAGGGAGAAAATACAAATTCCGCACAGACAGCACCCGCAGTCAGGGTCAAACTTGGATCTCTGGCATTGTGAGGCAACGCTCTACCACTGCGCCACCCCAAAGAGTCATAAAATGCATCAACTGGCCCTTTGAGACCAAACTAAACATTAAGGACAGATTAGCATCAATCCTTAGTTTATATCACCACATTCCCATCAACTACTCTAGATTGCACCACTCACCTAGGCACAGAGGCCAATTTAAAATGACCACTTAGCCTACCAACCCAAATGTCTTGGGTTCTCAGTTCTCTTCTGGAAACAGAATTAATTTAAAAAAAAAATGCTCTTGATTTACCCTTAATTACCTTAAAGAAGAGTTTTAAATAATGACACAGCTTTAGAAACATGGGAAACTGCAGATGCTGGAATCTTGCATGGAACACAAAGTGCTGGAGTAACTCGGCCTGTCAGGCAAAGTTTCTGGAGGCAAATTGTCAACTGAACCACTATGCTGTTTCAAAATTCTGTGCATGCTTTTTAATGACGTTTTTTTTGCACTCATATTTGACAGATAATGACATTTGCAATTTAATGTGTGGCCTACCTACAGAATCCTTCATTGCAGAACACAAACCATATTATAAAATTGGGTCTATTAGGTTGAACAAAAGAACTCAATAAGATCCCATCTGATCTGGTATGCCATCCACTTTTGTTGTACCATCTTCATATCCTTTGATCTGTCCAGAGAGCATAAATCAATAGAAAATACTTGTTGATACATACGCATCTTTCTGAGGTAGAGATTTTCTAATAACCCCCTGAGTAAAAACATTTTAATCTCAATCCCAAATAACCAACAGTTATTGGGATTGAGTTTAATTCCTGACCCTCATTCTCTAGCCCAAGCAAACTGCCTAATATACAGTATGTACCAGAAAGGGCCTGTCCTACCAGCATCCGACTCCATGCGATGAGCGCGATCAAACTAGAAGCGGGGGCCGCGCGGAGGTCGGGTGATCCCTGTACAGGGCCGTTCCCACTAGCATGCGCCTGCATGCGGCAAGCGCGACCAAACCGGCAGCGAGGGCCGCGCGGAGGTCGGGTGAGTGGCGCAACGCGGCGCAAAGTGAGGCGAACTTGGAGCGAAGGCTTAAAGGTAAGTTCGCCAGGACAGAGAGGGACACACAGAGAGGGGCACAGAGGCACACACACAGAGGGCCACGGAACCACACGCATAGAGGGTCACAGAGGCACCTACAGAGAGTGTCACGGAGGCATGATGTCGAGATGGTGTGCAATGCGTCGAGGCGACTGCGAGCCGACAAGCCGTTGCCGCGCGGAATTTTTGAACATAGTCAGTTTTTCGGAGCCCCGCGCGATGTCGGGACGAACAATTCCGCATGGCTCCGGCGATCGAAGTGGGACCGGCCCCGCGATGCCGGACGGCTCAAGCGACCACGTTAGGTCACGCTCATCGCATAGAGTTGCATGCTGATGGGACAGGCCCTGAAGACGCTTCAATATTTATTTCCTTGTGTGATGACATCAGGACAAACATTATTGGGGCATTGGGGTGGCACAGGGGTGCAGCGGTAAGGTTACTTCACCAGAGAACTGGGTTCAATCCTGATTACGGGTGCTGTCTGTACAGATTTTGTACATTCTCTGTACAATCCTTGTACATTCGTGACAGTGTGGGTTTTCTCCGCGTGCTTCAGCTTCCTCCAACATTCCAAAGACGTACCGGTTTGAGGGTTAATTTAGGTTTGGTTAAAAAAAATTGTAAATTGTCCCTCTAGTGTGGGGGTGATCACTGGTCGGAGTGGACTTAGTAGGCTGAAGGGCCCGTTTCCACGCTGTATCTCTAAACTTAACTAATCAGTAAGGAAACCTCCCTCCTGATTATTACCTACCATTCCCCTACTGCTGATAACCCTGCATAGAACAATAACAGGGCAAACAACTGAAGGTAGCAACAACACAGGGTACACAAAAGGCTGGAGAAACTCAGCGGGTGCAGCAGCATCTAAGGAGCGAAGGAGATAGGCGACGTTTCGGGTCGAGACCCTTCTTCAGACTTTAGACACAGTCTTTAATCTGGGTGGGGAGGCAGAATGTCCATTGCAATCATTTTGCTTCAGTGTTGCTGGATAAGGGATTCCAGAAATAAAATCCAGTGACAAGAAAACACTGGTGAAAGATTTCCAAACCAGGCTAACGTGAGATAATGGACAGAACAATGTGATTGCACAAACAAAATCTCAGAACAAAACACTGAAATCCTGAAGTGACTTCTGGTGAAATGTTGCAGTTAGTAGTAGGAGGAGATTCCATGTGTAACCCACCCCTCCTCCCCTACCTCAAAGGTCTGGTGCATTGGATTTGACAGCAATTACTTTCATCTGGCCGTTCCTGTACCTTTGAGAGCTGCAGTTCTGTTGTTGTTAGTCTTCAGCCAAGCTAATTCATGCACCTAGCTCACCTAATTCATGCACCTACCCCATTATTTCCAGAAGCTTGCTAATTTCCAGAGGTACCAAAGGCTATGGACTGACACCATCCTGATCCTAGTACTGAGTACATCAGCTTGAGAATACACAATCATCAAGTAACAACATTAGCAACCACCCGACAACATGGAATTTTCCCAGATTTCCCTTGTCACTAAAAAGCAGAATGATTCTAACCCGGCCAATTATTGTGTCATTTGCCTACTCACAAACTCAGCAAAATTATGGGGAGAAAAAAAATTAGCACTGCTGTAGAGGCTTTTACAATAACCTACTCAATGACTTGCAGCTGTTATGTTTTGGCTAAATTCACACGCAAAACTCAATCGTGGTACGAGGCCATCGCCTCTGGCTGCTCCTCAGACATGCACCTGCCTTCAGTGGGGGGGGGGGGGCTGATGTCTCTTGAATGCAGAGAGTGAAAAGCCTCATCAGTACGGGTGTAGTGTCAAAGGAGTGTAGGCATTCGCCGTCATCTGCAAATCCGATTCTTGCTGGATGCGAGGAGAAGGATTAAAATCTAAAATGTCAGGCTAAACACATGACATGGAGGTTATTTCCATTGAAAGAATGTATATCTAAGTTATGATCATGTTCTTGATGAGTGAAGATCTGCACAAGCAGGATGAATGTGCACAGTGACGCCAGTAGTAGAGCTGCTGCTCACAGCTCCCATGGAGCAGGTCCAATCCTGACCTCCTCCGGTGCCACTCTGGAGTTCATGCACTATCTCTGTGACTGCATAGGCTTCCTCCCGCATCTTAAAGATAGATTCACTGTCACTGTAAATTGTCCCTAGTGCTTGGATGGGTGGTAGTATCTGAGGGCCGAGAATGTTGACAACATTATGGGGAGAATAAAATAGGATGAGTGTACATTTAGTGCCGTCGGGTGCTTTGTGGTATGTCTATGTTCCTAGGTGTAAATATCACCAGCAATTTGACCTGGTCCAATCACACCAATGATACAGGCAAGAAAGCAAAGTACACCACATCTCCCTCAGAAGACTAAGGAAGTTTGTCATGAACTGATTTCTACAGATGCGCGACATAAAGCATTCTCTTTTGACTCCTCCCATTTCCTCCAAGCACAAGGCGTAGCTATGGGCACACGCATGGGTTCCAGCTACGCTTGCCTCTTTGTCGAGTACGTTGAACAATCCTTGTTCTCGGCGTACCAGGGCCCCATCCCCGACCTCTACCTCCGTTACATCGACGACTGCTTTGGTGTCACCTCCTGCACCCGCACACAACTGACTAACTTCATCCATTTCACCACCAACTTCCATCCGACACTCAAATACACTTGGACCATTTCCGACATTTCCCTACCATTCCTTGACCTCACCATCTCTATTGCAGGTGATACACTCCTGACCGACATCTACTACAAACCAACTGACTCCCACAGCTACCTGGACTACTCTTCCTCCCACCCTGCTTCCTGTAAGGACTCCATCCCCTATTCCCAATTCCTCCATCTACGCTGCATCTGCTCCCAGGATGAGGTGTTCCACACCAGGTCATCACAAATATCCTCATTCTTCAGAGAACGGGGATTCCCCTCCCCCACTATAGATGAGGCTCGCACCAGGGTCTCCTCCATTCCCCGCAACACCGCACTCTATCCCCATTGCCCCACTCGCAACAAGGGCAGAGTCCCCCTGGTCCTCACCTTTCACCCCACCAGCCAGCACATACAACACAAAGTCCTCCGCCAGTTTCGCCACCTCCAACGTGACCCCTCCACTCGCCACATCTTCCCATCTCCCCCCGTCTGCCTTCCGCAAAGACTGCTCCCTCCGCAACTCCCTTGTCAATTCTTCCCTTCCCTCCCACTCCACCCCTTCCCCGGGCACTTTCCCTTGCAACCGCAAAGGATGCTACACTTGTCCCTTCACCTCCCCCATCCACTCCTTTCAGGGACCCAAGCAGTCCTTCCAGGTCTGACAGAGGTTCACCTGCACCTCCTCCAACCTCATCTATTGCATCCGTTGCTCCAGATGCCAGCTGATCTATATCGGTGAGACCAAGTGGAGGCTTGGCGATCGTTTCGCCGGACACCTCCGCTCGGTCTGAAATAACCAACCCGACCTCCCGGTGGCTCAGCACTTCTACTCCCCCTCCCATTCCGTATCTGACCTCTCGGTCCTGGGCCTCCTCCACGGACAGAGTGAGCAACACCGCAAGTTGGAGGAACAGCACCTCATATTCCACTTGGGGAGTCTGCATCCTCTGGACTTAAACATTGAATTTTCTCAATTCTGTTAACCCTTGCTGTCTCCTCCCCCTCCCACCTCCCCCTTAGCCCTCGGGCCCTGGCATTCCCTCTCTCTCTATCTCTCTCCCACCCAAGTCGCACTAGCTTCTCATTTTCACACTACAAACAGCTTACAATGGGCTGTTTCCTTCATCATCGATACATTTTTGCATATCTTTCATTCATTGTTTTTTATCTCTTCACATCACCGTCTATATCTCTCGTTTCCCTGATCCCTAACCAGTCTGAAGAAAGGTCTTGACCCGAAACGTCGCCTATCTCCTTCGCTCCTTAGATGCTGCTGCACCCACTGAGTTTCTCCAGCCTTTTGTGCACCCTCTCAGGATATATCACAGCTTCGTATGGCGAATGCCCTGCCAAGAAATTACAGAGAGTTGCAGATGCAATCCAATCCAGTCCATGACGTAAACCAGACTCTTTTCCTTCCTCTCCTAATCTGCCCCAACCACCCCCCCCCCCCATCTCGCCCTCCCCCATCCCCCTCCTCTCACACGCACCCCCCAAACCCCCCAACTGACTCCATCTACACTGCACGCTGCCTCAGGAAAGCAGCCAACAAAATCAAGGACTATCCATACCCTGCTCAATCTCTCTTTTCCCTTCTCCCATTTGGCAGAAAATACAAGAGATTGAAAGCATGTATCACCAGATTCAAAAAAAGCTTCCTCCTTGCTATTATCAGACTGGTGTACAGACCACTCAAATGCTAGGGATGTATTCTCGATTGTTCAATCTACCACTTTTTTTTTTGTCCTTGCACTTCTGTTTTATCGGTAACTTCTCAATAGCTATAACATTATATTCTGCACAGTTTCTATTTTGCAGTAACAGTTACGTTCATGCATGATATGATCTGCCTGGAGAGCAAGCAAAACTATTTTTTGTACTGTATCTCAAAACACATGACAGGACTAAACCAGGACCGGCACCACATATGGACTCAATATGTGCAGCTGGATGACTTCACACCTAAAAAGCAATGATTTGCAATGGTAATATATGATGACGCAATCCCGCCCATATGGCCACAATGAGGCACCTCACTGCTGTGAATGTGATTTAATTCTTGAATTTAATTCTTAAATTGGCAAAGATCAGAATCAGGGTATTGCCTCCAGTGGCCTGCAGGAGGCGCCCTCGGGACACAAAGATGGCTGGGTGAGGAGAGGTGAGAGACGTTGGCTCTTGGGAACTGCTCCAGCACATCCAGTGCATGGGCAGAATTGGGTTTTGAATAATTAGGTATGTTGCAAAACTTACCTTGAGCAGCGCTGCAGTTCTGCCGCTCCCCGTGTGCGCGACTTTGGCGTCTTTCAGAGGGGGGCGGGCATAAAGTGCCGTTTTTCTACAGACAGGGCAAATCGATCCATGTCGGGCGATTTCGTTGCGGAAGAAAAATCGCTCCGACATTTCATTAATGAAGGTATTTTTAAATTTCGCTAGATTATTTATTATCTAGAGTAATTTAAAAACCACCTTCAAAAGCCGTGAGCGACGACAACGGGAAGGATTTTGCGTAGGGGAGAAAAAAAGGTACACAGTTTATTTTTATATTAAAAGTTGGTTTTATGGAGGCTTTAATAATATTTTCATGTTGTGAAATGGGGTCCAAAAAAAATGTATGAGCCAACAGTATTTTTCCTCCCGACTTCACCGCAAACCAGAACGTTCCAATCCACCGCATTCCACGAAAACCCACTCGCTAGTTGATTTAAATGGCCATTAATTTACAGGCATTAAATACTAAATTCCTTCCATTTGGCCCAGAAATTCATGAAAATGAGATTTTAAAATTAGTTATATTGTGGATTATTGTATGAATGTTATTTGGACACTTAGGCAATTTTAAAAAAAGTGTATCTTTTCTTAAGAAATGAATAGATGTTTAGATCTACTCATTGAATTTTGTAATTAGCTAGTATTAGATAACTAACTAATTATATGCTTTAATTTCAGGTCATCCAAGTAAGATTGTTTCATATTTGTTTCAGAATGCTCCAATCTATAATAACTGAAAATTTCTCTTAATTTTTAATTTGAATTCTCTTAATTTTTAATTAAGTACCCCTTAGAGTACCCCTCAAATTAAGAGTAACTCTTAATTTGAGTTCTCTTAATTTTTAAGAAAGTTATGGGCTTTTAATGGTTCTAGATCACAGCTTTTGAGTTAAGTCAATCGAAAGGCAATGGGGAACAAGATGCTAATTTCCGAGTATGAAAATGGTCATAACTTTCTTAATACTGAAGATGTGAAAGTGAATTAGGTGTCAAATTAAACTTCTTTTTATGCTTTATCTGATGGGATAAATTGCAGACTTGATTTTTAAAATCTCAAAATTTTGTAACATTGCAAGAATAATGGCATCAAAAATGGCGGTGCCAGCATGTGTAATATATGCAAAACGAATTTCACCGTGCAGTTGCATATATGACCAATGAAACACTATTGAACTATGATCACTATGGGTGTATTATTCTGATTTTCCTTGCTTCCCACATTGTTTATTAAAATGATTGTTAAACCCAAGAATGAGATGGGTAATTACATCCTAGTTCTCGTCAATGGAATGCTATAGTAATGGTTGATAGCTTTTTATTCCTAGGTGCCCTTATCAACAGTAACCAAACCTAATCCCTTCACACTGTTGCGGTAATAATGAAAATGCATCTGCTTATTTAAGTTTTACATCATCTGAAAAGATTTGTCATATCCGTGGGGGTTCGCCAGAACTTCTATGGATGGGCTCCAGAAGGCATTTTGATGGGATGCATTTCAACCTGGTTTGACAACTGATCTAATCTTGAGCATCTGAACCGGTAGAGAATGGTAAATGCGGCAGAGTCCATGTCAGGCTCGCAAGACCACCTTGGTATGTTGCATTGGGAAAGCTGGGAAGTATCATCAAGGGTGTCTGCCACCCTGATAATTCCCTTTTCTCTCACCGATCTTGAAAGCTCAGACATCCAGACTTAAAAACAGTTTCTCCCCCCACTGCTGTCAGAATCCTGAACCAATCACCTACTTCACAACTCCTTCCTGGAGGTGCTGGCATGGACTCTTAACTGTAGGTTAGGTTAGTTTAGTTTAGTTTAGAAATGCATGGCGGAAACATAGAAACATAGAAAAATAGGTGCAGGAGTAGGCCATTCGGCCCTTCGAGCCTGCACCGCCATTCAATGTGATCATGGCTGATCATCCAACTCAGTATACCGTACCTGCCTTCTCTCCATACCCCGATCCCTTTAGCCACAAGTGCCACATCTAACGCCCTCTTAAATATAGCCAATGAACTGGCCTCAACTACCTTCTGTGGCAGAGAATTCCAGAGACTCACCACTCTCTGTGTAAAGAATGTTTTCCTCATCTCAGTCCTAAAGGAATTCCCCCTCATCCTTAGACTGTGACCCCTTGTTCTGGACTCCCCCAACATCGGGAACAATCTACCAGCATCTAGCTTGTCCAACCCCTTAAGAATTTTGTAAGTTTGTAAGAAAACAGTTCCTTCAGCCCACTGAGTCCGCACTGACCAGCGATCCCCACACACTAACACTATCACACACTAGGGACCATTTATAACTTTACCAGGCCAATATGCCAACCGATGGGCTATTGGAAGTATTATGACGGGAAGCACTTCGACCTGTTTTGACAACTGTTCTAGTCATGACCATCTGAACCTGTGGAAGAGAGTGGAAAGACGTACAGAGAGTGTACGTCTTTGGAGTCTGGGAGGACATTGCAGCTCCCGAAGAAAACCCACCCAGGTCACGGGGAGAACAAAGAAAATCCATACAGACAACACCGGTAGTCGGGAATGAAGCTGGGTCTCTGGCGCTGTAAGGCAGAAGCTCTACCGCTGCACCATCGTGCTGCACTACCTCAATGCTTACTCCATTATTATACTTCAATGTTTTTTCCCCTATTCGGATTGTGCCAATCTGCTTTCTTGCTCATTTCATTGTATGTGCTGTTGCATTTATTATTATTCTATTTATACTGTTATCTCTGTGACCTTCATGTGAACGTGGAACTTCATTGCACCCTGGTGCATATGACCATAAACTAATCTGAATACGTGAGGTAATACAATTATCTATTCTTGACTTTGTTTTCACAACATCTTGCTTTCCGCGAAGAACAATTAAAGCTGGATCTGCAAAATAGTGTTCTAGCACTTTATCCTTCCGGGAAGAAAAGGTGAGTTCAACCAGAGTTTAATATGTGCTTTAAAACTATGTAATCTCAATTTAGTTTAAATTAAACATTTCACCAAGAATTATCAAATCAGGCACAGAGCTGTTGGAGCCTATTCATCCTTCCACAGTAGCTATCCAATTAATCCCATTGCCTTTCCCCATAGTTTGGTAACTTTTTTTCCCATCTCTCAAATTAATTGAGTAATAGGTGAGAACATCAATCTAGTCCTTGAGGTGCAAATCTGTAAGGCATTGCTTCCGTTTTCTGACATCTGTGATCTATTTTACTTTGTTTATCTTTAAATCTGTTAGTATTGTCTTACGGCGACGGCACAAAAAAAAATAATATAGGGTATAACTTTCACCACATTAATATTACTCCACAAAATCAAAGTCCATCATGAATTTTGGATTGAATTATAAACACATTTAAAAAAGACATAATTGAGGATGTTGTCCATGAGGAAAAAAAGTAGCAGACATGTTTGAGTTGTTTTGTTGATTGCAATAGTGCATCTGGAATTGTTAATTGGATCTACCCAGAGGATATCTGAATCAATCTCGAGCTTTTCATCAGGCATTTTGGCAGATAAGAAGGCCAATCATGTTCTTGCCTGTTGTAATGCTCATTTCCCACCTCTCAAGTGATTTAACAATCACTTAACTAGTCAAGTAGTATGCTAGAGCATTAATTCAGCCCTGGAGACAGGAAACTGGAGAAAATTAAGAACAGCAGTTAGATTGTAAAGTATGAATTGCTGACATTAACATTTCTAGAATTGGCAAGACTGATTTAAAGCTGAGATCATTGGGAACAGGGTCAGGCCATTCAGTGCCTGGCTCTTGCTTTGGCATTCACCTCAATTATTAACTCGTTCCTCTCCCGTGATAACCATAACCATATAACAATTACAGCATGGAAACTGGCCCTCTCGGCCCTTCCAGTCCGTGCCGACCATTTATTTTCCCCAAGTCCCATCTACCTGCACTCAGACCATACCCCTCCATTCCCTTCCCGTCCATATACCTATCCACTTTACTCTTAAATGTTAAAATCGATCCTGCCTCCACCACTTCTGCTGGAAGCTCATTCCACACAGCCACCACTCTCTGAGTAAAGAAGTACCCCCTCATGTTACCCCTAAACTTCTGTCCTTTAATTCTCATGTCATGCCCTCTTGTTTGAATCTTCCCTACCCTCAATGGGAAAAGCTTATCCACGTCAACTCCGTCTATCCCTTTCATCATTTTAAAGACCTCAATCAAGTCCCCTCTTAACCTTCTGCACTCCAAAGAATAAAGACATAACTTGTTCAACCTTTCTCTGTAACTTAGTTTCTGGAACCCAGGCAACGTTCTAGTAAATCTCCTCTGTACTCTCTCTATTTTGTTGACATCCTTCCTATAATTAGGCAACCAAGATTGTACACCATACTCCAGAATTGGTCTCACCAATGCCTTGTACATTTTAACATTACTTCCCTACTCCTATATTCAATGCTCTGATTTATAAAGGCCAGCACACCAAAAGCTTTCTTTACCATCCTATCTACATGCAATTCCACCTTCAGGGAACTATGCACAGTTATTCCTCGATCCCTCTGTTCCACAGCATTCCTCAATTCCCTACCATTTACCATATACGTTTTATTTTAATTTGTCCTGCCAAGATGTAGCACTTCACACTTATCTGCATTAAACTCCATCTGCCATCTTTCAGCTCACTTTTCCAAATGGCCCAAATCTCTCTGTAGACTTTGAAAATCTACTTCATTATCCACAACTTATCCAATTTTCCACCCCATCATCCAGATCATTGATATACATGACAAACAACAGTGAACCCAACACAGATCCCTGAGGCACCCCACTGGTCACCGGCTTCCAACCTGACAAACAGCCATCCACCATTACTCTCTGACATCTCCCATTCAGCCACTGTTGAATCCATCTTGCTACTCCGCCATTAACACCCAAAGATTGAACCTTCTCAACCAACCTTCCATGGGGAACCTTGTCAAAGACCTTACTGAAATCCATATAGACAACATCCACTGCTTTACCCTCATCAATTTCCCTAGTAACCTCTTCAAAAATTCAAGAAGGTTTGTCAAACATCACCTTCAAGGCACAAATCCATGTTGACTGTTCCTGATCAGACCCTGTTTATCCAGATGCTTATATACATTATCACTAAGTATCCTTTCCATTAATTTGCTCACCACTGACGTCAAACTAACAGATCCACAATTGCTAGGTTTATTCTTTGAACCCTTTTTAAACAATGGAACAACATGCGCAGTACGCCAATCCTCTGGCACTATTCCCGTTTCTAATGACATTTGAAATATTTCTGCCATAGCCCCTGCTATTTCTGCACTAACTTCCCTCAATGTCCTAGGGAATATCCTGTCAGGACCTGGAAACTTATCCACTTTTATATTGTTCAAAAGTGTCAGTACTTCCTCCTCTTTATAGATGCTTTTTGTTCTGCTATATATTCTCATAATAATGCAGATGCTGATCATCAGGAATAAAAGCTGGGAAGTGTTGTTCAGACAGAACCCGTGAAAGTTACCGAATGGTGAAAGGCCTGGATAGAGTGGATGTAGATGTGATGTTTCCACTAGTGGGGGAGTCTAAGAACAGAGGCAATAGCCTCAGAGTAAATGGTTGTACCTTTAGAAAGGAAATGAGGAGGAATTTATTTAGTCAGAGGGTGATGAATCTATGGAATTTATTTCCACGGAAGGCTGTGGAGGCCATCTCAATTAATATCTTTAAGGTGGAGATTGCTAGGTTCTTGATTAATAAGGTGTCAAGGGTTATGGGGAAATGGCTGGAGAAGGTGTTGAAAGGGAAAGATAGATCCCTTGATGGGACAAATGGTCAAAGTCTGCTCCTACAACTTATGAAGTTATGAAATGTGATGAAGAACAATTGTTAGTTTAAAATCTTACTCAGGCAAAATAGGCAACCTAACCTGCTGACCATTTCTGAGATGGGTAGGAAGGAACTGCAGGTGTTGGTTTACACTGTAGATAGACACAAAAGTGCTGGAGTAATTCAGTGGGCCAGACAACATTTTCCCCAGAGATTTCTCGCCTTTTTTCCAGAGATTCAGACTGACCTGCTAAATTACTCCAGCACTTTTGTGTCTCTCTTTGACCATTTCTGAGATGTTCTCTTCTATATTTTGCTTTGCAATTTATGTCCATTTTCTTGTTCTAAGATGTTATTTATATTTGAAGTTAGACACAATATTACCACCAGCGGCACCGTATGATGGCTGCTCCGCCAGCAGTCTGTTTGTTTTTTCATCTTTTTTTAATTTTTAGTGTTTGTTAAAAGATTGTTTTAATGTTCTTCAGTTTGTCTTATGTGGGGGGAGGGGGAGGGGATCGGGGGAAACTTTTGTTCAGGTTCTCACCTTGCCGGAGATGCGATTGATTTTACATCGCATTCTCCGGGCGCTCTGCGGCCTTCCATCGACGGAGCTGGACGCCTCCTCGGATTGTTGTGAGCCCCATCACGGGTGCGGACTTAACATCGGAGCTGATCCCTTGCCTGGGATTACTCCAAACACGGCCTGCGGACTTACCATCAAGGGCGCACAGTCTCGGGAGAGGCTAGTCAAGAGCTCCAACATCGCGGAAGGTTCGACCAGCTCCGACGCGAGGTTCGATCGGCCGGCGCGGGGGAGCTGACATCCCCTCGAAGCGGGAACTGATCACCTTGACGCGGAGGGCTAAAACGCCGCCGGCTACGGAAGTCAAGATCGTCCCGTCAACGGAGAGCTCGAGGCCCCCGACCGCGGAAGAACTAAGTGAAGAGACTAGAACTTTATTTCGCCTTCCATCACAGTGAAGAATGTGCAGGAGTCACTGTGGTGGATGTTCATGTTAAAATGTGTTTTGGGTGATCTGTGGCTTTTATTTGTATGTGTGACTTGGCAAATGAAATTCCTCATATGTTGCAAAACATACTTGACAAATAAAGTACTATTCTGATTCTGAAAATGCTGGAGTAACTCAGCGGGACAGACGGCATCACTGGAGAGAAGGAATGGATGATGTTTCGGGTCAAGACCCTTCTTCAGACTATCTTCGATTTAAACCAACATCTGCAGTACTTTCCTGCACATTTTATATTGGAAGTAATGATTCGTTTGTTTATATAAACAGAAAATGTTGGAAAGACTGAGCAGGTCAGGCAGTATCTGTGGAAAGTGAAACAGTTGACATTTTTAGGCCCAGAACGCTTCATCAGAATTGAATCTTTACTTCCACTTTCAACACTTTTGCTGCAAGATCCACTTTGCTCTTACCTTCATAAGGTTTATCTCTAGATCAGTGAATCAATCACAGTTACACAAGCCCCTCTCAAATACCAGCTTTGATGAAGGGTCCTTGACCTGAGGAGTAAACTGCCTCTTCCTTCACAGATGCTTTCATACCTGCTGAGTGTTTTCAGCATTTTCTGTTTTTATCTCAGATTTCCAGCATCTGCAATCTTCTTTTAAATATTTCAAATGTTTGGTGTTCGAACTTGCAACAATTAATTTCAACATTCAAGAATAGTTTTCCACAGGAGCAAGAAATACACAGTTGAACATCTCAATGGGATTTTTCAATTATTTTCTGCCCTGAAGTTGCTCCCACGCTAATTAAAGGCACAGTGAGCACTGTGCAGCCAACAATTTGAAAACTGATGATAATTAGTGGTTTGGGTATTTAGTCTTCAGTGGAGTTTGTGTTCAAAGTGAGAGCTTTTCTATCAAAGACAACAATGAACCAGTTAACACAACAATTACAGCAAACACATATTAAACAGATACATTGCCTAGGATTTAATTGTGCTGTTCTTTAATTAAATCCAGTTCAACCGTTGAGATATCTCCTATCTTCATATCTCCTAATGGAAAACAGATACATCTTTCTTGGAAACCTTATTAACAATCTCAAGTGACAGCAAATTTGTAATGGAAAGTTAGTTGTACAGAATATTTTTCAAAGGTCTTGTTCCAGTCATAGACCCACAGCATCCTGGCCACACACTCATCTCTCCGCTGCCATCAGGTAGAAGGTACAGGAGCCTGAAATCTGCAACATCCAGGTTCAGGAACAGTTTCTTCCCCACAGCCATCAGACTATTAAACACAACTTCAAACAAACTCTGAACTATAATGGCCCATTACACTTTATCTGTTTATTGATGTGTGTACATATATTTTCTATGGTATATGGACACACTGATCTGATGTGTATTTATGACTACAATATCCTGGTGTGCTGCAGCAATGCATATGTTTATTTTCTCTACTGACACTGCAGGACCCGCTGAGTTCCCCCAGAATTTTAGTTTTTGCTCAAGATGCCAGCATCAGCAATTTAGAATCTCCATTGTACGAACAATAATAGGTCATTAGCCTGACATATTAATTTTGGCCTCAAACTCTCCGGCCAATTCCAATGATTTAACCAAAACCATCACAATTTGACCAGGTGCATGATAATAAGTCACAAATAGAATAATCAAACCTACTGTAGTGGCCGTTTGGCTTGTTTTGTGTGTCATTAATGATGGCATGTGTCTTTAAATTTTAGACTGCCCGTTATAGTGTGGGTGGGATTTAGGACGTATTTTAGGGCATGTTTGGAGCTAGGTTTCTTGCGCAGAAGCTTAGTTTTCAGTTTAGTTTGGGACCAGCATGGGGAAGGCATACCATTTGACCATGCGAAGCTTAATGGAGAAACGAGGAGTTTTCTAACCTTTAAAGCAATAAGCTGGAGTTCCATGAAGATTATAGTGTATGTCGGAAGAAGTTTGGATGTACCTTATTGTTTTTCGTCAACAGTAAAGAATCTATTAATCAAAAGACTGTGTTATGAAGATTTATCTGTGAAGAAGCTCTGAAGGTCGCTGACAGAAAGCTCACATGCGTATAATGACATTCTCCTTAATCATGCAGTCCACTTAGTGGCTAGAGGGAGTAATCTCTTGAACGATATAAAAATCTGCCGCTACACCTACTGCCAGATTGCAGACAAAATGTGTAGGAAGGAACTGCGGATACTAGTTTATTCTGAAGATAGACACAAAGTGCTGGAGTAACTCAGCGGGTCAGGCAGTAGATGCTGCCTAACCCGCCAGATTGCAGAGTCTAGTTATAGTTAGATTCCCCACACTTCAACTGGGGAATGAAACTGAAAGGGTTATTTTAGATGGTATTCACTCAACACCAGAATGGCCACCTTCTGTGCTGTAAGAACTATGTTTTAATGATTCATTCCACCTGGGAATCTCCTCTTGGATTGTGTGTCTACTTGGACCAGAAAGAGAATCTGAGTCCCCACCGACTCCAGTGGGATTGTCGGCCTGGCAAAAGCTAAATTACTTTTTTTTTGTAAAGATTTATTCTCTCATTAGTTTATCCGTTCTCATTTATAAATGATTTAAATGCTTCTTTTATTTATTTATTTATTTTCATCTCTTTTAATGGTTTTTACATGTTTCTGGATGCCAAAAATATTTTATGAGCAACAAAAATAAACAGCACTCATCACTTTTTAACTGGAAAATGAGCCTGCTCTCAAAGCTTTTGGGAGGGTTTCGTGGAATGAATGTTCCTACTGGATTGCTGGAGGCTCTGCCAGTATGCAAACCATGCTGATTGGATTCAGGATGTCCCAGACCAGAAAGCCATGGCTTCCTGCTGTACACACCACTTCTGGTGACCCCAGGGTCATAAGGTCTGGCCCACTTTTTTAAAAATCTCTCAAAAAATGCCACCAGCCCCATTCCTGCAATTCTGTTATATTCCAGATTCTCAATTTTGCTTTTGCATTGCACTAAATGCATGCCAAAATTATAAATTTAAACAATAATGGATTCCTTTTAATGTTAAACTGTGCCATTTTGGAAACATTTTCCTACATTAAACACTGGAAAAAGAAAGAAAACTTAGAATCAGTCAAAAATATTAGTAAATATCAGTAAATGAGTCATTTATATGACCCACACTAATGGAATATGAATTCAATAATCAGGTCATTAATAGACAAGATCAATGGCTTCCAAATTATTTTTCAGGTCATCCACTTGAAAATAAATGGTTCACACATCTGCCCTAATTATAAGTTCTTCAATCTGCAGACTGGTGTTTATTTCAAGGAACATAAATAGAAGCCTATTGTATAACATCCTGTGACCCAGCTAAGTATCACAATTCCCACTCTGATTATTCCTGCTGGAATAGATGACCATTAAGGTTGCTAGATTCCCATAAAAATCCAGCTAATGTTCTTCAGGGAAGTGACTTTGCTACAGTTCGCCAGTTTGCTCTAAGTCTGACTCAGTCTCTCATTATGTGATTACTGTACCTCCAAATGCCATCAGGGAAATAACTTTCAGGATATAAATATTACCTACATTCTGAAGGCCAAGCAAGCCTCACATTATACAATAATAACTTGTGCAATCACCAAAATAAGAATATAGCATTACAAAAACATTTTTTGAATGCAATCTTTATTTCTTAATGTCATCTTTTTGGTCGTGCTTTTCAACTTCAATGCAAATTGTTATGCTGATATTTCCCATTCAATCGCTGTTAAATCATCACCAGCTTTTTATCATTAGATCATTCAAATTTCTGAAGTCTTACTTTCAATTCCATTCCCAGCTTATATAGTCACATTAACCTTTGCGTCCATCAATTGACCATGGAGAATTTGTAGTTTACCGAGACATTTCTTTTCTAAGAACGTTATTTTGGCAATGACAATTATTGTTGGCAGAACCATTTCATACAAGAATGCATCTATTCGTAAAGCAGGCAAATCACTTATGTTTTACCTCCCAGTTTCCTTGGGGCGATTGTTTCTTCAGCTTTATGGACCAGTTCTCCAGATTTCCTTCCGCACAATGCTGAATGCTCAGGATGACTGGCCCAGTTAGTAGGACACCTGGAGGCCCACAGCTGACAACTGGACTGAGCAGGGTCTGACTCCCTGCTAGAGGTAACCTCAATTATCAAAATGTTAAAAAATTAATGAGCAATGCAGAATAAACAGTTCAGAACATGTATTAATTCTCATCTATGTTTGTTACAGTTCATCATACAATTCCAATTAAAATAGATTTTAACAAAACCATGACATAAAGGTGTAGGAAGGAACTGCAGATGCAGGTTTACACTGAAGACAGACACAGTAACTCAATGGGTCAGGCAGCACCTCTGGAGAAAAAGAATGTGACGTTACCGGTCGAGACTTTTCTTCAGACTCATGTGTCAGACTCCGAGTCTGAAGAAGGATCCCAACACAAAACATCACCTGTTCATTTTCTCTAGATATGCTGCCTGACCCGCTGAGTTGCTACAGCATTTTGTGCCATAACATAAAGGTTTGCTTTCTCTTTGAATGCTAAAAAAAAAGTACAATGGTTTTACTCTACTTTATGAGGAGTTTATTGCTCTGATATATATATATATATATATAGATCTTTGAAGATAACTATTATTTTGTTTTTGTGTAAATCTAAAATACTACTTTGTAATTGGCATTTACTGTAAACTTGCCTCTGGTTTAAATTGTTGACATATGCACGAAAAGTTTGTCAACAGAAGGAACCAATGCAAGTGTCCCTCCAATAATCTAGGCATTTGGCCCAATATTACTGACAGCTTGATAATATTGAAAGTGCTATGTTGAGGAGATTTAAGTCAAATTCTGAGGAAATTGTTTCAGAAAAAGAGCACACACAAATGGAAATAGCATGGACACCTTCAATCAAATGGGTGAACTGGGATTGACATTCTCAAGACAAATTATATCTTGATATTTGCGAGCTATAAGGAGTACTTGTGGCTAAAGGGATCAGGGGGTATGGAGAGAAGGCAGGTACGGGATACTGAGTTGGATGATCAGCCATGATCACATTTAATGGCGGTGCAGGCTCGAAGGGCCGAATGGCCTACTCCTGCACCTAGTTTCTATGTTTCTATGTTTCTAAACATCCATTTGCAGTTTACACATGTTATATTATCCCCGATTCAGATTTTGACCAGATCCTAATATGAAATAGAGCAATATCCCGTAGAAGTGAATCTGATACATCTGACACCTACTGAGTGTCGGGCAATTGTCATGCTAACTTGAATAAATGCAGTTGAGTAAAGGGGACTATGGGGCCATGAGGAAGGAGCTGGCCAAAGTTGGCTGGAAAGAGACACTAGCAGGGATGACAGTGGAACAAAAATGGCAGGTATTTCTAGGAATAATACAGAAGGTGCAGGATCAGTTCATTCCTAGGAGGAAGAAAGATTCCAAGGGGAGAAAGGGACGACCATGGCTGACAAGGGATGTCAGGGACAGTATAAAAATTAAAGCGAAGAAGTACAACGTAGCAAAGATGAGTGGGAAGCAAGAGGATTGGGTAATGTTTAAAGAACAACAGAAGATAACCAAAAAGACAATAAGGGAAGAAAAGATGAGGTACGAAGGTAAGCTAGCCAAGAATATAAAGCAGGATAGTAAAAGCTTCTTTAGGTATGCGAAGAGGAAAAAAATAATTAAGACCAAAGTTGGACCCTTGAAGACCGAAAAAAGTGAATTTATTATGGGGAACAGGGAAATGGCAGATGAGGTGAACAGGTACTTTGGATCTGTCTTCACTAAGGAGGACACAAACAATCTTCCTGATATAGTAGTGGCCAGAGGATCTGGGGTGATGGAGGAACTGAAGGAAATCCACATTAGGCAGGAAATGGTGTTGGATAGACTGATGGGACTGAAGGCTGATAAATCCCCAGGGCCTGATGGTCTGCATCCCAGGGTACTTAAGGAAGTGGTTCTAGACATTTGCCAATGTTCTATAGACTCAGGATCAGCTCCTGTGGATTGGAGGGTAGCTAATGTTATCCCACTCTTTAAGAAAGGCAGGAGAGAGAAAACAGGGAATTATAGACCAGTTAGCCTGACATTGGTGGTGGGGAAGATGCTGGAGTCAATTATAAAAGATGAGATAGCCAAACAGTTGGATAGCAGTAACAGGATCGGTCCGAGTCAGCATGGATTTACGAAGGGGAAAATCATGCTTGACTAATCTTCTGGAATTGTTTGAAGATGTAACTGGGAAAATGGACAAGGGAGAGCCAGTGGATGTTCTGGGCTTTCAGAAAGCATTTGATAAGGTCCCACATAGGAGATTAGTGGGCAAAATTAGGGCACATGGTATTGGGGGTAGAGTGCTGACATGGATAGAGAAGTGGTTGGCAGACAGGAAACAAAGAGTAGGGATTAACGGGTCCCTTTCAGAATGGCAGGCTGTGACTAGTGGGGTACGCAAGGCTCGGTGCTGGGACTGCAGCTATTTACAATATACATCAATGATTTGGATGAAGGGATTCAAAGTAACATTAGCAAATTTGCAGATGACACAAATCTGGGTGGCAGTGTGAACTGTGAGGAGGATGCTATGAGAATGCAGGGTGACTTGGACAGGTTGGGGGAGTGGGCAGATGCATGACAGATGAAGTTTAATGCGGATAAATGTGAGGTTATCCACTGGTAGCAAAAACAGGAAGGCAGATTACTATCTAAATGGCGTCAAGTTGGGAAAAGGGGAAATACAATGGGATCTGGGG
Source organism: Raja brachyura (assembly GCA_963514005.1). The sequence continues at coordinate 22,747,463 of OY740791.1, forward strand.
GTCCTTATACATCAGCCTATGAAAGTAAGCATACAGGTACAGTAGGCAGTGAAGAAAGCGAATGGCACGTTGGCCTTCATAACAAGAGGAATCGAATATAGGAGCAAAGAGATTCTTCTGCAGTTGTACAGAGCCCTAGTGAGACCACACCTGGAGTATTGTGTGCAGTTTTGGTCCCCTAATTTGAGGAAGGACATTCTAGCTATTGAGGGAGTGCAGCGTAGGTTTACAAGATTAATTCCCGGGATGGCGGGACTGTGATATGCTGAGAGAATGGAGCAGCTGGGCTTGTACACTCTGGAGTTTAGAAGGATGAGAGTGTATCTCATTGTAACATATAATATTGTTAAGGGTTTGGACACGCTAGAGGCAGGAAACATGTTCCCAATGTTGGGGGAGTGCAGAACAAGGAGCCACAGTTTAAGAATAAGGAGCAAGCCATTTAGAACGGAGGCGAGGAAACACTTTTTCTCACAGAGAGCGGTGAGTCTGTGGAATTCTCTGCCTCAGAGGGCGGTGGAGGCAGGTTCTCTGGATGCTTTCAAGAGAGAGCTAGATAGGGCTCTTAAAATTAGCGGGGTCAGGGGATATGGAAAGAAGGCAGGAACGGGATACTGATTAGAGATGATCAGCCATGATCACATTGAATGGCGGTGCAGGCTCGAGGGGCCGAATGGCCTACTCCTGAGCCTATTGTCTATTGTCTAACTCTCAGAAGATCTCACTAAATAAATACAAATTTGTTACAGATAACAAGTCATGTAAATACAACATTCATTTGTATTATTCAAAATGTTAATATCATGTTACTGTTGGTTATGTTATGTATAGGTTTATGGTCACGTGTGTCAAGGTGCAGAGAAAAGCTTTGTTTTGCATGCTATCCAATAAGATCAGTTAATACTAGCCATAAACAGGCCAAACTCAAGTACAATAGGTAGAGCAAAAGGGAAGGTATGGAGTGCAGGATATGGTTTGGTGCTGTATTCATTATTCAGAACATTTACTTATGTTTCATCTTCTGTGGACCAACTGTGATGTGCACTGCAATCACACGTCTCATCCAAACCCCTTAGTTATACCACCCAATAGTAAAAGGACAGCAGGTGCATGGAAATATTACCACAATAAGATCCCCTTCTATGTTATACACCATTCTGACATGGGCATATATTGGCATAACATTATATTCTAGGGTCTAAATCCTAGAACATCCTACCCAACAATTCTGTGGAGTAACATAATCAAATATACTGCAACAGTTGGGGAGACTAGCTCGCCACTATCTTCTCAAGGGGAATTCTGCTGGCTTGCCAGTACAGCATACGGTGGCGCAGCAGTAGAGTTGCTGCCCTACAGCGAATGCAGCGCCGGAGACCTGGGTTCGATCATGGGTGCTGTCTGTGCGGAGTTTGTACGTTCTCCCCGTGACCTGCGTGGGTTTCCTCCCACATTCCAAAGACGTACAGGTTTGTAGGCTAATTGGCTTGGTAAATGTAAAAATTGTTCCTAATGGGTATAGGATAGTGTTAATGTGCGGGGATCGCTGGTCAGCGCAGACCCAGTGGGCTGAAGGGGCTGTTTCCATGCTGTAGCTCTAAAGTTAAGCTAAGCATACACCCATAAATTCATTAAAAAACACTACATAATTACTATTGCTCTGCAAACTGTACCAGTAAAATTATGTTTTGTAACACCTTATTGTGTAACAACTCAATGTGAGAATTTATCTACCCAGGGTCAGAACAATAATAATTACTATTAATTTTAAATGGTTGCAAAGGGCACAATAGTAAAAAAAACCCATTACAATATGATTAGATATTGAAGTCGCAACGTACCTCACATCCTCCTTTTTGTGGACAGTTAAATATAGTTCATAAATCTTCCCCCGAGGAATGGCTTCTGGTGGAATGAGTAAGCTAATACCTATAAAAGAAACAGAAGTCGAGAGTTTGATTGTTATCATCTCAAAAACAAAATGCATGCATTATTTTATAGACATCAGCAATGTTCCCACAGCACCCTTCACTTTGCAGAGAAAGTCATTTTTCTAAGCAGCTTCGTTATGAGTTGGCATTGAATACGATGTGGATTTCTCTATATTCTCTCCCGCTTGCTGCTTGAATCTCTGTCGGTTGCTGCAGTTGACAAAACTACAACATTCAGGTAATGTGTGTAACTCATCTTGAGTGGCCTATAGTTGCGGTAAACCGAAAGCAATGGAGAATGAGACATCCAATGTTTCGGCTCAGGATTTCATCCACAGACATCAGTAATTTTGTAGAGTAATTGGATGGGGAGTTGAAGGAGGGTATTGTACCTTCAACTATTTAAATAGCTTAAGTGTAAAATGCTATAATGTGCCATTGTCCCAGCCTCCCAATCAGCTTTTATTTGGTTAGTGAGCTTTTAAATTATGCTGTTTTCATCTGTGATTGAAACCAATTCTAGCCTGCCTCTACTGATGTTGATTACTTGTTATGGTGATGTCTACATGGAATCAGGTGGGTGCAAAGTTTGTTGGCTCTGTCCTTGAGAACACACGAATAGCCAGATGAAAACAAACCCCAATGCAAATTCCTAATCTACTCATCCAGATGATTGCAACTTCAAGCAGAACATTTTGGGAGTACAATGCACTGTCATAAATACTTTGTAATTGTAGTACCAAGCTTCTCCTTGATATAATATTCTACTTCACAACACAAATTGTGGACACAATCACTCAATATCTGTCGTTCCTTAAACATTACAGCCTATCTGCCATTAACTAATGGTAGGATTATATGTTTTATTTTAGATTTGCAGAATCTGCAAGTTTTCCAGACACATAGAACCTCTTCAACAGGAACAGATGTAATTTGCAGTAAGATAATCACCTTCTTGGGTCTTTTCTGCAACAGCAGCAGCTATCTGCTACATCACTTAACCTACAGGTCATTTTACATTCTTCAAGTCAAAAATGTCTATTTATTTTTGCCTCTCAATCGCATTTCACATTTACAAGATCTGACAATACAAGGGAGCTCTTCATAGTTACTGTCTGGCTGCATTCCTTAAAGCTAAGATATTCTGGATGCCTTGCATGTGATCACATAATGCACAGAACAAAAGTTACGGAGCCAAAGATGTTCACAGTATAAAAGGAAACATTTCATCTGGAACAAAACCCTGCTTTTTCCTGCAAGTTTGCTACCACAACTTTGCTGCAACCTGCATCTGTTATTCTTTTTGACAAATGCAGCTATCCGCCTTAGCAATGCACACCATGCTCCAGCAAGGCTCTATATAACAGTACTGTTCTGAACCTTGCAAAATAATGATACCCCTCTGACGGATTCACTGAATTAAATGTAAAATGTGCAGGTGCAAAATATGGCTGGTCAGTCAGATGGATATGGATCCATGTCAAGCGAATGACCTAGAACCATTCAGCACAGAGATGGGACCTTCGGGGCAAAAAGCACACATCATCCATCATGTACCGACTTGCACTAATCAAAGCTCCAATTTTATTTTTGATTATTAGATGAGATTTTTGGTTATCCAGTAATGATGTCAGACGAGGAGTGATAACCCATCCATGATAAGGTGGAGTTGGATTCTCAATAGTTTTGGAGGAATATAGCATTAAATAATATTTCTTCCCATGAAAAAGTCTACCATTGTTTAAATCGTATTCATTTGATCATTTATGGTTATTTTCTTACAGAATTATATAATAGTTAGGGAGGGTGTTGAAGGTTATGGGGAGAAGGCAGGAAGGAATATGGTATTGAGAGGGGAAAATTGATCAGCCATGATTGAATGGCAGACTAGGCTCAATTGACATATATCTTATTTTATAGTTGATCTTGAATTATCTCAGCAAAGATCTCAGAAATATGACCAATAGTACTTAATATATGCTTCTTTATCCTAATGACAACATTCGTAGGCTGAGACTGTTAAATCATTTTGCACAAGAGATAGACAATAGACAATAGGTGCAGGAGGAGGCCATTCAATGTGATCATGGCTGATCATCCCCAATCAGTACCCCGTTCCTGCCTTCTCCCCATATCCCCTGACTCCGCTATCTTTAAGAGCCCTATCTGGCTCTCTCTTGAAAGTATCCAGAGAACCAACCTTTACCCCCCTCTGAGGCAGAGAATTCCACAGACTCACAACTCTCTGTGAGAAAAAGTGTTTCCTTGTCTCCGTTCTAAATGGCTTACCCCTTATTCTTAAAATGTGGCCGCCAACATCGGGAACATGTTTCCTGACTCTTGCATGTCAAAACCCTTAATAATCTTATATGTTTCAATAAGATCCCCTCTCATCCTTCTAAACTACAGAGTATACAAGCCCAGTCGCTCCATTCTCTCAGCAGATGTAAAATAGGCTCACACTAGACTAGGAATTTCCTTCTGTGCCCAATTTTTCATCACTTATTACTCAGAATTTACTTTAGGTTTCAAACACTGAGCCTCACCGGGGATATACAAAACATCCCAGTTTACTTTTTGCAGATCACCTTCTAATTATCAACCTGCTGTCTGTGCCTTTGTTTATCCTCAAAGACTGGTCCTGAAAGACAATCAGACCTTGCGTATAGAAATGGTTTCACTTGGAGCCACAGCACAAAACGCACATACGCTAATGTGTTGTGTTGAAATGAAAATAATGTTAACAAATAACAATGCGATGGCTGTGACTTGGCTAACTCTAACCTTTCAAAAAAGTCAAAATGTCTCTGACATTTAGAAATATTTGAAAGCTATTAAAAATCCTTCAAAATATTAAAAATTGTAAAAAAGATTACAAAGGTAATCAGGACTGACATACACAATACTCAAAAGATTGAAAACATAGCATGTACTTTCAGCAGAAGATACAAAGTGTTGGAGTAACTTAGTGGGGCAGACAGCATCCCTAGAGAACTTGGATAGGTGACGTTTCGGGTTGGGGCCCTTCTTCAGACTGGGAAAGGTTTCCTTGAGTCTACATGTAACTAGGGCAATTAATTCAATAAATTATGTAATACTTACCTTGTAAAGGCAGCTGAAGAGTGCACAGCAAGCTCTGGTCTTCCCTGTTTGTGGGTAATCTGACTTTCCCCTGCACAATCTAGAGCATTGACCTTAATGGAATTCATGGGTAAAGTAGGCTCTTGATTGGGTAATGAAGCTACTTTGCACTTTTAGATTAATCTAATCTCGCCTTGATTTTCCAGATTAAAATAGTCATCACTTCTAAAGTCATCCTAACTGGTCTCTTATGTGTCTCTTCTAAAACCATTGCAGTCTTCCTTACATTAACCACCTGAAACATGGAAGTAATTTTCCAACTGCAGCCACTGTTAATTCTCTCCATCCGAAAATAAGCTCCCATTAGTCACTTTGCTCCATTTTCTGACATTTAACCACATTCCCATCTGTGCTGTTACACTTCCTTTAGCACTGCTTGTCCTGGTTTAATTAACAGGTTTCTTCTGGTGCACATATCAATCACGTTAGGAAAATCCATATGCATAATGCTCATTACATTTCCTTCCAATTGTTCTCATCAGTTACAACACTTTGTCACTTCTGGACCCTTTAAAGTCAGCTTATATTCATATATTTGATGATAGATTGATTTTCCACTCTACTTTCAACTATCAATTTTCTAAAGAAAAATGAGGAGCCCTGTTTTAAACACATAACACAATAGCTTTGAAGGCCAAGAAATATCAATATATTTAATGACGGCCATCGTTCATGACATGTATCACTTACTAGAATCCTCTCTACATTGCTGGCTGAGGTCAATCAACATTATTTACATTTTTGCTTCACAGAAAATAATATATTTTTGGAGTGTTTCATTTCTGATCCACATTGCCTGTTGAGTTGTTCAAGCACTAATGTTAAAACACAAATCCTCAGCAGAATTGGTGAATGCAAGTATAATTATCATTAATACTCAGGGAAGTTTGAGCTTGTCATTTAAAGTGCAAAAAGATTTGTACAGGATTATTGCATGTCAATATAAACAACATCCAAATGTCTCATCAAATGCTTAAACCAATAAAATTAATGACCATAAATAATATGGTATCTGAAAATTAAATTGCTCTAATTTGATTTTTACAATGATCATAACTAAGACTATAATCCCAATATATCACTTTGTTTGCATAAGGAAATTAAGTGCCTTTAATTAAATTAATCGGAATCACTATTATTTTCAACAACATGTGTAAAACACATAACTTCAAACAATAGCTACGAACACCAAGAAATATCAATATATCTAATGAAGGCCATCTTTCATGACATATATTACTTACAAGAATCCTTTACACAAAAAAATTGACTCCTATTTTTCATGAAGACTTTAAACTCACTTTACAAATGGCAGCATATCAGAATAGTGAAAATAACAACTCACCAAATCTTAAAAGTTGCAATTGTAATGCTAAAACATACTTTAATTCATTTCATTTGCTTTTTGTGACAAAATTAGTTTAAAAAAGACTGTCCATGTGTTCAAAGAAGACAAAAATGTACACATGAATGATAACTGGTTTGGTAGTGGCCTAGTAACTCAATTTCAGTCATAGCAGCAGGCCCTCTACTAAAACTGCTAAGAAGTCTCATGCACCTGATCTATGGGCACCTTGGACAGAGCAGGTTGGGGTAATGAAGGAAACGTCCCTGTTGGGCTGCCTAGGTAGTCATTGATTGTTCTCGGCAGTGGGCCACATAGGGGATTGCTTGATCTCGCCTGGCTGCATACTCCTCAAGCGAGGCTGTCTTTACACCCAGGTATTTATTGTGTGCTATATGTTATCTGAACACTGAAAGCTGTATTTTAATTTAGTTTATATTATTTGATTGTTTAGAAGAACGATGTAATAATTATGGATCATGGATCATGGATCATCATGGAAACTTTATTGTCATCCAGACCTTGCGGTCTGAACGAAATTTCAGAATGGGCCGAACGGGCCGGTTCAACTCCGTGGCCCGGGGCGGTCGAAGCTGCCGAAGCTGCCGCCCTCCAAGTCCAGCGGTCGCAGCTGTTGCCATGGCAGCTTCGGAAAAACAGGTCACCAACCTGTGACCTGCGAGCTCCCGACGATGTCGTCCACTGGGCCCACGGCCGAACCACTGAAGTCGCTGCCGCCGCCGCCACCGCCGCCACCGCCACCGCCACCGGAAAGCCGCCTGCACCCGCCACAGCCCCGAAGTCGGCCAACCTCGCGCTGGTAAGTCCTGGCTGGCTCTGCCTCCGCCTCCGGAGCCTCAAGGTCGGTCATAGTTGGAGGCTGCCAGCTCCACCATTAGGCCTCAGCGCAGACGGAGACGGAGACGGGGATACGACAAGAAAATTCGCGTCCCCCCGAAGGAAGAGACTAAAACGTTTCTCCCATCCCTCCCACATACATACACAACATAATAACTCAAATTAACACGCCATACAAGACAAGAAAACAACAACAACAACAAAAAACAGACGGACTGCAGGCGAGCCGCAGCTGCCAAGGCAATGCCGGCACTCCACTAATATAAGTAAGCTGGCAGACATCAGAATATTTAACTATTATTTTTTTGCGGTAAATCAAAATGTAATGGTATGAATTAAACATGGTTTATATAACTGATGTCAACATTTGCTCTGAACCTAATTTTTAAAAATCTGCCAGACATAAATGGCAGTTCGTAAGTTCATAGGTTCTAGGAGCAGAATTAGGCCATTTGGCTCATCAGGTCTGTTCTGTCATTCCATCATGGCTGATCTACCTGTTCCTTTTAACACCATTCTCCTGCCTTCTCCTCATTACCCCCCCCCCCCCCCAGTTGGAGCAATAGTGTTTTGCTTGCCGTAATGGAAAGATTAGTGCTAATCTGTGAAAGTATTGGTTGTATCATTTGGTACTTTGGACGTCATCAGCTGTTTTTTGGTGGCCTTTTTTATCTCCGTAAAAAGTACACCATCGAACTTAGAATACGAGCATTGCAAATGGAATGTATTATTTCCATGTAATGAAGATAAAGAGAATAAGGAATTTATAACCATTTAACCATATAACAATTACAGCATGGAAACAGGCCTTCTCGGCCCTTCCAGTCCGTGCCGACCATTTATTTTCCCCTAGTCCCATCTACCTGCACTCAGACCATACCCCTCCATTCCCTTCCCGTCCATATACCTATCCACTTTACTTTTAAATGTTAAAATCGATCCTGCCTCCACCACTTCTGCAGGAAGATCATTCCACACAGCCACCACTCTCTGAGTAAAGAAGTTCCCCCTCATGTTACCCCTAAACTTCTGTCCCTTAATTCTCATGTCATGCCCCCTTGTTTGAATCTTCCCTACCCTCAATGGGAAAAGCTTATCCATGTCAACTCTGTCTATCCCTTTCATCATTTTAAAGACCTCAATCAAGTCCCCCCTTAACCTTCTGCGCTCCAAAGAATAAAGACCTAACTTGTTCAACCTTTCTCTGTAACTTAGTTGCTGGAACCCAGGCAACATTCGAGTAAATCTCCTCTGTACTCTCTCTATTTTGTTGACATTTTGTTGAATTTGTGGGATTAGTTGGGAGCATGTTTAATAAGGTCAAGAAAAGCACGTCTATTAACCATTCAGGCCGAATCAATGTAATTTTATAAACCAAATATACATCTTTGATGTCGCAGTTAGAATACTGTTCTGCAGGAAATTCCATTGGGGAGATATGCCCACCAATGGTTGTAGACTTGCCTACGACCTCCATCAGGACAGCACTGTCCTGTATGTATTTGCAATTCATCTATCCTAGCAGGATCTGAGAATTTTCCATCATGTGTCAGGAAATAGTACAGTGTGACATAGAAACATAAAAAATAGGTGCAGGAGTAGGCCATTCGGCCCTTAGAGCCTGCACCGCCATTCAATATGATCATGGCTGATCATCCAACTCAGTATCCTGTACCTGCCTTCTCACCATACCCCCGATCCCTTTAGCCACAAGGGCCACATCTAACTACCTCTTAAATATAGCCAATGAACTGGCCTCAACGACCTTCTATGGCAGATAATTCCAGAGACTCACCACTCTCAGTGTGAAAAATGTTTTCCTCATCTCGGTCCTAAAGGAATTCCCCCTCATCCTTAGACTCTGACCCCTTGTTGTGGACCTCCTCAACATCGGGAACAATCTTCCTGCATCTAGCCTATCCAACCCCTTAAGAATTTTGTACGTTTCTATAAGATCCATAGAAGGCAGTAGGAATTAAACATAGAAACATTAAACATAGAAACTTAGAAAATAGGTGCAGGAGTATGCCAGCATCATCATTCAATATGATCATAGCTGATCGTCCAAAATCTGTATCCCGTTCCTGTTTTCTCTCATATCCCTTGATTCCTATAGCTCTAAGAGTATATCTAACTATCTCTTGATTACATCCAGTGAATTGGTCTCCACTGCCTTCTATGGCAGAGAATACCACAGATTCACAACTCTCTGGGTGAAAAAGTTTGTCCTCATCTCAGTCTTAAATGGCATACCCTTTAATCTTAAACTGTGACCTCTGGTTCCGGACTCCCCCAAATCAGGAACATTTTTCCTGCATCCAGCCTGTCCAATCCCTTAAGAATTTTAGATGCCTCTATGAGATCCCCTCTCATCCTTCTAAATTGCAGTGAATATGTCCAGTCGATCCATTCTTTCATCATATGTCAGTTCCACCATCTAAGGAATTAACCTGGTGAATCTACGCTGCACTCCCTCGATAGCACAAATGTCCTTCCTCAAATAAGGAGACCAAAACTGCACTCAATACTCCAGGTGTGATCTCACCAGGGCCTTGTACAACTGCAGTAGGACCTCTTTGCTCCTATACTCAAATCCTTTCGCTATGAAGGCCACCATGCCATTTGCTTTCTTCACCGCATGCTGCACCTGCATGCTTACTTTCAGTGTTAAAGAAGGAACTGCAGATGCTGGAAAATCGAGGATACACAAAATGCTGGAGAAACTCAGCGGGTGCAGCAGCATCTATGGAGCCAAGGAGATAGGCGACGTTTCGGGCCGAAATCCTTCTTCAGACTGATGGGGGATGGGGGAGGCGGGGGGGAAGAAAGGAAAAAGGAGAAGGAGGAGCCCGAGGGCTGAGGGAGGGGTAGGAAGGGGAGGAGACAACAAGGGTTAACAGAATTGAGAGAATTCGATGTTCATATCAAGAGGATGCAGACTCCCCAAGCGGAATATGAGGGCTGTTCCTCCAATTTGCGGTGTTGCTCACTCTGGCCGTGGAGGAGGCCCAGGACAGAGAGGTCGGATATGGAATGGGAGGGGGAGTTGAAGTGCTGAGCCACCGGGAGTTCGGGTTGGTTAATGCGGACTGAGCGGAGGTGTTCGGCGAAACGATCGCCAAGCTTCCGCTTGGTATCACTGATATAGATCAGCTGGCATCTAGAGCAGCGGATGCAATAGATGAGGTTGGAGGAGGTGCAGGTGAACCTCTGTTGGACCTGGAATGACTGAATGGAGTGGAGGGGGGAAGGTAAAGCGACAAGTGTAGCATCTCTTGTGGTTGCAAGGGAAAGTGCCCGGGGAAGGGGTTGAGCGGGAGGGAAGGGAAGAATTGACTAGGGAGTTGCGGAGGGAGCGGTCTTTGCGGAAGGCAGACGGGGATGGAAAGATGAGTGACTGATGTACAAGGACACCAGGTCTCGTTGCATCTCCACTTTTCCTAATCTGACACCATTCAGATAATAATCTGCCTTTTTGTTCCGGCCACCAAAGTGGATAACCTCACATTTATCCACATAATACTGCATCTAGCATGCATCAGGCCACTCACCCAACCTATCCAAGTCACTCTGCAGCCTCATAGCATCCTCCTCGCAGCACACTGCCACCCAGCTTTGTGTCATCCACAAACTTGGAGATGTTACATTCAATTCCCTCGTCCAAATCAAGAATATACATTGTAAGTAACTGGGGTCCTAGCACCGAGCCTTGCGGCACCCCACTAGTCACGGCCTGTGATTCTGAAAATGACACGTTAATTCATACTCTTTGCTTCCTGTCTGCCAACCAGTTCTCTATCCATGTCAACACACTACCCCCAAATACATTGTGCTCTAATTGTACACACTGATCTCTTGTGTGATTAACGTCACTTGGACTCTTTTCAAGGAACTTGTGCAGTTAATTTTCTACATATCAAATCCAAGGAAATTAGGGGGAGAAGCAAGCAATTCCACAGGTTAAAAGACACAGAGTGCTGGAGTACCTCAGCAGGTCAGGCAGCATCTCTGGCGAATGTGGAGAGATCGGTAACGTTTCGGGAGAGGCCCCTTCTTCGGAGTGATTGGAGAGGAGGGGGAAAGAAAGCTGGAAGAGAGGAGGGGCAGGACAAAGCCTGGCAGGTAATATGTGAATTATTTTTTTTATCTCAACCGCTTACCTACCCACCATCTGCCTATCTCAACATTTATATCTGCTAGGCTGGTCCCTACTCTCTTCCACCTTTCTTACTTCCCGTTATCATCAGTCTGAAGATGGTCCCAACCCAAAACGTCACCTACCCATGTTCTCCAGACATGCCCCCTAACCTGCTGATTTACTCCAGTACGTTGTGTCTTTTTTTGTAAACTAGCATTTGCAGTTCCGTGTATCGATGATTCCACAAGTTACTAGCCCTATAAAGAGTAGTATTAGATCAGCACAGCCATTGTGCATTGATGTTGCAGGATTCAAGGTGAAGAAACAGAAGAATAATGCTGATTAATAAATCACCCTCCATACCAATCTTTCATTGAAAGATAAATTTGTTGACAATCTTAGTCATGCTTTTCTCAAAACAAATGAAGTCAACTGATAGTAAATTAGAGATTTTTTTTGTTTGATTAATATATAATCACATACAGTATTTTTCTGTGCATAGTGGTTCTAAAATGTTTCAGTAATGTCAAGTTGCCAGCAGTCAGCTGAAAAACGGGCAACTGGAACGGCGACTGTCAGAGTGGAACACGCACGCACATCGCTTCCTGCACCAGCCCGTTATGCATGCGGGGGACAGGGCAAGAGGGGGGAGCAATGTCTGAGTAAAATTCACATGGTGCAAAGCCAAGGTGATACAGACACACACCCCGATGACCAGGAAGGTTGGCGCTGTAATTAAGACGGTTAAAGCACAATGTAGGGTAAGTCCTTTAAAAGAGGGGGGAAGAGGGGGAGAAGGAGTGGAGACAACTTATAAGAAGCCAGGGATACACGGCTGTGAAGATCGGCGAACATTAACATTACCCGTTAGTTATCCTTGGTTCTGAAAACTACTGCTTACGTTTTTTTTTCCCCCAATGAGCGAATGAAATTCACCGGTCAGCACCGGCTACAACCTACAAGAACCTTTGATCTCCTGGCAACCCTCTAGGACCTCCTGCCGACCCACGTAGGGGTCGAGAATTCTCGCTACTCTCCATGGCAGCTTAATTCTGGTCGGCGCTAATATTTCAACATGTTGAAAAATTTGCGGCGGCCATATTGAGGAGCGACTAGTTCCCAGAATGCGACAGCTCCTGACGAACATGAAGGTGACTCCCCACCCACCACCCACGGACATGTGGTGACCATGTGGCCACGATAAATGCGTTGTGTGTTGATGTTTCAGGATGCAGGGGTTATCTGCTAAATTAATTCTCACAAATGATACAACTTATAACTATTTGTTGCTTATTGACATCTCACTTACCTCTGCTGGGAATGGTTAGACGACCACCTAAAAAATTAAATGTTCCAAATGCTGTATTTGAAGCATCCCTCAGTAATGACTTGGTGCTTGTTTGCATCGAAAGCCTCGCCATAAAGGTGGAAGTGTCGGCAAATGCTGTACCATTACGTATCGCGTGTCTTTCACTTGCAAGTGGGTCCAGAAGTGGGGAGTTAGTCATTGGAATCTTGTCTGAAATATCCTGCCGTGAACGGAAGGAGCCTTGGTATGTTGATGTGCTTGTGAGGTCAGGCTGGATTGTAAGCAAATGGGAGTTATCTATCAGAATGAAAACAGACAAGCCACTGTGAAAAATATTCTGCATTTCAAGGATTACTAATCATTGCTTTCACATCAGTACAATATAGCGTGCGCTCAGAAATATCTCAACATTTATCTTGATTCATACTTTAAAGGTTTAGTAAGTATGAGCATGATCATTCACAGAATCAGACAGCATTACAGCACAGAAACAGCCGCTTTGTCCCATCTCATCCGTGACTACCAAGTTGCCTAACCTAGCTAATTGATTTGCCTGTGGCTGGTCCATATGCCGCTAAACCTTTCCAATACACCTGTCCAAGTGTATTTTAAATATTATTACTGTAATTGTACCCACCTTAACCACATCTTCTGTCAGCTTGTTCCCTCTATGCACCCCTCAGGTCCCTTCAAGAAAAAAATCCTCTCACCATAAACCTGTGCCCTCTAATTTTAGAGTCCACTACCATTGGGAAAATATGGCTTGTTACCTTATCTATGCCCCTCATGGTTTTATCTGCCTCTATAAGATCAGGCCTCAGCCTCCTAGGCTACAGAGAAAAAGTCCTAACCTATCCTTATAACTCAAACGCCCCATGTACAATAACATCCTTGTTTAATCTATTTTGCATCTTACTCCCCTATACAGCAAGATGACCAGAACTATACACAATACTCCATGTAGAGCTATTAAATGATGACTCTACTCCTCAACTCAATACCCTGGTTGGTGAAGGCAAGCAAGCAAGGTGCCTTCTGCACCACCTTGTCCACCTGTGGTGTCACCTTCGTGGAAATATGTACCCGCACCCTAATGTTTCTCTGTTCCACTAAACTTCCCAGGTCCCTACCATTAACTGTTTAAGTCCTGCTCTAGTTTGTTTTACCAAAATGGCTCATCTCATATTAATCTGACATAAGCTCCATTGAGATGGAACATGTTCAAGTTTATTAACAAGTTCAAGTTTACTGTCGTGTGCACAAGCACGGTAAGGTGCAGGTGCAATGAAAAATCTTGCTTGCAGAAGTGTCTCAAACTCAGGCTCAGGCAAACACACAGACACAAATTTTACATAAATTTAACATAGATCACACATAAAATTGTAAAATAAAAAAAGGTGAAAAAATATAATTTTAAAAATGGCCATAGTGGTGAAACAGGTGAGCTACAGTGTTCTATTGTCAAGATAGGGTTGTGCAGATTGGTTCCAGAATCTGATAGCCACTCCTGCACCTGATGGTGTATAACTTTGGATTTCTATACCTCCTGCCTGATGATAGCAGTTGAGTGGGTACCACCACGATGGCAGATATCCATGATGATGGATGCTGCCTTCTTGGGGCACTGATGGAGGGTAGTGTTGTGGCCATGATGGAAGAGGTTGAGTCCATCACTTTCTGCAGCCTCTTGCATTCCTGTGCATTGGAATTGTCACTTCAGGCCATGTTGCAACCAGACAAAATACCTTCTACACTACATTTGTGGAAGATCTTTCTGGTACTCAGTGTCAAATCAAATCTCTTAAATCTTCTAAGAAAGTAGAGGTGCTGGCACACCTTACTTGAAGATTACATCTAGGTCCTAGGTCTAGGTCAAGTCATCCGAGATGTTAAAATACAGGATTTTGAAGGTGCTAACACTCTACATCATCCACACACTAATAAAAGCATGCGATCTCCCAACTTTCCCTTCTGAAGTCAATGATCAGTTCCTTGATTTTGTTGATGTTGAGCAAGACAGTTGTGGCACCACTTAGCCAGGTGTTCTAGCTCTCTCCTATACAATGCTTGATCACCACTCATAATTCAGCCAACCACAGTGGTGTAGTTGGCAAATTTATAGATGGCATCTCTGCTGTCCTTAGCCATGTAGTTGTGCACATAACAAAAGTACAAGCAAGCGGGGTGCATCTGTGTTGAAAAGACCTCATTAACATTTGCATTGATTGATGTCTGCCATTGAGGAAGTCAAAGATCCAATTGCAAAGACAGGTAAAGAGGCCTAGGTCTTGCTGGTGCATGGTGATGGAATTGTGGTCGTAAGCACTGAACAAAATGTCACTGAAACTTCCAATTGTTTGGGCAATTCTGTGTCCAATTCACAGAAATGTTTCACTTAAAAGATAACGTTTGCATGGTGAAAAACGTTTTATGAACAGTAGAAACCCAGACATCACACAACATCAACATATTAAGATTTAACCATATAACCATATAACAATTACAGCACGGAAACAGGCCATCTCGGCCCTTCAAGTCCGTGCCGAACAACTTTTTTCCCTTAGTCCCACCTGCCTGCACTCATACCATAACCCTCCATACCCTTCTCATCCATATGCCTATCCAATTTATTTTTAAATGATACCAACGAACCTGCCGCCACCACATCCACTGGAAGCTCATTCCACACCGCTACCACTCTCTGAGTAAAGAAGTTCCCCCTCATGTTACCCCTAAACCTCTGTCCCTTAATTCTAAAGTCATGTCCTCTTGTTTGAATCTTCCCTATTCTCAAAGGGAAAAGCTTGTCCACATCAACTCTGTCTATCCCTCTCATCATTTTAAAGACCTCTATCAAGTCCCCCCTTAACCTTCTGCGCTCCAGAGAATAAAGACCTAACTTATTCAACCTATCTCTGTAACTTAGCTGTTGAAACCCAGGCAACATTCTAGTAAATCTCCTCTGTACCCTCTCTATTTTGATTTATACTTGAATTTTGAAAAATAAATGCCTATTGTTACTTCTACTTACAATCAGCTGAGTTTCTTAAACCTCCCTTCATTACATGCAAAAATATGATTCATGATGGACTCATAAGGCATAAGCTTCAATTATCTAGGAACTGGAACTTGTATCTCTCCTAATTTTATAAAAAAATTAAAGCTTAATCTTGAAAGTTCTCAACTAGTATGTAAAGTTACAAAAATACATTTGTAAAGAAAAAATGCAGGACTGTAAAAGCAGCCCCAATAACTTATTCAGGCCACAAATACATTTGGCATCTTTGAACATATCTATGCTTTGTGAAGTTTGGACACCCTATAGTCTACTACATAATCGTAAAGCTATTGCTTGGTTCTTCAAAGTAAACATTTTGGATTAAATTGAAGCTTGAAATATAATAAAAAAAATATAGACACTGCTTTGATCTTGTCGAGATTCAATGGGGCAGTATTGAGGCTTTATATCATCACAGAACTACAAAGCAGGGAAGGCATCCATTTGGGCTGCAAAGTCTTTACCACCCTTTCTCTACAGACCACCAAATGCTCTATTTTAGGATGCTAAGCCAGCTCCCTTTTGAATGCTACAGTTGATTCTATATTGACTATTGTCCCTGGCAGTCACTCCAGACCAACTCCACTTGCCACATAAAAAAATAATATCACTTCAGGTATTTTGCTAGTGGCCCTCAATCTATATCTCCTAGTTACTCTCCCATTTCCTAATAGAAGTTATTTATTTCTATCTATTCAGTCTATCTCATCCATGAGTATAAATACATTTATCAGATCTTCCTCGTCCACTGAGAATAATGCCAGCTGAAATAAAAACTCTTCTGTGAAATCATTTCACCAAATCTCTCTGAACATTCTCTAAAACTATTGCATCTTTCTGGGAAAGGGAGAGGAGGGGCGTCTGCCTCATGGTCAACTCTGCGTGGTGCTCAGACGTGGCAGTCCTGTCCAACTCCTGCCCTCCACACCAGGAAAACATGGCAGTGAAGTGCCGTCCCTTCTACCTACCAAGGGAATTCACCTCCATCATCCTGACCGCGGTCTACATCCCTCCCCAGGCTGATGCCCATCTGGCACTGGGGGAGCTGCGCGCATTGTTCAATAAGCAACAGACTGCTTACACTGAGGCATTTACCACCATAGCCGGGGATTTTAACAAAGCCGACCTTAAGAAATTGCTCCCTAACTTCCACCAACATATCTCCTGCAGCACCAGAGGACCAAACATCCTCGACCAATGTTACACGACCATCGCGAATGCCTATCGCTCTATCCCTCGCCCTCACTTTGGTAAATCCGACCATACCGCGGTGCTGCTTCTTCATGCCTACAGCCAGCAATTGAAGACTGCACCCCCAGAGGTGAGGACAGTTCAGAGCTGGTCGGGGGGGGGGGGGGGGGGGGGGGCTGAGGAACAACTCCAGGACTATCTGTTTGGAGTCTGTAGACTGGGCAATGTTCAGGGACTCAGCAACGGACCTGAACAAATATGCCACAGTCGTTACAGACTTCATAAAGAAATGTGTGGAGGACTGCATCCCAACAAAAACCTTTTGAGTGTTTCCCAATCAGAAGCCTTGGATGAACTGTGAGATCCGCACTCTTCTGAAGACCAGACACCGGGCATTCATGTCTGAAGATACAGTGGTCTACAAGAAGTCCAGATACGACCTTGGTAAGGCCATCAAAAAGGCCAAAAGGGACATCTGCTCCAAGCTGGAGGATGAGACAGATGTTCGGCAGCTGTGGCGGGGCCTGAATGCAATCACCTCCTACAAGGTGAAATCAGGAGGCAGCTCGGATGTCGGCTAAGCATCACTCCCTGACGAGCTCAACACCGATGTGCCTTCCCGAGCCCCTATTCGCTGTGATGGTATTTCAGTCACAGTCACAGAGGCCGACGTCAGGAAATCCTTCAGAGGGGTGAACCCTCGAAAAGCGTCTGGGCCTGATGGTATACCCAGTCGTGTACTAAAAACCTGTGCAGACCAACTGGCTGGAGTTTTTACGGATATTTTCAACCTCTCACTTCTGAGGTCTGAGGTCCCACCTGCTTTAAAAGGGCGTCAATTATACCGATGCCCAAGAAGAGCAAGGTGACGTGCCTCAATGACTATCGACCTGTGGCACTAACGCCTGTGGTGATGAAGTCCTTTGAGAGGCTGATCATGGAGCAAGTCAACTCCTACCTCGACAAAAACCTGGACCCACTGCAGTTCGCTTACCATCACAACAGATCAACAGTGGACGCGATCTTGCTGATCTTCCACTCTGCTCTGGACCACTTGGACAACAAAAACGCATATGTCAGGCTGTTATTCTTTGACTACAGCTCAGCATTTAACACAATCATCCCCTCCAAGCTGGTTACCAAACTCGCAGAACTGGGTCTCTGCGCATCCCTCTGCAATTGGATCCTCGACTTCCTCATTCACAGACCACAGTCTGTTCGTATTGGTGGAAATGTGTCAGCCTCGATAACAATCAGCATGGGAGCACCTCAAGGCTGCGTGCTCAGCCCCCTGCTGTACTCACTCTATACTCATGACTGCATAGCCAATCACAGTGCAAACTCCATCATCAAGTTCGCCGACGACACCACTGTTTTGGGACGTATCACTGATGAGGACGAGTCAGAGTATAGAAGTGAGATCGACCGATTAAACAAATGGTGCCAGCACATCAACGTGGCCCTCAACACCAGCAAAACCAAGGAACTGATTGTGGACTTTGGAAGGAGTAGGATGGAGATCCACAGTCCCGTTTATATCAACGGGTCGATGGTGGAAAGGGTCAAGAGCTTCAAATTACTGGGCATGCATATCTCTGAAGATCACTCCTGGTCCCAGAACACTGATGCAATTATCAAGAAAGCACATCAGTGCCTCTACTTCCTGAGAAGATTACGGAGAGTCGGTATGTCAAGGAGGACTCTCTCAAACTTCTACAGGTGCACAGTAGAGAGCTTGCTGACCGGTTGCATCGTGGCTAGGTTCAGCAACTTGAGCACCCAGGAGCGGAAAAGACTGCAAAAAGTTGTAAACACTGCCCAGTCCATCATCGGCTCTGACCTCCCTACCATCAAGGATCTATCGCAGTTGCTGCCTCAAAAAGGCTGGCAGCATCATCAAGGACCCACATCATCCTGGCCACACACTCATCTCTCCGCTGTCTTCAGGTAGAAGGTACAGGAGCCTGAAATCAGCAACATCCAGGAACAGCTTCTTCCCCACAGCCATCAGACTATTAAACTCAACTCAAACAAAAATCTAAACTTTAATAGCCTTTTGCACTTTATCTGGTTATTTATGTGTGTGTATATATATATATATATGTGGACACACTGATCTGTTCTGTAGTTATTTATGTCTGCAATATTCTGTTTTACTGAAGCAAAGCAAAGCAAGTCTGAAGAAGGGTCTCGACCCCAAACGTCACCTATCTCCTTCGCTCCTTAGATGCTGCTGCACCCGCTGAGTTTCTCCAGCCTTTTGTGTACCCTCGATTCTCCAGCATCTGCAGTTCCTTCTTTAACAAAGCAAGAATTTCATTGTCCCATCTGGGACATATGACGATAAACTCTCTTGAATCTTGAATCTTGAATTTTAAAATATGATGACCAGATTTGGAGACAATACTCTGTTATAAAATGTCATCATAGCTTTTTACTTTTTACATGACTAGGAACCCCAATTATACTTCATTGCCACATTCAAAGGACTATGCCCATATACCTCTAGATCTCTCTATAGTAATATATGATTGCAAGCTTTCTAATTTTAACACCTGAATAAGGTGGCAACTATTTAGAGCACATCTAGGTTGGAAAAATACAATTCTGAAGTCAATTAGAGATGGACAATAAATGCTGCTCTTGTTATTGATGCCCAGATCCTGGAATTAATTTTTAAAAAATGGCAAACTGTTATCGTGGAGAGTATTCTGAATTATTCAAATGCTGGTTTTAACAGACCCTGCCAGTTAAATTATATACTGTACACGAAAAGCAGAAGGAAGTTTTATGCAATGCGCTTGAGTACTCAGATTAAATATTGCTTATTGAATTGATTTGTTAATACTTGTCTTTTACCCAATTTGATGTGACGCTTACTTCTATTTGCTTAACACTAAAATCAGTTTTTTTTTCCCCCAGAATCAATTCACTGGGAGAAATCTGAAGCAACTAACCTTGCTTAGGTGTTTTAATGTTCACAGGTTGAAATCCTGTCGTTAAAATGGAAGAGTCAGCGACATCGGAATCAAAGTCTTGCTGTTTCTTTCGATAGACAAGTATCACTATAACGAGCAGTAAAGTGAGGCATACAGCTACTGCAGCAATGCCAGTGTACAGAGCAACATCAGCCGGCACTGTGGAAGCTGAAAACATATAAAACAAAATAAGAAATAATTGTCTATTCATTATATCGAGATTTCAAAATCAAAGTTAACCAATGCAAAAAAAATTGAATTTAAGTTGCTTGTGACCTCAGGATATCTTATATCATTGTTATGTGCAATCCTATATTAAGCTAAATGAGCTGCAGTCTACCGAATCCCCAAGTGCACTTTATTTGACATAAAGTAACATTTAAAAATAGAATAAAAATGATTATCTCTAAAGATGTTGATAATGTTAGCAATTTAGTTGAAGGAAGTCATTTTCAGAAATAATAGTCTTCTCATTATGGATTTAAATTCGAACATGTAAATTTTAATGGTGTCACACTGATACTGATACAAATAGATCATCAAATTCCAATTAGTTAACATCAGATTATGCACTGACTACCTGAAGAGAAAGACATTATACTCATTAGAAATGAGAAGGATTCTAAGTGCACCACTCACTCTTTATGTGAACATGTTGAGTCATTGGGGAAGGAATTGGAGAGCATGTGAGCTGGAATTGCAAGGTACGATTAACCTATGACAGTTTGACCCAATGTAGGTCATTGTTTGCAATTTATGAGGTGAGATTATGTGTTCTCATGCATATATTGCTTGTGTCCTTCCAGATGGAAATGGTCATTGCCTGACATTTGTACATTGCAAACGTTATTTGCCTCTCGTCATCCCATGCCTGACAATTATCAAGGGCTTGCTGCACGCCAGCAAAGACGGTCTCTTTTACTGACAAACTAATATGAATATATTACACAGGCCACTCAACCTTGCTCTGCCCTGGAATAAGATTATGACAAATCTGATTGCAATCTCAATTTAGCATTACTATCCATCCCCCAGTTTATTAATATCCATGTATATCACTCCTATATATCGGCGAGACCAAGCGCAGGCTTGGCGATCATTTCGCTGAACACCTCCCTCAGTCTGCCTAAACCTACCTGATCTGCCATTTGCTAAACACTTTAACTCCCCCTCCCATTCCCACACCGACCTTCCTGTCCTGGGCATCCTCCATTGTGAGAGTAAGGCCCAGTGCAAATTGGAGGAACAGCACCTCATATTTTGCTTGGGCAGCTTACACCCCAGTGGTATGAATATTGACTTCTCAAACTTCAAGTAAACCTTGCTTTCTGGCTCCCTCCATCCCTCCCCCTTCCCAGTTCTCAGACTAGTCTGACTGACTCTGATTACATTTTATCTCTGTTTGCTGAGTTGTCCCACACTCCCAACTAAAAATGATGTATTCTACATTTTCCTTGATCTGCATCCCTTTTGATGTCTCATTTTCACACCTTGCCCGTCCTTATATCTGTGTCACCCTCTCCCCTGACAGTCTGAAGAAGGGACTCGACCTGAAATGTCACCCATTCTTTCTATCCAGATATGCTGCCTGTCCCGCTGAGTTACTCCATCATGTTGTGTCTATCTTATTAAATTCAAATCATCTTCTGCCTTAAAAATATTCTAAGATGATTCTAAATTCCACCAACCTATGCAAACTATCCTCATAACCTGCACCCACCTTCTCACTCCATTCCAGGTATTAGTCAGATAAACTAGCATCCAACCTATTAGTATCCTTACGTCAGGAGACCAATATATGCATAGTATTCCAATGTGGTTTCAAGAGCACTCCCAGATAATTGAAGATAATCTCTTTCTTGTATTTAATTTCCATAGCAACTAACAATAATATTCTGTTACCTTTCCCAAATCCCTGTGCCTGACAGAGCTCCAGACTGTACGGCAAATCAAATTCCTCGTATGTTGCAAAATATACTTGGCTAACAGACGATGAACGGAAATGTTCTTGTTGTCCAAGTGGACGTGCAAAGTTGAAAACAAGTAAGATCACGTCAAACTATTGTGGCGGTAGGTGAATTGCAATGACTCCAAGCTTGCTGAGGCAGGGGTTGATATACGTCATAACTAACTACTCGAATGCTGGATATATTAAAAAATAATAATAATTGGACAAGTATAAAGAAAGGAAAGGTTTAGAAGGATATGGGCCAGTGGAACTGGCTCGGTGATACAACTTGGTCAGGATGAACAAGTTTGGCTGGAGGACTTGTTTCCGTGCTGTGTAGCTCTAGGTTTCTATGCTCTATTTTCCTTCGGAGAGCACTGTTTAATAAAAATGGTCATGTACAGTGTATCATTTCTACGTTTGAGCATTTATGTGTAAATTAGGTATTGATTTGCAAAAGCCCTGGGATGGCTTGATATTGTGATGTGTTATATATGGCCTCTTATTTCTTCTTAAAATTCATATTCCAAAGTATGCCCTGCAGAACTAAAACATGATTAGGGTGAAATTTGTCGTGGATGTTAGCATGATCTTGAATTCCTCTTTCAGATATCATCCATAACATCACAGGACATCTACCAGTGATTTGGAAATGTAATTTTGTCCAGAAGATGAGAACTCATTACATTCCTGTACGATGGAGGACAAAGTAAGGGAGGATGAGCTATATCAACATTTTGTGCAGGTTTGATGCAGCCATGATGTGTAGGTTTATCTACTCATTCTTGAAAGGATAATGAAAGTTCAGGTACCATGCAATGTTGATTTGCTCAGTTGCTGCCTCGTATGATTTTCAAATATGGAGACCCACTTGTAAATCTGATTAAACTTATCAGGAGTGTGATTAAAATCCTCACCACTCAACTGTATGATTACAATCGCAACAAGATACAAGAAGGTCAACATTATCTGGGATAAGCATACAATTTCAACAGTGTTCATGTCAATGAGCTGAATATTGAGCTGGCCACTGATCTTATGTTAAAAGCATCTCATAGTCTATGCATGACACCATTTGGAAAAAAATATCATGTCAACACCATTATCTCTGTATTTAAGTCACAACAGTAATAGGTTCCTGGGGAACATCCAGTGAGTCTGCATGAGTGGACTGAGAAATTAAAAAGGTGATCACTGAAAAAATTGTACAGTAGCCCACCTCCCCCAAATAGTATGTGGGAAGCAGAGGAGGAAATATGTAGGGAGAGATAGTGCTGAAGGCTTTGATGGGGGTGGAATTTTCTTTTTAACTTTTTCACACAAAGAGTGGTGGGTGCATCGAACGAGCTGCCGGAGGAGGTAGTTTAGGCAGGTGCTATCACAATGTTTAAGAAACATATGGGCCAAACACAGGCAGGTGGGCCTGATGTTGATGGGACATGTTGCCTGGTGTGGGTAAAACATAGAACATTCAAAATAGGTGCAGAAATAGGCCATTTGGCCCTTCGAGCCAGCACTGCTATTCAATATGATCATGGCTGATCATCTAAAACCTGTACCCCGTTCCTGCAATTTCCCCATATTCCTTTAGCCCTAAGAGCTAAATCTAACTCTCTTGAAAACATCCAGTGAATTGGCCTCCACTACCGTCTGAGGCAGAGAATTCCACAGGTTCATAACCCTCTGGGTGAAATGTTTTTCCTCATCTCAATCCTTAATGGCCTACCCCTTATTCTTAAACTGTGACCCCTAGTTCTCAACTCCCCCAACATCATGAACATAGAAACATAGAAACATAGAAAATAGGTGCAGGAGTAGGCCATTCGGCCCTTCGACCCTGCACCGCCATTCAATATGATCATGGCTGATCATCCAACTCAGTATCCTATACCTGCCTTCTCTCCATACCCCCTGATCCCTTTAGCCACAAGGGCCACATCTAATTCCCTCTTAAATATAGCCAATGAACTGGCCTCAACTACCTTCTGTGGCAGAGAATTCCAGAGACTCACCACTCTCTGTGTGAAAAATGTTTTCCTCATATCGCTCAGCATCGCCAAGCGACCTCTCTCACCCCAACCATGGACTGTTTACCCTCCTACCATCCGGGAGGCGCTACAGGTCTCTCCGTTGCCGAACCAGCAGGTCCAGGAACAGCTTCTTTCCGGCGGCTGTCACGCTACTCAACAACGTACCTCGGTGACTGCCAATCACCCCCCCCCCCCGGACACTTATTGTTATTTATTCAAATCATTTGCTGTGTCGCTCTTCCAGGGAGATGCTAAATGCATTTTGTTGTCTCTGTACTGTACACTGACAATGACAATTAAAATTGAATCTAAATCTGATATCGGTCCTAAAGGAATTCCCCCTTATCCTTAGACTGTGACCCCTTGTTCTGGACCTCCCCAACATCGTAAACAATCTTCCAGCATCTAGCTTGTCCAACCCCTTAAAAAATTTGTAAGTTTCTATAAGATCCCCCCTCAATCTTCTAAATTCCAGCGAGTACAAGCCAAGTCTATCCAGTCTTTCCTCATATGAAAGTCCTGACATCCCAGGAATCAGTCTGGTGAATCTTCTCTGTACCCCCTCTATGGCAAGAATGTCTTTCCTCAGATTTGGAGAACAAAACTGTACACAATACTCCAGGTGTGGCCTCACCAAAACCCTGTACAACTGCAGTAGAACCTCCCTGCTCCTATACTCAAATCCTTTCGCTATGAATGCTAACATACCATTTGCTTTCTTCACTGCCTGCTGCACCTGCATGCCTACTTTCATAGAAACATAGAAACATAGAAATTAGGTGCAGGAGTATGCCATTCGGCCCTTCGAGCCTGCACCTCCATTCAATATGATCATGGCTGATCATCCAACTCAGTATCCCGTACCTGCCTTCTCTCCATACCCTCTGATCCCCTTAGCCACAAGGGCCACATCTAACTCCCTCTTAAATATAGCCAATAAACTGGCCTCGACTACCCTCTGTGACAGAGAGTTCCAGAGACCCACCACTCTCTGTGTGAAAAAAGTCCTTCTCATCTCGGTCCTAAAGGATTTCCCCCTTATCCATAAGCTGTGACCCCTTGTCCTGGACCTCCCCAACATCGGGAACAATCTTCCTGCATCTAGCCTGTCCAACCCCTTAAGAATTGACTGGTGTCAATTGACTGGTTTCAATGACTGGTGTACCATGACACCCACGTCTCATTGCATCTCCCCTTTTCCTAATCTGCCACCATTCAGATAATAGTCTACCCTCATGTTTTTGCCACCAAAGTGGATAACCTCACATTTGTCCATTGGGCCGAAGGGCCTGTTTCCATGCTGTAGGACTATGTGACTCCATGTGCATTCAGAATTGTTTCTCAATCAATATGTAGATGGTGCTACTTAAGATGGGGCAAACCTGAAGCTCTACTTGCGAAGTAAACAGGACAGGTGACAAAGTGGAGTCCTTAAATTGGGACTTCAAAATTTTGATAGGATTAGACAGGAATTTTCAGGAATTGATTTTGGGAAGCTGTTTTTAGATAAAAGGGGGATCTGGCAAGTGGGAAGCTTTTAAACATAGCAAGTTCAGCATCAGCATTCTCCTGTTAGAGTGAAGGGCAAGGTAGAGTGAAAGGTAAGTCTGGCAGGTCAAGGGCATCCTGAGATATTGCGCCTCTAATAAAAAAAAAGAGGTTTATGTCAGTTATAGGCAGCTTGAATCAAGTGAATCCCTTGAGGAAAATTGGGGATGTAGGAATACATTTCAGATGGAAATCAGGAGGGTAAAAGGGGGCATGAGATAGCATAGACAAAGAAAGTGAAACATAATCCAAAGTGATTTCTACAAATATATTAAGGGCAAAAAAAAACCTAGGGAAAGGACCCACATGCAGGAGCCGCCCTCGACCATTCTATTTTTTCCTCCGGTTCTGGGGGGGGTCCTGTGGCGTCAGCTAATACACAGACCACTTATGGTCGAACTCTCGTCAGTAGGTACGAGGGCGGGCACGTGACGTCATGGGCTAGAGGGAGTGTCCTGCTACTTAAGCTTATCTCACCTTGAGACCTTGGAGTCAACAGGTATCTGAGCCCGAGAGAACAACCTCGCTCAGCTACAGCAGCAATGAGAATTACGTTAGCGGACCAACTTAACATGTAACACCTGAATAAAACTACTCTTTGAACCTGCCTGATGTCTGGCCTTATTCACCACGTTTGGTGCCGCTACATTGGTGACCCCGACTATCCAAATTGAAATTTGGATTTTACCTGATGCACGCAGCCTCGGGAGACTGATGTCTGCAGCCGACTGCCCACCCATGCAGAATGACGCTGCCGCCAGCCCGGCCCCGCAGTAAGGAATGCCGCTACATTCGGGCTGCCGCCACTTCCCCAGCAGCTGCTGCTCACCGGAGCTGAGAAGCCGTCACTCTCCCGCTCCCGGCAATGGACTCAGGCCCCGCATTCAACCCCCACACCACTCCAGGCCTTGTGCGATGGCCACCGAGCTCCCCCGCATGACCTGCCCGGAGCTGACCACTGGTGCAGAGAGGTTGTACCAGCCGCCGCTGACCCACCAGCAGCTGCAGCAGCTGCGAGCGTAGCAGCCTCCTGCCCCCAGCATCACCGATGCACGCCCAACGACCCCGGGAGCGGAGAGAGTACCTGGCGCTCTCCCACTCCCGACAATGAACCAGGGCCCGGCCTCGCACCGCGGCCACGGCTCCAGGCCTTGCACCGCACCGGGCCTCATCACGGACACAGATTCAGTCAAGGCACCGCAACTGACCTCACCGTGGCCATGGCTCCACGCCCTGCACCGCCCCTGGACCCGCCGGCCGCTGCCCAGGGCCTAGCCACCCAATAGGGCGGGCTTACATGGGGCGACTGCCGAAGACGCCCTTCTGCTCCTCACCGGTGCGGACTCCAAAGATCCCTGGGCACTGGCTGCCTGTCCGGCCCAGCTGCGTGGTCTTCAATCGCTGGTGAGGGCCGCCTCAGCTGGCCGGCAAGATGACCGCCGCGGCTTCCTGAAACAAGTTGCTCCCGACTATAAAAATGGCCGCCGCGGCCGGCCTGAAGAGAAGCTCGACCTTCCCTGATAGCCGTCCACAGCGCCACCTCCCGGCCGGATGCCGTCACTGCAGCCTGACCTCGGGCAACAGCGGCACCAGCAGATCGACTGCCATCACGGCAGCCTGACCGCCGTCCACAGCGCCACCTTCCAGCCGGATGCCGTCCCTGCAGCCTGGCCACCGGCAACAGCGCCTCATTCAAGTCGCAGTCTGTCACTGCAACCTCTGATTTTCCAGCACAGCTTCCCATCCTGCCCCATGGACACTGGACAATTTGAACTTACCACTTTGCACGTGATTGCTCACTGTAGTTTGTGTTGATACTTTTCACTTTCTTTACACTGCATCACCACGCCGGGTTCAGCAATCAGTTTATTTATTCTATTCAGTTTTTTTCTTCATTGTTGCCGACGTCTCCCAGCAGTTGCTGGGGGCCGTATTTCTCAGGACGCGATCCCTTAGCTGGTCGAGGAGATGCGACTGTGTCTCTTCCGTCAGGCAGCTTTTGCATCAGTCTCCTCGCATTCCTCGGTACCTCGGGATCACCCACGTGGAGCGTTCACTGCACCCGCGGGCCCCTCCGTCCCGACCCACCCTCGGGGTGTCCCCGATCCACATGCAGGAGCCGCCCTCGACCATTCTATTCTTTCCTCCGGTTCTGGGGGGGTCCTGTGGCGTCAGCTAATACACAGACCACTTATGGTCGAACCCTCATCAGTAGGTATGAGGGCTGGCACGTGACGTCATGGGTTAGAGGGAGTGTCCTGCTACTTAAGCTTATCTCATCTTGAGACCTTGGAGTCAACAGGTAGCTGAGCTCGAGAGACCAACCTCGCTCAGCTACAGCAGCAATGATAATTACGTTAGCGGACCAACTTAACATGTAACACCTGAATAAAACTACTCTTTGAACCTGCCTGATGTCTGGCCTTATTCACCACGTTTGGTGCCGCTACAATGGCCCCTTAAAGATCAACGAGGTCATCTACACATGAAGCCACAGGAGAGAGGTAAAGTGTTGAATTAATATTTTTGGTCCGTATTTATCATGGAGAAAGACAAAAATGCTAGGGATTTGTATTATGGAAGAGAAGATGCTGGAGGTCTTAAAATGCATGAAGGTAGATAAATTCCTGGGACCTGATGAAGTGTACACTGTGACATTGTGGGAAGCTAAGGAGGAAATTACAGCGCACTATCAGAGTTATTTGTATCATCAGTAGCCATTCCTGATGGAGGGTGGCTAATGTTTTGTCTTTATTTATGAAAGGCTGAAGGAAATGCCTGGGAACTAAGGACTGGGTGAATCTTTACTCAGTCCTGAGCTAGTTACTGGAGAGGATTCTGAGTGATAGGATCTACATGCATTTGGAAAGGCAAGGACTGATTAGGGATAGTCTGCATGGCTTTGTGTGTGGGGAACAATGCCTCACCAATGTGATTGAGCTGTTTGAAGAGGTAACCAAAAAGATTGATGAGGGTTGTGCGGTAGGCATTGGCTACGTGAACTTCAGCAAGGCTTTTGACAAGGTCCCATATGGTAGGCTGGTCTAGAAAATGGTAACAGCACAGGTAGACAAGGTGATGAAGATGTCTGGAATGCTTGTCTTCATCAGACAGCATATTGAGTACAAGTTCTGGGACATTGTGTTACAACTGTGCAGGACATGGGTAGGGCCATATTCAAAGTACTGTTTATAGTTCTGTTGCCGTGTTATAGAAAATATTTCATTGAACTGGAAAGGTCAAAAAAGATTCTGAGGATGTTACCAGGGACTGGAGTGTTTGAGCTGGGAGAGGCAGGATAGGCTGGGTCTTTTTTTGATGAAGTGTAGGAAACTGAGGGATGACCTTATAGAAGTATGTAAAATCATGAGGGTTTAAATAAAGTGAACAGCAAGAACATAAACTAAAGCACAGAGGTTTAAGGTGAGACGGGGAGACTTAAAATAACCCTTTTCACATATAGGGTGGTGTGTACAAGTTGCCAAGGGAAGTGGTAGATGCAGGTACAGTGATGATATTTCAAGGACACTTGGACAGGTACATGGATAGGAGAGGTTTGGAGGGACGTGGGTCAAGCACAGGCAAGTGGGATTAGCTTGTTTAGCAATTAACAATTGGCATGGCGAGGTCAAAGGGCTTGTTTCTGTGCTGAATTGTTCTATGACTTGAAGACGTCCAGCCTCGAACATACATGACAGCCATTTAATAGCCAGTGGATAAAATACTGTAATTCTTCCCCTTTCTCCATTATTGGGAAGGCTGCAGCAGTTCAGAAAAGATCTATCAAAATCTAAAGGTGAGAATAGGAAATAAAAGTACTTTATACAATTTTAAGAGGCCCAGGAACAAAACAAAAATATTGATTATTTTATGTACAGTAAGGAAAAAAATGAGATATTGGTTTTCTACGAATGATAAGCCAATGAACTGTTCTGTATTAATGCTTACTATATTCTGTTGTGCTGCAGCAAGCAAGAATTTAATTGCTCTACCTGGGACTCATGACAATAAACTCTCTCATTTCCTAGCGTACGTTTCTTTCCTTCAATAATGTAAATATGTTAACATGGAAAGAAACTATGGCACCTAGATTTTTAAGGCAGGAATTATTTCATTATTCAAACTATTTGGCCTTTCAAGTAAAGTAACTGGAAAAGAAAAGATATAATTTTGTCTTTACAAAGTAACGATTTGAATTGTATGGTATAACATTTGCTTTACAGTACTAGTAAAATATAGTCACTAAAATCCATTAACATGTCAATTAAAACATTCAATTTGCACCATTTTTAAAGAAACAAGATGATAGCACTTGATGACTAAAATTAAATTATTTTGACAAATGAGAAAAGTCATTAGCATGTCCATTCATTTTCTCATCACCACAAAAGGCAACTGTTCAGTACTGGTGAACATTTCATTTGGTGAAGATGAAGTCTATTTAATTACATTGGGGAGACAGATGCTGGGAGTCTTAGCTCACAATGATTGATGACTACTAATGGACATGCTTGTTAAGTTCAATGCGGACAATCCTCTAGATTATGAAATTGATTATTAATAGACAGTGTTGAGATTTCTTCATTGACATGCGTTGAATATATTAATCATAAGGTTATTAATAGCTCTCTGAGGTGCAGGTTTTGCAACTGCTAATGGGAACCATTCTGGGGGTCTTGGCAGCTGTGCAATAATGGTACTATGCAGGCAAGAGGAAGGAATTTTGCTTTCAACTATGACTGAAGACCTTGATCGACAAGGTGCAGTAGGAAGCTGCCTTCACATACAGGAGATATGTGCTACCAAGCACATAGAATCACAGCAACGCTGTTAACCAGAACACCATTTGTTCCTAATGCCATCTCCTGCTTTTCAATGATTCAATTATATTTTATTGTCATGTGTACCTCGGTACAATGAGATGCTTTGTTTTGCATATGACTCGGTAAAATCATACAGCAGACCTCACCTAGGCAGTACACAAGCATCACCACGTTTCTGGTGCCGGCAAAGTTACAAAAGTTCAGAGTTTGGGGGAGAGGGTGTGGAGGGTATGGAGTGTGTGGGGGGAGTGTGGGGAAGGGGGAGGTGGGGGGTAGGGAGTGTGTGAGGGAGGGGGTGTGGGGGAAGGGGGTGAGGAAAAGGGTTAGGGTGGGGAAGGGGGGTTTGGGGGAAGGGGGGTGTGGTGGAGGAGGGAGTGTGGGGGTGGGGCAGGAGGGGTGCAGGGATGGGTTGGTGTGGGGGTGGTGGTGTGCAGGGGGTAGTTTGGTGTGGGGGAAGAGGGGTGGCGTGTGGGTTGGGGTGCTGTGGGGGCAGAGGGGTGGGGTGCAGGTGTGGGTTGGTGTGGGGGGTTGGGGTGGTGTGGGGGATGGGGTGGTGTGGGGGGGTTGGGGGAAGGGGGGGAGGAATGGAGAGTGGTAAAGTGGGTGCGTGCTTGTGTGGGGAGGAGGGGTGGTGTGGTGGGGAGGAGGGGGGGAGGACGGGAGGGGAGGGGGGAAGGGGGGGTTTGGGGAGAAGAGGGGAAGCGGGGAGGGGAAAGGGGGTGTGTGGGGTTGTAGGGGAGGCAGTTGTGGGGGGGACTCCACTCAGCGGCCACCGGCCGCGGCACAGCACAGCACCTCCCCAGTCCACACAGCTTTCCCGACCCCACACAGTGGCTTACCCGACTCCACACAGTGGCTTTCCCGACTCCACTCTTGCGGACTCAATCAGCACTATTTGTGGACAGCCCTGCCTCCGAGGTTTAATCTCCAGCAGGTGCTGAAAGGGGTGTTATCTTCATATTGATTGACAGGCGATAAAGGGTACCATTTTTGCGCACATTTTTTTTAAAAGCAAACCGGAAGTGGTCGAGGTGAAAGTTTTAGTAATAGTATAGATATTCACCATCCACAATATTTAACTTTTGTTGTCATAAAGTTTCATATGGTTGCAATAACACTCAATGCCAGTGATCTTTATCTGGTATTTTGCATGGTACATTTTATGCCATTTCTGAAGGAGCTCATTTACTTTATTTCACCAATCTAGATGGAAGGTTTGCACCAACAATGATAAGCAATCTTTTCACTTTTCCAATGCAAAACGAAATTTGAAAATTACTTAATGGTTGGTCATAAAAAAAAGTTATTAAAGGAATTAAGATCATTCTCCTTTTAATGTCCTATGTGTGCATTTTGTTTTCATCAATTCCTAATGCTTGAAAGTAAAAAAATGACATTTTCAAAATGCCAATTAATTAATGTTTCTCAGTATTTGTATATAAAATTATGAGAGGCATAGATAGACAGTCAGGCCCTTGTTTTCCAGAATGGAAAAATTAAATACTAGAGGCCGTAGCTTTAAGGTGAGAGGGGCAAAATTTAAAGGAGATGTGCAGGGCAACTTTTGTTTTTACACAGAGCGTGGTGAGTACCTGGAACGCGAAGCCAGTGTTGGTAGTTGAAGGCAGATATACTTGAGGTATTTAAGAGGCTTTTGGATTGGCATACGGATATGCATGGAGTGATATGGACAATGCATAAGTAGATAAAAGATGATCTTGGCATAATGTTATGGTGTCGACAATGAGACCCAAAGGACCTGTTCTTGTTCATGTCTAAATTAAACATTGTGCTTTGGAAAATATGACATCCTCCGAGTTGTTTCATCTCTCACTGGTAGATTTCCATTGCCCAATAATTAGACTGAAAGGGAGGTAATTTAAATTCATAGAAACAGAGAAACTTCAGACACTGAAGGAAACAATTACCTCTCATAACTGTGATGGTTCCTCAACAGAGTTGACGTACTCAATTCCACACCACCAATAGTTGTTGGTAACCTAGTAGTTGCAAACAACCACCCACCCATTTATGGAGCCCAGCATCCTTCCAGTAGAGGGCTTCAGATCACAATAACTCCTCGCCTAAATAAATCTCGTCACTCTGATGTTTTTTCTCTGTAATTTTTTTTCTTAAGCCTTTGGTTACATGAGGTCATAGATGATAGGAGCAAAATTAGGCCATTTGGTCCATCAAGTCTACTCCGCCTTGCAATCACGGCTGATCTATCACTCCCTGCTAATCCCATTCCCCTGCCTTCTCCCCATAACCCCTGACACCCGTACTAATCAAGAATCTATCTATCTCTGCCTTAAAAATATCCATTGACAGCCTCCACAGCCTTCTGTGGCAAAGAATTCCACAGCTCCACCACCTTCTGACTAAATAAATTCCTTCTCATCTTCCAAAAGGAACATCCTTTAATTCTGAGGCCGTGATCTCTAGTACTAGACTCTCCCACTAGTGGAAACATCCTCTCAACATTCACTCGGATATCAGCCAAGTGGGATGTTTTTAAAAGTATGCTGACAAAAGCGCAGGATATGTACATCCCCGTTCGAGTGAAGGGTAAAGCAGATAACCGTAAGGAAGTTTGGCTGATGAGGGAAATTGAGGCATTGGTTAAAAACAAGAGGGGTGCATGGGACAGGTATAGGCAGCTGGGATCAAGTGCATCCCTGGAGGAGTTTCGGAATCTAAGGAATAAACTGAAATATGAGATCAGAAGGGCAAAAAGGGGCCAGGAGATAGCATTAAGGACAGTCCCAAAAGATTTTATAAGTACATAAGGGGTAAAGGGTAACTGGAGAGGGAGTTAGATGTGGCCCTTGTGGCTAAGGGGATCAGAGGGTATGGAGAGAAGGCAGGTACGGGATACTGAGTTGGATGATCAGCCATGATCATATTGAATGGCGGTGCAGGCTCGAAGTGCCGAATGGCCTACTCCTGCACCTAATTTCTATGTTTCTATGTTTCTATGAGAGAGAGTGGAACCTCTCAGGAATCAAAGCAGTCACCTCTGTGTGGAGCCACAGGAGATGGGCAAGGTCCTCAATGGGCAAGGTCCTCAATGAGTATTTCTCCTCTGTATTTACCGAGGAGAAAGACAATAGGACGGAGGAACATGGGGCAGTCAATGGAAGTGTCTTGAGAGCAGTCAGTCTTACCGTCGAAGAAGTACTGAAGGTACTGTCATGTCTGAAGGTAGACACATCTCCAGGGCCTGATCTGATATATCCGAGGACTTACGGGAAACTAGAGAGGAAATTGTTGGCGCCCTGGTTGAAATTTATGAGTCATCCTTAAATACAGGAGAGGAGCCGGAAGACTGGAAGGTGGCAAATGTTTTGCCTCCTTTTAATAAGTGCTGCAGGGAAAATGCTGGGAACTATTAGGCCGATGATCTTAACATCTGTAGTTGGAAAGTTACTAGAGAGTATTCTGAGTGATAGGCTACACCGGCATTTGGATGGGCAAGGGCTGATCAGGGATAGTTGGCATGGTTTTGTATGTGGGAGGTCGTGTCTCACAAATCTGATTGTTTTTTTTGAAGTCATGACCAAAAACGTCGATGAGGGCAGAGCTGTAGCTGTTGCGTTCATGGATTTCAGTAAGGCATTCGACAAAGTTCCGCATGGGAGGCTGCTCTGGAAGGTTAGATCGCATGGGATCCGAGGAGAGATAGCTGAAAGGATAGCAAATTGGCTCCATGGAAAGAAGCAGATGGTGATAGTGGTGCTTCTTGGACTGGAGGCCTGTGACAAGTGGTGTACTCAGGAATCGGTGCTGGGCCCGTTACTGTTTGTCATCTACATCAATGATTTAGATGAGAACACACAGAGTAAGATTAGCAAGTTTGCTGATGATACAAAAGTGGGTGGTTTTGCAGAATGTGACGATGGTTGTGAAAGATAGCAGCAGCATCTGGATCGATTGGCCGGGTTGGCAGAGGGATGGTTGATGGAATTTATTACAGAAAAGTGAGAGGTGTTGCATTTTGGGGCGTTGAACAAGGGCAGGACCTACACAGTAAATGGTAGGCCTCTGGGTAGTGTTGCAGATCAGAGGGATCTAGGGTTCCTTGAAGGTTGAGTCACTAGTCGATAAGGTGGTCAAAAAGGCTTTTGGCACTTTGGCCTTCATCAGTCATTGAGTATAGAAGTTGGAAGGTCATGTTGCAGTTGTATAAGACATTGGTGAGCGTATTTAGAATATTGTGTTCAATTCTGGGCACCATGTTATAGGAAAGATATTATCAAGCTTGAAATAGTTCAGAAATGAATTACGAGGATGTTGCCAGGACTGAGACTGTGATCTATAGGGAGAGGTTGAGTAGGCTGGGGCTCTAGTCCATGGGGTGCAGGAGGATGAGGGAGGATCTTATAGAGGTGTACAAAATCATGAAAGGAATAGATCGGGTAGATGCGCAGAGTCTCTTGCCCAGAGTGAGGGAATCGAGGACCAGAGGACATAGGTTCATTTCATAAAGTCCCACATAGGAGATTAGTGGGAAAAATTAGGGTACATGGTATTGGGGATAAAGTGCTGACATGGATAGAGAAGTGGTTGGCAAACAGGAAACAAAGAGTAGGGTCCCTTTCAGAATGGCAAACTGTGACTAGTGGGGTGCCGCAAGGTTCGGTGCTGGGACCGCAGCTATTTACAATATACATCAATGATTTAGATGAAGGGATTCAAAGCAACATTAGCAAATTTGCAGATGATACAAAGCTGGGTGGCAGTGTGAACTGTGAGGAGGATGCTATGAGAATGCAGGGTGACTTGGACAGGTTGGGTGAGTGGACAGATGCATGGCTGATGCAGTTTAATGTGGATAAATGTGGGGTTATCCACTTTGGTATCAAAAACAGGAAGGCAGATTACTATCTAAATGGTGTCATGTTGGGAAAAGGGGAAGAACAACGGGATCTGGGGGGTCCTTGTTCATCAGTCAATGAAAGTAAGCATGCAGGTACAGCAGGCAGTGAAGAAGGCGAATGGCATGTTGGCCTTTATAACACGAGGAGTTGAGTATAGGAGCAAAGAGGTCCTTCTGCAGTTGTATAGTGAGAGCACACCTGGAGTATTGTGTGCGGTTTTGGTCCCCTAATTTGAGGAAGGACATTCTTGCTATTGAGGGAGTGCAGCATAGGTTTACAAGATTAATTCCCGGGATGGCAGGACTGTCATATGCTGAGAGAATGGAGCGGCTGGGCTTGTATACTGTGGAGTTTATAAGGATGAGAGGGAATCTTATTGAAACATATAAGATTATTAAGGGTTTGGACACGCTAGATGCAGGAAACATGTTCCCGATGTTGGGGAAGCCCAGAACCAACGGCCACAGTTTAAGAATAAGGGGTAAGCCATTTAGAACGGAGACGAGGAAACACTTTTTCTCACAGAGGGTTGTGAGTCTGTGGAATTCTCTGTCACAGAGGCAGTGGAGGCCAGTTCTCTGGATACTTTCAAGAGAGAGCTAGATACGGCTCTTAAAGATAGAGGAGGCAGGGGATATGGGGAGAAGGCAGGAACGGGGTACTGATTGGGGATGATCAGCCATGATCACATTAAATGGCGGTGCTGGCTCGAAGGGCCGAATGGCCTACTCCTGCACCTATAGTCTATGGTCTATGGTTCAAGGTAAAGACGAAAAGATTTAATAGGAATCCGAGCGGCAGCTTTTTCACACAAAGGGAGGTGGGTATATGGAACAAGTTGCCTGAGGAGGTAGTTGAGGCTGGGACTATCCCATCGTCTAAGAAACAGTTAGACAGGTACATGAATAGGACAAGTTGGGAGGGATAGAGACCAAGCACAGGCAAGTGGAACTAGTGTAGCTGGGGCATTTTTGGCTGGTGTGGGCTTGTTTCCACACTGTGTCTCTATGACTGTGACTTTATTTTAAAACTCTCAAACACTGAATATGAAAACAATTAAAACATTTTTAAAATGTGCTAAAAAGAAACATAAAGAAGTAGAACAAATTAAAAAAAAACCTCAAATCAATTTAATGAAACAGGGGTCTCGACCCAAAACGTCGCCGATCTCCTTCGCTCCTTAGATGCTGCTGCACCCGCTGAGTTTCTCCAGCTTTTTGTGTACCCTTAATGAAACAGAAGTTATTTTGATTTATTCTTCTATTTCCACCATTGTGAAGGGGTGCAGCAATAAATGAAAATCAAAACAATGCTGATGGTGGAAATCTGAAATGAATACGGAAAAGTCCAGAAACACTCAGAACTGATTTAAAAAAACATTGAACCTGAAATTCCCTTTCCAACTGCCTTCCAATTGTTGGAGTCATACTTGATCAAAGGAAGATGGTTGTGGTTGTTGAATTATCCCAGCTCCAGGATATCATTAGGGAAATATGTAGGGTGTGCCCTGCTACGCATTTTCAACCGCTTTATTATCGTAAGGTTAGAGAAGGGAAGTTTTGCTGATGATTGAGTCATGGATCTAATGTTTGTCTTAAAGCTTTTGTCTAATTTGTACCTTTACTATCTCTTACCTGAACATTTTTCATGGCTCTATATCTGCTTTCCCCATCAACTGCCCTACCCAATCCACCTACAATGACTCACTAAAGTCAATTATATTAGATCATGACCTATTGATGATGTTTTTATCATTGATATCCACTAGTTTCTTAAGATCTTAATATTAACCTGATTATGTTGTAGTCACCAACTACATGGTCTCGACATTTACCTGCTTCTATCAGCCTCCTTTGTTTCCCATAAGCAGATCAAACATTGCTCAATTCCTTGAGTGCAGAAAAAGTGATCACGGAAGTTCTCCTGCATACAAACTGGAAATCCTCAACTCTACTTCAATGAAGTGGCTTCAAACTGTTCTTGTTTTTTTACTCGGGATGTTTGACAGAAAGAAGAAATAACTCTTAGAGCGAATGGAGAGAAAGCAGGAACGGGTCACTGATTTTGGATGATCAGCCATGATCATATTGACAGACGTTGTTGGCTCGAAGGGCCAAATGGCCAACACCTGCACCTATTTTCTATGTTTCTATGAAATCCCCGCTGTTAGGCTTGGTTTAACGCCATGAACAGGAGACAAAGTAATGTTCCTAACGACTATTCTAAATTTTCTGCATCAAATTACTTAAGCTTAAAGGCACAGCGTGGAAACAGGCCCTTTGACTCAGAGTGGGCGCCAACCACTGATCACCCGTACACTAGTTCTATTGTGCACACTAGGGACAATCTTACAGAAGCCAATTAACCTACAAACCTGCCCATCTTTGGAATGTGGGAGAAAACCAAAACACCTGGAGAAAACCAAAACAGTCACAGGGAGAATGTGCAAACACTATACAGACAGCAATAGTCAGGATCAAACCTGGGTCTCAGGAGCTGCAAGGCAGCAATGCTACTACTGGTGCCACTGTCCCACCCTTAATTAATTGTTGTTTATTATGTTTCTTCCTATGTGTCAAACTTCAAAAATACAATTTTGCCTTCTGATAATGACTTGCAATATATTTCTTCAGCACATTCTCAAATGTGCACTCAATTACAGCAATTGTCTTGCAAATAATATTTGGCAAAATACTTTGGTCGTCCATCTTCAAATAATCTGATCTCAGATTCTGGATTAGTTAAATATTAACAAAGCTTTTCCCTGATTTTGTTATGGAAATATCTAGAGAGATTTTTAATTGGCAGTAACAACATAAATGTTAATAAATTGTATGAGTATACCAGGCAAATATAATAGCCTGAAGAAAAAATCATTTATATTTTCATTTTTTACAGCAAGCAAGTACTTTGTAAAATCTATTTATTACTCAAACTGTTGATTCAGAACTATTCAGTCAAAACAAGTTTGAATAGTTTTTCAAATAACACCTATTTAAGGGAGATCAAACTTGTCCAGGAATTTATAAACTGGCCAGTTAATATAGGTGGGAGGAAATATGATGAAATCCCTTCTGAAGGAGAGAATAGAAAAACATTGCGACACAAAAAAGTATATTAGTGAATAATCAGCATGAAATTCTAAAGGAATATCCTACTTGACCAATGTTAATGAATTGTTATAGTGGGTGATTTAGAGAATACGCCATGGATATGCCATTTCATATATATAATTTATTAGGATTTTCAAATTACTTCTATAGGGTATCCATAATTTTTTCATGAGCAAAGTCAAGATTGCTAGTTGGCATCAGGACAAAACAATGGGCAGTGGTGCTCCACGAGTGTGCCAGAACCAATCCTTTTCACAATTTACATTAATGATTTAAATTCCGGAAATGCAACACAATTTGTAAATCGCACACAGAGGGTGGTCAACATAAAGATGGTTGTCATCAAATTACAGGAGAGGTTAAATAAACTTGCAGACATCAGCAAGTGAAATGCAATACAGATAGATGCAAGGTCATGCACTGGTAATACAAACAGATGTCATTTTTAATTTGGGTAAAAATGAAATTGGGTAGAGAAACAAAAATATCCAAGTACAGTTAATCTGAAAGATGAGTTACAAGTTAGCAAGGCCATACCGAAAACAAAACGAGCACTCGAAGTTATCACTCCTGATGTAGTCATGAAAACTAGGGTAATGATGTTGGAAAAAAAAGCAGATTGCTGAAGGAACTCATCAGGTCGGGCAGTATCTGTGGAGGGAAATAGGACTGTTCCTCAGTCTGAAGAAAGGACTTGACCAGAAACGTTAACTGTCTAACCTTTTGAGTTCCTCCAGCAATTTGTTTTTTACTTAAAATTCCATCACCTGCAGTCTCTTATATCTCAGCCTGTCTCCCTTAAATAGGTGTTATTTGAAAATACCTTACTTTATGACTGAATCACACTGAATCAATAATTAGTTTGATTAATAAATAGATTTTACAAATTGAGATACATTTCAAATTACTTGCTTGCTGTAGAAAATATACTGTAAATATAATGATGAACCTGTACTAAACCTTGGATACCACACACATAGAGTACAGCATATACTGTAGATCTTTCCATATATGGGAAGGATATAATGATATTAGAAATGATATAGATAAGACTTAAGAAAAAATTATATTAGAAATGTGAATATATACATATTTGGAAAGAATGAGCACGGTTCTCTTCATTTAAAAAAAAATCATAGTTAATCAAAACGCAGGTCTTTAGAATTACAATGAACTTGTACAGTGCGGGTTGGAAACAACACCTCCAACATCATCTCTCTGAGCACCGGATCCCCTCAGGGCTGCGTCCTGAGTAAACTGCTGTTTACCCTGATGACCCACGACTGTTGTGCCAGGTTTAGTACAAACCACATCATGAAGTACGCAGATGACACAACAGTGCTGGACTTATCTGGGATGACAATTAACTGGCTTACAGGGAGGAGGTGAAACAACTGGTCGACTGGTGCAATACGAACAACCTGATCCTGAATGCTGACAAAACAAAGGATGTCATCGTTGAGGAGAAACCGGCACCGTCACACACCACTACACATTAATGACATTGATGTGGAGTTGGTCAGTAGCACTAAGTTCCTGGGGGTGCAGATAACGAACAGTCTGACCTGGTCACAAAACATCGCATCACTAATTAAGAGAGCGCAGCAGCGGTTGCACTTTCTGCGCTGGATGAGAAGAGCTGACCTCCCCCATCCCATCCTCAACACTTTCCACAGGGGCACCATAGAGAGCATTTTGACCAGCTGTATCTCTGTCTGGTTTGGGGACTGCAAAAGTTGCTTGTCCAAGGCCAACAGCATTATAAAAGACCCCACACATCTCCATCGTGGGTTGTTCACTCTGCTGCCCTCGGGCAAAAGGTATCGCAGTATAAGGAGCAGAACGGCCAGGTTCGGCAACAGCTTCTTCCCCCCAGCCATCAGACTCTTGAATTCCATATAACGTGCCACCACTATTATCTATTTTATCTTTTTATCTATTTTATCCTTTTGTTATTTTATGTTGCACGGTGAGCCAGATGCAACAAAATTTCTTTCAGACTTGCATTTGTTGGTGTATTTTTGAATTATAATAAAGTCTTTATTTGAGAATGATTGCTGAATGTTTCCAGTTATGGGGTGCGTCACACACAAATCTAATAGGGAACTCAGAAAAAATATAGCTTATTTACCTGACGACAGGTAGAATTGTTAATCCTGCCTAAATTGGAGAGGCTAGGAGTTCAAAATGGGGTAAAAGCTTCAGGGCTGCTGGGAGGTTTGGTCAATTGGAGTTGCTCTCTGCAGAGCTGGGATAAACTGCGAAGAGGTGCCAGTGTGTCTAGAGCTTAGATTTAATTTGCAAGCAAAGAATGAGAACATCTACCAGCCCTGTCAATTAGGTGCAAAATGCATAGAATGGATTGGATGGCTCCATACCAGACAGACACCTTGTAAATAATTGTAAATAATGTTTCAGTTTGACTTTGCCAAGTGTTGATTGGATGAGGTATTGAGCCGTGTCTGGGTTTCCTGTAGATCAGGGTAAATGATTCTAAGTTGGCTTCCTTACAAAGTCAGTTTTAAATACAATGTATTGAGCTGTTGTATTATTGGGTTAGGGGAATGTCTTTTATGTACAGGGTTAATCGATATCTGTAATTAGGTTATTAAGAGACCACTCCCATGTGGTTTGGCCACCCGAGGTCCCGGGATATATAAAAGTCCGCTACCATGAGGTTGAGTGTCGATTTTCTGGGAGAGTGCTTGGGATTGCGTGAACCTCTGGAGTGTTTCTGTATGAGTGAGGGCTTGAACAGGCAGACGAGGATTGAACCCACAGTGGGATAGGTACAGTAGTTGAACTGTAATGTGCTTTTGTTAAAATTAAATTTTTATCGTGAGTGCCAAAACCATGGTGCAGTTTTCGCATTGATTTTCGGCAATTCATGAGCCAGAGCGGATCGATCATTTCTGGGCTTGGGAAAGGGTCTAATCGAGATCATTAGAACAGAATCTAGCAAGCACGGGGGAGTGGTTAGCACGCCTTTGGGTTAGGGGCCCATAAAACCAGGGTGAGGTTAGAGGCCCTGCTGGGGTTGGGTTAGAGACCCTTTCCTGGGTTAGAGGCCCAAACCTTTGGTCGTAGTTGGCAGACTGCAGCTGCTTTCACGAGAGCCAAACCCGCTTCATCGGGCGAGGAGTGGCCCAGGGTTAGACTTGGTATCCAATTTGGTGGGGTATTGAAATACAGGT
The DNA here is from genome assembly GCA_963514005.1 of Raja brachyura. The sequence goes on from OY740791.1 coordinate 22,788,948, forward strand.
CTTGCCTTTGATCGGATCATTGCTGGGGGCATGAATTGAAAAGGTGCGCTTTGAAAATCAGCATCGATAACTGACAGTGCAAAGCGGCCAGGCGCTTGTTCCTCGGTGCCCTGCAGAGAGGAGTGTCTCGAGAAGGTACTGGGCTTGGACGGACAGAGCATAGATTGGCCGGAATACTCCAGTCCGTTCAAGAATTCAACTGGACAATTTTAGTTGATTCGAGAGCCCTCGTAGTAAGAGAGATAAGTCTATATTTACAAAGCCAAATTTTCAAATACAGAATTTCATATTGAAGTTCTGCCAGTAACGTAGATTTCGATTTCCTGTATATAGAACTGCGAAGTTAGTGCATGTCCGTGATCGATTCCTAATAGCAGCTGATCAACAGTGAATAGTAACTCTCTGGTCGATTGTTGATTAGTACCTGATAGCGAAGAGTGCCTGAGAGATGGGAACCTGCTTACCTGACGAAAAGTAATCTGAATAGCGAAGGGTTCCCCTAATTCTGTTGAACGTAGAGAGGAGGGATAGAGGTCCCCCTATAGAAGTCCAGTCTTAGCAGAGGGATAGTAACATTCGGGAGGAAAAGGTAATCATTTAAGTAATAGTACCCCTCAGCAAAGAGTGACCTAGGAAGGGAAAAATCTTCGGTATCAGAGGGAGAGGTTTAGTGCGTGATAACAGCGTGACGCCGCGTCGAGATCGAGTGTTCGTGAACTGTGCGCTAGTGCTTTAAATCTTTTTGTAAATTGTAAAAATCTAGCTTTCCGTATTGTCATAAGATGTGGATTTTGCAAATATTCTATGTATGTAAATAAACTTAGAGTGTATTAAGAATTAGAAGTTAAGATTTAGATTGTGTTAAGTCCGTGGAATGTCATTTTTGTTACTTTGATTGTTTGCGCTACGTTGAAGATTTCTTAGAGTACGTGATTTATAATAAATAAATGTTTGTGGTTTATTTAGAAGTGTGGCTGTGCCTGAGGTAGTGTGTTATCTTGCTTGTGGACGGTGTTACTTACGTGTCTTAAGATCATTTTTGGATGTTTTGATTGAGGATTAAATGAGTGCGGGATAGCGTTTGTGCTTGGATGTGCTTGATTGTCCCCTGGAGTACTCGGATTCTTGAGTGAGCGTGGATTGAGAAAGTTATAAGGTTGAAAGGGTGTGGAATTGAGGGAGATAGAAGAAGAATTTGAATAAGAGAATAGGAGCGAAGGAGTAACGAGTTGCAAGGCTGCGATCGCTTTGAACCATTAGCCATTGTCGAGGAGCGAGCTTGGTAAATTTAGGGATAAAAAGGAAAGATTTAAAAATTCTATTTCAGCTGTTTGGAAGCATGGGGAATGATGAAGATAGAAATGTAACAGAAGGGGAAAAGAGCCCATTGCAACTAATGTGTAATGAGTTTCCTCACAATGGAGAGAGATTAAGAAATGTATCAGGAACATTAAATAAGAAATTAGGAAATAACCCATGGCCGCCGGGGGGAATTAGAACACTAAAAGGGATAAAATAAATTGGACGGATCTTTTTACAGCATAGTGACAATGAAGATGCAAAATAATTAATCGGGTTATGGAGAAAATATTTTGAGGATCGGAAGATGAATAAGGAGGTCAAGAGAATGGCTAGATGGGAAAAAGCGATCGTTAAACTTGGATTAGAATTAAAAGAAGGTAAAGTAGATCGACCTCCAGGTAGTGGCAAGGACAGGAGTGGAGATGAAGGGAAACAGTCACAACAAGGGAAAGGTGGATCTCCTGGAAGAAAAGTAGTCCCTGTAAAATTAAAGATTAGGAACCCAATGGCTGGTGCTGACTTCGAGGGGGAAGGAGATGAGTATTTAGAATCGTGGACAAATGTTAACGCCAGTGGAAGTTCACAGCTCCCACCATCTTCCTCTTGCATTTCCCAGGCTTCACTGGCACCGTGTATGACTTGTGTCCGTAATTAATATTTTAAGTCTGCAGAATCTATAACAACTCCTGCAGATTCTACATCTGAACAGGTTCTACCACCAGCAGATGCTGAGGTACCAGATCCTTCGTTCCTATCCACGTCATCATTGATAGATCGTCCAGTGGCTTACGGCATCTGGAGTAGAACGAAAAGTTTAGCTCCGGTGTTTAAAGTAAAGAAAGGTATGTTAGATATAGTGCAACCGCCAGAGTATTTCTGTGAGACACAACCTACGCAGATCACTCGAGTGGAAAGAAATGATTTATTTGGGCAGTATCGGGAAACCCCTAACGAACTGGAAGATTTATCTGAGGGCGAGACAGTAATTTTAGATACCGAAATAGACTTTGACGTAACCGAAAGCGTACAAATTGAACAGGTATCCCACAGGCAGTTACCAGTAAGGGAAGGAATAGGTACAGCAGATTCGGCCAGCGCAGTGAGTATGAATAATCCCTGTGCTACAGACGTCTATAAGCCGTGGAAGCCCCATTAAATAATGGTAGTACTAAACAGAATCCCTGATAGGAAGAAGTCTCCTGCTGTTTTTATAGATTATTTAAGAACCACAATGCATGTATATCATGCAGATTGATGGGATTTGTGGGAGACCATAATTATTCCAGCTGAGAATACCAAATTTCTAGTAGCCCGAGGCCACCCGACTTATGAAACATTGGCAAACGTAGTAATGGATGACAGTGCAAGAGAAGAGGCTGTTTTAACGACCCTTGCAAAAACGTTTCAGAAACCAGGCGATTTAAGTTACGTTCTGGAAATAAAACCAGAGATGGGTTAAGGAGCAGACGAATTTCTAGACCGTTTTTCAAAATTGTATATGGACCAATCAGGTGATTTAGATTATCAGAGAGCACGTTCCCCTCAATATTGTGCCATCCTACTGAATTGTCTCCCCACTAAAGTAGCGGAATACTGCTATTAATAGTGATTGATAATAGGAACTGGTCTGAGAACCGAGCCAGAGCTGTGAGGTATTATTGGAAGGAAGGTAGGAACCAGGAGAATTATCCTGTAACTAGGAGAGAAAGTGGAGGAAGAATGAACAAAATCTAACTCTGAACCATGGACTCCCAGAGTGCCAGCAAATTATGGATTGGGAGGAATTAGAGGATTACTATCATCGCTACACTTCCAATTTTGAGCCCATTCCAATGGATCCCAGGAGCAGAATAAGACTAACAATGTTGCCTAATCAATGCTATACTTGTGGAGGAATGGGACATTGGAGTCGGGCCTGTCCAACAAAGGAAAGAATGAAAGAGAAGGGTCAAAGAAGGGATTTCCAGAATTATGAATTTAGAGAATATAGACACATCCGAAATCCAAGGAATTATGGGAGGTCCTTTAACTCAAGAGACTACTGAGACCCGAGAAACCAGAGAGAGAGAGATGGCCTGAATATCAGGAACTGAGAAGTCACACACTGTTTACTCAAGCTAACCCATTTTCTCAGTCCTGATTCATCAACCCGCCCTGGAATTGTGCCGTGGAGACATGACCCCCTATTCTAGACCCCCCTCAAGAATGAACAAATTGGATGTACTATTGTAGTAAAAACTGATAAACGTATGGAAGAAAATCATAAACCATCTCATCACTTCCCCAGAAAACCCCTTAGAGCAAAGAAGATTGTAAATCAAGGAGCTTGCTTCAACTGCTTGTTTCAATCAGGTCACTGGAGCAAGGAGTGTCCAGCGAGAAGGCAGAACCAGGGGTAATAAAGAAAGTAAGAAAAGGAACATAGTAGCTAGCATGAGAAGGGATGGCAACTATGGAAGGGAAATGGCACTAGGGAGAGAAGAAACTGTGCAGGAGGAATGGGAGTGGGGAAAGAAGGAATGGAATTAATGTGTTGCTGAGTTTGTGCCTGCAGGACAGTATATCGATGAGAGACTATCTGGGGAGTGACGTAAAAGGATACACAGACTCGTTAAGAACGGGAAGAAGACAGCAAAAGGTAATGTAGCTCCCCAGAAACAGGTGACCAGCAGGAGGATCTGATACTGTCCTGTCCCTTTAAGAAATGTGGGTGGGCCAGCAGGCAGAGCAATATGCTCCTCACTATCTGCACTCCCTAGTAACTGAAACTACCATCAGAAAGGAAGAAGAAAAGGACCCAGTGCTTACGTGGATCTTGGACAAGCAGCAATCAAAGAGAAACAGGGAGAAGAACTAATTGGCTGAAACCCGTGGGAAAGGTGAGTAAGTCACAGGGGAAAAACAGCTTTCAACTGAGAAATTTGGTTTGTAAATTGGTAAATTAGGCAATTTATCAGTCACTATAAGAACTATAAGCTCTTACGGAGCGGCCTTGTGAGAAAAATGTGAGTCTTTGGCTTGAGAGTCTTCGGTGAGGAGGCTACGCAAAAAGCTGGAGAGGACGGGACACGTTGAACACATACTGGGTAAGATGAGGCAGTGTGAGGCTTGCAGAATGTGGGAGACCAGGGTCACGGATGGAGCCTCTGGCTGCTACAATTGTGCCAAGTGTGTCCAGCTTCAGCTCCTGAAGGACTGTGTTGGGGCACTGGAGAAGCAGCTGGTTGACCTCAGGGCCATCTGAGAAAATGTGAGTTTCCTGGACAGGACCTACAGTGAGGTAGTCACGCCGAGGATACGGGAAGAACCAAGGTGTGTGATGGGTAGAAAGGGTGGTAATTGTGGAGTGCAGGAGACCCAGGTGGCTGTGCCGAATGAAAACAGGTACGCCCTCTTGGGAACTGTTGGGGGACACAATGTTTCCAGTCCGAGCGCCGGACACGTTGGTGGCTCCAATCCTAGAGATGGGACTCGACCTGCGAGACCGACGTCATGCAGAGCTCTAGTGGTGGGTGACTCCATTGTCCGAGGAGCAGGCAGGAGATTCAGTGGCGGCAGACGAGACACAAGGATGGTCTGTTGCCTCCCTGGTGCCAGGGTTCAGGATGTCACGAGCCGAATTCAGAACATCTTCGAGAGAGAAGGTGAACAGCCGGCAGTGGTTGTGCATGTAGGCACAAACAACATTGGGAAGAAGAGGAAGGACGTTCTCCAACATGACTTCAGAGAGTTGGGAAGAAGACCGAAATGCTGGACTTCTAGGGTAGTTCTCTCTGGATTGCGCCCAGTGCCTCGTGCTAGTGAGGACAAGAACAGGGAGACAGGGGATCTGAATGTGTGGCTGAGGGGCTGGTGCAGGGAGCAAGGATTTAGATTTATAGACCACTGGGATCTTCTGGTGTAGGGGTGACCTGTACAAAAGGGACGGGTTACACCTTAACTGGAGGGGGAGCAACATTCTGGCAGGCAGGTTTGCTAGGGCTACACGTGTGGGTTTAAACTAAATAGTGGGGGGGGGGGAGGGTTGACAAATTGGGAGTATAAAGATGGAGTTGAAGGGGAAGTGACTACAGGAAAAGTTACAAAAGATTCTCGAATTAATGGGAAGGAAAGTTCTAGAAGGGATAAGAGAGTAAGGTCAGAGCCAATTGCGAGCGGTGAATACGGAGGTCAAAGTGTTGTATATGAATGCGTGAAGTATAAGAAATAAAGTGGACGATCTTGAGGCTCAGTTAGAAACTGGCAAGTATGATGTTGTGGGAATTACAGAGACATGGCTGCTAAAGGGCCAGGGCTGGGTACTGAATATTCAAGGGTATACCTCCTATTAAAAAGACAGACAGGTGGACAGAGGGGGTAGGGTAGCTCTGTTGGTGAGGAATGAAATTCAGTCCCCTGCAAGGGGGTGACATTGAAACGGGAGATGTGGAGTCAGTATGGATAGAACTAAGGAAATGGCAGGGTAAAAAGACTCTAATGGGACTTATCTACAGGTCCCCAAACAGTGGCAAGTTAAAAAATTGTCATGTAGCAAAAGTAATGCTGTGGTTGTTATGGGCGATTTCCACATGCAGGTAGACTGGGAAAATCAGGTTGGTACTGGACTTTGATACTGGACAAGAAAGGGACATTGTAGAGTGCCTTTGTGATGGATTCTTAGAGCAGCTTGTATTGGAGCCTACCAGGGAGAAGGCAATTCTGGATTTAGTTTTATGTAATGAACCAAATTTGATATAGGAACTTGAGGTTAATGAGCCATTAGGAGGCAGTGACCATAATATGTTCAGGTTTAATGGACAATTGGAGAGGGAGAAGGGTAGATCGGATGTGTCAGTGTTACAGTTGAATAAAGGGGACGATGGGGCCATGAGGGAGGAGCTGTATAAAGATGACTGGAAAGATACACTAGCAGGGTTGACAGTGGAACAAAAATGGCAGGTATTTCTAGGAATAATACAGAAGGTACAGGATTAGTTCATTCCTAGGAAAAAAGATTCCAAGGGGAGTAAGGGGCAACCGTGGCTGACAAGGGATGTCAAGGACAGTATAAAAATAAAAGAGAAGTAGTACAACGTAGAAAAGATGAGCGGGTAGCAAGAGGATAAAGTAATGTTTAAAGTGCAACAGAAGATAACTAAAAAGACAATACGGGGAGAAAAGGTGAGGTACGAAGGTAAGCTAGCCAAGAATATAAAGGATGATAGTAAAAGCATCTTTAGGTATGTGAAGAGGAAAAAAATAGTTCAGACCAAATTTGGACCCTTGAAGACCGAAAAAGGTGAATTTATTATGGGGAACAGGGAAATGGCAGATGAGTTAAACCAGGTACTTTGGATCTGTCTTCACTAAGGAGGACACAAACAATCTTCCTGATATAGTAGTGGCCAGAGAATCTGGGGTAACGGAGGAACTGAAGGAAATCCACATTAGGCAGGAAATTGTGCTGGGTAGACTGATGGGAGTGAAGGCTGAGAAATCCCCAGGGCCTGATGGTCTGCATCCCAGGGTACTTAAGGAAGTGGCTCTGGAAATCGTGGATGCATTTTCCAATGTTCTAAAGAATCAGGATCAGTTCCTGTGCATTGGAGGGTAGCTAATGTTATCCCACTTTTTAAGAAAGGCGGGAGAGAGAAAACAGGGAATTATAGACCAGTTAGCCTGATATTGGTGGTTGGGAAGATGCTGGAGTCAATCATAAAAGATGAAATAGCCACACATTTGGATAGCAGTAACAGGATCGGTCTGAGTCAGCATGGATTTACGAAGGGGAAATCATGCTTGACAAATCTTCTGGAATTTTTTGAGGATGTAACTAGGAAAATGGACAAGGGCGAGTCAGTGGATGTAGTGTACCTGGATTTTCAGAAAGCATTTCATAAGGTCCCACCTTCGTGGGCAAAATTAGGGCACATGGTATTGGGGGTAGAGTGCTGACATGGATAGAGAAGTGGCTGGCAGACAGTAAACAAAGAGTAGGGATTAACGAGTTCCTTTCCTAATGGCAGGCGGTGACTAGTGGGGTACCGCAAGGCTCGGTGCTGGGACCTCAGCTATTTACAATATACATCAATGATTTGGATGAAGGGATTCAAAGTAACATTAGCAAATTTGCAGATGACACAAAGCTGGGTGGCAGTGTGAACTGTGAGGAGGATGCTATGAGATGCAGGGTGACTTGGACAGGTTGGGGGAGTGGGCAGATGCATGGCAGATGAAGTTTAATGCGGATAAATGTGAGGTTATCCATTTTGGTATCAAAAACAGGAAGGCAGATTACTATCTAAATGGCGTCAAGTTGGGAAAAGGGGATATACAACGGGGTCTGGGGGTCCTTGTTCATCAGTCTATGAAAGTAAGCATGCAGGTAGAGTAGGCAGTGAAGAAAGCGAATGGCACGTTGGCCTTCATAACAAGAGGAATCGAATATAAGAGCAAAGAGGTTCTTCTGCAGTTGTACAGAGCCCTACTGAGACCACACCTGCAGTATTGTGTGCAGTTTTGGTCCCCTATTTTGAGGAAGGACATTCTTGCTATTGAGGGAGTGCAGCGTAGGTTTACAAGGTTAATTCCCGGGATGGCGGGACTGTCATATGCTGAGAGAATGGAGCGGCTGGGCTTGTACACTGGAGTTTAGAAAGATGAGAGGAGATCTTATTGAAACATATAAGATTGTTAAGGATTTGGATACGCTAGAGGCAGGAAACATGTTCCCGACGTTGGGGGAGTCAAGAACTAGGGGCAACAGTTTAAGAATAAGGGATAAGCCATTTCGAACTAAGACGAGGAAACACTTTTTCTCACACAAAGTTGAGAGTCTGTGGAATTCTCTGCCTCAGCGGCGGTGGAGGCTGGTTCTCTGGATACTTTCAAGAGAGAGCCAGATAGGGCTCTTAAAGATAGCGGAGTCAGGGGATATGGGGAGAAGGCAGGAACGGGGTACTGATTGGGGATGATCAGCAATGATCACATTGAATGGCGGTGCTGGCTCAAAGAGCCGAATGACCTACTCCTGCACCTATTGTCTATTGTCTATTAACCTACCCTAGTGCCCAATAATATCACCTAGCTCTAAGCATCTTCAAAGGAAATATCACTTACAACTTGTAACGTATTGGAATAGCTTCTCTTTAGAATTGGATCAGAATTTTTTTTTTGGTTCAGGGCAAAATACTCACTTTGTGCCAAAATTTAGTTATAAGCGAATTAATTTAAAAAGGACCAAAGGGAACCGGTCTTAAAATTGTTAGAGAATTGACTGTTAATTTGGCATTCTTCTCTTGTCTCACGCTTAGGAGGATAGTCGAAGATAGGACTGGACTATTTAGTTACTATCAAGTAAGGGACAAACCCTAGCGGATATCAGGAATGATGAGGTAGAATGAAAATGTATAGGTTCCCCACGGAAGATCAATACTAACCATCTTGAAGAGTTACTTGGAGTTACTTAGTACCAGCAAGAACCCCTAGACAGAGAACAAATCCAACATAGTAACGAGCCAACATAGTAGAGAACCAACATAGTAACGAGTTACCATAGTGAGGAGTGCATACATAAATAGGAAGAGGTAACGGAGGAAAGACTTGGTAAACTGTAGGGAGAACTTGAATTGTATTGAGATTAGCAGAGCCAATGCATATTTGCCTGATGGATTTGAATTGTTTAACCCTTGATGGTAAAGCGGCTTCTATTATCAAGGTGGAAATAAATTTTCCCTGGATATTGGCAGTCTGGATTGGATTTAGGATTAAATTAATAGCAAAGAAAATTGATTGTTTAAATTTGAACAGTTGGGAATTCCACAGGAATTGGAAGGGAATTGTGTTATCGGCTATGGAATGAATGCTGTGGAATAAAAAGGATGAGATGGACATTGAAATTTGAAATAGAAAATTGAAGGCTGAGGCTGAATTTGGTTATATTGGACCATTTATCATGATTTGCTTTAAATTAGAGTCCCGCCTGTAGGGAAATCTGAACTGAAACCAGCTGAAATGCATATGATCACCCAATATACATATTATAACATTGTGTGAGTATGAAGGCAAATTAGTGTTGATCCTAGAATAATAGCGAGTATATTAGGGAACAGAATAGGAATAGGGAATATAATAGGTTCAAATAGGGATAGTATTGCAAATGTGTGGGAAAGCATGAGTGCATGACGGTAACTTGCTTTGTCCCAAGTTTAATTGCTAGGTTTTAGGTTTGACTGTCGAAGGTGATGGAAGACTGAGCAGCAAAACGGATGGAGCGAATTTGCGCCCACAAAAACACGGGAGGTGAAGACTCCTCAGACAGAACTCGTGAAGTTATGCCCATGAAAACTCGGGACGCATGACAGGACTCTGCGAAGTAACATCATCATCTTGTGTTGCTGATAGATGGAAAACGTAAAGTGCACTTATGTATATCTGGTCAGCTGATTTAGCCACTTTGGTTATCATAAATGATAGGTTACCATATATGATAAAAAGGAAGGTATGTTAATCCTGGCTAAATTGGAGAGGCTACGACTTCAAAATGGGGTAAAAGGTCCAGGGCTGCTGGGAGATTTGGTCAATTTGGAATTGCTCTCTGCAGCGCTGGGATAAACTGCGAAGCGGTGCCAGTGTGTCTCAAGCTTAGATACAATTTGCAAGCAAAGAATGAGAAAATCAGCCAGCCCTGTCAATTAGGTGCAAAATGCATAGAATAGATTGGATGACTGGAAAACAGACAAACACCTTGTGCATAATTGTAAATAATGTTGCAGAGTTTGACTTTGCCGAGTATTGATCGGATGAGGTATTGAGCCTTGTCTGGGTTTCCTGTAGATCAGGGTAAATGTGTTTAAGTTGGCTTCCTTACGAAGTCTATTTTGAATACAATGTATTGAGCTGTTTTATAATTGGGTTAGGGGAATATCTGTTATGTATGGGGTTAATCGATATCTGTAATTGGGTTATTAAGAGACTACCCCCATGTGGTTCAGCCCCTTGAGGTCCCGGGACATATAAAAGTCCATTACCACGAGGTTGAGTGTCAATCCTCTGGGAGAGCGCTTGGGACTCCGTGAACTTCTGGAGTGTTTCTGACTGAGCGAGGCCTAGAGGGTTTGAACAGGCAGACACAAGGATCAAATATGCGGTGGGATAGGTACAGTAGTTGAACTGTAATGCACTTTTGTTAAAATAAAATGTACTTGTTTCAAGTGCTTGATTCAGTGTTTTTACTGAAACTAGATTGGGGAGAAGCTTAGAAACGAGCAATTTACAGAATTCAGAACTCAAAAGGAGTAGATGAAACAATTTTTTTTTAAAAAGAGTAATTGGACAAGCTTACAGAGGGTACACAAAAGGCTGGAGAAACTCAGCGGGTGCAGCAGCATCTAAGGAGTGAAGGAGATAGGCAATGTTTCGGGCCAAAACCCTTCTTCAGACTGATGGGGGGAGGCGGGGAGAAAAAGGAAAAAGGAGGAGGAGCCCAAGGGCTGGGGGGAGAGGTTGGAAAGGGAGGAGACAGCAAGGGTTAACAGAATTGAGAAAATTCAATGTTTAAGCCCAGAGGATGCAGACACCCCAAGGTGCTGTTCCTCAAATTTGCGGTGTTGCTCACTCTGGCCGTGGAGGAGGCCCAGGACAGAGAGGTCGGATACAGAATGAGAGGGGGAGTTGAAGTGCTGAGCCACGGGGAGGTCGGGTTGGTTATTGCGGACCGAGCGGAGGTGTTCGCCGAAACGATCGCCAAGCCTCCGCTTGGTCTCACCGATATAGATCAGCTGGCATCTAGAGCAGCAAATGCAATAGATGAGGTTGGAGGAGGTGCAGGTGAACCTCTGTCGGACCTGGAAGGACTGCTTGGGTCCCTGAAAGGAGTGGAGTGGGAGGTAAAGGAACAAGTGTAGCATCTCTTGCGGTTGCAAGGGAAAGTGCTCGGGGAAGGGGTGGAGTGGGAGGGAAGGGTAGAATTGACAAGGGAGTTGCAGAGGGAGTGGTCTTTGCGGAAGGCAGACAATGGGGGAGATGGGAAGATGTGGCGAGTGGTGGGGTCACGTTGGTGGTGGTGAACCTGGCGGAGGACTATGTGTTGTATGTGCCGGCTGGTGGGGTGAAAGGTGAGGACCAGGGGGGCTCTGCCCTTGTTGCGAGTGGGGGAATGGGGAGAGAGGGCAGTGTTGCGGGGTATGGAGGAGACCCTGGTGCGAGCCTCATCTATAGTGGGGGATTGGAATCCAAGTTCTCTGAAGAATTAGGACATTTGTGATGACACTTCATCCTGGGAGCAGATGTGGCGTAGACAGAGGAATTGGGAATAGGGGATGGAGTCCCTACAGGAAGCAGGGTGGGAGGAAGAGTAGTCCAGGTAGCTGTGGGAGTCAGTTGGTTTGTAGTGGATGTCAGTCAGGAGTGTATCACCTGCAATAGAGATGGTGAGGTCAAGGAATGGTAGGGAAATGTCGGAAATGGTCCAAGTGTATTTGAGTGTCGGATGGAAGTTGGTGGTGAAATGGATGAAGTCAGTCAGTTGTGTGTGGGTGCAGGAGGTGACACCAAAGCAGTCGTCGTTGTAACGGAGGTAGAGGTCGGGGATGGGGCCCTGGTACACCTCGAACAAGGATTGTTTGACGTAGCCAGCAAAGAGGCAAGTGTAGCTGGGGCCCATGCATGTGCCCATAGCTACGCCTTGTGTTTGGATAAAATGGGAGGAGTCAAAAGATAAGTTATTGAGGGAGAGTTTGCAGAGCATTGGGCTGATGGACAGATGAGGAAAGGTTGGAAGAAGGTGAAAAGAAGCTTTAACTGGTTGGACTGAATGGCCTGTTTCTGTGTAATTTAACTCAAGCAATCTTATCTTTTGATACCTATTGCACTGCTTTAGTTGTTTTTTCATAAGAAGGAACTGCAGATGCTGGTTTAACCATATAAACATATAACAATTACAGCACGGAAACAGGCCTTCTCGGCCCTTCCAGTCCGTGCCGAACATTTATTTTCCCCTAGTCCCATCTACCTGCACTCAGACCATACCCCTCCATTTCCGTCCCGTCCATATACCTATCCACTTTACATTTAAATGTTAAAATCGATCCTGCCTCCACCACTTCTGCTGGAAGCTCATTCCACACAGCCACCACTCCCTGAGTAAAGAAGTTCCCCCTCATGTTACCCCTAAACTTCTGTCCCTTAATTCTCATCTAATCCCTCTTGTTTGAATCTTCCCTACCCTCAATGGAAAAAGCTTATCCACGTCAACTCTGTCTATCCCTTTCATCATTTTAAAGACCTCAATCAAGTCTCCCCTCAACCTTCTGCGCTCCAAAGAATAAAGACCTAACTTGTTCAACCTTTCTCTGTAACTTAGTTGCTGGAACCCAGGCAACATTCTAGTAAATCTCCTCTGTACTCTCACTATTTTGTTGACATTCTTCCTATAATTAGGCGACCAAAATTGTACACCAATTTAAACCGAAGATAGACACAAAAAGCTGGAGTAACTCAGTGGGACAGGCAGCATCTCTGGAGAGAAGGAATGGGTGGCATTTCAGGTCGAGACCCTTCTTCAGGCTGGTCTTTGTAACAGTCTAATAAAACTCATTATTTTTTAACCTGTTGAAAATAAAATAACATTTCATGTGGTTATTTCCACATCTTGCCTTCAAAAGATGTATCTCACTCAGTATTCAAGATCATGTCCTAACCTATTGAAACTGGCCAACCTTTATCAGATTCTCAATTCCGATAGTTCTTGATTTATTCTAATGTAAATGCAAGGCCACAACTCCAAGGTTATTGATTTTACATTCAACTTTACAGAATAGTAAGTCATCTGTTAGAATGCCATTGATGTGGATAATTGACGTTTATTCTGCAAATAGTTGAATCTTTTAAATGCAAGTTCAAAATCAGATTTTAAATCACTCTGTTCATTCTCATCACCCTTATGTGTTACTTTACTTCCACAGTCAAAGAGTCATAGAGTGATACAGTGCGGAAATAGGCCCCTCAGCCCATCTTGCCGACACCTGCCAACATGTCCCAGATCCCACTACTGGCCACATCTTCCCATCTCCACCCGTTTCTGCTTTCCGCAGAGACCATTCCCTCCGCAACTCCCTGGTCAACTCGTCTCTTCTTACCCAAACCACCCCCTCCCAGGTACTTTTCCCTACAACCACAGAAGATGCAACACCTGTCCCTTTACCTCTTCCTTGAATCCATCCAGTTCTCTGACAGTCTTTTCCGGTGAGGGAGAGGTGTACTTGCACCTCCTCCAACCTCATTTACTGTATTCACTGTTCCAGGTGTCAAGCGAAGGCTCGGCGATCGTATCACTGAACACTTCCGCTCAGTCCGCCTTAACCTATCTGATCCCCTGGTTGGTCAGCAGTTTAACTCCCCCTACCATTCCCATTCTATCTTTCTGTCCTGGGCCTCCTCCATTGTCAGAGTGAGACCCAGCGCAAAGTGGAGGAATAGCACCTCATATTTCGATTGGGTAGCTTACACCCAAGCGGTATGAACATTGATTTCTCTAACTTCAAATAGTCCTTGCTTTCCCTCTCTCTCCATATCCTCCTTCCCAGTTCTCCCACCAGCCTTACTGTCTCCGATTGCATTCTATCTCTGTCCCGCCCACTCCCCTAACATCAGTCGGAAGATGGATCTCAACCTGAAATGTGACCCATTCCTTCTCTCCAGGGATGCTGTCTATCCCGCTGAGTTACTTCAGCAGTTTGTGTCTACCACCCAGCTACATTAGTCCCACCTGCCTGCGTTTGGTCCATATCCCACCAATGTCCTACACATGTACCTACTTAACTATTTCTTAAATGTTGGGATAGTCCCTGCCTCAACTACCTCCTCTGGCAGCTTCTTCCATACATTCACCACCCTTAGTGCGAAAAAGTTTCGCCTCAGATTCATATTAATCTTTTCGCCATTCACCTTAAACATGTCCTCTGGCTCTCGATTCACCTGCTCTGGGCAAGAGACTCTGTGCGTCTATCCGGTCTATTCCTCTCATGATTTTATACACCTCAAAAAAAATCTATGTATATATATATTGAGGTGAAAAAAACAAAATACTTTAAACATTATAAAAAAATCACATAAATGAAAATAACTTTTTCAAATCAAATGGTGTAATATATATATATATATACACACACACACACACACACATATATATATACATATGTATTAATATCACTATTTGATTTGAAAAAGTTATTTTTATTTATGTTTTTTTTTATAATGTTTAAAGTATTTTGTTTTAAGAATATTTATTAATATAAAGAATATTTTAAAAATGTTGGAAGCTTTGATAGCAAAACTTGAATCAGGGTTTTCTGTCCACCTGCACATTGAGATAAGATACAGCCTGCAAAGGGATTGTACTGAGGCGAGGACAGAAAGATATCGACATCAAAGTCTTTGATGCTTGCTTGAAACCAGGCATGATGATGAAGTTTAGACATGGAATCATGAAGTTTCTACAATTTCTTTGTGACTGAATTTGGAATATCTAGAACAAAAACTGACAGCCAGTCTTGTAAATGACACAACTCGTTGTCAATGAAGATTACTGTGCTACAGAGCTGTGTTTAATGTATTTTATTAATTTAAAGTGTTTAAAAAATGTTTTGTAAATCTTTATTTCGTTTAGAAACATAGCGCAGAAACAGGCCCTTCAGCTCACCAAGTGTTGCCGACCTACATTTCCCCATACACCAATACTATCCTACAAACTAGGGACCATTTTCAGTCTTTCCCGAAGCCAATTAACCGACAAACCTATACATCTTTGGAATGAGGGAGGAAACCAAAGCGCCCGGGGAAAACCATGCACTCACTGGGAGACTGCACAGAGAGCGCTCATAGGTAGGATCGAACCTGGGTCTCTGACGCTGTAATGCAGCAACTCCAGTGCTGCGCCACTGTGCTGACCCTTTGCGCAAAGACGCCACCCATTTTACAAAAGATTAAGCAACACAATATTAACCCTTAAAAGATCTGCCAGTGGTACACACATGATAGCACCAGTAAGGCAATGGTACTGAAGTACTCCTTCTGTGACCATCAAACTTTCACCTAACTTCGGCAGTGAAAAGGAAAATTGAGTAAGTGCTTCGTGAATGTGCAAAATGATTTCATCCATATTACTCGTTCACTGAAAGATTTTGTTCTCTTATGCTTCATTAGTCCACAGAGGTGCGGTAATAGTGTAGGAGTTAATTCCACCCAGTCTCCTTTTGTTCACAGTCACGCTATATTTGGTGGGAGCAGGAGTACAATGTTTGAAGGTTCGTTCCAGAGATAGATAAGATCCTCATGAGTCATCACTCATTGCTTATTTCTGTTCAGGTGCAGATTCATTGTCTGACTAAATCTACACCAAATATTATTTACTTGTTCTTTAATGGTTCTCATTAAACCTGCAGTACCTTTCGTTCACATATTTCTCGCAACATTTTGTATCCTTAAAATTAACGGGCCAAATGTTTCTTGAGTAGCATAACTTGAACATGTTCTTTCACGTTTGAGCACAATGGGGACTTGGGGCTTCAATGAGCTGCAGGGGTCTCCATTTAAATTTATGTACAGAGATTTATGACTAGCCCATTAGTGTATGTTAAATTAGTAGTCAGAGGTGCAGGCTAGTTGATCAAGAGCATGATTGATTGGTCAGGGGCATCAGACGTTGAGGATCTCCAGGTAAACACCAATCCTGTGTGATGCCTACGAGGTCAAGTTCTCATTGTAAGGCAGGAATACCTCCTTTAAGTCACATAGAAGTGGGTGTCATAAGCAATACAAGAGCTTGCTTCTGCATAAATGGTCTGTTCCAGGTGAATGGAGGGCCTAGTACAAATATTACAAACCTTGTGCAAACTTTGCATGCAAGATCACGCAATTTGCATGTACTTCTTGACATTCAATTGTTCCCGATTCTCCATTGTGATCGGTAAAAACATATGACATTGCTTATCTCTAGATGTTAATGAGTAAAAAAAGATACTGAGAATCCAAAATAAGAGTGATTAATAATGAGTGAATTGGCATTGTTTCAGGTACATAAAGAGAAGAAAGAGGGAGAGAAGCAAGAAGAGTACTGATTTTGGATGATCAGCCATGATCATATTGAATGGCGGTGCTGGCTCAAAGGGCCGAATGGCCTGCATCTATTGTCTATGTTTCCATGCAATTAAAAAAAGACGAGAGGCAGAAATAAAATGGGAATCTAAATGAATGACATTTGAAATTAGTATTTTCAATAACAACTTTATATAGGAATGAGTTTACATACATTTTGATCCTTCTGGGCTGGAGATATTGACTGACATTAAACTTTGAAGAAAATTGCTAGGAAGGTAATTGCATAATCAATTATGGGATAGCCCTAACTTTCTGTGCATTTTAATCGATATTAACATATATTGGGTATCAAGCATATGAAACATATAAGATTGTAAAGGGCTTGGACACACTAGAGGCAGGAAACATGTTCCCGTTGTTGGGGGAGTCCAGAACCAGGGGCTACAGTTTAAGAATAAGGAGTAAGCCCTTTAGAACGGAGACGAGGAAACACTTTGAGTGGTGAGTCTGTGGAATTCTCTGCCTCAGAAGGCGGTTCTCTGGATGCTTTCAAGAGAGAGCAAGATAGGGCTCTTAAAAATAGCGGAGTCAGGGGATATGGGGAGAAGGCAGGAACGGGGTACTGATTGGGGATGATCAGCCATGATCACATTGAATGGCCAAATGGCCTACTCCTGCACCTATTGTTTATTGTCTATTGTCTAAGCACTTAGAAATACTAAGACTTCTTAGGGTGACATATGATCTTTTATGAGACAAGCAACGTGCTGGAGGTTTACAACTCACTACAATCCTCTTCATGCACTGACCCAAATGACTGATTTGTGCAGATTAATAGTAAGATTAAACGAGAACTTACCAGTTTGAAGTTTGATCTTTATTTTATGAGGAGTTACGATGAGCGATTACGTGAACAAGCCCACCAGCCCGCATGCGCGTCAATCTTCAAAGCAGCGGTGTGAAATCGCAGATAACAGTAGTTGAAATGACATACCTGTAGTAAGATTAGAGAAGACTAGAACTACCAGATGATCTTTATGATATGAGGGTTGGGAGCGGAGGGCACGTAATCACTCATCATAACTCCTCATAAAATAAAGATCAAACTTCAAACTGGTAAGTTCTCGTTTAATCTTACTATTTTACATCGGAGTCACGTGTGTGATTCCGTGAAGATTTCAAAGCTCTGTGATTTCATGCCGTGGATACGAGTCCATGCGTCACACACTGCATCAGTTGACCCAGGATGAGTGAACAACAAATACTGCATTCAAACATGACATAGATTTAAACATGTTGATGTTTTAATTAGCAAATGAAACAATAATGACCCTTCTCTCCCAGGGGGAAGATATAAAACAGAATCTAAAATGGAGTGGGCAACTACTCCTGGTCTGGCAACAGGATTATTATAAAACCTTTGAAAAGTCAGTTCATTTGACCATCCTGCCACCATGAGGATATGGTCGAGAGGTACGTCCAGTACCCTCGCTGCTGACATTGATGCAGCCCTGGTGGAGTGAGATTTAAAAATGTCAGTGTCCACTCCTGCACAAGCCAGAACCTGTTTCAGCCACCTTGAAATGGTCTGTACCGACACCTTCTTTTGAGGCTTTTTGTGACTGAACCAGCAGGTTACTGCGTTTGGGGGCAGCCATAAGAGCCTGTGTTATTATTCCCAGAACGAGTGGGAACCATGGCTGTGTAGGCCAGTCGAAATGCCAAACCACCTGAGGCAGAGTCCTGCTTGATCTTGAGCAAGCACCAACTGATGAGGCAAAATGGGGGAAATGCATATATAAACATTCCACCCCAGTGTAGCGAGAATGCATCTGCCGCCACTGCCCCTGGGTCTGGGTCCCATGAAACATACTTTGATAACTGGTGATTGAGTCTGGATGCAAACAAATTGATATCTGGTACGCCATACCGAGCGACAATATCATTAAATACTTCATGATTCAACATCCATTCTGTGTTGTCATTGCATTTTCGTGACCTGGTGTCCGCCACCATGTTGAATCTACCTGGTAAGTAGATAGCTGAAACCCAGATGTATCTTGTAATACACCAGTGCCAAATAAGGTTAGCCAATTTATCACAGGATACCGACTTGATTCCACCCATGTGATTAACGTATGCCACCGCTGTAGTGTTATCAATCTGAAGCTGAACATGCAAGTGATGCATACTGGTACAATACGCCTTTAGGCCATAGAGTGTTCCCCACAGCTCTACATAGTTAATACCATGTGATTGAAGAATTAATGCCTCATGCATATTCCATCTGCCACCGCAGCTAGAGATGGTATCAGTAGCTCCCCATCCTAGAGCACTAACATCAGTTTGTAAAATAACTGAAGGTTTATTAATCAGAATTTTACTGGAGCAATGCCAAATATTTGCTATCCACCACTGTAACTCAGCAATGGCTTCAAATGGTAACCGCATGGGTCTACTGAAATGACCTGCATGTATTTTGAGTGCCTGCTCCTTTGCACGTTGTAAATTTTGATAATGTAAAGGCCCAAACTGTGCAGCTGGAAAAGCAGCCAAAATTTGCCAATTATACTAGCTACATGTCGAATAGAAGGTTGCTCCTCAACAACGAGATTGTTACAGGCTTCTATTAATTCTAATCTCTTGCTCCTAGGCAGAGTCACAGACATGTGAGTTGAGTTAATGGTAAATCCCAAATAATCAATAACTCTAGATGGTATCAATTTGGATTTAACTGGATGGATGAGAAACCCCAAACTCTCAAACATGAGTTTGGTAGCTGAAACTGATAATTCAGCTGATTTCATAGTTTTTCCTATGATTAAGATATCATCCAAATAAGCCATTACAATATGATTCTGAGCCCGGAGTAGCCCCAACACCGGTTTTAGCAATTTTGTAAATAATCTAGGGGCCGAAGTTAACACATTAGGCAATGCTTTAAACTGCCATAGTTGCCTCATCCAGCTAAATTTCAAATATCTCTGGTGATCGCAATGAATGTGTACTGAATAGTGTGCATCTTTAAAATCTATGTGTGCCATATAACATCCTTTGGAAACCAGTTATTTGGCAATAACAAAAGTTTCCATTTTGAAATGCTTATACTGCACAAAGGAGTTAAGTCGAGTCAAATCAAGGATGATTCGCCATCCACCATCCTTCTTTAGCCTAGGAAATATATTAGACACAAATGAGATTGATGAAATGACTTCTCAATTACCCCTTTTTTGTATAACGTTTCAACTTCAGTTTGTACATCCAAACACTCTTGTTGTGAAAAAAACAATGTCCGGCTCGGTGTATGCTGTGTGGGTGGACGCAAATTGAGAAGGAATTTGATTCGGAACCCTTGTATACTGTGCAGTATAAACAGATCTGATGTTATCCAACACCATACATTCAAAAACAAATGTAATCTCCCACCAACTTGTAACTGAACCATACATGATATGTTCCAAAAAGAACCAGACCTATCTACCTCCATGGTTACCGGTGGATATTTCTGCCCCCGAGTTTTGGGGGGTAGGACTGTTGGAGTGTGCCAACTGCGCATGTTTGGCGAGGGCCGGCTTGGTCCTTGGCCCAAACCAGTTTCAGCGAACCGTTTTTGGGCTGCTGCCGCCGAAGTGAAGTTTTGCTAGTCGACGGGACTTTCATGAGCCCGATCGTTTTTGCCTCGTCGTCCAGCTCCCTGACCCATTTGACAGATCTTCACCGAACAAGTGATTCGGTGGTTGTACATTGCTGGATTTGCACAGTGCCGTGATCTTGCGGTTCAGAGTAGGACGGATGGCATTTTTTCGTGGGCAGTTTATTTCAAAATGTGCATTGCACATTAGGACCAGGGCTTCCTGCTGCACACCAGACAGGGGCCCTCTATCCACCGACCTGGTGAAAGCTGTGATGCCCGAGGTGAGCAACTTCAGTATCTTCTGGAGCTTCACCTCCTGGGCTCTGATACCTACACCCATGTAACCCCAGATGGAGTGGTTAACAGCCGGCACTTTCAATGAGACACAGTTAGCAGGTGTTTCATATTTCCTGGAAGTTTCTTCCATTGTGTGCTCTTGGAGCTGGTGTGAGGCCATGTAATTTATACTCATGGCCAAGTCTTCATCCAGCAGTTCTCCTGTTTCGGTCGGGATTGCAAATTTTGAGGCCATAACTGGCACCTCTGGTTCGCGCCCTTTGTGCCTTGAGGTATGCTCCCTGGCTATACCTCTGAAGTCGGAGTCAGAACAAAACTGACCCCGAATGCTCTCCTCCTCTGAGAGGGAGACATTATGCAGCCCTGAAACAGGTTCCGCTGCCGCGGGCCGCCGACGAGACCCGCGCTGATATAACTACTCTTGTTGCAGCATATAATGATGGAGCATCCTCTCCATCAGGAGCTCCATCCTGGACAAACGTCCAAAGACGCTATCCATTGTAGGAGGGGAACCCTCCACCCCGACTCATCCCAGTCAACGGGCCTTACAGACTTCTTTGTGGCTTTCCGTCCCAACAGAGTAGCCAGGGTGCTGTCAAGCGGCACCAAGTCTGAAGCCACTGGCCGTGCCGCCAGCGACTCGGAAGGTGAGATAGACGGCTGCCCGCTACCCGCACTCATGCGGTCTTCCGTAGCTGCTCTCCCGGCGGCCCGCGTTGAATTAACCTTAGTCATTTTCTCCATCGGCTTGTGCTTGTCCTGTAACAAGAATTATCGACCCAAGAAAACGACCTCAGACTAAGTTTGAAACACTTCCCTGAGGGTTTTTAAACTTACCGCTGGAGGAGCAACGCGCCTGCCAGCCAGTCTTTGCACCATGCATCAGACGTAATGACGCGCATGTGGGCTGGCGGGCTTCTTCACGGAATCACTCACGTGACTCCGAAGTGAAATGGGTGAATGCCATTCACACACCATTAAGTTTCAATGAAGATTTGACCCATTGATTTTGGTTAATCTGCTATTGTAAGTTTATTTATATCGTTGTAAATTCTTGTTGGTATGCCTAGAAATCTCACTCAAGAAGGCTCCCAGTAACCTTTAAAATTGTAGCAAGTAAAAATGTAATTGTTTCAGTTCAGATATGGTGCATAACTCATGAGAGACAGTATTAATGGAAAGGACAAATAAAAGAGAGATAAGAGAATTCCCTACCTTCCCAATAGAGTTTGTGCACTCAGAGGATTATATTCACAGCTCTTAGAGGGATAATATGTTAACAAATGTACATAGAAATCCCAAGATAGAACAATTATTCAGTGCAACTAATCCATTACGGTGTATTCCTACTCCCCAGTCCACATGCTCACACAAAATATTCTTACTCTTATGTGCAACCTTGATCTCAGTTACGTTTACGCTACAATCACATTGTTCATCTATTCTTAACTGAGCACATCCCTGTTCTCAGTCACCGGCCCTGGCGATGCTTTCTATAGCTTAACAATTCTTTGTGTAAAAAATAAATTCTGCCACCGTATGTCCTAAATCGATTAGATTCATATCCGCTCTATCTTGATCCCTCAATCACAGCAGACATTCTGTTTCCTATCCAGCCTGTCATAATTCTTCACAAATTTCAAAACCTTTGAAACATAATTTGATCTGTTCTAATGAAGAGTTCTGCTTGTTCAAGGATTATTAATAGCAATAATTCTCAATACCTGTTATCTTCCAGGTGAACCTGCACTGTATGTTCATTATTTCTTCAAAATCTTTCATAGTAAACACTGCCCAGGCCATCATCGGCTCTGACCTTCCTTCCATCGAGGGGATTTATCACAGTCGCTGCCTCAAAAAGGCTGGCAGCATCATCAAGGACCCACACCACCCTAGCCACACACTCATCTCCCTGCTACCTTCGGGTAGAAGGTACAGGAGCCTGAAGACTGCAACAACCCGGTTTAAGAATAGCTACTTCCCCACAGCCATCTGGCTATTAAACCTGGCTCGGAACTCTAATCATTAATATCCCTCCATCTGTTATTTGCACTTTATTAATTTATTAAGTCATGGGTGTATTTATGTATAGAATTGTAGTCAATGCCTTCTATGTCCTGTTGTGCTATGCAAAGAAAGATTTTCATTGTCCTGTCAGGGACACATGACAATAAACTCTTTTGACTTTTGACTTTGACTTATATGCCTTGTTAATCCCCAAATCTAATGTTGTAAACTAACAGTGGTCTCAGTGATTAATAATTGCAATTTACATCTTTTAGCTCTTGCTGTAATATTTGGTATTCTATTGATTATTTGTTTGACTATCTATTTATTATTATTTTTTTCTTAGGAACTCTCCCATTATTGATCCCATGAACATTGCAGTCTTTCTGCTATGCATTGTATCTATTCCTCAACTTATCAACATCCCCTCACCACTTTGCACTTCACTCACTCTAACAAAGTGGCTTCATCGTTAATGTATAATGAAGCAAAATAGTTTGAGGACATTTTCTGTGGAACAAGTTTCCTGGTCCTTCCTTATTAGGGATTATGTTAAGCCATGCTCTTTATCTTCCCTTTTGCATAGTTGTGCATCCAATTTTTTACTCTTCTCCACTATTATATTAAACGATCTCACGTATGAAAGACACAAAATGTTGGAGTAACTCAGCAGGTCAGGTACATCCCTGGAGAACAGTGTGTGAATCAGTAAATTGTTCCTCCCTTAATGGAGGTCGTTACTATCAAGGTTACCAGAGATGGAGAGGATGTTTCGGTGAACACCTTCGCTCAGTCCGCCTGGACCTACCTGATCTCCCGGCTGCCAAACACTTTAACTCCCCTTCCCATTCCCACACTGACCTTTCTGTCCTGTCCCAGCATCTCATATTTCGCATGGGCAGTTTACAACACAGTTGTATGAATATTGATTTCTCTAACATCAAGTAACCCCTGCTCTCCCTCCCACCTAAGTCGCACCAGGTTCCCGTTCTCACCAAGCAAACAGCTACCAATGGCCTGTTTCCTTTATCATCATTACATTTTTGCATATATTTAATTCATTTGTTCTATATCTCTCCCTACATTACTGTCTATATCTCTTGTTTCCCTTTCCCCTGACTAGTTTGAAAAAGGGTCTTGACCCAAAATGTCACCCATCCCTTCTCTCCAGAGATGCTGCCAGTCCCGCTGAGTTACTCCAGCATTTAGGGTCTGACACCAGGGATGGAAATGGTCCATCTACAGGAACTAACATGTTCAGGAAAAAATAGTGTGGGAGATTAGGGGAAAGTGAAGTTCCTGTAAGTTTGATCACCCAACCTTCAAGATGCAAGGAATTTCTGAAACAAATCTTATATGATCATCCTTGATAGGGGATGCCATGAACCTTTGCAGCAGATAATCTGTTGCAATATATTTGAATGGCGACACACACACACACACACAAAGAATGGTCAACTGCACACGGTGTTACATGCGAGCTACATAATAAACCTTGTACTGAGCATGGACCTGCTCTGGGCTCACCTGAGTGACTGTTGATGCTTTATCTTTTACTAGTCTCTTCCATTAGACCTCACAAAGTGGCATGAAGGACAGGGTTCGATTAAGTGGAGGTGGAGGTAGAACTAACTCTCATGGAATTTCAAAATGCAGTCAGTAAGCCTGTACTGCTGCTCATTAAAGCCCCTGTCCCACTTAGGAGACCTAAACAGAAAACTCTGGTGACCTTGCCCGCCACCCAAAAAACCCAAGGTTGAGGTGACCTGCAACCTCCTACCACCACCCACGCATATGTTGAAAATCTTACTCGACAATGAAGAAAACCGGCTTCGACTAGACCTGCGACTAAAAGATTATCGATTTTTAAAATGGCAACCTATTTTTAGTCGAGGCCGGTTTTAATCATGATGAAAAAATAGCAGCAACCTAGATGAAGCCTCGACCATGCGGAAACCACTTTCGACCATTAGGGAGAGTGACCAAAACCTCCTGGAGATCTCATGGAAACCTTGGATGGCGGGCAAAGTCACTAGAGGTCGCTGTTTAGGTCTCCTAAGTGGGACGGGGGCTTAAGTGCTCAAAAGCGAGGTCAATTTCTGGGACAATGATCATGCCAATAGTTAAAGCCTACTTGCCTGAATAAGAACTCGTCTATACCTTCTCTGTTTTCTGTCCTTTTGTTATTTTTTAATATTACCCCAGTCTCTGATCCCTTATTCTGTATCACAACCTGTTGAAGAGCCAAATTTAATATCCACACTGCTTTTCCTTTAACAACACTTCTGGTTGCACTCTTAAAAAACTCCATTTGATTCATCATACAGTTTGCTTTTCACCAGACCATACTGACTCTGCCGAAACATATTATGATATTCTCAGGGCTCTGCACACATGATGAATTGCAATGTTTTCTGTTGATTGATGCCCAGCTAACTGGTTTATCATTCCCCATTTTCTCTTTCCCTTCACTTTTTGAACATTGTAATAAATTTACCACCTTCCAATTTGCTGGGGGGAGTTTTGAATACCTTAGGAATTATCCAATAAATCTGATCTTGCATCCCATCTCACCAGTACTACCATCTCATTGCACTGTCAAGACCTTCAGCCACATTCTAACAATTTCTAAAATAGCCTGCAAACCTCATAACCACTTGTGCTGACATAGATAAAAACTACTAATAACAACTATTTCCCCATATATACAGTAGCTCTTTTCAAAAAAGATAGGGTTAAAGTCCAATTAATAGATGGAACAACGTTGTTATCATTCGCCGATTTCTTGGAAATTGAAATAACAGTATTTGATACCAAAAACATGTAATGATTCCTGACTATTGTGAAAAGAACCACTGCTCTCTACTGTAATTATTATAAGATTGCCATAGTTCTCATTTGAATCCTCTTGTGGATAGTTCCATTTTAAGGATATTCTCTAGTTTCTATAATTTGGCTATTAATCACATCCAATGTTCACTGAACATCAAATTATGCACATTTAAAATGTCACATTTGAAATGCATGCATTTAAAAGTTACCATCAAAGTCCATTCCAACGACACTTTCCAAGTCATTTCAGTTCACTGAATAAAAACAAGTCTTCATCTCACTTTGAATTCTTTTACCAGAACCTACCTTTAATTGTAAAGATGTTATAAATAGTGCACCACTTATCCTCCGCACTCCCACTCCACATCCAGGTCTAAAATGAGCTTAAACTACTGAATATGTTTGTATTTTGTATTTATGCTAATTTATTTAATGTACCTATGTATTACATTTTTTATGACAACCAAAACAGTTTCAATCAATACCGTTTGTATATAAGCAGGGTTTGTATGGTTACATTTAATTTTATATAATTTGGAACTTAATCATCAAGCACTCAATGATACAACATCAAAGAGGTTTGCCTTCATTGGGTATTTCAATATCATTGAAACTACATCTAAGTTTTTTTTTAATGGAATGTAAAGCATTATCCATTACATTTCCCACTGAATGCATCAATAAGTAACTGCAAGATAAAGAATGACTCTACTTTTTCATGTCCAGTTTGCAATGACATTTTCTGTAGCAGACGTGATGTGTTAAAAGTTATACATACGCTGAGGGCACAAATCACTAGTGCAATTTTCTGACTCCAGGACAATTCCGCCACATTCCTTCCCACCGTTTCTTGGTGCTGGCTCAGTGCATTCTCTATTTCTCCAGTGTGTGCATTCTGCCCCACAAGTCGACCATTTGCTCCATTCAGTCCAACTTCCATCTACTAAAATTAAAAAATAATTATTTAGAAGATCAATATTTTAAATGTAGACTTTAACAAAATAATTTCCATTATTATTTTTAAAATGTATTCCATCGATTTATACAATCCATTCTACACCCTTCAGTACTCAGTAGTTTCAGATAACAAGCCTTGTTTATCCAGCAATCAAATGTTACTTCTCTCAAATTTTTAATATTTCAGAATTCATTCAACTTCCCAAGTTTCCATTTCCTTCTAATATAGATTTTACTATCATTCGTTACCACCTTCATTCACCCTGTCACCACCATTTAAACCTATTGCTCCCCTGAGTCTCCACACTCTCACATAAATCACCCCCCCCCCAATTTTTTTTCACCCCTCCCACCTTTCATTACATCCTTGAACTTCTTTCATTCTACCCTTTCTCATTTCCACTAAAACGTCAGCAATCTGAAACATTCTCTTTGATTCTCCCTTCACAGATGATTCCTGGCCTGCTGAGTATTTAGAGCAGATTCTATTGTTACTTCATCTTTCCAGCATCTGCAGTATTTTCTTCTTGATCTGCAGTATAGTCTGTTCAATGTAATTGTAAATATACGTATACAATACTATATTGCGTAAGAATGATACATAAATAATTAACATATATGGATGCAACTTCAAGCATGGGAGTCAAAGTGAATAATATTTGCTTCACCAGACCATTTCTTCCTCTGGATTGGATATCATTGACAAAGTAATCATCAATATAAAACAACCACTAAAAGTGAGGATAAAAGTTTGGAAAGAAATAGATGCAGAGATAACATAACAGCACCATCAACAGATTCAACTCCAATTTGTTCATCATCCTGACTAGGAACAATTGGTGTAAATCTTGGAACTCCCCACCCAAGAGCAGCTTCACTAGAAGAACTGCTGGACTTCTAAAAGATTGTTCAGTATTATCTTCCGAGGAGCATCTGGAGATAAGTGACAAATGCTGGCCTTTCCAACAAAGGTTACATACTGAAGAACAAACAAACCAAAACCTGGAATATCTGCACCTTTTCAACAATCCATTGATCCATGTTTGGAGCAGAAAGTATAATTCTGTGAAAAAATCCTGGTGCAGGATTACATTAGCAAACAATAGACCATTAGCAAACAACTGGGGCAGGCACTAAACTAGGTCAGGCCTGACTGGAAACCAGCAGCCTAATGAACATCCACATCCCCATAATTTGAGAACGAGTATCTATAATCCCATAATCACAAGTGATAATCCCAAGAGATTTTATAAACACATAAAGGGAAAAGGAGTAAAACTGTAATAAAAAAGGAGCAGGTAGTTGAGGCAGGTACTATCGCAACGTTTAAGAAACATTTGGACAGGTACATGGATAGGACAGGTTTAGAGGGATATGGGCAAGACACAGGCAAGTGGGTCTAGTGTAGATGGGATATGTTGTTCAGTGTGGGCAAGTTGGACGGAAGGACCTATTTCCCAACTGTATGACTCCACACCTCTATAATGTCAGCACGTGCTTCTGCAGTCAAGCCGGTTTGAATTTGGGGTTTTAAAAAAAAACAAAGTGTTGGGGTAACTGAATGGGTCAGCCAGAATTTCTGGAGAAGATGAATAGGCAAAGTTACATTTCTGGACTCTTCTTCAGACCTGAAATGCCACCTGTCCACGTACTGCAGAGTGGCTGCCCAACACTGAATTACTCCAGCACTTGGTGTCTTTTTGCCTTTTGCAGTTCATCGCGTCTACATTATCAGGAATTTTGAG
The DNA here is from genome assembly GCA_963514005.1 of Raja brachyura. The sequence continues at coordinate 22,816,797 of OY740791.1, forward strand.
ATGATGTTTCATTAAAATACGTTTCATTAAAACATCATTAAAACTGCTACATACAACATTTCCCTTCTCATTCTATTGTGTAATTCTAAATTCTATTTAACCATAATTTTCCCAATTTCTGGACATGCTTATGCACTGTGAAATTAACCAAAGCTTAAACAACAATAATATTCTCCATTATATATCAGAGGTGCCTTTAATATTTTCACAGAAATTGTGAATACAATAAATCTTTTTTTTGAATTAAAAGAGAACATTTGGTCTCCGTTTACTCAGGAAAATTAACATTCCTCTGTTTAAAAAACATCTCATTTTACATCTATAATTCAGAAAATTTACAAATGTATATGTATTAATTTTGATATTGTGAAATCTCTCAGTCTAATTTATCAATACAGGTTATTTGTATTTGAATTGATTTATTCACAATGCATGATAATTGCATTGGGAATAAATTATTTACAAACAACATTTACGAATCATCTAATGCAAGCTTCATACAGAATAATGTATTTTGTACAATGTGACATGATCTGATTATTGTTTTCCAAAGCACATTATAAATTTGTGACGGTACCAATTCCTACTATTGAAAAAAAACTATGTACGCAAGTGGAGTTTTACTGTGGAGTTTACCCTACACTGCATGATCCTGGAAGTACTTTGTAACTTGTAAAGCAACAACTATAGTTATACCAGGAGATTTTAGTACAAAGGTTTTTCAAAATAAAGATGTCAATGCAAAGATTTTATTCCGTTCTTTCCCAAGTAACAAAGGATTTGTTAAATTCTACCTTCTGATCCACCAAATTGCTCCCTCCTATTTACATTGAGTTTTCACACATCCATATGGGTGCGCGACAGTTCAGCATTCGTTATCTTTATCCACAAACTTGTTTTCCGGCAGTGGATCAGCTTTGATGTTACCTTTGGCTGATTTTTGTTCCTGCAACCTTCAGAGTGCTGAAGCTAATTCAAAAGCTATGCTAACATTCTAATCAAAATAATCAGAAAATGGCCGTTCTCTCGTTTCTCCAATTGGTCACCGAATCAGGTCTACTTTCATGGTTTGGAGCAACAATAGAACAAAGCGGTTAAAATTATAACACAGATCTTGATTTCAATTTGCTAATTGAGGTGCCATTCTGCCTTGGCTTGTGGCTTTTACTACTGCAGCTTCCTGCTAAAACGATACAGCATGGAAACAGGCCCTTCGGCCCACTGAGTCCACACTGACCATTCTGATCCAGCAATTGTATCCATTGACGGGACGGTACACTCCTGGGTGACTGCAGAATGTCAAGGCAAGTGCCTGAGCTCTGCACTGATATAAATAAACTCCTCCACCATATTTAACTATCATGCATGCTGCCTGATATTCTGAAACATGGGCTGAGCACAGAAAATATTTTGATCTGATATACTTTGTCCCTCTTGCCTTTCGGTCCCATTTTGGCACACTATCTAATGAGCAACACTTTGCAAAAGCATTTGTTCCTTTCATTAATAGCGAGTGGATCACTTTATTTCAATAACATGAATCCACTGTCTTTGCTGCATGGAGTTGCAATCTCTGGTGCTCAGAGGTGTGACTGACTGACCTTGCTCCCTCCATTTAGATACCTGCTAAGTCAAAGGCATTTAAGTAACATTCAGAGAAATGAAACTCCCCATTGAAACAAGCAGTTCGTGTTTCAGATGCGTGGCACACGGTCCATCTTCTATTTCTCCAAGAATTGAGTTCTTGCTACATAGAGGATCAATAGCAAAATGATACAAGCAGTCTATCTTCTCCTTAGATTGGGGGGCGGGGCAGGGTCGGGGGAGGAGGAGAGAGTTACACGCTCCCTGACCGTTATATGTTTCAAACACAAATTATTCCCTTTCAAATATTAATTACAAAGGAAAGTAGTTTAATCTTTATAATTATTTTTAAAAAACAAATCAAATCTATTAATTATATTGCTGGCTCGAAGGGCCGAATGGCCTACTTCTGTACCTATTGTCTATTATAGATTTGCAGATGATATTTATCATAATTAATAGACTCACAAAGACTTCCTTCCCAGAAGAACAAAATGCCTTAATATTTTTGTTAAATTGTGATTGTTGGCTGAGCAAAATCTATATTCAGTGTTAGTATCTCCTATATCTCTCCAGCTGACCTATTACTTTAGTTTTCATTGATCCAAAAGCACTTTTAGAGAAGCAATAAGTGTCTTTCGATTGAGGATAAGTAAATATCAAGGCTTCTTCAATCACCGCAAACAATAAATGTCTTGTTAACGCTGTTGTCTTAGTAGGTTGGTGCACAATGTGTGTTAATAATTAGGACTAAGAACAGATTTGTTTTACCACCACGATGCATCACAGGGAAATCTGGCTTTCGGGGTATTTTTACTGATATAAAACCAAAGCGTTAGTCATTGTGTGGCAAGTCCATAACTATAGGAAGATTAGACCACAAAGGCACTATTTTAAGATTCATATTCATACACAAAAAAAATGAACATTGATTATAATTATTAGAGTGAAGTAGCGTCCAATTATAATTGTAATTTTTTTCACAATTGATATGCAGTTAGAACATTTCTCATTATTTTACTAGATGTACAAATACACCAAGTCCAGGCAGCAATAATCTGATTTCTCTAATGAAAGATGTAATTTTATTTTTACTGGGATTTTTACAGCTAAGGTGCATCTGAAATTATGTACAGAGAATATTAAGTGGCACAAGAGCCTGCAGAATCCAGCATCATGACCACAATTCAAACTGATGCTGAATGATCCTATCGGGCTCCTCCAGCAGTAAATAATGTGGCAAATTGTTTTGAAGATTATTTTTGTTTCCTCCTCCCTAGCTCTGCAAACCTTTCCATTGGAGCAAACTTTTTCCAACTTGTTACTGCCTCACTCACTTAGTACCCGTCACTTCTGATAAACTGGGGTGGAAAATTGCAACCCTCACGTGGTCCGCCCTGTTTCGACTAATGCAATCAACTCGACATGCACAAACGGAAGATCAAATAGAACAAGTTGTCCAACAACTTTAGCCTTTTGCAGTTCATCGTGTCTACATTATCAGGAATTTTGAGATGATATTTCATTAAAATATGTTTCATTAAAACATCTATTTTTTTTGTAAGCCCTGCTACATACAACTTCTCATTCTATTATATAATATTAAATTCTATTTAACCATAATTTTCCCAATTTCTGGACATGCTTATGCACTGTGAAATTAACCAAAGCTTAATACACCAATAATATTCTCCATTATATATCAGAGGTGCCTTTAATATTTTCACAGAAATTGTGAATACAATAAATCTTTTTTTTGAATTAAAAGAGAATGGTCTCCATTTACTCAGGAAAATTAACATTATTCTGTTTAAAAAACATCCTATTTTACATCTATAATTCAGAAAATTTACAAATGTATATGTATTAATTTTGATATTGTGAAATCTCTCAGTCTAATTTATCAATACAGGCTATTTGTATTTGAATTGATTTATTCACAATGCATGATAATTGCATTGGGAATAAATTATTCACAAACCAACATTTACGCATCATCTAATGCAAGCTTCATACAGAATAATGTATTTTGTACAATGTGACATGATCTGATTATTGTTTTCCAAAGCACATTATAAATTTGTGAAGGTACCAGCTCGACATGCACAAACGGAAGATCAAATAGAACAAGTTGTCCAACAACTTTAGGCTGTGCACGCCACACGAAAGAAGAAGAAGACTTCTGATCAAGCTCTCTAAGACCTCAGTGTGTCAGGTCCCATTTTTACATTTCTCTGACATGCTCTCTCTCCCTGCGACTCATAAGGGCCTGTCCCACTTTGCGATTTTTTGGTGACTGCCGGCTTCATGTCAGGATCGGCAAAAGATTTTGACTATTTCAAAATCCAGCGGCGACAAAAAAAAAATGTTACGACGCTTGAAAAAACACCGTGCGTTAATCAATCATCACGCCACATCACGCCGTGAATTTTACGGTGACCTGATATGTCAGTCAATTATGCCGGCAGTCACCGTAAAAAAATCACCAAGTGATTTTACTCTCCTCTCTGTCTGTCTCCCACATTCTCCTTCTCTGTCTCACCCCATCTGTGACTCTCATTCTTTCTACATTTCTGTAACACACTCTCTATCTCGCTTTCTCTGATACATTCGGACTATTTCTCTTGCTGTGATTCGCTCTCTCTCTCGCACACACACAGACACACTCCTTAGATGCTGCTGTACCCGCTGAGTTTCCCCAGCTTTTTGAGTAACCCACACACTTAAGATGGTCATTGAAGCTCTTGGCAATGCCAGCTGTATTTCAGTCAATAGATAGTTTGTGGCTGAGTTAGTGTTGGTGTTCAAATTCCAATCAAGAACCAGGCATAAAAATCTGTTCTGACACTTCAGTACAATCGTGAGGGAGCACTGTTTGGTTGGTAGACTGTTCGCTTGGATGAATTGGACTGAAGGGCCTGTTTCCTTGCTGCCTGACTCTATAAAGCTCTGACATCTCTTTCAGATGGCCAAAAAAGTCTTCACGACACTGTGTTGAAGAGCAATGAAATGTCTCTGGCGTCTTGGATTATATTCATCCCTTAATTAGCAACACTAAAATAGATTGTCTGGTCATTATCACAAAGTTCTTCTGGGAGCACACACCAGACAGATTGACCACAGTGTTTCCTTTATTGCAACAATAACTGCACTTCAATAAACACTTCATTGGTTGTAATGTTCTTTCACGTGAGCTGAGTTTGCAAAAAGGTTCTATATAAACCCAAGTTACTTATTTTTCATTCCCTTTCGCATTCTAAATTTTATCCTCATGTTGTCTCATTGTGTAATTACGATGTGCTTTGGGATGTTTTAACAGAAGTAAACCGCTATATGAATGCAATATGGTTATTACTACTGAGAGCTTAAAATATTTGTGGAGATCTGCCAAAGTGATTCACAGACAATAATTGCTTTTTGAATTGCAGTCACCATTTGGTTGGTTCGAGCTTCCGCAAAATGCAAAGAGATAAATAGTGAGATAATCAGATTTTATCAACTGGTTGGGAGAGAACATGAATCGAAGGAGTCTTGTGGAGTATGGTATGAAATGCCTGAGATTTCTAAACAAGGAAAAGCACTCTGCAAGGGAGGGAATGTTTAAGAAAGAACTGCAGATGCTGGAAAAATGCAGCTCCATAGATGCTGCCTCACCCGCTGAGTTTCTCCAGCATTTTTGCCTACCTGCAAGAGAGGGTAGATGAGGGCTTATCTATGAGTTGTTGAGCTACTGGACCAGAAACAACTAGTTGAATAAAAATTAGAAACACTTCAGTAACTCTTACCATTGTAACACCTGCATTCTTCTGAACGGAAATGTTTTAAGCAAATGCTACATAATACTCTAAATATATATAGAGGGATATAGGCCAAAGTGGGCCAGTGAATCTGGTGCAGATGGTGCTTGGTTGTCTAGGGAAGCTGGACCGAAAGGCCTATTGCTGTACTGTTTGACTCAATGACACCTTGACTCTAAATTAGCAAGATAGAAAGACTGTGCCTATCAATCCCTTTCAGAAAACTCCACTGAGCTTTACATTCCATGAAATACATTTGAACTGAAGTCATGATTGTAAAGTAGGCATTGAGGCAACCAACTTGTGCGTAGGAATCTCTCTCTTACATCAAAGTGATTTTGGCCCAATCATTCATTAATGTATTATTTTTTTCAGCACTATTAATATGGACATTAACATTTGTTAGGTGAAATACCATAACATTAGTTTCCATTTCAAACTTAAATGGACATTTCCTTTCATGAAATGTGTTCGATAGATCAGCACTTTCTGCATCATGCTTGCATATAATGACTTATTTAGCTGTCTCGGGAGATACCAATTTCAACCAGTTTTAGAAATGTTTATTGAAGGATAAACGTTAGCTAAGAGAGCAAGGATTACATCCCCTACTCTTCTTTGAAATAGCGCCATGGGATCGCTTAGACATGAACGGTGACCTTGGTTTATCATCACATCTGGAAGAAATTGATTTACTGCCATCTTTCAGGAAGGTACTTGCCATACCTCCCTAATCTGGCCTGTCTATAACGCTAGTCCCACATTAAGTAGCACATTACACTGCTGACTCTTTAAGCACTGAGCAACTGGTGATGAATGCTAAATACTGCCTTCTTATGTTGGAGACATCTCAAAGGACAAATAAAACAATGTTGAATGCTGCCGATTACATGCCGTTGTCTAAAAATAAAAATAAGGTTAACCAAATTTTCAAATGGGCAAAATTTAAACATTCTGTGTAGGAAGGAACTGCTGACGCTGGTTTAAACCCAAGGTAAACACAACAAGCTAGAGTAACGCAGCGGGAAAGGCAGCATCTCTGCAGAGAAGGAATGGGTAAAGTTTCGACCGGGTCTCGACTCAAAACGTCACCCATTCCTTCTCTCCAGAGATGCTGCCTGTCCCGCTGAGTTACTCCAGCTTTTTGTTTTTTAAACTTATTCCTCTTCTGTTAAATCCCTCAACCAAATAGTTTGTGTTAGACTTCTCGTATCAACTTTCAAAAATTGCTGGAATTAATTCTGTGAAATAAATAGGTAAATCCAGTAAGTTTATTAGAAAAAATGTGAGAAAGATAAACAGCTTTAAAACAAAAGTTATGTTTTTTTTAAACCGGTATTAGACTGACACTGTTTGGCCTAATCATTCTATCAGGCATCACAATGTGGGCGGCACGGTGGTGCAGCGGTAGAGTTGCTGCCTTACAGCGCTTACAGCCATGGATTTCAATCCTAACTATGGTGGGAGTTTGTACGTTCTCCCTGTGACTGCGTAGGTTTTCTCCGAGATCATCGGTTTCCTACAACACTCAAATGACGTACAAGTTTGTAGGTTAATTGACTTGGAATAAATGTAAATTGTCCCTAGTGTGTGAAGGATAGTGTAAATGTGCGGGGATCGCTGATCGGTGCGGACTCGATGGGCCTGTTTCTGCACTGTATCTCTAAACTAAACTAAACCTTGGGTACACAAAAAGCTGGAGAAACTCAGCGGGTGCAGCAGCATCTAAGGAGCGAAGGAGATAGGCGATGTTTCGGGTCGAGACCCTTCTTCAGACTGGTCAGGGATCAGGAAACGAGAGATATAGACGGTGTTGTGGAGAGATAAAGAACAATGAATGAAAGATATGCAAAAAGGTATCGATGATAAAGGAAACAGGCCATTGTAAGCTGTTTGTAGTGTGAAAATGAGAAGCTAGTGCGACTTGGGTGGGGGGGAGATAGAGAGAGAGGGAATGCCAGGGCCCGAGGGCTGAGGGAGAGGTGGGAAGGGGAGGAGGCAGCCAGGGTTAACAGAATTGACAAAATTCAATGTTTCCACCCTGGTCACTCTATGCCTGTACAGTTGTGGGGGACTAATCTTATTCACCAGAGTAGAGTGCCCTGGATTCTCAGCAGAGAGGCTCTGGTCCAAAACATTCCTTTAATCTTCAATAGCTGGAAAGCTCAGCTCCAGCTTTCTCAACTCTCTATGCAGTGAAGAATATTTAATAGGATTTAGATAAGCTATTAAAATCAAAGCAGATTTTTTTTTTTAAATAATTAAAAATTCTAAAAGATAGAGATGTAGTCAACTAAATCACCTATTACAAATTAAAATTGAGAACATTAAATCAATGCAAAATAATTAACAGGCAATTTTCCTTACATTTTGCCTCCCAACAGCAATTCCTATAATGCTCAGATGTTGCATCAGGGTCAGTCCATGGGAACAGCAGAGCTGACCAACAAATTCAATGTCTCACATCTGTGCCCCTGAGACTTCTGCAGTTACAAGATGGCATTCAGGAGCTTAATATATTTTGAATGAAGTGGCAGCCGGTACAACTTAACCCGTATATTTTCTAAGTAAAATCACGATCATGACACTATTTCTGACAGGAACAATCAGATTACAGCTTTAAAATTGAAAAGTCAATTGAAACCAACTGTGTTCTTGGTAATCTTCAAACCTTTTCATCCTATTTTAATCTTCTACTGAGCTGCGGTAGGTCTGAGATGTGGACAGCTGCCTCTTTTATCTATGAACTGTTGAGTGTGATCCTCATTTCAGTGCCATTGAATGTTGGGATAATCAGTATCACTTGGTTTGGATCCTCCAAAGATTTGGGTTACAATTTGCTTCAAACAAATTTCAAAGAGACAGAGCAGACATGCCTCTGGTTTGTGTGTTGAGATAAATGCAGATTTCACAGTGCACTCCAAAATTCCTGACTGTTCCAGTGAAAATAGGAGCAGCATATTGGTTGGCCTTGGCCTGCAAGAACACAAACATCACACACTTACTAATATCCCTCAGTTTTGGGATGAAGTGTCTTTAATGTTTGTCAAGGTCTTGAAAAAAGGCGTTTGGGAGAATGCAGAATCCAGCTGATGATGTTTCCCCATTCTCTGCTTTCCTTTACTCAAGGCCAGTGAATCACAGCAATCAGGCCCAAAGGTCAATTTGTTAACAGGCATTTAGTGTTCTGTGGGGCAAGTGGCCAGGTTAATTCAGCTGCCACTTACTCCAACGGCCACCAGAGGGCAGTGGACTCTACCACAAGCCAGGTCTCAGAGAAGTTTTACAGAGTTTGTGGTCCTCACCCTTTCATTCACTTTAAAAGTCATTACTCAGGTGCACTCCAGCAAACAGCTGCCACTTCCTTCACATGCTCAGAAATGTGCTTCTCCCATTCCTCAATCTTTTCATCTGAATTCCCCTTGAGTAGCATTTGCTTTTCATGTGAACAATTTGCTCCTCCCTCCCTTCTTCCTTTTTCATCCCCGATTCCCACACCCCTGAGTGATGTGTTTTATTTTGTGCCAGTGAATATGAGTAGCTGAATAATCAAGTGCGTGTACTTTAAATGCTTTCCTTGTTCACAGTGGCCTTGCATTAGGCCTGTTTCTTTCTGAGCTTCATTGCCCTTCTCTTACGTCCTGTACAGAAATTAAAAAAAACACAATGAATTTAAGTGGTCCCAATTTCAACACTCTCCTGGTCATATGCAAGTATGTATTTTGGAAAAGAGGAAATCTTTTTTTAATATCTTTGAACTCCTGTACCTCCAGTAGTGCTAGAACCATTTTTTAATGGTTATTCTTATCTCAACCCAATGAGATCCCACTGTGCCTTCCTCCTGTTGGGAATATGGAGAAATATATATTGTTGATGCCCCTGAAGCTTTGTCATTCCCAGAAATTCCTTGCAACTTTTGCCTGTATAACAGCAGAACAGTTGTTATTCTCAGTACCGTCATGCTTGTTTGACAACTACTTTGAAGAATTCCCATCACTCTCTAATATTCTTGAAAAGCAACTAATTTTGAAATGCATGCATTACAAACAAGTGCAATTAAATAATTGTCCGACATAATCGCTCTTAACCATGCAACCCTTAAATTTGCCAATAAACTATCAGAAGTTATATTGAACTCCAGACTGTAAACTTAAAAATAAAGCCTGTTGTTAACACACTTACCTTGGCAAACATTGAGCTATTAGTGAACTGAATGGGGCAGGCCAAAGAGGTTAGGGAGTTTCCATTATCACATTGCACATCCTTTCCCATTGCCGTGGCTTCTGTGATGACTGATTTTCTACAACACACCCCACATCCACAGACTAATTTCATTTTCATAATACGACATTGCCCGAGAAGTCGTATTTGTCCAAAAAGGTACCAACTTTAAAACCCCAATAGCAACTTCCTCATTTCAAACCTCTCCAAATGCTTGACTTTACTCCCTCCCTCATCAAGTATCTCCAGATTTTAACTTCCCTTTTATAAAGGTTCTTACAGTACCCCAAAGCGTTCTCCAATTCTAATCAGTTGAACATTCCTGAATGTAATTCCTCAAAAAGTGACTGTTGTGTTTTGGGTGCCAAGGGATTAAATGCTGAAGATCTCTCCCGAAACCTCTGCACTTCTCATTGTTTAAAAGCATTCTCCTTAAAATGTTGATCACTTTTTGTCATTTTCCCCTAACATCTTTGTATTTTGTTACTTAATATATAATTTTGCTTGAATATGTTCCAATGAAATACTTCTGTTTTGTTGAAGAAGTGTTACAAATGGGAGTGGGTGTCACTGTTACTGTTATCATTGTTATTGCAGGTTCTACAGTCTGGCCGCAGAACTAATTCTCAAGTATAAAAATATTTTCCAGGTCTTTGACTTGCAGTTTAACAATGATCTGTTCCTCATCCAAAAATATTAAAATAACACGCCCTGTAATTTTAACTTTGCCATGTCCATATTAGATAAGGGGCTGTCCCACTGTGGTGACCTAATTGGTGAGTTTAGAAGAGTTTAGGAGAGTTTGAAAAAGTGTCGTGTTGAAGACCTTCTTCAACTATATAGAAGACATCCTTCGAACTCCTTCGATTATGTTGAAGACTAGCTTCGACTAGCTTAGGGAAAATTGGACACAGAATAGTGGAGAGTGAAGACGACCTCCTTCGATCTCCTTCGACCTCCCTTCGACTATGTTGAAGACTATCTATGACTACCTTCGACTACCTTTGATTACCCTCGATTACCTACGAATAACATGCCGACCTACTATGACCTACTTCGACTAAACCGACGAGCAAAAAAAAGATCGATTTTTTTCCATGGCGACCTTTTTTTACTCGCGGACATTTTTCAGCATGTTGAAAAATAGGCCGCGACCTAGCTGAGGCTTCGAGTACGCAGGAACTACTCTTGAGCATGAAGGACAGTTACAAAGACCTCCTAGGAAATCGTGTGAACCATTCTGCAAGTTGAGGGTAAACTCTGCTAAACTTGCCAATTAGGTTGCTGCAGTGGGACGGCCCCTATAATCTTTCACTTTACCTTCGCTTGATACTTTTGTTTTACCCTATTCCTTGGCAAAAATTACCCAAACACAATTGCATAGCTTGCTGCGGCTGAACTAAATACTTACAGTACCTTCCATTTGTATGAATGCTTTTTAAGGGCATTCATTTTTACAGGTCTATTATTGCTCAGTAAACTAGTAAAACTAGTAGCAAATCTGGATGGTGAAAGCAGCATATAAACGCCTCTTATTAGTACATCTTAAAGGAAAATACTGCAATATTACAAACACTAATTGATGGTTTCTCTTTTTAAATTACATTGAATCATGCTACACACTAGTCGGTGAAAAAATGACAAAGAAATTCAATGGAAAAACAATATTGATATCTGGAGCTGTCTTCTAATCAAATGAAGGAACATTTACTCGTAATTCGTTCCTCCATTGCAATTCATGAAAAAAAAATCAGTAGGTATTTGCCTATGGAGAATATTACAACAAAAAAAGTGAGCATGGAGGTATCTTTGTTTCAAATGCCAGCAGGACTTCATTCAGGACCTCTAGTAAAAGTATTGGAAAAATGTATGGAGATCCCACGTAAATTTTCTTAGATGGGAACTGTGTCATTGCTAGCATAAATGGATCACCTTCCATATTCTGGTGGAACTTTCTTTACAAAAGTCCACCAGCTGTAATCTCTTGAAGCTTCACTGCTACTTTACTGGGAAAGGAGTAAAGGGTTAGGTGGGGGCTGGGTTGGGGTGGCAGACAAAGATGCACAAATAAGTAGGTTAGGCCTTCAGCTCAGGTCATTGTTACTTCCATCATTCTATGGGTAAATATATCTAATCAAACAGTAACGCTGAGTGAACTCATTGACTCCCTAGTCCTACCTAATCCCAAGCCAATAATCACATTTGTATGGGGATAATTAGTTTAGCTTTCATATTCCTGTGTTACCAGACTGATTCCTGGGATGTCAGGACTGTCTTATGAACAAAGACTGCATAGACTCGGTTTATACTCTCTAGAATTTAGGAGATTGAGAGGGGATCTTATAGAAACTTACAAAATTCTTAAGGGGTTGGACAGGCTAGATGCAGGAAGATTGTTCCCGATGTTGGGGAGGTCCAGGACAAGGGGTCACAGCTTAAGGATAAGGGGGAAATCCTTTAGGACCGAGATGAGAAGGAATTTTTTCACACAGAGAGTGGTGGGTCTCTGGAACTCTCTGCCACAGAGGGTAGTTGAGGCCAGTTCATTGGCTATATTTAAGAGGGAGTTAGATGTGGCCCTTGTGGCTAAGGGGATCAGAGGGTATGGAGAGAAGGCAGGTACGGGATACTGAGTTGGATGATCAGCCATGATCATATTGAATGGCGGTGCAGGCTCGAAGGGCCGAATGGCCTACTCCTGCACCTAATTTCTATGTTTCTATGTTTACATGATTACTCCAGCCCAGTAAATTCCCCATAGACCATGAATTCAATTCAAATATATGATGGAGTCAAAGATGGAGAGATCTTTGGAAAATAAGCTATTTCAGGGATCCAATACTAAGATAAAAGATCAGCCAAAACGTCACTGACTGGTGGGGTTGGTGCTGGACGATGAGTGGCCTACCCTTGCTTGCCTTTCTTCTGTTCTAATGTGCCGAGTGATGATTAAGAACTTCAATATGTGATAGCTGCCAAAGTCTACATAAAAGAGATAGATTCAGTGGGAGATGGTGCCTTGCATATCGCAGGGCAGAAAGTGTTATTGACATCATAGCTGAATTTCTGTACAAGTTAGAAAAGCATCTAACATCAAAACTGCAGATGCTGGAAAAGTGAAAGTAAATACTGGAAAAAAACTGAGCAGGTAAGTCAGCACCTGTGGAGAGACAAATTAAGTTAATGTTTCAGGTTGATGACCTGATATTTCTTTCTTTCTCCACGAATGTATGTCTAATCTTGCTTGACACGTTGAGAATTTCCATCATTTTCTGCGATAATCTATTCATAATGTACACCTCCATTTCCTATTTCAAATATTATTGACTGCAGGGCATTCAAAGCATAGATTACAGATAACATGTTAACTATTGATTCCCTCCCCACCCCCCCCACCCCTCTTTTACATTCACATTAATATAGACATAGTGAAGCAATTAAATTTATACAAGATTAGAAATGTGGACAGCACCCTATAAAACAGAACTGACTATGCTATTGCTCATTATCATGAAAATCTTAACAATAAATCTGGAAAGGTGTAACAAGTTCATCAGCAACTAAAAAAGGAAAAAAAATACAGTTAAGATATCACCAAAACTTTAATTTTTAATACAGTTAAGAAATCACCAAAAACTATCAGTTTTTTACTTACTTATCAGATCTCTAGGCCTCACCTTTTATTTTTTTAATTCTCCCTCTCCAACTCATCATCACCATTTCTACTACCCTTCATAACACAAAAAAAAGCAAACTTTTGGCCACCTGCCCTTAAATCTCCTTACTTTGTGCAAAGTCAAATTTTAGTTTTTAATTTAGTTTAGTTCAGAGATACAGGGTGGAAACAGGCCCTTTGGGCCACCGAGTCTGCCCCGACCAGCGATCCCCGCACATTAACACGACCTTACACATACTAGGGACAATTTTACATTTTTTTAATAGCAATTAACCTACAAACCTGTACGTCTTTGGAGTGTGGGAGGAAACCGAAGATCTTGGAGAAAACCCACACAGGTCACGGGGAGAACATACAAACTCCCTACAGACAGCACCTGTAGTCAGGATCAAACTCTGGCGCTGTAAGGCAGTAGCAGTATCTTTGATAATTCTACAAATTAATGGATGATATTCTACAATTTAACAAATTTCATATTGTGGTGACTTTATATCAAGGTTTTATCACCCTGGTCTACTGTATCTCTGCATCTGACAAATCTACTCAGGTCCAGTTTGGGGGTTTGCCTTCGGAGAATCCAAGTCAAGAAATTGGTTGGTCTGCTCTATAATTTCCTAAATATGATCTAATCAGCTGATCATGGAAATAATTGTTTACAGGGTTTACAAAATGATGTCTGATTGAGACTGTGAGTGTAGAAAACATTGAACAATTATAAATGGTAAATAAAAGTTGTTATTACAGTATTTGTGTTAATGACTTGTATCAGTTTGTGTTAATTGTTTTCAGATAGTGCTAATTGTATTTAGGTGATGTGTATCAATTGGGGATAACCTTGCCGATATTTATTTGGAAACAGCTAAACCACAGGGTAGATTGTGTGTCTGCTTATAAATGTTTGCGACTGTCCAGTTACTTGGTTCTAGTGGTCAATTCTTTGCTACTAGACCATCTGAGTAATGTTCATGGTGACAAACGATCTTGCTACAATGAAGTCTTTAGAATATGTGAGTTGTCGAGTGGTCTTTACAGATAATGAAGGCAAAATTCCAACTTTTCTACCACATTGGCCAGACCCTCAAGTGGACAAATGGAGCAGGTGATAACTTTGAAGACTGAGCCCTTTCTCTGCCTAGATTGTAACATTATTAACATTACAAAATCTTCCCGTTGAAACATTTTGCTATATTAAGTGCGCTAAAATTATATAAAATGTTGTGTTACATTTATTTTCTGCTTTTTCTCCTGTATATGCTTGTTTGTAATCTTCCATCCAGTCACAATATACCAATACACTCTTATTTACCAATACAAGTTCTCAGCCACTCGCTCAGCTATTTATTCATTCTAACGCAAACTCGCCATTATATTAATGTATTAACATAGTTTATATATATATAACTCTACATTCATGTTTAAATGTGAGTCCTTCACTATATTTTATTTAATTGCTCATATAATTCTACCTACTGTCATTAATTTTCACTTGTGCTCAATTAAATTTTCTAAGATTTCGAAAATATACTGTAATAATATTGCTCCATAGTTCCTGACAAAGCTGTTATTCCCTTATGTATCTATACATTTTAAATGGATCGATTGTAATCATGTATTTCCTTTCCGCTGACGGATTAGCACCCAACAAAAGCTTTTCATTGTACCTCGGTACACGTGACAATAAACTAAACTGAACTAGCTAAAGCCTTGCAGAAAATGTAATGAACATCTCCTTACTGGTTTTAAACAATTTCTATAAACTCCTAAGCACACTGTTGTTTTTCACATATTGCATATCTATTATTTTCCATGATTGATTTGTTTCTGATTCTCTATTTTCCATCTTTATACAAAGGCCCCAATTTATTATTGTGAATGGGAAACTGGAATACATCACAAAAAAAAAAATAGAAGTTAACTATTTACCTGGACACAACATGGTGCAGGCAGTTATCTGGATGTTCTGTCCATCACAGAATGATCCACCATTCTGAGGGCTGGGGTTGGTACAAGTGCGCGTTCTTTTCTGCCATCCTCTACCACAGGTAGTGCTACAGGACCACCACTCTGTCCATGTGGACCAGCCACCATTTACTGTTCAAAAGGGGCAATCAATGAATACACCACATATACCTCCACGGTTCAACAAGAAACACTGTAAAATTAAGAATGTTCTATTATTTTGCAATACACGATTCCATTGTTAAATCCATCGATAATTGGCTTTTAATAAAATGAAAATTAATTTTATAAATCATGTTGAATGAAAAAAACATTTTGGGGACCAGGATTGACCCCTGGATTGCATGTTCCTCAGGGGAAAGGGTACCTAAAATCCAGGGTATGGGAAAACAACCCAGTTAAACCAGTTAATATGATTATATAATTACCAAAATGGTCATTAAAACAATGACCAAAAAAAACTATGTTTATTTCTATTTTTTATTTGTATTTTGTTGAAGCAAGTGATGCTGTCAACATAAAATAATAGGAAGCTATGCCCAATAAATCAACCTAATTTTAAGAGAGTAAATACAAATGTAATCAGTCCAACTTACATTTGCTGATTTTTCAAGACCTCCTCTTAACTCTGCATGTTGTGTTCATGCGGAAAGAAATGACAAAGGCTAGGAAGCTCATAGTGTAAAAGATGAAGTAAAAAGGGTTGATTTGTATCTCCGGTGGCCTCAGAACATCTCAATATGCTTTCCATCCATCAAAATTGTTTATAAATGTAATCAATATGAATGAGCAGTTCAATGGGCTTAATATTATAACTTACATTATAAAGATACAAAAGTATTGGAGATTAATGCATTTTACCAAAATGTATGAAAGGGAATAGCTAACAAAGATCAGTGGACAAATATTGCTGGATTCACCACAACAGTCCAGATCTTGCATTCATCTGTGAACAGCCTATTCTTCCTTTCCACATATCTTTCTTGCTTTGCTTGCTGAAAACCTACTGCAAAATCCCCCCCTGGACCTCAGCTGCCTTCTGACCATGTCAATGTAAATCCCATTGGCTGGGTTGGGCTTCCAGAATAAGGCCAAAACTGAAGCTGGTGAAGAATAGACTTGGGAAAGATAGCAAAGCTGTCAAAAAAGCTATGGATGACTTTGAATCTTCTGATAGTCCAAAAACAGCTTGAACTATTAACTCTGATTCAGTGAAATAAATGTAAGATTTAAAAAGCTCATAAAAATAACGGAAAACGTTCAAATGAATGCAAACAATTTAAGCAAGTATAAAAATGCTGATGCAATGAATAAATTGCCATGTCACGTCTAACCATTTAGAAGTAATTTCTTTGATTCCCCATATTCACTTGTCATTTGCTGCAATTTTGTGCTTCGTCTCTCGTTTTTGTGTATAATCCCAGTGGCAGAATGCAATGATGATAATTTTGGCAAATAGCTGCGGAGAAAGTTTGGGATTTCAAATTCCCACTCACATGCTTGGGAATCTCAGAGACACTGTCACTTGCACATACACAGACAGGTTTAAGTAAAAACTGAGCCAATGTTTGATGAACTCTAGTATTATATATTCTTATTTCATTATAAAAGGTAAAACCATTTTGCATTTAATGACATATATGTTACTTTTGCCCTGCACATCACACAAAATGTACTCATTTTATTGCACAGGCTTTGTTGAGTTTTGCTACAACGCTTTGCGTAAATGTTCATTTTTTAGTGATATGAAGGCAACTATAAAAGGTGCACCACCTGCTGAAATGTCTGATGTTGAAGTTCGTTAATATAATATTGTCTAATCAACTGCATTGGAAAAGCCACTTTCAAGAAGTGAATTAACAGCTTTCCAAACACTCAGGGAAAAACATGTTCCATTTGTAAGCAGTAAAATACATTGCTCCCCAAAGCATGAAGCAATAAGAAAAGAATGTGAAGTGAATAAATACTGACACAGAAGGCTGAAGCATTTGTTTAGTGCTGAACAAACTTAATGGGAAATATAAACAAGAGCATAGAAATCACACCACATGCTACAACATCAGTAAAGTGGATGAACAACCAAAACAGTGAGTCATCCATACTCTTTCAATGTTCATCCTTACTTTAGTTCAAATGAAATATGAAGCTTGCCTGCTTTATTGGTTCACTTGCAAGATGTAACACGCTTGAATAATAAAATTATGGCTGACACCTATAAGGTTGTTGTTACCTGTGGCTTAGTGGATAGTACACATAGTTCTGTGAGAGTAGATGGTGGAGACAAGTGCTAATCCAGAAACACAAACTCAAGAACTCATGTTTAAGAAGGAACTGCAAATGCTGGAAAATCGAAGGTAGACAAAAATGCTGGAGAAACTCAGCGGGTGAGGCAGCATCTATCGAAGGAAATCGGCAACGTTTCGGGCCGAAAACCCTTCTTCAAGAGCTCATGCTGACCCTTTCCAGGGCAAAACAAAAGGTGGATTGCATTGTTAGAGATACTCCCTTTGATGTGCCGTTAAATCAAGGATAATTCCATCTTTGAATGGGAAGGAACTGCAGACGCTGGTTTACACCGAAGATACACGCAAAATGCTGGAATAGCTCAGCGGGATTAGCAGCATCTCTGAATGGGTGACAGTTTGGGTCGAGACCCTTCTTCACACTGAACATTCATATTCAGAGAGGAAAAATGTCCATCTTCTCATATAATGCGATGGATATGATTAGTCGACATTATTTTAAAGAGTAGTTATTCCAGTGCTTCAGGCCAATGTTAATTGATCACTGTCATTTAAATACATTTTTGAATCACTATAATGTTGATGCTTGTGGGATTCTCCTCTGTGCAAATAGTCTGTTTTTCTACATGACATAAACAATTGCACTTCACATACATTATAATTAATTGTTGATTTTTTGGGGGATGTTCTGTGGTAATGAATGATGCTATATGTCATTGCAAATTCTTGCTTTCTTGATCATGTTAATGTCTAGAGAATAGTTAACCTGACAAAATATGAAATTATCACAGCTTCTCTTCCATATTCAAGGAACTCAAAATATTTGGTTGACACATTACCATTGACAGTTCGATCAATGTTTACTACATAGAACAGAACACTGCCATGTCAACATGGATTACTTCTGTTATGCATTTTTTCCAGTAATTTTTTGGTTCAACTAATAAATCTGCACATTTGGTCAACTAATAAATCTGCGCATTTTTAAAATCTTGTGTAATTACTTTTATGTAGCTGCAGTAAAAGTAAAATTGCTGGAGGAACTCAGTGGGTCAGACAGCATCTGCGGAAGGAATGGACAGGTGGCATTTTGTGTGGGGTCACTTCTTCAGCCTGAAGGAAGACAGGGAGCTGGAAAAGGTAGGTGGGGTTGATGAAAATGTATGAACATTGAACTCTCCTATTTCTAGTAATATCTCAAAAATCCGAACACTCCTCCCTTTCCCCTGCCACCACCCCCGTCCTGGTGCACACACATTCTCCCACACCCTAGTCACCCTGTTCTTTTCTCAACTTTGTATGCTCATCTCCCCATCTCTCTCCACCCCCTCTTCCGCCACCACTACTCCCCCACTCTGAAGAAGAGTCCCAATCAGAAACATCATCTGTTTGTTGCCTCCATAGCTGCTGCCTGACCTGCTGAGTTCCCAGGAATGATTAGATGAACATGTTATGAGTGTTTGACGGCACTAGGCCTGTACTCGTTGGAGTTTAGAAGGATGATGAGGAACCTCATTGAAACTTACCGAATAGTGAAAGGCCTGGATAGAGTGGATGTGGTGAGGGTGTTTCCATTAGTGGGAGAGTCTAGGACCAGAAGTCACAGCATCAGAATAGAAGGATGTACAGTGCCCTCCGTAATGTTTGGGACAAAGGCCCACCATTTATTTATTTACCTCTGTACTCCACAATTTAGGATTTGTAATAGAAAAAAAAATCACATGTGGTTAAAGTGCACATTGTCAGATTTTAATAAAGGCCATTTTAATACATTTTGGTTTCACCATGTAGAAATTACAGCAGTGTTTATACATAGTCCCCCCATTTCACGGCACCATAATGTTTGGGACATAGCAATGTCATGTACACTGTAAATTAAAGTAGTCATAATTAGTATTTTGTTGCATATCCTTTGCATGCAATGACTTCTTGAAGTCTGCGATTCATGGACATCACCAGTTGCTGAGTGTCTTCTCTGGTGATGCTCTGCCAGGCCTGTATTGCAGCCATGAGTTACACAAAAAGCTGGAGAAACTCAGCGGGTGCAGCAGCATCTAAGGAGCAAAGGAGATAGGCGACGTTTCGGGTCGAGACCCTTCTTCAGACTGAAGAAGGTTCTCAACCCGAAACGTCGCCTATCTCCTTCGCTCCTTAGATGCTGCTGCACCCGCTGAGTTTCTCCAGCTTTTTGTGTAACCCTTGATTCTCCAGCATCTGCAGTTCCTTCTTTAACACTGTATTGCAGCCATCTTTAGCTTATGCTTGTTTTGGGGGCTAGTCCCCTTCGGTTTTCTCTTCAACATATAAAAGGCATGCTCAATTGGGTTCAGATCGGGTGATTGACTTGGCCACTCAAGAATTCACTATTTTTTATCTTTGAAAAGCTCCTTTGTTGATTTAGCAGTATGTTTGGGATCATTGTCCTGCTGTAGAATGAACTGATGGCCAATGAGTTTTGAGGCACTTGTTTGAACTTGAGCAGATATAATGTGTCTATGCACTTCAGAATTCATTATGCTGCTACCATCACAGTTGTATCATCAATGAAGATAAGTGAACCAGTACCTTCAGCAGCCACATGCCCAGGCCATTACTCCCCTACCACCGTGTTTCACAGATGAGGTGGTGTGCTTTGGATCTTGGGCAGTTCCTTCTCACCTCCATACTTTGCTCTTGCGATCACTCTGATAAGTTAATCCTTGTCTCATCTGTCCACAAGACCTTTTTCCAGAACTGTGGTTGCTCTTTTAAGTACTTCTTGGCAAACTAACGTGGCCATCCTATTTTTGCGGCTATCAAGTAGTTTGCATCTTGCAGTATAGCCTCTGTATTTCTGTTCATGAAGTCTTCTGCGGACAGTGGTCATTGACAAATCCACACCTGACTCCTGAAGAGTGTTTCTAATCTGTCGGACAGGTGTTTGGGGATTTTTATTTATTATAGAGAGAATTCTTCTGTCATCAGCTGTGGAGATCTTCCGTGGCCTGCCAGTCTCTTTGCGATTAATAAGCTCACCAGTGCTCTTTTTCTTCCTAATGATGTTCCAAACAGTTGATTTTAGAAAATAGGTGCAGGAGGAGGCCATTCGGCCCTTCGAGCCAGCACCGCCATTCATTGTGATCATGGCTGATCGCCCCAATCAATAACCCGTGCCTGCCTTCTCCCCATATCCCTTGATCCCACTTGCCCCTAGAGCTCTATCGAACTATCTCTTAAATCCATTCAGTGACTTGGTCCCCACTGCCCTCTGTGGCGGGGAATTCCACAAATTCACAACTCTCTGGGTGAAAACGTTTTTTCTCACCTCAGTCTTAAATGGCCTCCCCTTTATTCTAAGACTGTGGCCCCTGGTTCTGGCCTCGTCCAACACTGGGAACATTTTTCCTGCATCTAGCTTGTCCAGTCCTTTTATAATTTTATGTTTCTATAAGATCCCCCCTCATTCTTTAAAACTCCAGTGAATACAAGCCTAGTCTTTTCAATCTTTCCTCATATGACAGTCCGCCATCCCAGGGATCAATCTCATGAACCTACCCTGCACTGCCTCAATCACAAGGATGTCCTTCCACAAATTAGGAGGTCAAAACTGTACACAATTCTTCAGACGTGGTCTCACCAGAGCCCTATACAACTGCAGAAGAACCTCTTTATTCTCATACTGAAATTCTCTTGTTTGGAAAGACTAAGGTTTGGCTGATGTCTCTAACCGTTTTATTTGTGTTTTCAGTCTCACAATGGCTTCTTTGACTTTCATTGGCACAACTTTGGTCCTCATGTTGACAAACAGCAATAAGTTTCAAATGAAAGACTGGAGGAACGGTTAGTGCTGAGAGCTTTCTTATACCTGCATTGAGGCATTTAAACACACCTGAGCAATTACAAACACCTGTGAAGCCATGTGTCCCAAACATTATGGTGCCCTGAAATGGGGGGACTATGTATAAACACAGCTGTAATTTCTACATGGTGAAACCAATATGTATTAAAATACCCTTTAATAAAATCTGACAATGTGCACTTTAGTACAAAGGCAAATAAATAAATGATGGGTCTTTGTCCCAAAGATTATGGAGGGCACTGTACCTTTAGAAAGGAGATGAGGACAAATGTATTTAGTCATAGCATAGTGAATCTGAGGAATTCATTGTCACAGTAGGCTATGGAGGCCAAGTCAATGGATATTTTTAAGGTGAAAATTGACACATTCTTGATTAGTACAGATGTCAGGGATTATGGTGAGAAGGCTGGACTATGGGGTTGTGGGGGAAAGATAGATCAGCCATCATTGAATGGCGGAGTAGACTTGATGGGCCGAATGGCCTAATTCTGTTCCTATCACCTATGAGTTCCTACCACAGTTTGTCTTTTGATCAAGATTCCAGCATTTGCAGTTTCTTGTGTCTTTTTGACGTAGCTGAGTTCTTTTCTAAGATTTTAGTCCTTGGAAAATACAGTTGTTTTTTTCCCAGTAATCCCTGATTATTGAAACCAGGATTACAACCAACTACAGATTTTCTGGCACGTGTAAAATTGACATAAAAAATTCTATCAGACAAAGAAAACCCCTGTATTCTGCAAAGCAATGTTTGCAATATGTTCATGGCCTAGAAATGTTTATAATCCATTGCAATGTGGAAAGAGTTTCTGATATAGCATTCATAATACTTTCCAATACATAAGAAAAAAATCATTTTCTTTTAGCAATTTTTAAGCAATTTTAAGTCTTCCAAATTACTTTATCCAGCTTTTTATTATTTTATTATTAAACTGATCCCGAATCTTTAGAAATAAAACATTTTATTTCAACTTAAACTCCATTTTACTCTATTTCATCAATTAACAGGCCTGATCTGCCTGATCATTATTTTTCCTGTTTGGTCTCTGGCAAACTTGCTTTTTGTTTTTCTCTCACCACCTGCTTTTATGTCTTAATAATGCACAATTGCAGCCCAACTGACTTTGTTGTAGGTTAGAAAGACGCAGGAGCAGAATTTTATTTACTATTTAGATTTTTCTCAGTCTCCTGGGACTGATCACAATTAAAAATAACAAGGGCTGCTGCAGCAAAGTCATTACTTTAGAGAGTAATGAAGTAGTGTGGTTGGATCAGAAAGGCCTTTTCAGTTATGTTGGAAAGCAGATGCCGTCAGGCACTCTGCAGAACTATTGAAGATTGCCCCAGGACAGATTCAGGGCAGATACCCTCAATGGATACTTTTCATCAGGCTTCACTACAAAAGACAATAACTCATTATATTTTAAAAATTGGAGTGACATTTTTTGAGTGAAATGTGAAAAGAGTTGTGATAGTGAAAGAGCGTGCCAAAGGGGAGAAGAAACCCTCGGTCAAAGAATTAGAAAAGGCGGTTAAAAGATAGACCCTAAAAAAAGAAAAGGAAAAAAAAATAAGAAATAAAAAAAGCCAGTTATTATATTATATATATCACGCAAAAGGAATCCACCAACTCAATAGTTTTTCATCCCCCCCTACCAAGGCCCAAGGTACTCCTGCACCCTATCTTTGTAGTAATTCTATAAATGCAGACCACGTCTGATAGAAGCGTTCTGATTTTCCTTCCAGAGGATATTTAATTTTAAAGCATAAACGTGGTGTTGTGTATTTATTTTTGGATGAAGTAAGGGGATTCCAAAAGGGTCGACAGTCACGTGCAATAGCTTTAATCCAAGGTTAATGTAAATATCGACAGCTGCACCTTAAAAGGTTCTTTATCACTTACTAACTGGAAGTTAACATCAGTCCTATGGATTAAATCCCACAAAATAGATTGGCATTGGATAAGGACATAAACTGATTTTTTCTTTTCAATCATATCTAAATGCCTGCTAGTAAATCTGAAATTGGGGAAATTATTTTTCAATTGAGGCACCGATCATGTGGACAGGCAAATTATTGGTACATCTTCATTTTCAGTTCTTGTTTGTTGAGACTTCTCACTGAATTTCAAATTGAATATGTCAGAAACAGACTGCTGAGCTTGGGATACTCGCCAACTAAACAAAGGTGAGATAAAGGCACAGTTTTTGTGGATATATAAAGTTGAGATGATTCCATCGGAATAAAATTTCAGCTGGTATTTCAATTTCTTCTGAGATACATTTGGCAAAAAGATGTTACATGAAAGCATTTTTTCTCAAATTCAGGGTATCACAGCATGGTTTCGGAACAGCTCCGTCCAGGGCCACAAGAAATTGCCAAGAATTGTGGAAGCAGCCAGACCATCACACAAAACAACCTCCCTTCCATTGGCTCCATTTACACCTCACGCTGCCTCACCAAGACCACCAGCACAAACAAGGACGAGTCTCAAATCAGCCACTCCCTCTATCCACAAGCTCCTAGTTTCTCCACTGTCAATTGAGAATGATACATGGGCATAATCTATCCTCATGGCACAGTGACCATTGTTCAATTCTGACCTGGTTGCTACCTGCAGGTTCTTCCTATGTCCGTATGGGCTTTTCTTTCCAATGCTCTGGTTTCCTCTCACTTCCCAAAGCCTCGCCAACAGTCTGTCTGTCCCTTCCCTCTTTGTGTCTTAATAGTATGTGTTAAATGTATGTTTTTAGTGTTCTTCAGCTTGTTTCATGTGGGGGGGGGGGGGGGGGGGAGGGGGAGGAGGGAGGGGGGGGGGGAAGGGGGGAGGGAATTTTTTCTAATCTCTTACCTCGATGGAAATGCGATTTTTTACCGTATGGTATCTCCGTTCGCCTTGCGGGCTAACATCAAGGAGTTGGCGGCCTTTGCTGGAGACCGACTTCTGAGAGCTCCACCGCTGGGAGCATATGGGTCTTTAACATTGTGGAACCTGCAATACCTTCACCCTCCAACCATGAGTGCTTGCAGACTTAACATCACGGAGCTCGGAGTCTCTGGTCAGAGACCGACTTTGGGAACGCCAAGCCGCAGGAGCTTCGACCACCCCGACGCGGGAGCTTCGACCGCCCCGACGGGGGAGCTTCGACCGTCCCGACGGACCGCAGGAGAAGAAAGAGGGAGAAGATTGGACTCTTTTGCCTTCCATCACAGTGAGGAATGTGGGGAATCCGCTGTGGTGGATGTTAATGTTAACTTTTATGTAGTTGTGTGTCTTGTTGCTTTTTTCCCCGTATGGCTGTATGGTAATTTGCATATCACTGTACCTTAATGCTTGCATGTGACAATAAAAGACCTTTGAAACCTTTGAATTGGAGGGTTGATTGACACCTATTAATTATCCTTAGTGGGTTGGTGGAAAGATCTGCTGAGGTTTATTGTGAATGTGGGTGGAATAAAAGAGGATTAGTGTACATAGTTGCTTTATGGTCAACATGGACTCCGTCGGCCTGATGGCATTCTTCCATACAACGGCATCCTTCTTTTCACTGAACTGATGAATTTTGCTTTGTAGTCTGCATTCGCTGTTCCTTGAAAGGGTGAGAATGAGTGAGTGGGGGTGAGTCCTATCGTGCTTGTAAATGCACAGTGTTGTGAACTTCATGTTGTCAAGGAGGATTAATTTACCATAGAAGATAAATATCTTAAAATGTACAAACAGCCTGAAAAGTATCTCAAAAGCAAATACAGAACACAGATATAGTGCAGTTGGGAATAAATATAAATGATAAGTCAAGGCCAACCTTATCAAAGTAAATTATCAAATTGGGAACCTAATAACCTTTTGTGTGCCTTGAGTTTCTATAATTTGAAAGTATACAATTTGCAAATGGTAAGTGGATGGACTTTAGAGAATATTCTTCCGCATCATCAAGGTCTTCTGGAACAAGGGTTACACAAAAAGCTGGAGAAACTCAGCGGGTGCAGCAGCATCTAAGGAGCGAAGGAGATAGGCGACGTTTCGGGTCGAGACCCTTCTTCAGACTCAAGTTGGATCCTTGGAGAAGAAGAGACAATTCAGGTGGTTGGTAACCCCCCCCCCCCCCCCCCCCCCCCCTCAGCAATATTTATGAAGAATTAAACAAATAAATTCCTTTTCCCTGATTTTTTTTTGAACGCTTTCATGAAGAACACATTCTTATGCTCTTGAGGGTCAGGATGTTCACATTACGTATGACCAACAAAGAACCAGCTTGAAAGACTTGTAAGCGGTTTAATCTGCTTCATCTTTCTACATTCACAATTGTTCAACTTAGGACATGGAAGAGATAACTTTTCCAAATTATTGCATCTTTATGAAGGTGTAAATAAAATTGTGCGACATAAATGGGGATTTCTTTCATTTGATTCACACGCAAAACACAACAGAGGGAAGCACTAAATTGTCAATTTGCTGCTTGTGATTATTTCACCTGTATTGCATTTACTGATATAATCTCAGTCTTCTCTAAGCTGGGAAACGCATGCACCAGCCACAACATTGACATTATTGACAATGACAAAGGATAAACGATAACTATATCGCAGTGATGATGTTGAGTGCACATGTGAAGCTGACAGTTTCTATAGTGTAGCCTGCATTACTTTCTTGCTGGATTTGTCATATTAATACTGATGCTGTTAGTCAAGTGTGTTTTATTGTCATATTTATCAACATGGAACAATGAATTTGTTGTTTGCAGCAGCACAACAGGTTTGCAAACACAGTACTCAATAGATAATATAATAAACAAGTGTTAAAAAAAAGTTCCATAAATGAAAACCCCCAATAGTGTAAAAAAATACAACAGAGGCCCTAGTTCACATAGCATGATGGGTGTTGGGATGAAGCTGTTCCTGAATCTGGATGTTACAGTTTTCAGACTGCTATACAATCTTTGCAATGGCAGGAATGCAATGAGAGGATGGCCATGGCGGTGTGGTCCTTGATAATGCTGGTTACATTTTGGATGACTGTTCACCCTTTTCACAATCTCCTTTGTTCCTGGGCATTCATGTTGCAGAACCAGGCCATGATGCAATCAGTTAACATACTCTCTATCATACATCTGTAGAAGTTCAAGCAAGTATTCGTCCACATATCGAATCTATTCAATCTTCTAAGGAAATTAAGACATATATGATTGCATCGATGTCCGAGGTCAGGGGCAGATCTTCAAAGATATGAATGCCCAGGAATGGAAGTTATTGACTCTTTCCACCATTGACCTGTTGATGAAAACAGGCTTGTGGATCCTTGGTCTTCCTCTTCTACAGTCAACGGTCAGTTCCTTGGTTTTACTGATATTGAGAGCAAGGTTGTTGTTCTTGCAACATTCAATCAGATGGCCAATCCCTACTCCCTGACTCATCGTTATCCATAATTTGTCGAGCAATTGTGGTGTCGTCAGTAAATTTAAAGATGGAATTGGAACTGTGTACAGCTACTCAATCATGCTATAGAATGAGTAGAACTGAGCACACAGCCTTGAGGTGACCCGTGCTGATTGTTATCAAAGGGGAAGTATTGTTGCCAACTCCTACTGGTTGTGTTATGTTGATGAGGAAGTCGAGGATCTGGTTGCACCGGCTTTTCACAGAGCGAGTTATCTCCTGATTCACAAAAACCTTCCTGCTTTCTGCAAGGTTCAGGTGCATACTGCGATTGAATTCTCCACACTTAGAAACATAGAAACATAGAAAAATAGGTGCAGGAGTAGGCCATTCGGCCCTTCGAGCCTGCACCGCCATTCAATATGATCATGGCTGATCATCCAACTCAGTATCCCGTACCTGCCTTCTCTCCATACCCCCTGATCCCTTTAGCCACAAGTGCCACATCTAACGCCCTCTTAAATATAGCCAATGAACTGGCCTCAACTACCTTCTGTGGCAGAGAATTCCAGAGACTCACCACTCTCTGTGTAAAGAATGTTTTCCTCATCCTAAAGGAATTCCCCCTTATCCTTAGACTGCGACCCCTTGTTCTGGACTCCCCCAACATCGGGAACAATCTTCCAGCATCTAGCTTGTCCAACCCCTTAAGAATTTTGTAAGTTTCTATAAGATCCCCCCTCAATGGCATTGGGGGTTCAGTATTGATGTGGATAGAGAATTGGCTGGCAAACAGGAAGCAAAGAGTAGGAGTAAACAGGTCGTTTTCACAATGGCAGGCAGTGACTAGTGGGGTACCGCAAGGCTCAGTGCTGGGACCCCAGCTATTTACAATATACATAAATGATCTGGATGAGGGAATTGAAGGCAATATCTCCAAGTTTGCGGATGACACTAAGCTGGGGGGCAGTGTTAGCTGTGAGGAGGATGCTAGGAGAATGCAAGGTGACTTGGATAGGCTGGGTGAGTGGGAAAATGTTTGGCAGATGCAATATAATGTGGATAAATGTGAGGTTATCCACTTTGGTGGCAAAAATAGGAAAACCGACTACTATCTAAATGGTGGCCGATTAGGAAAAGGGGAGATGCAGCGCGACCTGGGTGTCATGGTACACCAGTCATTGAAAGTAGGCATGCAGGTACAGCAGGCAGTGAAGAAAGCCAATGGTATGTTAGCTTTCATAGCAAAAGGATTTGAGTATAGGAGCAGGGAGGTTCTACTTCAGTTGTATAGGGTCTTGGTGAGGCCACACCTGGAGTATTGCGTACAGTTCTGGTCTCCAAATCTGAGGAAGGACTTTATTGCCATAGAGGGAGTGCAGCGAAGGTTCACCAGACTGATTCCTGGAATGTCAGGACTGTCTTATGAACAAACACTGCATAGACTCGGTTTATACTCTCTAGAATTTAGGAGATTGAGAGGGGATCTTATAGAAACTTACAAGATACTTAAGGGGTTGGACAGGCTAGATGCAGGAAGATTGTTCCCGATGTTGGGGAGGTCCACGACAAGGGGTCACAGCTTAAGGATAAGGGGGAAATCCTTTAGGACAGAGATGAGAAGGAATTTTTTCACACAGAGAGTGGTGGGTCTCTGGAACTCTCTGCCACAGAGGGTAGTTGAGGCCAGTTCATTGGCTATATTTAAGAGGGAGTTAGATGTGGCCCTTGTGGCTAAGGGGATCAGAGGGTATGGAGAGAAGGCACGTACGGGATACTGAGTTGGATGATCAGCCATGATCATATTGAATGGCGGTGCAGGCTCGAAGGGCCGAATGGCCTACTCCTGCACCTAATTTCTATGTTTCTATGTTTCTAATCTTCTACATTCCAGCGAGTACAAGCCGAGTCTATCCAATCTTTCCTCATATGAAAGTCCTGACATCCCAGGAATCAGTCTGGTGAATCTTCTCTGTACCCCCTCTCTGGCAAGGATGTCTTTCCTCAGAGTTGGAGACCAAAACTGTACGCAATACTCCAGGTGTGGCCTCACCAAAACCCTGTACAACTGCAGTAGAACCTCCCTGCTCCTATACTCAAATCCTTTCGCTATGAATGCTAACATACCATTTGCTTTCTTCACTGCCTGCTGCACCTGCATGACTACTTTCAATGACTGGTGTACCATGACACCCAGGTCTCGTTGCATCTCCCCTTTTCCTAATCTGCCACCATTCAGATAATAGTCTACCCTCATGTTTTTGCCACCAAAGTGGATAACCTCACATTTATCCACATTATACTGCATCTGCCATGCATCTGCCCATTCACTCAGCCTATCCAAATCACCCTGCAGCCTCCAAGCATCCTCCTCACACCTAACGATACCCCCCAGCTTGGTGTCATCTGCAAATTTGGAGATGTTGCATTGAATTCCCTCGTCCAAATCATTAATATATATTGTAAATAGCTGGGGTCCCAGCACTGAGCCTTGCAGTACCCCACTAGTCACTGCCTGCCATTCTGAAAAGGACCCGTTTACTCCTACTCTTTGCCTCCTGTCTGCTAGCCAGTTCTCTATCCACATCAATACTGAACCCCCAATACCGTGTGCTTTAAGTTTGTATGCTAATCTCTTATGCGGGACCTTGTCGAAAGCCTTCTGAAAGTCTAGATATAACACATCCACCGGTTCTCCCTTATCCACTCTACTAGTTACATCCTCGAAAAATTCTATCAGATTTGTCAGACATGATTTACCTTTCGTAAATCCATGCTGACTTTGTCCAATGATTTCACCACTTTCCAAATGCGCTGCTATCCCATCTTTAATAACTGACTCTAGCAGTTTCCCCACTACCGATGTTAGACTAACTGGTCTATAATTCCCCGCTTTCTCTCTCCCTCCTTTTTTAAAAAGTGGGGTTACATTAGCTATCCTCCAATCCTCAGGAACTACTCCAGAATCTAAGGAATTTTGAAAAATTATCACTAATGCATCCACTATTTCTGTGGCTACCTCCTTGAGTACTCTGGGATGCAGACTATCTGGCCCAGGGGATTTATCGGCCTTCAATCCGTTCAATTTACCCAACACCACCTCCCGGCTAACCTGGATTTCACTCAGTTCCTCCATCTTATTTGACCCCCGTTCCACTGCTATTTCCGGCAGATTATTTATGTCTTCCTTAGTGAAGACAGAACCAAAGTAGTTATTCAATTGGTCTGCCATGTGCTTGTTCCCCATGATCAATTCACCTGTTTCTGACTGCAAGGGACCAACAGACAGAAACAGGTAAATTGATCATGGGGAACAAGGACATGGTAGACCAATTGAATAACTACTTTGGTTCTGTCTTCACTTGCTTGGATGAGTGCTGCTCCAAAACCAATCAAGGACCACAACTCTACCCAGAACCAAGCAGTCCATTTGATTAGTATGGTGTAATCCATCAATGACACACATTGGCTACAATGTACTATCTACGAATGGTGTTTGGAAGTAACTTCCATGTATAACAATAGCTGTATGAGGATGCAGCTAAGTAGAATTTTCTTAGTAAAGGGCCTGTCCTACCAGCATCCGACTCCATGCGATGAGCGCGATCAAACTTGAAGCGGGGGCCGCACGGAGGTCGGGTGATCCCTGTACCGGGCCGTTCCCAACAGCATACGCCTGCATGCGGCAAGCGCGACCAAACCGGCAGCGAGGGCCGCGCAGAGGTCGGGTGAGTGGCGCAACGCGGCGCAAAGTGAGGCGAACTTGGAGCGAAGTCTTAAAGGTAAGTTCGCCAGGACAGAGAGGGGCACACAGAGAGGGGCACAGAGGCACACACACAGAGGGCCATGGAGCCACACACAGAGAGGGTCACGGAGGCACCTACAGAGAGGGTCACGGAGGCACCTACAAAGAGGGTCACGGAGGCACGATGTCAAGGCGATGTGTAATGCGTCGAGGCGACAGCGAGCCGACAAGCCGTTGCTGCGCGGAATTTTTGAACATGGTTGGTTTTTCGGAGCCCCGCGCGATGTCGGGGACGAACTCCGCACAATTCCGCACGGCTCCGGCAATCGAAGTGGGATCGGCCCCGCAACGCCGGACGGCTCAAGCGACCACGTTAGGTCGCGCTCATCGCATAGAGTTACATGCTGGTGGGACAGGCCCTTAATGATTAGCGAGTTCCAATGTGCTGGTTTGGTCAGCAATATTCATAAATGATTAAATAAAGAGTTCCCTTTCCCAGATTTTTTTGAACATGCTTACATAAAGAACATATTCTTCTGCTCTTGTTGGATGTTGTTACTTTTTCCTGCATTTATAGCAGTGAAGTAAGCGGCAGCAATGAAAACTCATTTGCAAATAACAAATTACTTTTACAACCTGCCACCGGAATATGGAGATTGTTAAATCCATAAAGAATCTAATGTTCATCTGTTTTCATGCTGTTGGCTTGATGTGTTTATCCTCCTTATGTGATGTACTGCATCTAGTGTAAATCTAGATATCTAGTGTAAATCAAATTGCATTTGAATAATGGACGAGAATGATCTCGGGGATGACTGAGTTAACACAAGTTGAGTGTTTGACGGCACTCGGCATGCACTCGCTGGAGTTTAGAAGGATCTGGGAGGACCTCATTGAAACTTGCCGAATAGTGAAAGGCCTGGAGAGACTGGATATGGAGAGGATGTTTCCACTAGTGGGAGAGTCTAGGACCAGAGGGCACTGCCTTAGATTAAAAGAGTGTGCCTCAGGACCCACCTTGTCCATGATAACCCACTGGGTTAGTCCCACTTGCCTGTATTTGGCCCAAATCCCTCTAAACCTTTCTTATCTAAACAACTATTCAAATGTCTTTTATGACGGTATCTGCTTCTTTTGAAGCCACACCTGGAGTATTGCGTGCAGTTCTGGTCTCCAAAACTCCAAGAATCTTTGATTCTTGCCATAGAGGGGGTACAGAGAAGATTCACCAGACTGATTCCTGGGATGTCAGGACTTTCATATGAGGAAAGACTGGATAGACTCGGCTTGTACTCGCTGGAATTTAGAAGATTGAGGGGGGATCTTATAGAAACTTACAAAATTCTTAAGGGGTTGGACAAGCTAGATGCTGGAAGATTGTTCCCGATGTCGGGGGAGTCCAGAACAAGGGGTCACAGTCTAAGGATAACGGGGAATTCCTTTAGGACCGAGATGAGGAAAACATTCTTTACACAGAGAGTGGTGAGTCTCTGTAATTCTCTGCCACAGAAGTGAGGCCAGTTCATTGGCTATATTTAAGAGGGCGTTAGATGTGGCACTTGTGGCTAAAGGGATCAGGGGGTATGGAGAGAAGGCAGGTATGGGATACTGAGTTGGATGATCAGCCATATAACCATATAACCATATAACAATTACAGCACGGAAACAGGCCACCTCGGCCCTTCAAGTCCGTGCCGAACAACTTTTTTCCCTTAGTCCCACCTGCCTGCACTCATACCATAACCCTCCATACCCTTCTCATCCATATGCCTATCCAATTTATTTTTAAATGATACCAACGAACCTGCCGCCACCACTTCCACTGGAAGCTCATTCCACACCGCTACCACTCTTTGAATAAAGAATGATCACATTGAATGGCGGTGCAGGCTCGAAGGGCCGAATGGCCTACTCCTGCACCTATTTTTCTATGTTCTGTGTTTCTATGTTTCTGTAACTTTTTCTGAAAGCTCATTCCAGATATCGACTACCTCCTGAGTGAAAATATTGCCTCTTTAATCTCGTCCCTCTCACCTTAAGCCAATACCTCTAGTTTTCAGAATCCTTGCTCCTGGGAAAAAGACTGAGCTATCACTTCATCCATGCTGCCTTTATCCATGTTGATCTCCAGCAGCATGGCCAGAGTGGTGGTGATGGTCACACCGAGGAAGCCCCACTCAGAAACTTCTTACCAAGTTTTCACAGGTGGCTTTGGAGGCTCTTCTATTATTCAGATGCAATTTGATTTACAACAATTAGCCAGATGCACACTAGATGTTGAAGATCATTGTAAGTACTTCTATATGTCTCTAAAGTTGAGGGATAGTCAAAAACGATTAAATATAAAGTAAGTGATTTTATGAAGAAACATAGAAACATAGAAAATAGGTGCAGGAGGAGGCCATTCAGCCCTTCGAGCCAGGACCGCCATTCAATTGATCATGGCTGATCGTCCGCTATCAATAACCCATGCCTGCCTTCTCCCGTATCCCTTGTCTCCACTAGCCCCTAGAGCTCTATCCAACTCTCTCTTAAATCCACCCAGTGATTTGGCCTCCACTGCCCTCTGTGGCAGGGAATTCCCTAAATTCACAACTCTCTGGGCAAAAAAGTTTTTTCTCAGCTCAGTCTTAAATGACCTCCCCTTTATTCTAAGATGAGCGTGAAGATGAAAGATGACGATTTTTAATCTTTCATGAAGGTGAAAATGTATTTCAAAATCAAAACAAAAGTTGAAATATTAAACTTTTTTGCTTCATATCTGAAACCACATTGAAATATGTATCCCTCAGATTGTAGAGTCAGACTCGGATCCTTCACTATGGAGTCCCACTAACTGGCAAGAACCTATTTACACCAATCCCATTCATTTTTAAAAATTCGCACAATCTCACCAATTCCGTTAGATTCAACAATACACTTGAACACAAAGGATAATTTACAGTGGCCAGTTAACCTACCGACTTGCACATCTTTGGGACATGAAAGAGAACCATAGCACCCAGAGGAAAACTATGGCTGCAGGGATAACGTGCATACTCCACACCAACAGCAGTAGAGGTCAGAACTGAACAAAAGTCACAAGAGTATGAGGCAGCGGGAGCATCTTTGAGGCTAGTTTAACATGCCACAGTATCCAAGGGGAAGCAAATACTCAGGAATTTCAGGGAGGCAAATCTGTCACTGGGATTGGATTACAGCTGCTGCATGTATTTCATTTAGGCAAGTAAATGCCAGAGGATCTGTTTGGCACTGCTTGCATTTACCACAGTGAGGTCCAGGTACAGAGATCAAAGATGTTGGAGGAACTGTTGGAGGCCATCACATTTAGGTAAAAGAAAATAATGTACTAATGTAATGAAAATATGGAATAACTTATCATTAGTGAAGATAAACTGTACTGTTTGAATTGAGCAAGTCTGATCTGAAATTACGTTAGACAAAAGTCTGTGAATTTTTGCCAAAGGCCTTATCTCATCAAGAGATTTTTGAGTTAATATTTTGTAAAATTAAAGCAATAGTTGTGTGAATGACACAAATATCCAGATCATATTAAAAGGTGATAATAATATTCAGGTCATGCAGTGTAAGTCAGCTGTCAGAACGGAAAAAAAAATTCACTGCGATAGCTTTTGGAGGCAACCATGACTATGCAATCAGAAAAGGTAAATAAAGGTTAATTCAGATTCATGACATGTAGTTAATTAGAAGTCCAGAGATTACACGAAGCTTAACCAAATATTTATGTGCCTTGTCAATAATGCCATTGAGCACAGCAGATCAACATATTAGTACTGATGATCACGTTGTTGTGATAGGAACATACTTCTGAGAAATTTCAACAATCATTTCCAGATGATTAATTTTAATATATGTGGCTTTTTGCAAACAAATTACCATTCGAAGAAAGTGTTCGTTTTTGCCTGAATGCTGCCACAATTGCATACACAATAAATGGATGAGAATTTACTTGTATGCGCTGTACTTAAGAAACACACACCTGTTTATTGCAAACTACATTGCAAACTCTATTAGACCCAGATTGCTACATAAGTAAATATTAATTGGTGGATCCATTTCTGTACATATTTCAAAATGTGCCACCAGGAACAAAAGATGGCTCTAAGCAAACTAGAAGGTCAGGGCCAGAGATCATTGGGGGTCTGGGGGCTCAAACATTGAATAGCAGCAAGAAGCAAATGGGGAAAATCAGACAATTGAATATAAAGGGGATTGTAGAGAGGAGTCAGAGGGCTGGCCACAAACGGGTGGGGGTGCTGAAGAACATAGTGGGGTATTGGTGGATGATGATACGTTGGAGGCTTCTGAAGGATTAAATTGCAGAATTACATTTCCTTTAAGGGCCACAATCCAGCACAGTGATATTAAAACCCAAAATAGTCACAAAATGCTGGAGAAACTCAGCGGCACAGGCAGCATCTCTGGAGAGAACGAATGGGTGATGTTTTGGGACGAGACCCTTTATATCAGACTGAGAGACAGATGAGAGAGAAATTGGAGATATTCAACGGTACAAAGAGAATGTAAGGTGTGAAAACAACAGAGCAAAGCAGATTACAGTGGCTTGGAAACATTTTCATACCCCTTGAACTTTTCCACATTTTGTCACGTTACAACCACAAACGTAAATGTATTTTATTGGGATTTTATGTGATAGACCAACACAAAGTGGTGCATAATTGTGAAGTGGAAGGAAAATGATACATGGTTTTCAATTTTTTTTTACAAATAAAAAACTGAAGTGTGGCGTGCAAAAGTATTCAGTCCCCTTTAATCTGATACCCCTAAATAAAATCCAGTGCAACCACCTTCAGAAGTCACCTAATTAGTAAATAGAGTCCACTTGTGTGTAATCTAATCTCAGTATAAATACAGCTGTTCTGTGAAGGCCTCAGAGGTTTGTTAGAGAACATTAGTGAACAAACAGCATCATGAAGCCCAAGGAACACACCAGACAGGTCAGGGATAAAGTTGTGGAGAAGTTTAAAGCAGGGTTAGGTTATCAAAAAATATCCCAAGCTTTGAACATCTCACGGAGCACTGTTCAATCCATCATCCGAAAATGGAAAGAGTATGGCACAACTGCAAACCTACCAAGACATGGCCATCCACCTAAACTGACAGGCCGGGCAAGGAGAGCATTGATCAGAGAAGCAGCCAAGAGGCCCATGGTAACTCTGGAGGAGCTGCAGATATCCACAACTCAGGTGGGAGAATCTGTCCACAGGCCAACTATTAGTCGTGCACTCCACAAATCGGGCCTTTATGGATGAGTGGCAAGAAGAAAGCCATTGTTGAAACAAAGCCACAAGAAGTCCCGTTTGCAGTTTGCCACAAGCCATGTGGAGGACACAGCAAACATGTGGAGGAAGGTGCTCTGGTCTGATGAGACCAAAATTGAAGTTTGTGGCCTAAATGCAAAATGCTATGTGTGGCGGAAAACTAACACTGCACATCACCCTGAACACACCATCCCCACTGTGAAACATGGTGGTGGCAGCATCATGCTGTGGGGATGTTTTTCTTCAGCAGGGACAGGGAAGCTGGTCAGAGTTGATTGGAAGATGGATGGAGTCAAATACAGGGCAATCTTGGAAGAAAACTCGTTAGAGTCTGCAAAAGACTTGAGACTGGGGCGGAGGTTCACCTTCCAGCAGGACAGCGACCCTAAACATACAGCCAGTGCTACAATGGAATGGTTTAGATCAAAGCATATTCATGTGTTAGAATGGCCCAGTCAAAGTCCAGACCTAAATCCAATTGAGAATCTCTGGCAAGACTTGAAAATTGCTGTTCACAGATGCTCTCCATCCAATCTGACTGAGCTTGAGCTATTTTGCAGAGAAGATTGGGCAACATTTTCAGTCTCTAGATGTGCAAAACTGGTAGAGACATATCCCAAAAGACTTGCAGCTGTAATTGTAGCGAAAGGTGGTTCTACAAAGTATTGACTCAGGGAGGCTGAATACTTTTGCATGCCACACTTTTCAGTTTTTTATTTGTAATAAAATTTGGAAACCATGTATCATTTTCCTTCCACTTCACAATTATGCATCACTTTGTGTTGGTCTATCACATAAAATCCCAATAAAATACATTTACGTTTGTGGCTGTAACGTGACAAAATGTGGAAAAGTTCAAGGGGTATGAAAACTTTCGCAAGCCACTGTATACATCAAGGAAATGTAGAATTATTCATTGTTGTCCCAGTTGTCCCAGCGATGTCCAAAAGCAGCATGGACACTTTTGCAAGTGAAATGGTATCACCCCATGCCAAGCTGAATTTTCAGTGAAATAAAATAACCAAAACAATGGTCAAAACAAAGTTGTCAATTGCATGATGCTGAATAAAAACGTTATTTTGCAACTTGATTTCCTAACATACTTGGTTTCAATGACAATTATATATTCTTTTAAGTTACATTATTGAGTGAAACACTTCTGCTTATTTTATATTAGCAATAAACAAAGATCTAAAATCCCGTTACCATATGTTGTAACTGCAGCAGTTGCGCTTCTCCTTCTGGCCACAATATTCTTCGCCACACAGGTGTAATTTGCCGAGTCTGATAATCGAGCTTCTTTGATGATCAGATTATGATCCATGGTGACGTAGAAGTTAGGATCTTGAATTGGGTCAATCAGTTCTTCGTTCTTCAACCATTCCACCTTTCAAATAGAAATTAGTTGCAGACAAAGAGGGTAAATTTAACTGTACTTCATCCAACTGACTCATGATTTAGAGAAATGGAAAAATAGTGTCTCAGTGAGTCAGGCAGCATCTATGGAGGGGCTTGGACTGTTGACTGTTCATTCAGAGCCCTTCACCTGGATTGGAAGAGTAGAGGGGAGATGACCAGTATAAAGGGGGGAGGAGGAGGGGTGATATCAAGTTTGCTTTAACATGTGGTAGATAATGTACACAATGTGTGGTTAATGAAGCTAATAACAGAAGTAATATCTCATCACGGAGCTGACATCTTTTATTTGAATTATGTAAAAAGATACAAAAATTGTATAAATTACTGGATATATATATATAGTCTGTGAAATTGTCAATGTAAGTGATGTGTAACATGAGGAAATATGAAGCTCATAATTAAAGATGGAAGTTCTCAGCGTGAAAAAGATCGAAAGCATGCACCAAACAAGTGTTGGAGGGACATCATGGGCCTGGCAGCATCTGCGGAGGGAAAGATGCCTCCACTATTTCTGGGCTTTGCATTGCAACCCTTCTTCAGACTGTTTGTGTAAGGGGAGAAAGCTGTGAATAGAGAGATGGGGTGGAGAGGGTGATTAACCAATGGGTGGGGATAATACAAAGGCTAGAGATGAGATGGAACCAAAAGGGTGTCAGATAAGCAAAGGGGAAAATTATGTATTGGATGTGAAAGCTGGTGGGATGCAAGGTGAGGACCAGGCAACTCCATCCTTGTACCATCTGGGGGAGGGGAAGGGGGGGTAGCAGAATTGCAAGGTGCAGGACCCCTTCTTTAGTCAGAATGTGGTGAATATGTGGAATTATTTGCCACATAAGGTTGTGCAGACAAAGTCAGTGGATATATTTAAAGCAGAGATAGATAGATTCTTGATTAGTACGGGTGTCAGAGGTTATGGGGAGTAGGCAGGAGAATGGGGTTAGGAGCAACAGATAGATCAGCCATGGTGTAGAATTGATGGGCTGAATGGCCTAATTCTATTCCTATCACCTATGATCTTATGAGACAAGGATAAATGCTCCATCCACAACAGCAGGGGGGAAACCACGCTTATTGAAGAAATGGGATCTCAGATGTCCTAAAGTGGGAGCAGATTCTATTTTGGTTCTCTGATCTTTTGTTATTCATCTGCAATTAATAAAAATCATGGGGAAAAAGTCAGTGGATGGTGTGGTTTTGCGGGGAAATTTGTCAAGACTATAGAAGGAGCTCAGGAGAGCTTCATTTAAATTCTGCCTCAAAGCTAACATCATCTCACATAAGAATAAACATTGACCATCATCAAACACTGTGTCTGTGGACTAAGCCCTAAATTTTTAATAACATCTCTTTCTGAAACAGTATTATTTGTTACAAACTGTTTACTTGAGAATATCCATGTAAAGAATATAATCTGCAGTCAATATTTTTATTTGCTGTAAATACAAATGTGCGGGGTGGGGACAGGGTGATTAATGGATGGGTGGATAGTGTGACAAAGGTTAGAGATGAGAAGGAACCAAAAAGGGTGTCAGATAAGGATAACTATATGATC
Source organism: Raja brachyura (assembly GCA_963514005.1). The sequence goes on from OY740791.1 coordinate 22,855,504, forward strand.
ACGAATGGAACATACTATTTCTATTGAAGATGTTTTTCAAATGTATAACTATTCCTTGATCTTGTTTTGGTGCACATGCCACATAGGAATTCATCCCAAGAATTTACTGCGTTGAATATAATGCAGAAACATATTGCACGATTCAAAGCTCGAGATAGTTTTGTACTTAGTTACACCGTGGTTTCTGTTCCATTCGCCAGCACCGCTACAACTTACGTTTGCAGGGGGAATACCCTCTGGGGGTCGACAATGAAGTAAAACCTCTTGATCCAATGGAACCTCTTTCCCCATTGGCTCTTGTTCAAAATTCTTCCGCAGATCTTCAATCCAAAAACAATAAGTAGAATTAATCACTGTTGTGAAACAGGTCCGCACAAAATCAAACAATGCTCAGTAGATTTGCCCATTGTTAAAAACAATATATTCAAAATGTTAATAAGAATCTAACAGAAATGAAGATTTAAATACCCAATAAGTCTGAAGAAAGGTCTCGACCTGAAACATCACCCATTCCTTCGCTCCAGAGATCCTGCCTGTCCTCCTGAGTTACTCCATCATTTTGTGTGTATCTTCGATATAAACAATTCCTTCCTACCCAATAAGTTCTACTGGTTAGACAAATAGAGGATAATGCACGTGGACTCGAACCAAATCTCTGAGATCCTTTTTAAATATTGTAACTGCTAAAAGTCTATTTATTCTCACCCCATCTACAAAACGAACAACGGTATTTAATCTTTGCACTGAAGCGTGATTTATATGAGGACATTTACTCAGTGGATCTACTTTGCCCTGATTCTGATCCACCTTCATTTTCAACTAATTACATGAAGCTTGTTTTTCACAGAATCGCATGAGGGAAGTGATGCAAGAAATGCCCTCTCGAGCAGTAGCTAAAACCATGTGGTCCAGTCTTCAATCCCTTAGAATGATGGTTTGCATCTTGATGGTTAATTCCCTGAACATCCAATTCCCAGGTTGCTAAAGGATTGCCAGACAGTTTCTACCACACCGGCTGTTGCTGAAAGCAGTGGGTCCCGATGGGAACCAATATCCTGGCAGGGAGATTTGCAAAGGCCACTGGGGAGTCTTTAAGCTAGAAAGGCTGGGGGGAGGGACTCGGGTAGAGGGAGCTAGGGGACAGGGTGTGGGGCAAGAGGCAGAGAAGGGAAGCACTCAGACCCAAAATGTAGGCGAGAAAGAGGAAAAAGATAATAAATAGAGAATAAGGGATGGTGGGTTCCTAAAATGTGTATATTTTAATGCTAGGAGCATTGTAAGAAAGGTGGATGAACTTAGAGCCTGGATTGACACCTGGAAATATGATGTTGTGGCAATCAGTGAAACATGGTTGCAGGAGGGCTGTGATTGTAAACTAAATATTCCAGGATTTCACAGAAACACAGAAAAATAGGTGCAGGAGTAGGCCATTCGGCCTTTTGAGCCTGCACCGCCATTCAATGTGATCATTGCTGATCATCCAACTCAGTATCCCGTACCTGCCTTCTCTCCATACCTCCTGATCCCTTTAGCCACAAGTGCCACATCTAACGCCCTCTTAAATATAGCCAATGAACTGGCCTCAACTACCTTCTGTGGCAGAGAATTCCAGAGACCCACCACTCTCTGTGTAAAGAATGTTTTCCTCATCTCGGTCCTAAAGGAATTTCCCCTTATCCTTAGACTGTTACCCCTTGTTCTGGACTCCCCCAACATCGGGAACGATCTTCCAGCATCTAGCTTGTCCAACCCCTTAAGAATTTTGTAAGTTTCTATAAGATCCCCCCTCAATCTTCTAAATTCCAGCGAGTACAAGCCGAGTCTATCCAGTCTTTCCTCATATGAAAGTCCTGACATCCCAGGAATCAGTCTGGTGAATCTTCTCTGTACCCCCTCTATGGCAAGAATGTCTTTCCTCAGATTTGGAGACCAAAACTGTACGCAATACTCCAGGTGTGGCCTCACCAAAACCCTGTACAACTGCAGTAGAACCTCCCTGCTCCTATACTCAAATCCTTTCGCTGTGAATGCTAACATACCATTTGCTTTCTTCACTGCCTGCTGCACCTGCATGCCTACTTTTGTTGCTTCAGGTGTGATAGAATTGGAGGGACCAGAGGTGGAGGTGTTGCATTGCTTGTCAGAGAAGATATTACAGCAGTGCTTTGGCAGGATAGATTAGAGGGCTCGTCTTGGGAGGCTATTTGGGGGGAACTGAGAAGTGGGAAAGGTGTAGCAACAGTTTTAGGGGTGTATTATAGACCGCCAAATGGGGAGCGATAATTGGAAGAACAAATATGTAAGGAGATAGCAGATATTAGTAGTAAGCACAAGGTAGTGACTGTGGGAGATTTCAATTTTCCAAAAATAGACTGGGAAACACATTCTGTAAATGTTTTTTGCAGCAATACATAGAGGTATCAACCAGAGAAGGGGCAGTGCTGGACCTCCTGTTAGGAAATGAGGCAGGTCAGGTGACGGAGGTATGCGTTGGTGAGCCGTTCGGGACCAGTGATCACAATACCATTAGTTTCAATATAATTATGGAGAGAGTCAGAACTGGACCTAGGGTTGAGATTTTTGGAGAAAGGCTAACTTTGAGGGAATGCGTAAGAATTTAAAAGGAGTGAATTGGGACATTTTGTTTCATGGGAAGGATGTAGAAGAGAAATGGAGGACATTTGAAGGGGAAATTGTAATATTACAGAATCTTTATGTCCCTGTTCGGTTGAAAGGAAATAGTAAAAATTGGAAAGAGCCATGGTTTTCAAGGGAAATTGGACACTTGTTTCGAAAAAAGAGAGATATCTGCAAAAATTATAGGAGGCATGGAGTAAATGAGGTGCTAAAGGAGTATAAAGAATGTAAAAAGTATCTTAAGAAAGAAATTAGAAAGGCTAAAAGAAGATATGAGGTTGCTTTGGCGAGAAAGGTGAAAGTAAACCTAAAGGGTTTCTACAGCTATATTCATAGCAAAAGGATAACGAGGGATACAATTGGACCATTAGAGAGCCAGAATGGACAGCTATCTGCAGAGCTAAAAGAAATGGGGGAGATATTGAACAATTTATTTTCTTCGGTATTCACCAAGGAGAAGGATATTGAACTCTGTGAGGTAAGGGAAAAAAGTAGAGTAGCTATGGAAACCATGAGATTCAAAGAGGAGGAAGTACTGACACTTTGGAAAAATATAAAAGTGGATAAGTCTCCACGTCCTGACAGGATATTCCCTAGGACATTGAGGATTGGCGTACTGCGCATGTTGTTCCATTGTTTAAAAAGGGTTCATAGAATAAACCTAGCAATTATAGACCAGTTAGTTTGACGTCAGTGGTGGGCAAATTAATGGAAAGGATACTTAGAGATAATATATATAAGCATCTGGATAAACAGGATCTGATCAGGAACAGTCAACATGCATTTGCGCCTGGAAGGTCAAGTTTGACAAACCTTCTTGAATTTCTTGAAGAGGTTACTAGGGAAATTGATGAGGGTAAAGCAGTGGATGTTGTCTATATGGATTTCAGTAAGGCCTTTGACAAGGTTACCCATGGAAGGTTGGTTAAGAAGGTTCAATCTTTGGGTGTTAATGGCGGAGTAGCAAGATGGATTCAACAGTGGCTAAATGGGAGGTGTCAGAGAGTAATGGTGGATGCTGTTTGTTAGGTTGGAAGCCGGTGACCAGTGGGGTGCCTCAGGGATCTGTGTTGGGTCCACTGTTGTTTGTCATGTACATCGATGATCTGGATGATAGGGTGGAAAATTGGATAAGTAAGTATGCAGTTGATACTAAGATAGGTGGTGGTGTGGATAATGAAGTAGATTTTCAAAGTCTAGAGAGAGATTTGGGCCATTTGGAAAAGTGGGCTGAAAGATGGCAGATGGAGATTAATGCTGATAAGTGTGAAGTGCTACATCTTGGCAGGATAAATCAAAATAGGACGTACATGGTAAATGGTAGGGAATTGAGGAATGCTGTGGAACAGAGGGATCTAGGAATAACTGTGCATAGTTCCCTGAAGGTGGAATCGCATGTAGATAGGGTGGTAAAGAAAGCTTTTGGTGTGCTGGCCTTTATAAATCAGAGCATTGAATATAGTAGGGTAGTAATGTTAAAATTGTACAAAGCATTGGTAAGACCAATTCTGGAGTATGGTGTACAATTTTGGTCGCCTAATTATAGGAAGGATGTCAACAAAATAGAGAGAGTACAGAGGAGATTTATTAGAATGTTGCCTGGGTTCCAGTAACTAAGTTACAGAGAAAGGTTGAACAAGTTAGGTCTTTATTCTTTGGAGCACAGAAGGTTAAGGGGGGACTTGATTGAGGTCTTTAAAATGATGAAAGGGATAGACAGAGTTGACGTGGATAAGCTTTTCCCATTGAGGGTAGGGAAGATTCAAACAAAAGGGCATGACATGAGAATTAAGGGACAGAAGTTTAGGGGTAACATGAGGGGGAACTTCTTTACTCGGAGAGTGGTGGCTGTGTGGAATGAGCTTCCAGCAGAAGTGGTGGAGGCAGGATCGATTTTAACATTTAAAAGTAAAGTGGATAGATATATGGACGGGAAGGGAATGGAGGGGTATGGTCTGAGTGCAGGTAGATGGGACTAGGGGAAAATAATGGTCGGCACGGACTGGAAGGGCCGAGAGGGCCTGTTTCTGTGCTGTAATTGTTATATGGTTATATTGTATGGTTAAAAATGTGCAAATATGTGCTGTCCTCTGTTTCTCTGGGCTCTTTTCTCAGTCAGCAAAGCTTTTCACCCTTGCTTGCTTTTTAGTGCTCTTAGGTCGACAAAATCCATGCTGAATTCAATCACTCTATACACTAATCCTGCGTTCATCTCATTTTATTCTCTCTATCTTTACCCCAGATTCTGTCACTCACCTGCAATTTACAGTGGCCAACTAGCCTACCTTAATGTTTTTGGGATGTGGAAGGAAACCAAAACCATAAGAGGAATAGATCAATGAGAATAAAATCATGAGAGGAACAGATTGGGTAGATGCACAGAGTCTCTTGCACAGTGTAGGTGAATCGAGGACAACAGGACATAGGTTTAAGGTGAAGGGTAAAAGATTTAATAGGAATCTGAGGGGGTAATGTTTTCACACAAAGGGTGTTGGGGGAATCGAACAAGCTTCCAGAGGAGGTAGTTGAGGCAGGGACTATCCCAACATTTAAGAAACAGTTAGAGACGTACATGGATGGGACAGGTTTGGAGGGATATGGGCCAAATGCAGTCAGGTGGTACAAGTGTAGATGAGACATGTTGGCCGGTTTGGGCAAGTTGGGCCAAACACATGGGCCTCCCACACTCCAAAGACCTTTGTAAATTGTCCTCTGTCTGAAGGGTGGTGCTAGTGTATGGGTTGTTCGCTGATCACTGGGGACTTGGCTGGGTCAAAAGTCCTGTTTCCACGCTTTATCATTAAATTCTAAAGACACCAAACCAAGGGACCAAGCCTAATACAATGAGTACTGCAGAGGAGCATTTTGGATGAAGAAGCAGATATATCATAGAATGAAGCTTCAACCTGGTGAAGTCGTAACACAGGGCTACAAGCATGATAATCAACAAAACCAAACTGCATTATGTTGAGTAAACTGATCCAAAACCCATGGATAAATTCAAAGCTACAAGTCACTCATATGTAGACATGAATGGTGGTGGATTATGGTACAACATCTACGAGAAACTGAACCTAAGATCATCCTCATCTTCAGTGTTGGTTGAGCCTAGCATATACTGTAAACGGCTCAGAAAGTCTTAAGGATTTGAAACATTTTTTTTGTCTTAAAAATGAAATGAATATGCTACGTTGACTTGATAGATACATAGATACATAAACAATAGGAGCAGGAGAAGGCCATTTGTCCCTTCGAGTCAGCACCGCCATTCAATGTGATCATGGGTGATCATCCACAATCAGTACCCCGTTCCTGCCTTCTCCCCATATCTCTTGATTCTGCCAGCCGGAAGAGCTCTATCTAACTCTCTATTGAATCGGCCTCCACTGCCTTCTGAGGCAGAGAATTCCACAACTTCACAACTCTCTGTGTGAAAAGGTTTTTCCTCATCTCAGTTCTAAATAGCCTACCTCGTATTCTTAAACTGTGGCCCCTGGTTCTGGACTTTCCCAACATCGGGAACATGTTTCCTGCTTCTAGCGTATCCAATCTGTTAATATTTTTATATGTTTTGTATAAGATTCCCTCTCATCCTTGCAAATTCCAGTGAACACAAGCCCAGTCGCTCCATTCTTTCATCATATGACAGTCCCGCCATCCAGGGAATTAACCTTGTGAAACTACGCTGCACTCACTCAATAGCCAGAATGTCCTTCCTTAAATTATCCTGAGATCCTGAGATCCCAGCATCACAGAAGACAATTGTCAGAGAATCTGGTTTATTCCATGAGATATTAAGTGCCGGTTGTGATAATTGGAAAAAGCACATGGTCATAAACCCACAAAATATTCCAACAGCAATACAGAAGCATTGTTTTCCAGAACCAGACATTGACGCAGAGACAACAACCTGGCTGCTCAACACCCAGCTTGAAATGTAACTATTCCTTTGGTTTATTTATGTTTCATTCGCAAGAAGAAGCCATGCCTCCTCCAGTTAAGCTGATCCAATTCTGTTACTGCACTCGTTAATTAGGTGGAAAATTGCCTTGGTATAGGGGTGTTCACAAAAGCTGATCAAATCCAACAGGGCTAAATGTCTCCCAGTCTACTTCAAAGTATGGTCAGAAGTGATGGATAGTACCACTGATCGTGCTATTAAGCGACACATACTTACTATTTACCTGTTCACCTATATTCAGTTTGTTTTTCACTGGTTCCAAAACATATTCCCTGTTTAAAGAACTTAAAATATACCATAAGGTTTGATCAAATCTTAGTCAGATCCAGTTTTCAGCACCAGACCAGGAATACCAGGGCAGCACAGTGGCGTAACGGTAGAGCTGCTGCCTCACAGCGCTGGAGATCAGGGTTCAATCTTGACTACGGGTGCTGTCTGTGTGGAGTTTGTACGTTCGCCCTGTGACTGAGTGGGTTTTCTCCGGGTGTTCCGGTTTCCTCCTGCACTCCAAAAGATGTACAGGTTTGGTAAAAAATTGGAAATTGTCCCAAGTGTGTAGGATAGTGCTAATGTATGGGGTGATCGCTGGTCAGCGTGGACTAGGTGGGCCGAAGGGCCTGTTTCTCCACTTCATCTCAAAACTAAATTAAACCTGGTTGTTCTATAATTGTTCAACAATGCTTGCCTCAAGACTGCATGGAATCATTTCCTTGAAGTGCGGCAGAAAGGCTCATTGTGTAGGAAGGACATAATCTGATGCACATCGGAAGTGAATTCACATCAGGCATTTCAAGAATTTCCACGGCAGAAATATATTACTAGTCATTGTATATTAAGTACATTTTCATTGCCCAGCATGGATATAAAAAGTAGCACTATTCAATTTATAGACTATTATTGCCCTTCCTATTTGCAAATCTCCCACATGCACTGCAGAGTGTGGCAAGCATAAGTGGCTCTCAAATTACCATACTTTGCTGCATAAATGCCAGGTACAAATCCATGGGCTGCTCCAAGCACCTGCTCATCCTAATTGTTCCCTTCCATGCTGCAAGGATTGTTCATTTACTCATTACAACATGAAGAAAATGCCAAGTCATTTAATTCAAATGCAAACAATTACTGTGCTTTAATTATTTATCATCTGACTGCCATCATTTTGAATTAAGAAGGTAATCATTTACATTTATCAAACAGTATCATGTTGAAGGCATTTGTTATTATACTCAATTTAATCAGATTATATGTAAAATAGTTGAATATGATGTTCTATTTCATTAATGTCTTGTTCAGGAATATTTTTGTAACTTAGTACGACTGTACTCTTGGAATACGATTCAAGTGGTTCCAGCAATCTTTTTATACTCTATTTAATGTTTGGACAATCACCAGCCTGCCAGTGATAATAGTGCTATGTATGTCTTAGATGTTTTTGTGTTGAAAATTAACAGGATGCACACAAATCATCATCTTGGACAAGGGGGGGGGGGGGGGGGGGGGAAAGAGGGGTGGTGTGATGGAAGTTGATTTATTAGGTTGAGATGTGTTGAAGAATGTTAAGTGATGAGTCCAGATTATACGCAATGCCGTTACTGAGCGGAAACTGGCGAATGTCTGTACCTGAAACTTGATTCTACAACTGATGTAAAATGTTTGATGGCCACAGCTGAGGACAACATGCTTGGGGAATGCAGAGCGATCCCTGCAATTGACAAACAGGAAATGAAAAAATATCTGCTGATTCAGGAGATGGTTACAAGCTGAAAATGATGTGGATAACATTTGCCGCTTTGATGAAAACCTCTCCCATTACATGGGAACTGCCTTGTGTCTAGCGTTCAGATGGGGAAGACAGAAATATTGATGGGTCCTTAGATTTGCAAACTTCAGCGAACATAATATAATTATGCAGCCCTCTCATGCTAAAGTTGGTAAATGTGAAATGTGATCATAATATTGGCCTGAATTAATAAATGTCTCGACTTTCATCAGTACCAACAAGGGGGATTTAATCTGTCCTTGCATGGTGCTACTGTGACTATGTTGGTTGAAGCCAAAGTTCTGGAGTAAATCAGTGGGTCAGGCAGCATCTCTGAAGGACACGGATAGGCGACATTTTGGATCAGGACTCTTCTTTGGAATAAGGGTTGATGAACCCAACCCAAAATGTTGCCTATCCATATCCTATAACAAAGGGGAGGTGATGAATCAGTGAATTTCTCAGAAATGAAATAGAAATATGGTTTGATTCAAGCTGAAAATTAGCACAAGGATCCCTTCCCCTGGAAATTAAATATCTAACTTTTGCCGTATTGAAAGAAGTCAATATATCACTTGCTGACATGTAGTTGGGCATCAACTTAATTGATTTAACAGAATTCAATGCAATTATTCTGTAAAGGACTGGATGCTTGAAACTTCCGGGTCATGGTGACAGTTGTGGCACAAGAGACTGCAGATGCTGGAATTTGGAGCAAGAAGCGATCAGCAGGAGGAACATAGCCCATTGTGTGGCATATGTGGATGGAGAGGAATGGTCAATGTTACTGCATCGTGCATCATGCTGGATACATGAAACCCTGCACCATGATGGGTACAGTGATCTCCCTTTTGGAAACGGGTGGTTACAAGTCTCATTGGTGCAGTTGTCACAACTGAAGCCAAGCCAAAGGGTGCAGTTCTACATCAATTCCTGTAGTTACGTACAACCATGAACGTGCTACCACAATGGAGGGTGTGCACCTGATCTCCTGAACATAATTTTCTTTCATAATTGTGTATAAAATCCTCCCTCCAAGACAGATTTTATCCTCTGGCTAGACATCCTGGATTTTTTTTTAAAAGGCCTTGCATTTGCTCATTTCCCATTTTGTAGGAGGTATACATTAAAAAAAAAACACTATTCTAAACACTAATTGACCCATTCCATTTGAAGTAACATTACAATAATTCCCAATTTGATTGTTTTGAACTCCAGATGAATTGGTATCTAGCTCACAGAAGCATGTTTCCTAAGTTCCCTTAAAACAAATTTGGATTTTGTTTTGCATTCTCCCTCGAAACGCACAAGGGCCTCATTTCCAGCTCTCTGGAAGCTCTTTCAATGCTTCCTTTAAGATCATTGGGTTCTATTTCCTACTCTCCCTATAAACTTCAGGGCCCTGTTTCCTCTGCTCCTTTTAAAATTACAGAGCTGACTGGAATACCTATTACAGTACTGCATAACATATAAAACAAAATAAATTAAATGTGTTTTGGGGGATTATTGGGAATAAAATCTAATCGTTCAACAAGGTACCATCAACGTCCCAAGTGCTGGATTATCAGTGTTTTACTCTATCCAGGAATTCAATTCCTATGGTTTGTTGCTGCTGTTACAAACAAACTCAGTATAAATATAGCAATATTGTTTCTGTCAGAGGCAACCCAGATCATCAAAAGTACTGGCTTTCTGCCATTTCTCTGATGCCAGGGCTACCTCAGCACACAATGCAAATAAGAGGCTGCCAACAGCCTGATTGTATCATACAAGCTGTCTGCACAGGCAGCCCACAGACTCTGGGGAAAGATATTAACACAAAGACAAACAAAGGCATCATTTTTAAAGCTGCACATGCACAGTCTTGCACGTACATATGGAAAATTGATCTGTCTGCAATACAACATTTTGCAATATAAATGAAGCAGTTTAAACAGTGGTAAGTCTGGGAATCGGGCACTTGAAGAAATAGATTTTAAATTTATTTCAAACTACACTGTTTAAATCCTGCCATTAAAGCAAACAACAATGCAGAAATAATGTAATCCCAGAACCATTGGTACATTATGGCTACAGTCTGTATCAACTAAAAAAAGCATTGTGGCAAGTTTCCACGGTTCATTAGCAGAACCGCCCTAGCCCATAATTCCTAGGATCTAAAAGGATGAGGGTGGCTGGTTCATAGGATACCACTACCGATAACATAATCTCCAAGTCACGCACATGGAGGTAGCATGGTGGGATAGCGGTAGAGTTGCTGCCGTTACAACATCAGAGACCGAGATTCGATCCTGACCATGGGTGCTGTCTGTTATTGAGAGTGTGCCTTTTAGTCCGTGACTGCGTGGGTTTGCTCCAGTTTCCTCCCACACTCCAAAGATGTGCAAGTTTGTAGGTTAATTAGCAGGTAAAATTGTAAATTGTCCCTAGTGTCTGTAGGATAGTGAAAGTGTGCGGGGATCACTGGTCGGCACGGACTCGGTGGGTTGAAGGGCCTGTGTCCACACTGCGTCTCTGAACTGAACTAAACTAAAACATTCTGACTTGGAAATATTTTACTGTTTATTTATGGTCATTGGATGAAATTATGGAAACTGCTTCCCAAGAGCATTGGGGAGTATTTTCTCCAACAGGACTGGTGCAGTTCAATAGGCAGTACAATGCCATCATCATCACAAACGCAATTAGAGCTGTGCATTTCAATGCTGACCTTTCCTATCGACACCTGTGTCCTATGAGAGAGAGAGAAAAAAAATAGACCGCTGCAGAATCAATGGTATGACATCTATTCCAATTATGCTGATTCTGAGTATTTTGTGTGAACTGGGTTAGTTGATAATAGGAACGATAATTGACATTTTCAAAACAAATTTAAGATCATGATTTTACATTATTTGAATCACTGTTAATTAAAAATATTAAAGAGTTTTAATTACTCAGCATGCCGTGAAATGAACTACTTTCAATTTTGATTTGTCAGTTTTAGATTTTAGTAAAATTACTGCGATGTAATTTATTTATCTCAGGTATAATTTACCTGTCAGTTGGCCAAATTAATGATTCTGATATTTCACGCACATAAATTAAAATGTAAAGCTGTTAATATAAAACGACTCAAAGACTCTGATTCTCTAGTGACACTGATCATCACGAATGGAGAAATTACATTAATTTGCAAGAGTAAATTTATAATCCCTAACACACATATTGAAAGCTCAGGAACAAATTAAATTACATTTCTCTTCCTGTAATTGCCTCAGCATCTTTATCAATGTCTAATCATTATTGTTGACTTGTTGCAGGTAATTTTCTGTTATATATTTTTTCCTTTATGTATTTCTCTTTCTCCATGTCAAAGTCCTTTTTTTCTTTCATTCTCACTTCATATATCCTTTTTTGCACTTCATCCTATTTATCTGTTTCTCAATGTATCTCTGTGCCTTTTACCACTTCTTCAATTTTAATTAATTCAGTTTCTGTCTCTTATATTTTCTAAGAGCTCCGAAATACTGTAAAAAACGGAGGTGAGAGTTAGTGGTATTGCAATTGCTCCTTGGTGGGAATGGGCTGCCAGACAAGTGCTGCTTGATAAGAAGTGAGAGAGAAAAAGGGATTTGGGGAGAAGTGTAGAAAAAGCATTCAGGGATTTCTGAGTTGGAGTCAACAGGGGATTAGTGTGCGTGTTAGTGTGGGATGAATTTGGCTTGTGCAGGAGAAAGAAGCTTGAATAAGATACAGAACCATAAATAAATAATAAACATGACATATCCTTGCTGCAAAGATAGCAAAACTCACACGCAAGTATGAATTCAGTATGAATTTAAAAACAATTATGAGCAGCCCATTAAGATTAAAGTCTTATGATTGAAGGTTGGCTGAGACCGTGAAAATAGGAGGAAGACTGATCCTGAGAGGTGCATTCAGAATAAGGTGCTGAAACTAGGGTAGGACTTTCTCATTGAGGCGGGGAGCCCTGGAGAAACACCAGGTCAGGCTTCCAGGATGGTGGCCAACCAAGGCGGCTATTTGCGTGCTAGCCACAGAAGCAGATCTACAATCACATATCCCAATCTCTCCGCACTTTTAAATCTCTACTCCTACAGCAACATTTATTTCTTTAAATATGATATCACTGTAAACCATTTATTGTCTTTCCGCTGACTGGTTAGCATGCAACAAAGGCTTTTCACTGTACCTCGGCATGCGTGACAATAAACTAAACTGAACTGAATGTTGTAGAACAGAGGGGCCTAAGGCTACAAATACAAATTCCCTGAAAATGGCATTGCAAGTTGGCGGGGTGGTGAAGAAGACCTTTGGCATGCTGGCATTCATTAGTCAGGGCATTGAGGATAGAAGCTGGGATGTTATCTTGCACTTGTACAAGACATGGGTGGGGACAAACTTGGAAGTATTGTGTTTAATTTTGGTCATCCACCTATAAGATTCTATTAAGTTGGAAAGGGTGCAGAGAATATTCACATGGATGTTGCCAAGACTCAAGGAACAGTTCCAAAAATACACAAAGTGCTAGAGTAACTATGGATCAGGCAGCATCTCGTGGTCAGGATCAAACCCACGTCTCTGGCGCTGCAAGGCAGGAACTCTTACCACTGCGACACGTGCCCGCCCCGGGTTTAAAGCTTGGGTTAATATTTCAGCCAACTAATAAGCATGGAGATGTTTATTTTGATCCCTTTATTCAACAGCTGCCTGACAGGCCCAAAAAAAGCTAGCAACTGCGGCATGTGGATCCCTTTTCAAAATCACAATTACAAATGTTAACAATTTTAACAAATATTGGCATAGAGGTTTCACAAGGGAAAGTTTGGATACTCACATGCAATGCGGACAAAGGCTTTTTGACTTTTCGTGGTGCCTGTGGCACTCCATGCCACGCACTGGCACCAATATTCTTCTAAGCCAAACATTTTCTCTACCTGCTGGCGTGAAATGTCAGTTCTGACCTGTAGTACCATGAGTCCTGTAAATAACAACAATTATATCAGCAAAGTCTAAAAGCTTTAGTTGCAATGTGCATTATTATCAACCATGTAAATAACTGTGTAAGCATACTTTTGACTGCAATTTGCACCCTTCAAGTACAGAAAGTGCATGTAATGGCATGTAATGTGCTTTAAATGGCAGAAAGTTCTCGTTTTGAAAAAAAATATTATTCACAGATTCCAGGTAGAGTGCATTTAATTGCCAAAATAATTGAAAAATGAAAGGACTTATTCATAAAATGGTGCAAGCACCATAGCTCTAAGCAGATTATTCTGACATATTGACTTAGGGACAATAAAATGTAAGATAGTAAACATACAAGATGCAATGTTAATTCCAATTGTATAATAGATATTTTTGTTGTGGCAATGTCTTGCATTGCATGGTTCTAAAGGAAAATGGTGCGATTTAAATAAGCAGAAAGATTACTATGCTGTCCTGGCACTTGACCTGGATGAGCAGAATAGCCAAACACACGGGCAAGGTGGCGGAGCTGTTGGTTGGCACCAGCAAACCTGATGCCCTCTCTGAAGTGAAACAATTAAAAACTTGGAGACACAAGAGGCAGCTGATTCTGGAATCCATCAGTCTCGGAAGCAGCAAGAAAGAAATATTAATTGCATTAATTAATTACTGGAGAATCCACTTTAGTAAGCTGTGGAAATAACATGGTCCTTGAAAAGAGGAACAGGGGAGGACACAATCACATGTCCCATGTGGATGATGATGTGAATCTGGGGAGGAAGTTTGAATGGGTTAGTGATGTATTGATGAGGTACATGTCTCATCCTGGTATTATACATCCACAGAAAGACAGATCTAATGAGAGTGAGCAATGTGAACTCAAAACCTCTAGTTAAAATGATAACACATTCCAAACAAATCGCACATACAACATTACACGTGTGATTAGTTCTTTTTTGCGTATTTTATAAAGCCTATGCAGTATGTTGCACCTATTGGAAATAGGCACACAAAGCTGAAGTAACTCAGTGGGACAGCCAGTATCTCTGGAGAGAAGGAATAGGTGACGTTTCGGGTCGAGACCTTTCTTCAGACTCGGGTCTCAATCCAAAATGTCACCCGTTTCTTCTCTCCAGAGATGCTGCCTGTCCCGCTGAGTTACTCCAGCTTTTTGTGGCTATCTTCGGTTTAAATCAGCATTTGCAGTTCCTTCCTGCACATATTGGAAAGATTGATGCTCACGTCATCAGTAGTTAGAAACTCTCACAACAGTCTAATGTACCAAAACATTATAAAGATGACTCTGGAAAATTCCACCTACACATGCAAAAATCCTCCATTCTCCAGATTATGGGAAATGTCTGAAGCAAAATTTCAAACGTGAACATTTCAAACTTCCTCAGGTCTACCATTACAAGATCGTTCATGTTATAGGTTTGAGAGTATTTCCGACCATTAATGCATCATTCACTGAGTACATATGTATTGTAATGTCCAATATTGCAAACAGACAAAGCTTTCCAGTACCAGGGCTGCCAGCTCTCACGCCTTGAGCATGAGAATCACGCAGTTTAACAAATTCTCATGCCCTCATGCTGATCAGAAATTTTGCACGCTCTGTGGTGAGAAATTCTGTGATCAACGAAAATTTCAAAAGTTAGATAAACTGCATGGTCCGTGGGTGTTGCAGAGCCGGGGCTGAGGGAGGGCCTGGTGAGTGTTTGCCGGGGACAGATGCCGGGAACGGGGCTGGTGAGTGCTTGCCGGGGCTGGTGAGTGTTTGTGGGGCTGGTGAGTGTTTGCGGGGCTGGTGAGTGTTTGCCGGGCTGGCGAGTGTTTGCGGGGCTGACGAGGGTTGCGGGGACAGATGCCGGGAATGGGGCTGACGAGTGTTTGCCAGGCTGGCGAGTGTTTGCGGGGCTGGCGAGGGTTGCGGGGACAGATGCCGGGAATGGGGCTGGCGAGTGTTTGCTGCAGCTCCAGCCATGGAGCAGCGTCAATGGAAGCCTCAGGTTCCCGGGCCGTCGGAAACATTGCGCCGCTGCCGCGAGAGTCTCTGTGCCGAAGGGACAGAGATCTCAATGGGAGGCGGAGAGAGAGAGGGAAGGAGACAGGGAGACAGGGGGGAAAGAGAGAGGGGCTGAGAGGAGAGAGAGGGGATAGACAGAGAGAGAGAGAATGGGGAGAGAGAAGAGAGGGTGAGGGGGGAGAGAAAGAGGAGAGAGAGGTAGGGAGAGAGAGAGGGGAGAGAGGGGGGAGAGGGGTGAGAGAGAAGAAAGAGGGAAGAGAGAGAGGGGGAAGAGAGGGGGTGGAGAAGGAGGAGAGGGTAGAATGGGAGAGGGGGAAGAGATAGGGGGTGGTAAAAGAGACAGGGGAAGAGGGAGAGGGAGAAAGAGAGAAACGGGGAAAAGAGAGAGAGAGAGATTGGGGGTAAAGAGAAAGAGGAGATAAAGACAGGAGAAAGAGAGAGGGGAGAGAGAGCAAGAGGGAGAGTGAGGTGGGAGGGAGAAATGGGGGTGAGGGAGGGGGAGAGAGGAGGAGAGAGCGAGGAGAGAGAGATGAAAGAGAGAGTGTATGGAGAGGGAGTGAGAGGGGGAGAGAGAGAGGGGGGGGAAGCGAGGGGGAGAGAGAGAGAGGGGGAGAGAGAGAGAAGAAAGAGGGGGAGAGAGAAGAAAGAGAGGGGCAGAGAGAGAGAGAGAGGGAGGGGTGGAGAGAGGGGGAGGGGAGGGGGGAGAGAGAGAAAGGGGATGAGAGAGGGGGAGAGAGAGGTGAGAGGGAGAGAGAGGGGAAAGAGAGGGGAGGGAGGGGGAGAGAAAAGAAGAGAGGGGAAGAGAGGAGAGAGAGGGGGGAGAGAAGAGAGAGGGAATGGGAGACGGGGAGAGAGGGGGGTGAGAGGAGAGAGAGGAAGAGACAGAGAGGGGGAGAGAAGGGGAGAGAGAGAGAGGGGAGAGAGGGGGATAGCAAGGCAGGGCTGCCATCTCCCATGCATTGAGCGTGAGAATCACGCATTTCGCCACATTCTCACGCTGATCACAAATTTCTCATGCTCACTCGTGAGAAATTCTGTGATCAACGAAAATTTCGAAATTCATATCAACTCTATGGGCCATGGGTGTTGGAAGCAGAAGCAGCGACGGGGACAGATGCGGATGGGGAGCGGGGCTGGTGAGTGTTTGCCAGGCTGGCGAGTCGCTCACTGCAGCTTCGGCCATGGAGCAGCCTCAGTGCAAGGCGTCGGAAGCGTTGCGCCACTGCCGTGAGAGTCTCTGTGCCAAATTCGCCCAGGTGAGCGGCATGGATAATGCTGCAGCTCGGTGCATACTGGAGGACAACCAGCGGCTGCTGGAAGTAAGTACCAAGCACTGGGTAGAAACGGTTTGAAGATAGTGGACTTCAAATGGGGGTGGATGGAGAAAGCATCCTGCTTGCCTGCTCAATTTTAACTTACTGTAACTGCAGGAAAAGTGTTCCCGATGTTGGGGGAGTTCAGAACCAGGGGTCACAGTTTAAGAATAAAGGGGGGGGGGGGGCAGTTAGGACTGAGATGAGGACAAACTTTCTTCACGCAGAGAGTTGTGAATCTGTGGGATTCTCTGTTTGTTATCCATAATTTGGTCTGTGAAGTGCCCCATAAAGGATTACTGCATTAGATAAGCACCTGTGGACTTGAACGTAATAGGTTGAGTCCAGGGGATCAGATATGGGGCTTTATGTGTGGGCCAGATATATTGTCAGTGAAAAGGGGCTAGGAGCAAGGGCAAGTTTGCATCCAGAGTCAAGGTCTGGAATAGTACTAGGTATGCAGTCAAAGCTGGGACCAGGGGCGTGTTCAGCACTGGGAACCTAAGCAGGTATGCAGCTATGATCAGGGTAGAATAGGAGGCCAGGTGTAGGGCTGGACTCAGGGACAGGAATGAGAGAAGGTATGCAACTGGAGTCAGGGTCAGGAGTAGTACCAGGTGTGCAGTGAGACCCAGGTTGGTCAGCACGGGCCAAGTGCTTGTTTATATCCTGATTTCCATACATGAATACACTAAGATCAATCATGTGCTGCACCTGTTGATCAGAGCCTGGGCTCTACTGTGGAATGTAATTAGGAATGTAATTTACTCTAAATCATAGCTAATCCAATTTAAAGCATATATATTGCATTCAAGTGTAAGTTAAAAGACTCGCTACAGTATGCACCATATTTCAAGCTGAAAAATGCAAAAGTTCCATACCAATGGGAGGGGGGGACAACCCCCCCCCCCCCCCCCACTCCCCGGTCGCTACGCTCCCTCGGGCCTGGTCTCTCACCCAATGTCGGCAGCCCTGCAGTACGAACATCACACTCACCGCAAACATTTCTTTGGGTACATCTCAAACCCTCACCTGTGACTGAATTACTTGAAATATCAGCAACCTCCTCAGCCGGAAAGAACGGTTATTAAAAAGGAGAGTTATTAAAAGGAATAGTTATAAAAAATTCCCATTTCAGCTGGGTCTGACATATTTCCCTGGCTTGCAGCAAAACACGGAGAAACACAGCATATTTTCAATAGTCTCAATCATAACATTCTATCAATGGGAGCAATCACCCAGGACTTGCCCCATTGACTTGGAGACATTTCTTGCCAAAATTAGCACCATAATATAGGATTGCAGATAGCTAAATTTCACAGGCCCAATGCAAGTGTGGTTTTCTAACACTGTGAATATGTTTTGCCACCAATATGGGTGCATTCTACATGATATTTTTGATAATAAATGTTTATAACATCATATGAACATGAATTTGAAATACACAACCAATAATTAGGTGGCTATTAAAAGTACTCTACTTCACTACATTTTAACCTTTACCCTCTTATGTTTTAAACATTCCCCGTTGTGAATAATTTATCAGGATTAACTTTATTAATTCCCTTCAGAATCTTGAAAACTTCAATTAAATCAGCTTTAAATTTCCTCATTAAAACATTAGATCACGAACGCACTTTCCAAATGACTTAAGGCAATTTTATAAGTAAAATGGGGAGCTTGGATGGAAAGCACAGCAGGCTTGTCAGATGGTCTCATTCATTTAAATGGGGTTATCAATCTTGATTGAGCAAGGGAAGTGTAGATTAGTGGGGCTTTTTCCTACGTTTTAATGAATGGACTATATTGTGCTTTACTCAGCTTGACACTCACACTCATCTCCTGGAACACCGCCAACCTTTTCCAGTTCAGCGGTTCCAATAAGGCTTCACTGTCATGGCCATCCTAAAAATCAAGATGACCAGCAAATTAAAAATAGCTGCTCCACTATTTCATAAAATCATGCCCTGATCATTTCCCACAATGACATGTTTCTGAACTAGACAATAGGTGCAGGAGTAGACCATTCGGCCCTTAGAGCCAGCACTGCCATTCAATGTGATCATGGCTAATTATCCACAATCAGTACCCTGTTCCTGCCTTCTCCCCATATCCCTTGACTCTGTTATGTTTAAGAGCTCTATCTAACTCTCTCTTGAAAGCATCCAGAGAACCAGCCTCCGCCACCCCCCTGAGGCACAGAATTCCACAGACTCACAACTCTCTATGTGAAAAAGTATATCCTAATTTCCGTTCTAAATGACTTACCCCTTATTCTTATACTGTGGCCCCTAGTTCTTGGCTCCCTCACCATCGGGAACATGTTTCCTGCTTCTAGCATGTCCAAACCCTTAATACTCTTCCATGTTTCAATAAGATCCCCTCTCATCCTTCCAAATTCCAGAATATACAAGCCCAGCTGCTCCATTCTATCAAAATATGACAGTCCCGCCATCCCGGGAATTAACCTTGTGAATCTACGCTGGACTCCCTCAATAACAAGAAAGTCTTTCCTCAAATTTGCAGAACAAAACTGCACACAATACTCCTGGTGTGGTCTCGCTAGGGACCTGTGCAACTGCAGAAGGACCTCTTTGCTCTTATACTCAACTCCTCTTGTTATGAAGGCCAACATGCCATTCGCTTTCTTCAGTGCCTGCTGTACCCTTCAATCCACAGGAACTGATCCTAAATCTATAGAACATTGCAAAATGATCACCACGTCCACAATTTCTAGAGGCACTTCTTTAAGTACCCTGGAGTGCAGACCATCAGGCCCTGGGGATTTATCAGCCTTCAGTCCCATCAGTCTACTCAACACCATTTCCTGCCAAATCAGGCGGCTGCATATGTGGTTTGACCCCCTCAAAAATTACTACAAAAGATTTCTCAACAGTGTTTTGTGGTATCAGGTGTGCTTAATAACATAGCAAAGGTCTACCGCAGTCAGACCACTGGGAAGGTCTAATTTTCAAGATGGCGTCCAAGATGGCCTTAATCCTTAAAATACCCATTATTCCTTCATTATTCATCATTGACAAATAATTTTGGAACCTAACCCCATACATAATTGTGAAATCCAAGATTGTGGACCAATATGGCCTCAAGCTATCAAAATGGCCATTACTACTTAATCATTCATCATAGACAAGTAATTGTGGTGTCCAACCCCATGTGTTGGGGACCTAGGAACACAATTAGCAGATTTAAAATATAGTGAAGTAATTACATTATAAAATGGTTACAAATCTCATTTTATTTCTGAAAAATAACTTTGATCCGCACCAGATTTACAAATAGTCATTGTCACACTCTTCCTCCTGTAAAGGCTGATTATGTGGATTCTCACAATTCTCGTCTTGACGGTCCACTAGCGGGCGTGCATGGTAGTCTGTATCTTCTGCAACTACACCATCTTGTTCGGCAGGCAGTTGTGCAATTACATAGAAATATAGAAAAATAGGTGCAGGAGTAGGCCATTCGGCCCTTCGAGCCTGCACCGCCATTCAATGTGATCATGGCTGATCATCCAACTCAGTATCCCGTACCTGCCTTCTCTCCATACCCCCTGATCCCTTTAGCCACAAGTGCCACATCTAACGCCCTCTTAAATATAGCCAATGAACTGGCCTCAACTACCTTCTGTGGCAGAGAATTCCAGAGACCCACCACTCTCTGTGTAAAGAATGTTTTCCTCATCTCGGTCCTAAAGGAATTCCCCCTTATCCTTAGACTGTGACCCCTTGTTCTGGACTCCCCCAACATCGGGAACAATCTTCCAGCATCTAGCTTGTCCAACCCCTTAAGAATTTTGTAAGTTTCTATAAGATCCCCCCTCAATCTTCTAAATTCCAGCAAGTACAAGCCGAGTCTATCCAATCTTTCCTCATATGAAAGTCCTGACATCCCAGGAATCAGTCTGGTGAATCTTCTCTGTACCCCCTCTATGGCAAGGATGTCTTTCCTCAGATTTGGAGACCAAAACTGTACGCAATACTCCAGGTGTGGCCTCACCAAAACCCTGTACAACTGCAGTAGAACCTCCCTGCTCCTATACTCAAATCCTTTCGCTATGAATGCTAACATACTATTTGCTTTCTTCACTGCCTGCTGCACCTGCATGCCTACTTTCAATGACTGGTGTACCATGACACCCAGGTCTCGTTGCATCTCCCCTTTTCCTAATCTGCCACTCAGATAATAGTCTACCCTCATGTTTTTGCCACCAAAGTGGATAACCTCACATTTATCCACATTATACTGCATCTGCCATGCATCTGCCCATTCACTCTGCCTATCCAAATCACCCTGCAGTCTCCAAGCATCCTCCTCACACCTAACGATACCCCCCAGCTTGGTGTCATCTGCAAATTTGGAGATGTTGCATTGAATTCCCTCGTCCAAATCATTAATATATATTGTAAATAGCTGGGGTCCCAGCACTGAGCCTTGCGGCACCCCACTAGTCACTGCCTGCCATTCTGAAAAGGACCCGTTTACTCCTACCCTTTGCCTCCTGTCTGCTAGCCAGTTCTCTATCCACATCAATACTGAACCCCCAATACTGAACCTTTAAGTTTGTATGCTAATCTCTTATGCGGGACCTTGTCGAAAGCCTTCTGAAAGTCTAGATATAACACATCCACTGGTTCTCCCTTATCCACTCTACTAGTTACATCCTTGAAAAATTCTATCAGATTTGTCAGACACGATTTACCTTTCGTAAATCCATGCTGACTTTGTCCAATGATTTCACCACTTTCCAAATGCGCTGCTATCCCATCTTTAATAACTGACTCTAGCAGTTTCCCCACTACCAATGTTAGACTAACTGGTGTGTAATTCCCCGCTTTCTCACTCCCTCCTTTTTTAAAAAGTGGGGTTACATTAGCTACCCTCCAATCCTCAGGAACTACTCCAGAATCTAAGGAATTTTGAAAAGTTATCACTAATGCATCCACTATTTCTGTGGCTACCTCCTTGAGTACTCTGGATGCAGACTATCTAGCCCTCGGGATTTATCGGCCTTCAATCCGTTCAATTTACCCAACACCACCTCCCGGCTAACCTGGATTTCACTCAGTTCCTCCATCTTATTTGACCCCCGTTCCACTGCTATTTCCGGCAGATTATTTATGTCTTCCTTAGTGAAGACAGAACCAAAGTAGTTATTCAATTGGTCTGCTATGTCCTTGTTCCTCATGATCAATTCACCTGTTTCTGACTGCAAGGGACCAACATTTGTTTTAACTAGTCTCTTTCTCTTCACATATCTATAAAAACTTTTGCAGTCAGTTTTTATGTTCCCTGCCAGTTTCCTTTCATAATCTATTTTCCCTTTCCTAATTAAGCCCTTTGTCCTCCTCTGCTGGATTCTGAATTTCTCCCAGTCCTCTGGTAGGCTGCTTTTTCTGGCAAATTTTTATGCCCCATCTTTTGTTTTTATACTATCCCTGATTTCCCTTGTTATCCATGGATGCACCACCTTCCCCGATGTATTCTTTTGCTAAACTGGTATGAACAATTTTTGTACTTCATCCATGCAGTCTTTAAATACCTTCCATTGCACATCCACTGTCAACCCTTTACGAATCACCTGCCAGTCTATCTTGGCCAATTCACATCTCATACCTTCAAAGTTACCTTTGTTCAAGTTCAGAACCCTTGTTTCTGACTTAATTTTGTCACTCTCCATCCTAATGAAGAACTCAACCATATTACGGTCACTCTTGCCCAAGGGGCCACGCACAACAAGACTGCTAACTAACCCTTCCTCATTACTCAATACCCAGTCTAGAATAGCCTGCTCTCTCGTTGGTTCCTCCACATGTTGGTTGAGAAACTATCCCGCATACATTCCAAGAAATCCTCTTCCTCAGCACCCCTGCCAATTTGATTCACCCAATCTACATGCAGATTGAAGTCACCCATTATAACCGTGTTACCCTTGTTGCACGCATTTCTAATTTCCTGTTTGATGCCATCCCCAACTCCAATACTACTGTTAGGTGGCCTGTACACAGCTCCCACTAGCGTTTTCTGCCCCTTAGAGTTTCGCAGCTCTACCCATATCGATTCCACATCCTCCACGCTAATGTCCTTCCTTTCTATTGCATTAATCTCCTCTCTCACCAGCAACGCTACCCCACCTCCTTTTCCTTCTCGTCTATCCCTCCTGAATATTGAATATCCCTGGATGTTCAGCTCCCAGCCTTGGTCACCCTGGAGCCATGTCTCCGTGATCCCAACTATAGCATAGTCATTAATCGCTATCTGCACCTTCAACTCATCCACCTTATTACGAATGCTCCTCGCATTGAGACACAAAGCCTTCAGGCTTGTTTTTACAACACTCTTACTCCTTATACAATTATGTTGACAGGTGGCCCCTTTCACATCGATCCCTATTACACTTGGCCATACTCTCCTATCCCTTTGTGAGCTTTCTTTCCCGTTAATTCTGGGGTCATTAACCATCCCTTTACTCTCTTTCCCTTTAACTCCGTCCTCGACTATCCCATTTGACACCCCACCCCCCCCTTATTCAGTTTAAAACCATCTGTGTAGCAGTGGCAAACCTGCCAGCCAGAATGCTGGTCCCCCACCTGTTAAGATGCAATCCGTCCCTTTTGTACAGTTCCCCCTTACTCCAAAACAGATCCCAGTGATCTAAGAATGTAAATCCCTGCCCCCTGCACCAGTTCCTCAGCCACACATTCAAGTCCCGTATCGCCCTGTTCCTGCTCTCGCCAGCACGAGGAACTGGAAGCAAACCGGAGATAACAACCCTGGAAGTCCTGCTTTTCAGCATTTTTCTGAGCTCTCTGAAGTCCCGCTGCAAAATATTCATCCCCTTCTTTCCAACATCATTTGTGCCAACATGCACGACCACTTCTGGCTGTTCACCTTCACCCTTGAGGATTGTCTGCACTCTGTCCGTGACATCCTGGATCCTGGCACCAGGAAGGCAGCACACCATCCTCGAATCCCGTCTGTTGCCGCAAAAACCCCTGTCCGTACCTCTCACAATGGAGTCTCCAACTACAATGGCGTTGCCCGACTTTGGTTTTGGCTCAACAGCCCTTTTTGTTTTGCAAGCCAGTCCGCCGCTCAGTGAGATACCGTCTTCTGTCCCGGCAGCTTCCATGTGGGTGAACCTGTTCACAAGAGGTACAACACCCGGGGACCTTTGCATTCCATGTTTTCCTCCCTTTCTCACCGTCACCCACCTTCTCTCTTCTAGTGCCTTGGGTGTAACAATCTTACTGAAGGACTTGTCGAGGAACGACTCAGTTTCTCGGATGAACCTGAGGTCATCCTGAGGTTACAGTGGACCACCAGCAGGAGGCTTTCTGGGTCAGCACTTTTGTTGGTCGTAACTGGCACAAACCGATTGTCCATCCCCAATCCACCGCATTCATGTCACTCTCATTGCCAATCCTCACCATGATCTGGTACTACACTCTAAGGCAATGATATTACGTCAAGGACTCAGAAGGAGGGAGACGTCCTGGGGTAACAAATGACTTGACGCAAACAATTTGCTTACTAAGAAGGTTGTAGATCAAAGAAGCGAGTGAATCGGTACTCTATCCACCAAACATAACTGCCATCGCCTTCCTCCCAAGGTCTGCTATGACATTGTTTGTTTGTTTGGAAGCAGAAACGCATTTGCACAGATCTGGATGGTCGATTCACCATTCGCAATTTTCCGAAACGCTGACTTTTTGCCAACACTGAAAATGGGCGAAGTTGTATCACATCCTGTGAAAGCGTGAATAAACAGCAACTGAGAACACAAATAACTACTCAGGACTTGTTTCATCTCGATGATGTCAGACACCATTGGAACTGTGGACTTGGCAGAATGAAAAAAGAGGTTCTTATAGTTCGGCATCTCAGCATAGTGGAGAAGAAGAATGAGTAAAGGGCCTTTCCCACTTACTCGCGAATTACGCAACCTTGTGGTCACTTGAGGCATACGGGCACCGTATGGCCGCGCGGGGCCAGTCCCACTTAGAAGCGCGGAGGGGCATGGAGTTGTGCGGCGCCGGTCCCGACATCGCGCGGGACTCCAAAATTCTTGCAGTGAACAAAATCTTTGCGCGCCAATGGCCTGTCGCGGAACTGACGGCCAAAGTGGGACAGGCCCAAGACCCTGGCGCAACGCAACGTCTCACCTCCAACAGGAATAACTCAGCGGGACCGACAGTATCTCGGGAGAGAAGCAATGGTGACGTTTCGGGTCAAGACCTTTCTTTTCAGACTGAAGAAGTCTCGACACGAAACATCACCCATTCCTTCTCTCCAGAGATGCTGCCGGTCCCGCTGAGTTACTCCAGCATTTTGTGTCTATGCACAATTTTCTCGGCCCCACTCTGGGAGTAGAAGTGAGTGGACACTGATGGTTTTAAATCTCACTTCCCCAGGGCTGCAACAACATCAGCAGCGAGGTTCATGGAGGTTCCGCTGGACCGTATCTTAGCGACAGCAGGATAGTCGAATGAGCAGACTTCCCAAGCCTTTTATAATAAGCCTATTGCCAGGCCTGGTTTATTTGCCAACACAATTTTGAGTTCTGTTAAATAAATATTTATTTTCCTGGATGTAAGGGACCAATATTATTATTTACATGTTAAAAGCATCAACATGTTTTTAATCTATATCATGTTTGAATGCATTATTTTTTAAACCATATCTGGTCAACTGATGCAGTGTGTTTGCATGGACTCGGGTTCATGAAATGAAATCACAGAGCTTTGAAATCTTCACGTGGTCACTCACGTAGACTTTGAAATAAAATAGAAAGATTAAACGAGAACTTACCCTTTGAAGTTTGATCTTTATTTTATGAGAATTTTACTTTATTTTACTTTATTTTCCACTCCCAACCCTATTCTCATAAAGATCACTCGCTAGGTCTAGTTTCTTATCTTCCTATAGTCAGGTCAGCGATTGTTCTGTGATTTCATATGGCTGCTTTAAAGGTTGACGCGCATGCGGGCTGGCGGGCTTCTTCACGTAATCCCTCATCGCAACTTCTCATAAAAAAAGATCAAACGTCAAACGGTAAATTCTCGTTTAATCTTTCTAGTTATACTGTAGCTCCTATTACTTGATTTTCATGTGCCATGTTTGTTTTTATGAGGCAGACCTATGCTAATATTACACATGAAATGGATCTTGGATGCCATCTTGAAAATTAGACCTTTCCAGTGGTCGGACTGTGGTAGACTTTTGGTATGTTATTAAGCACATCTGATATTACCAAATAAAACATTGAGAAACCTTTTGTGGGAATTTTATTTTAGGGTAAAGTGGTTTTTTGTGATATATGATGTCGCCTAAACATGAATTTCCTTCAGTTCCTCCGCCAACCCTAGATCCTCTTGCCACTAGTACATCAGGGAGATTGTTAGGGTCATCCTTAGAAAACATGGATCCAATGTGCCTGTTCAACTTGTCTGCCATTTCCTTGTTCCCCATAATAAATTCACCCTTTTCAGTCTTCAAGGATCTAGTTTTGGTCTTAACTAAATGTTTCCTCTTCACATGCCTATAGAAGCTTTTATTACCCTCCTTTATATTATTGGCTAGATTCTATATCTCTCAGTTAAGTAACAACCAAAAATGTGTCCTCCTCTCTCTTGAGTATACCCACCAATTGATCCTTCGTAATCCTGTTCCAAGGATCCAGGCTCTTCTGGGTGAATAAATATTTCCTCATCTCTTCACTAAAATATTAACCTTATTTGGAGACTATGAACCCGAGTTCTAGACATTCCAAATAATACATCAACTCTGTATCAGCCCTGACGCTCAGTAGGAATTTGATGCACTTCACTAAGAAAAATAGTCACATTTAAAAACAGTTTTAACAGATTTAAAGAATTAACAATTAATTGTAAATCTATTTAGGAACACGTCAGGGTGACGCAATGGTGCAGCTGGTGGAACTGCTGCCTTTGCGCCAGAGTCTTGGGTTTGATTCTGACTTTGGCTGTTGCCTGTGTGGAGTTTGCATGTTCTCACTTGTGACCATGTGGGTTTAGAAACATAGAAACATAGAAATTAGGTGCAGGAGTAGGCCATTCGGCCCTTCGAGCCTGCGCCGCCATTCAATATGATCATGGCTGATCATCCAACTCAGTATCCCGTACCTGCCTTCTCTCCACACCCCCTGATCCCCTTAGCCACAAGGGCCACATCTAACTCCCTCTTAAATATAGCCAATGAACTGGCCTCAACTACCCCCTCTGTGGCAGAGAGTTCCAGAGACCCACCACTCTCTGTGTGAAAAAAGTCCTTCTCATCTCGGTCCTAAAGGATTTCCCCCTTATCCTTAAGCTGTGACCCCTTGTCCTGGACCTCCCCAACATCGGGAACAATCTTCCTGCATCTAGCCTGTCCAACCCCTTAAGAATTTTGTAGGTTTCTATAAGATCCCCTCTCAATCTCCTAAATTCTAGAGAGTATAAACCAAGTCTATCCAGTCTTTCTTCATAAGACAGTCCTGACATCCCAGGAATCAGTCTGGTGAACCTTCTCTGCACTCCCTCTATGGCAATAATTTCCTTCCTCAGATTTGGAAACCAGAACTGTACGCAATACTCCAGGTGTGGCCTCACCAAGACCCTATACAACTGAAGTAGAACCTCCCTGCTCCTATACTCAAATTTCCTCCAAGTACTACAGGTTCCTTCCAAATCCCAAAGTCATGCAGATTTGAAGATTATTTGGCCTCTGTAAATTGCCCATGGTTTAATGGGTGGGTGAAAAATGTGGGATAACGTCGAACTGGCGTGAACGAGTGAATAATAATCGGGTTGGACTCGGTGGGCCAAAAGGCCTGTTTCCATGTTTTAGTTTGTAAACTAAACATTTAAATGTAAAATCTATTCATTAAAAAACTGATAAAAACAAACTTTTTCACGCAGGCCAGTCATCCCACTCAAGTGAATTTATATTTTCATGTGAAAATTGTCCACTAATAAATGTATACGCAAACTGGTTATCTTCATATTTTGAATATAACTTTAAATTAGATTCAATTGATTTCAGTGGAACTGAGTTTTGGGAGCAGAGTCTAAGGGACATATGTTACTCTATCTTGTATTTAGCATCTAGAAAGGTAAATTAATTAATACCCTAACATGTTTAACTTTGATTTGATTTTCATAATAAAATTTAAAAATATCATTTTAACTAAACATAGCAAATTACCTTAAAGAGATAAGAGGCTATACATTCTATTGCATAATGCAACTGTTTTATATTTCAAGTAAATTAAGCTCATCTTAAATTAGATTTCCAACCAGGATAAGGCTCGGTGCGCATATTAGAGACTTCATGAAATTTAGTCACTGCATTTGACACCCTAACACAATGATTACCATGAAAGTTCAGTGACTTCCACTGAAATTCATGATTAATACAACCCTCATGATTTTCTGCATCAAATTACGTCAAATGTGAACAATGCGGATTTGGACAGGAGAGATCCAAGATTAATTAAAAAGCCCATTCTTGTCTTTGTTAATATGCTCGGAGGAGGACAAAAGTGCTGGAGAAACTCAGCGGTTGTAGCAGCATCTATGGAGTGAAGGAAATAGGCAAGGTTTCGGGCCGAAACCCTTCTTCAGACTGATTGGTTAAAATGCTCAAATGGAATTGAAGCACTAACTGGGTAGTCCAATGGTGAAGATTATCTCAGCATGGTACTTATTCATTTAAATTCAATCATTTTGCGCCCCTTTATCATTGAACCAAGTCCCTGCTTTGTCAGCATAAATGGTAACTGGTATAGACTAAAGATAGGCACAAAATGCTGGAGTAACGCAATGGGTCGGGCAGCATTTCAACTTCTACCTATGCTCCCCTACCCTCCCCCCCATGCCCTTTCCCCCCCCCCCCCCCCCCCCCTTGTCATTTAACCAGTTCCTCAGCTCTCCACATTGTATCCCTCATCAGTTCACATCATCCTTAGTCAACAATGGACTCACCAGGGCACAATCCTGCCTGCAATCATTTATGTCTGCCCATGATTGGTCCTGGTCTTTTCTCGGCACCAACCCTTCACCCCCCTCCCACCCCACTCCTATTTTCAGTCTGAAGAGAGGTCCCAACCCATCAGACCATCCATCCTTTATCTCCAGATATGCTGCTGCCCTGTTGAGTTGCTCCAGCACTTTGTGTCTATCTGCAGTTCCTTGTTTCTGCATGGTAACTGGTGGACAATGGACACCCCATGTTAAAGGATTTCATGCATAGGCACATTCTAACTATTAGAACTGAAGAGGAACCCATGTATCCTCAACCTTGCAGGATTACCCCACTCCTATTTTCAGTCTGAAGAGAGGTCCCAACCCATCAGACCATCCATCCTTTATCTCCAGATATGCTGCTGCCCTGTTGAGTTGCTCCAGCACTTTGTGTCTATCTGCAGTTCCTTGTTTCTGCATGGTAACTGGTGGACGATGGACACCCCATGTTAAAGGATTTCATGCATAGGCACATTCTAACTATTAGAACCGAAGAGGAACCCATGTATCCTCAACCTTGCAGGATTACATAAGGTAGCAAATCATATAGACTTCTTTTTCCCTGGGTCCTGGATGGACCTTCAAACACCAACATCCCAGCTTCACCTCTTTATGTCAACAACTGCTGTCCTATAGGCTGTTGGAGGAAATATGGTGCATGTTCCCATCCATACCCTTTGGTTGTGTGAAAGCCTATTCCAACATCTATCACCAGGGATGACAGGACTAGCAACAAATACCAGCAGAAGATCATAAAGGTAAATACATATACTGTATGGTTTTTAAGCACACTTTCGTTGTGCACATCATGTAAGGATAGACCTTATACCAAACAGCTATGCAGCTCCCATCCTCATTTTCCACCATCTGGGCTAGGAGAACTATTGTCCACCCCTAACTAGCCTCGACAAAGTGATGGAGAACCAATATTTTGAGCCACTGCAGTCCTTCCCATGAAGATATTCCCACAGAGCTATGAGTTACAGAGTTCCAGGATTTCAACCCAGTGACAATGAAGAAATGTTGAGACATTTGCAAGTCGGGCTTTTCTGGAACTTGGAGGTGAACCTACTGCTACTGATGTGTCCATGCACCACCTGTCTTTATTGTTTTCAAGTGATGGGGGATGGTAGGCGCTGTCAGAATAATCTTGCCATGTAACTACCGTAACTACAGATTTGTCCTGCTATTTTTGTGTACAGCATGCACCTGGGCAATTTTAGTTTAGAGTTACAGCGCAGAAACGGGCTCTTCGGCCCACCGGGTCCGCGCCAACCAGCGATCCCCGCACATTAACACTATTCTACACCCACTGGGGACAATTTGTTTTCACATTTACCAAGCTAATTAACCTACAAACCTGTACGTCTTTGGAGTGTGCGAGGAAACCGAAGATCTTGGAGAAAACCCACGCAGGTCAAACTCGTGCATGGTCAAACTCCGGCATGGTAGAAAGCTATGCCTTTCCCCCATGCTTCTTCGACTAAACTAAAAACGACTAGGCTTTGCGCAAGAATCCCAGAAACCAACACGCCTCCGACTACATAATAAATCCCACCCACATAATTACAGGCAGACAACATTGAAAAGCAAATGGCCATCATTTATAACATGCTGAGTTAAGCCAAATGGCCACCACAGTTAGTATGTATGATAATGGTGCTAATGCCAAAACGCAGAGTGGTCCATGCATGGAATCTGGGTTCTGTGACCAGGTTAAATATTTAAATTATTATTATTATTAATGAGCAACGGTAGCGGTTTTTGAACTTGGAAAAATAATTGGAAATTTTGAGAGAACTACTAGATTAGGAACGAAAAACAGCACGTTTAACTTTTGCATTTAAATACCCAACATTAATTAAACATACTAGATTGAATTAGTCCCTACTTATATTTTTCCTGGTGAGTTAGGCAGATATAAATCAAGTAAATACAGCAACTTCATGTTTAGTTTAGTGATACAGCGCGGAACCAGGTCCTTCGCCCACCAGTGATCCCAAAACAGTTATACTTTCCTAACACACTAGGGAATATTTACACTAATGCCAAGCCAATTAACCTGTAAACCTGTACCTCTTCAGAGTGTGGGAGGAAACCGAAGAACTCAGAGGAAACCAACGCGGTCACAGGGAGGACGTACAAATTCCGTACAGATAGCACCCATAGTCGGGATTGAACCCGGGTCTCTGGCGCTACAAGTGCTGTAAGGCAGCAACAGTACCGCTGCACCACTGTGCATTGTCACTATGCACCACACCTTGTCATTATATCTATGCCATTGGTGAACCTCAGCAAGACGGTTTCTAAGGTGTAGTAAATCTCTGTGAGAGAATTGCTAATTTATGATGTAATTATAGATGTAGTGTCTAATTTACTTATTAAAGTTATGAGTGCTGTTGTTTGGATCATTATTTCCATTGCAATATTCAATCCAATGCTTTCCATTTATATTCCCATATTTTAGATAGTCAGATTTATGAAGACACTCTTTAAAATTAATGGTTTGGTACACTCATAGCATACTGGCTCCAGAAATTTGAGACAAAATGATTATCGATATAAAGACATTTTTCTTTGCAATTAAAATATAATGAATGAACAATTAATTTGATTAGTACGGGTGTCATGGGTTATGTGGAGAAGGCAGAAGAATGGGGTTGAGAGGGAACGATAGATCAGCCATGATTGAATGGCATAGTAGTCTTGTTGGCCCGAATTACCTAATTCTGCTCTTATAACTATTAAACCCTTTGGACATAGAAAGAGTTGAGGTTGCGAAACTCAAGCATATTAAGATTATAGTTGTACAAGTACATATAGAGGTAGCAGGGGAAAGATAGATCTGCCCTGATTAAATAGCTGAGTAGACTTGATGGGCTGAATGGCCCAACTATGCTCGCATAACATGAACTTATGATAATGATTCAAAATACTCTAAAATTGAATAATTAGCATATATTGATTTCTAATGTTTCAAATATGAGTAACTTTGGCTTAAGTTTATCAAGTTAAATGTAATGTTTATTCTAAATTTCCTTCTCAATAGTTCCTTTGCATAAACACAGTATGGCTGGAAGCACAAATGTAATTAAACAGATCCGGTCAAAACACAATGAACATAAATTACTTTTGAAACCTGGTGTTTCAAATAATGAGGCTGTCCTTTATTAATTTCTCCTGTAATATTTTATATTAACGACACTAATTATACATGACACTATTAGCAACGTTCAAGTCGATGTGAACAAGACATTTAATATCCGTACTCCATATTCGTCCATATTAATGAGAATAATTCTAAACGTACTCAGCTGATCAACGTTCCAATTTGTCCATCACTAAGCAACAGATTAAAAATAATTCAAATAAAATTACGATGATACAATTTATAACAAAATTAATTATTGGAACAATGGGACATATAACTATTTTCTGCTGATGGCATTCATTTATAGTTTAAATATTTAATATATGACATTACTAACTCTTTACCTTGCTTTTTTCATTCTATTCTGTTAATGTATGTGACTGCAGTACCTCGCTCTCATGTCTAAGTAAACATTATCAAAATGTTCCGTGTTGGTAGCTAGAAATTTACTCTTTTCCCTTGGTATATCCATTAGTTCATTTTTTCTTTGCTTCCACTCTACCCAAGATCCTGTGCATGGCTTGCACTGAATATCAAACTTAAGATTGAATAGATTTTGTTTCATCTTTCATCAACATGAATCATTCTCAAAGGAAAATAAGATCCTTATAAAACCTATAGTAAATATGCGATGCACTCTCCATTGGAAAAAGCCTGTTTATAATTCTGTTAGAATTTTGTTGTGAACTCAAGAAATAACAAAATTACAGGTCTGCATAGAAATTAATTGCATAACGATTAAGTTTAAAAAAACTGACTACAAACATAAATGCCAGACAGCAATAATTGCACATTTCAGTAGCACAACTGACATTTATACTGTCCCATACAGTTCTCGCTAGAATAAAATGTACTTTTTCATTATGTTAAGCAAATTGCCCCGTCAAATTACTGCTTTCAAACATGAAATCGTGAACAGAAACTTCACATTAAAAAATCATAATTGAACCCAACTTTGAAGTCATGGATTAACACTGCCCTAGAATCGGCACTGGCTTATCGGACTGCAAGGAGCTTTTGCACGAGGAGGCTTCCTTAAAGCCACTTTTATCACCTGCACACACAGTAAAGGTGCTCAAGCTCTCCAGGCCAAGTGCTGCAGTAACTCAAGAATCACTTCAGATCTCAAAACCAGAGGTGTCAACACAGCTGCTGATGCTCCAATATAGACAATGAGCTGAATTATCTTTATATGTGACTTTGAGCTCCTGTAGAAACTTGACAAATGAAGACGGCATCGTAACACCTCTGAAAGCAGGCGTTAACATGAGGAGGAAAATTACTGCACAGTGGCACAGCGGTAGAGCTGCTGCCGTATAGTGCCAGAGACCAATCAATCCTGCCTACGGGCGCTGAAGGAATGGAGTTTGCACATTCTCCCTGTGACCGCATGTGTTTTCTCTGGGTGATCAGGTTTCTTTCCATACTCCAAAGGCATACAGATATGTAGAATAATCGGATGCAAATTATTGGGTTTCATCTTTCATATATTAAAAGCTGTTACTTAATTTGCCTCGTTAAATAACCAAGACAGTATTTGTTTTGAGAAACAAAAACTTTGTTTTGCACACTATTTAGGCAAATCATACTTTGCAAGGTAGTGCAAAAGAGAAATAAAGTATTTTCCCTCAGACTATTACATCGAGAATATATTAATATCTATAAATCAAGGCAATAAAGAAAAGCTTAATGCCATGATTATTCAAATGACTTTTAGACATTATAATTGTAGCTGCCAGGTCAGCTTCCTCTGGCAGCTCGTTTCATGTTTGCACCACATATTTTGTGAAAACAATTGCCTCTGAGGTACCATTTAAAATTTTCCCTCCTCACCCTAAATCTTTTTGTATAGTTTTAGACTCTCCTACCTTGGGAAAAAAAGTGTGACGGTTCACTTATCTATACCCCTGATAATTTTATATACTTCTAGAAGGTCATCCCTCAGTCTCCTGTACTCAAAGGCAAAATATCCCTGCATATTCAGCCTCTCCTTACATGGCAAGCTCTTAAGTTCTGATAACATCCTTGGGACTCACTTTTGCACTTTATGACAACCTTCCTATAGCTGAGTGAATAAAACTGCACTCGATACTCCAAATATGGTCTTGACAATCGTTTGTACCATTGTAACATGACGTACCAACACATGTACTCAGTGCATTGACCAATCAAGGCAAGTTTTCCAAATGCCATCTTCACTATGCTGTCCATCGGTGTCACCACTTTCAGGGAACTATGTACCTGTAATCATAGATCTCACTGTTCCACAATCTTCTCCAGGGCCTGCTATTCACTGTGAAAGTACGGACTTGGTTTAACTTAATTATAATGCAATAGCTAGCACTTGTACTAAAATGCAATAGCTAGCACTTGTGCAGGTTAAATCCCATCTGCCATTCCTTGGTCAATTTCCCCAAGTCAGCTGCATTTGGTTGTAATCTTACAAAATGTTCTTCCCTGTCCACAAATTTACTCACCATGTCAACAACATCCAAATTGTTAATCTCGATGGCAAACATCAGTGATCCTGCATCAATCCCTATAGCATATATTTGGTTACAGGCCTTCAACGTGAATAACAAACCTCCACCAATAAGTCAATTTTGTATCCACATATCTATCTCACCTTGAATTCCATGTGGTCTCACCTTCCAGACTAGCACAGCATGCACAACCTTGATTGTAGATATAGCATTTGGATTGCCAGAAGGTATTTGATAACATGCCACATCAAAGGCAAGTTCCCAAGAAAAGGTATTGGGAAAGGTATGTTAACATGGATTGAAGGCTGGTCATCACTTAGTAGACAAAGTTGGAAAAATCAGTTTTTTATTTCAGACTGGAAAGAAGTAATCATTGGACATTGCAAGAATCAGTGCATAGCCCTTGATTATTTACGACCTATGGTATTGATTTGGTCGAGGGGCCAGAATACGTATTCAAATATGCTGAGTTAAATACAGAGAAATCAACATGTTCTTTGCATGAAACAAAAATGTTATCATGCGGTTGCAGGGGTCATCCAGAAGCAAATGGCTAAGTGGTATTGATCATGTACGAGTTGGGGTTTAAAAATGGCACACTGACTTTTAATTCTGCGCAGCCTGGATGGAAAAAAAAAATCATCCACATTGCATCCTAACTGTTAACCCCATGATGAAATTTATGTCACTCGATGTATTCGCCTTTCATTCGTCCAAATTATAAATTGATCCTTATTTTAATTGCAAGTTGGGGGAGATGTTCAGGACTAGTGGGATGCAAACAGGAAGAATATACTCAAGGGATTCTCAGGTTGTGCCACTTTAAATGGCAAGCCTCGTTTAAACTTAAGGGCCTGTCCCACTAGCGTGCGATTAGACGCGACAAGCGCGACAAATTCGGACGCGGGGGTCGCGTGGGGGTCAGGCGATCCCGGTGCGAGTGAAGGGCCTGTCCCACTAGCGCGCGATTACACGCGCGACGTCCGAAGGAAGGACGTTATTTTTCATCACGTGACGATGCGCATGAGCATGCGCGTTGCACGACGTCGGGCAGTGATGTCATCACGCAACGCCACGCTGAAGACGCACAACGTCAAAACGTCATCACGTTAATCACGTTCTGCGCGACAGGATTTTGCCGCGCGTAATTTTTTAAGCAGTGTCGGTTTTTGGACACTACGCGCGATGTCGACACCAGCTACACACAACTCGACGAGACTCCGGCGATCGCAGTGGGACAGGGTCACGTGAGGCCGGGCGACTAAAGCGACCACGGTAGGTCGCGCTTGTCGCGTCTAATCGCGCGCTAGTGGGACAGGCCCTTTATATGTATTCGTCTCATTGGGGTGGGGGGAAATAATGTTACAATAAGTTTGAAAACATTTCCAAAATATATAGGGTAAAGGAGAATAAGGATAAGAATTTAAAAATTATAAATATCTAAGTCATTACAATCCTTCAAGTAGTGTGTTTTTCAGTCAGATCATATTTGATGTGATTGTCATGATGCATCTGTTAGGCACCTTCACTTGATGGCTTTATTATCAAAGAACTGGTTTATTGATAATGCTTAATATTATTTCTCTGCCCCCACTTTGCTACAATGGCAAATGCTGAAGGAAATGAAATGTAAAAGGTCTGTGGCACTTTGCCTCATATTTTCCTGTCAGGGTATCAATATTTACTCTTATACACTGAGCACACTGGGTAGGACATAATGAAATTATGACGCCAATTAATTTAAAATTAACACTGAATTACACGGTTCTCAGAAATTCTGCAAAATTTATACCAGGAACACAGTTTACAGGAGAAAAATTGCCCTCAAGTGTCAAGAAGTCTTCATTTAGGTGATGTGCGAGCTGTTAACATTCTTACAAACAGACAGATGCATAGAATTGCTTTGGGAATTAATCAGATGCACAGGGGAGTTGCCTCATCTGGATAATTAAATTGATAATTAAGTAATAATGGCAAAGGAATAATCAAAATCTCCATTAAATCCAAGGTTAAACTTCCTGCAGTGTGACAGGAATCGTGGTTTGTCAAGAAATATCTGTCAGCAGTGATAAGCAGTCATGTCAAATGTTTGTGAAAAAATGGAGAATTAAATAGCCCTGTAAAGCATCCAGGTCGGCTCTTCAAAGGCTAGAAAAATAGTTGTCACTCACCAGTGACCAGATGGTCTTAGGGAACTACAGGATAAACAACATTTAACAGCTATGTTTACAATCTTATCAACTATGCAGTTTTAAAATGAAAGACCATGAAAAACTGAGAACAAATTAGTGTGCTATTATTCAGAATTTTGATTAATGTTCAGCACGCATTCATATTTATAAGGGTATATTATGTGGCATCGATAATTAGGGGAAATAAAAGCTGAGACTGTGGCGGGTCCCAAGGGTTGGGCCATTTCACTATCGAACCCCTCGCCATGGGAATGGACTAGTTCGGGGGTGGCCGTTACCTACAGGGATAAAAGGCCGGGGTTTAGGCGTGATTGTTCTCTTGCAGACCAGACTGGACAAGAGAACAACAGCTAATAAAATTCCTCCCGAAATACCCAGCCTTCATTTTGGTGCCACATTGGTAACCTCGACGCTCCATTGGTCATAATGGAGTCAAAAGACAGAGCCGCTCGTCCGTCCGCCCGCCTCACAGGCCGACCGGGCCCTGCGATGCTCTCTCGATGCGGTCTCCATTAAACTACCTGCGTTCTGGTTTCTCGCGTCTGGTTTCAGCAGGTGGAGGCCCAATTCCAGCTGCGGGGTATTACGGCGGAGGACACCCGCTACTTCTACCTGGTGGAGGCCCTCGACCAGGACAAGGCCGGAGAAGTCCCTCAGTTCCTCGAAGACCCCCCAGCCGCCGAGAAATACCTTGGCCTTAAGGACCTCCTGCTCCAGGTTCATGAGCTCAGCCGGATGGAACGGGCTGTCAGGCTCCTTCATATGGATGGCCTAGGCGACCGGTGGCCATCAAGCCTCCTTAATGAGATGGTCGTGCTCCTGGATGGGCACACGCCATGCCTCATGTTTGAGTATATTGTACCTACTGCCGGCCGACATCCGCCTGAAGCTCACCGAGGCCTCGTTCGCCAACACCTGGGCCCTCGGCAGGCGCGCTGACACACTGTGGATGGCGTGCTGGGATGACAGCTGCGCCCCGGAGGCCTGTACGATCGCATCCCCCCCCCCCCCCCCCGCGGCCGTGGCGGGTACCGCACCCGCAGTCCCAACCAGCAAGCTCCAAGCGCCACCAGCAGGAGGCACTGGTGCTATTACCACCAATGCTGGGGTGCCGAAACATGACAATGCCACCATGCCGGGACCGGCTGCCAATAGTCCCCGTGGCAGCCAGCCAGATTCACTGCCTCTTCTCCTGGGATCGGCGCTCCGAGGGTCGCTTCCTCATGGATACCAGGACGGAGCTGAGTGTCCTGCCCCTTTCACTGGTGGGCATTCGCTCCGGTAAGCGGGGGCCCATCCTCACCGCGGTCAATGGTAGCCCCATCCGTACGTATGTGGCTCGCAAGGTCCCTATCGCTTTTGGCTCCTGTCATTTCTCATGGCAGTTTACCATCGCTGATGTCTCCCAGCGTTGCCCGGTGCCAACTTCCTCTGGGCTCACTCCCTCCTGGTGGACGTCAAGCAGCAGCGCTTTGTCCATGCCGCCACGATGGAGCCAATCGCGTTGAGTCTGAATGAGTCGATTGCACGCCCCCTGTAGTCCGTGGATTCCTGTTTTGCTTGGGTCTTGGCCACGTTCCCGGACATCCTGACCCCACACTTACGGTCGTCGACCCCCAAGCACGAGGTGGTGCATTTCATACCAACAACTGGCCCACCCCAACTGCCGACTGATAAGCTATGTCTGGCATAGCAGGAGTTCCTCACGATGGTGTCCTTGGGGATCGTCCGTCCTTCGAACAGCCCATGGGTGTCCCCACTCCACATGGTCCCCAAGGCAAGCGGGGGCTGGCGACCTTGCGGGGATTATCGGCAGCTGAATGCCGCTACCGCTGCAGACTGATACCCCGTGCCCCACATCCAGGACTTCAACGCCCATTTGACCAGGGCTACTATCTTCTCAAAAGTGTATTTGGTGCGGGGCGATAACCAGATCCCGGTCCACCTGGAGGATGGACCGGGACGGCAATCATTACGCCGTTTGGACTGTACGAGTTTGTGCAGATGCCGAACGGCCTTAAGAACGCCGTGCAGACATTTCAATGATTAATGGACAGGGTGTGTTGCGGTCTAGAGTTGTTGTTCATCTACCTCGACGACATCTTGGAGGCCAGCCGCTCACGGCAGGAACACTGTGCCCACCTCTGTCAGCTCTGTCAGAGGCTCAGGGAGCATGGTTTGGCTGTGAACCTCGCAAAGTGTCGGTTTGGGGTGACCACCATCGACTTCCTCGGCCACCGCGTGACTTCACAAGACGCGGTTCCCCTGCCGTACAGGGTCAACGCCATCAGCCGGTTTCCCCGTCTATGCACTGTGCGCGGCCTGCAGGGGTTTGTCGGCATTGTGGCCTTTTATCACCGTTTTGTGCCATCCGTGGCCCACATCATGCGGCTGCTGTATCATCTTCTGGCGGGTGGGACGTCGAGCGGACCGATGTGACGGTGGCGTCGGCTCCTCGCCTTTATTTCCGGCTTATCGCCGCGCCACAAGACAACGTATTTTACATGATGCACAAAATGTTACCCGATGGAAAAAAAACTGTTGAAAGAAATCAACGGGTCAGGCAGCATCAGAATGGATAAATAATGTTTTGTGTCTGAACTCTTATTCAGACTGATCTTCTTCATCTACCTTCATCACAAATCAGCACACAAACAAAAGCTTTTCACTGTATCTTGGTATATATGATAATAATTAATATCAGTTACTCAGTTTGAAGAATGGTCCAGACCCAAAATGTTACCCGTCAATTCCCTCCAAAGATGCTGCCGGACCCACTGATTTAATCCACTTTGATTAGTACGGGTGCCGGGGGATATGAGGAGAAGGAAGGAGAATGAAGTTAGGAGAGAGAGATGGATCAGCCATGATTGAATGGCAGAGTAGACTTGGTGGGTCAATGGCCTAATTCTGCTCCTATCACTTATGACCTTATGACCTTAAGACATGACATTTTGCTCAGGATTCCAGCCTTTCTTTGTCTCTCTCTGTTACCTGATGAGTTCACGAAACAAAACATCTAATTTAAACTGAAATTGTTCATGTCTATGAGCCAAGAGCAGGTCATTTGGTCCATTCAACCTATGATGGCTTGATTGTTTTGCACATACATATATAACGCAATAACTATAATGGACAATTCAACAATGAGCTTAATGAACACAATAGAAGACAGAAGCAGCCAGCAGAAATCTCCAATCACAGGGAGAACTTGTAAACTCCACAGAGACAGTAACCTGGGGTCAGGATCGAACCTATGCCATTCTTGCCATAGAGGGGATACAGAGAAGGTTCACCAGACTGATTCCTGGGATGACAGGACTTTCATATGGGGAAAGACTGGATAGACTTGGCTTGTACTCGCTAGAATTTAGAAGATTGAGGGGCGATCTTATAGAAGCTTACAAAATTCTTAAGGGGTTGGATAGGCTAGGTGCAGGAAGATTGTTCCCGATGTTGGGGAAGTCCAGAACAAGGGGTCACAGTCTAAGGATAAGGGGGAATTCCTTTAGGACCGAGATGAGGAAAACATTTTTCACACAAAGTGTGGTGAGTCTCTGGAATTCTCTGCCACAGAAGGTAGTTGAGGCCAGTTCATTGGCTATATTTAAGAGGGAGTTACATGTGGCCCTTGTGGCGAAAGGGATCAGGGGGTATGGAGAGAAGGCAGGTACAGGATACCGAGTTGGATGATCAGCCATGATCATATTGAATGGCGGTGCAGGCTCGAAGGGCCGAATGGCCTACTCCTACACCTAGTTTCTATGTTTCTATGTTTCTACCTGTTGCACTTCTGCAGCACCTAAAGACCAGTAAATGTTGAGTAAATATTAATCTTTTTACCCATTAAACAAGACAGAAATGTTTACATACAATCATTCTGATAATCCATAAGCAACCAAAAAACCCAATGCTGTGTCTTTCACATTTAAAATATATTTGGACAGGTACATGGAGAGGAAAGGTTTGGAGGGGTATGGGCGAATGTAGGCACTGGTTTAGATGGAACATCTTGGTCAGCATGAACGAGTTGGGCCAAAGGGCCTGTTTCCCTGCTGCATGATTATATCACTTCCTCTTGTTAAAAGGAAGGAGAGCAACTTAGTTCTGATCATTTACTTCATCTCTTCCACTTTTTAAATGTGCGCGGATTTACTGAAACAGTCCGTTAAGATTTCAAGACCAATCTGAAGCATAACGATGTAAATCCTCAATGTAATGTGGACAGAAATGCTGGAGAAACTCAGCGGGTGAGGCAGCATCTATGGAGCGAAGGAAATAGGCGACGTTTTTGGGTCGAGACCCTTCTTCAGGCCGATGTGAGGGTGGGGGCGAGAAGAAGAAAGGAAGAGGCGGAGACAGTGGGCTGAGGGAAGCTGAGAAGGGGAGGAGAAAGCAGGGACTACCTGAAATTAGAAAAGTCAATGTTCAATTTATATCTCGACAAAGCCACCACATGCCTCATGCCGGTCTAATGCG
Organism: Raja brachyura; assembly: GCA_963514005.1. The sequence continues at coordinate 22,896,520 of OY740791.1, forward strand.
TTGACTGCTGACGATCTCATGGTAATTGCTGCTCAGCCCAGAACTCAACTGGCAACAAATCTTTGTGTCAATATGAGGAAGCTTGACTGCCGGAGCCCTGTGTAGTTGTACCCCAGGCACCTTCTGCTGAAAATACATGTAGATTTCTGAACACCCAGTGGTTGGTAATTCAACATAAATAAAGGAGTAACTGTGTCGCTCTACTTCAAACCGTTTCTTTTTCTGGTCAGTGACTTCAGACAGCTATGCAAAGAGAAGTCAGTCTGACTGTTGGAGCCAAGGGAGCACACATACTGCACAAGAGTCTGCAGGGGCCCAAACAAGTTTAATTGTTTCCTAATCAATTTATGAAGCACGAGCATATTTAAATTTAACTGCTTAGAGTCATAGAATCTTACAGCGTGGAAACAGGCCTGACTTGCCCACACTGACCAACATGTTCCATCTACACTAGTCCCCCCTGGTTGCGTTTGGCCCATATCCCTCAAAACCTGTTCTATCCAAGCTGTTAGGCGCTTCCCCCCTGGTGAATGCTACGTACATGCCTTTTCTGTTTCTCTCCTGAGTGCAGGCCCCATGGCTGGGAGTCAGGGGTCAAGGGGTTAAGGGCTCCTGTACCCGATTGGCCAAGCTGCATCAGGTGACGGGTGACTCATCGGAAGCTTAAATACCAGAGTCTCCCAGAATTCTCTCTCTTCTTCGTCAACCCTGACTAGTGAACAGGCTGCTGGTGTGAGCTGCAGGAGGCCTGGCCACATGGCATAGAACTTTGTGTATTGTTACCTGTAATTGTCATTTAATGTTGAATTGGGACGGATAAGGGCTGACCTGAGGGTTTTCATGTATTGTGTTTCAGGGTTATCTCCATTTAGGCAGGTTCGAGACTCTGGTTCGATGGCTGGCTGGAGCACTGTTATATTTGTTTGTTAGTCTATTCTTGTCCCTGACTGTGTTGTTTAAATCAGGTTCTGGTTTTTGTCTTTTAACTAAATTAAAGACTATTTTCTTGAACTTGAACCTGGTTTTTGACTATGTTACGCGGCTCTGAAATACCTGCATTCAGGAGTCGTAACAATGCACCTGTCTAAACGTTGCGACATTGCCTGCCTCAACTAGCGCGCTCGGTACACTCGGTACCCAGACGTGGCGTACTGAGTGTACCCGAAACACCTCCAGCAATCAGCTGGATATTCCTGCTGTCAAAGAGAGGTGGCGACGGTGGTCACCTACCACCTCTGACCAACTTGCAGCAGCAACGCCAGCGGCAGTGAGTCGGTGAAGAGTTTGGACCAATTGCTGACAAGTCCTGTCCCCGGGTGACGTCATGCCCGTTACTTGACTTTTCGGCAGAGCGGCCAGTCAGTGAGTCGGCTTGTAGGTGACGCAGCCTTTCCATGAGTTGGCGTTTTGGCAGAGCTGCCTTTCCATGAGTTTGCATTAAGGCGTCCCACCCTTTCAATTAGTTGGCATTTCGGCTTTGTACGCTTTTGGTTAGTTGGCCTTTCAGCTTTGTTTCCTTTCGGTTATTTGGCTTCCACTTCGTTGCTTTGGCTTCTCGTCTTTCGACGCCACGTCTGCACACGGTACACCCACCACACTTTGTGTGAAAAGGTTACCCCTGGATTCCTATTAAATCTTCGCCCCCCCCCCCCCCCACACTGTAAACCTCTACTTCTCTACAATCTTCCTTTGCCTCCTCACTGCAATCTCTTCATTGATTGCCCCTTCCTCTCAATGTCATCTCAACTATTAACACCCCCCCCCCCAACTCTGCCATTTCCTCATTTAACCATCCCCCACCCCCACCCATTCTCCATTCTGCCACCTCCATCTGCAAACATCCCATTCTGCCACTTGTGCCTGCACCATGCAACTTGTGTCTGGCACTGTGCCATTTTTGAATCATCAGCTTCCCTGTTGCATTCTCAACAGCCAGCCGACTTGAACGTACTTCCATCCGCTCACTTACTATGCTCCCAGTCCTCTCCGATTTCCCCCCCCCCCCCCGAGGTCCTGATAATCAACTTGGTGCCTTCCTGCACCAACTCGGGACATTTCAAGACTAATAACGCTAGGGAATTGAACTCTCGGAAAAGCGGAAAGTGAACTCTAGGAAAAGCCCCTAGCAGAAGCACAGGGGCAGTCAGAAGTACAGATGGCTTCAGCTACCACCAAAGCCGCACTTGCATTTGGAAATACAGGATCTGATGCAGCCATTAAGGATCTGGCCCAGTATTCCGATGCTCAAGAGCAGCTTTGCGCCTGCATTATTTACAAAAATAAATCGGCCAAAAAAAACTACCGCTGAAATAATTGCAATACAACTTTTTCCTCTTCCACACTCTCTTTCCTGCTTCTCTATTTTAAATTTGGCATTATTTCCAGGTGATACATATTTTATATGTCATGGATCTTTTTTGCTCTCCAAGTTCTTAAATGTGCCGTGTTTCTTCTGCTTCAGAGTCTCATCATCTATTCTGGTGCATTGTCAAATCCTCTGAATGGTTGAAAACTGACTCCAAGAGCATAAAATATTGATAGAGAAATAGTAACTTGTTATATCAAACTCACCTGCCTGTCAATGTCAGTGCAGCAGATGTTAAAGTCAGCAGAAGGACACCAACAAATCAGAACTCCAGGGTAGCACTGCTCTAATTTTCACACTGGCACCACTTGCAGTATGTGTTGCCTAAACTTTTTCACAGTTCCTCACAACCTATCACAGCTTAAATATGTGCCATAACTAAACAATACATGTGTTAATTTGTGAAGGTGACTGCTGACTACCAGCAAGATCTTTTTAAAAAAAAATGAGGGACAGTGATGTCCAACAGCAATGACTGAAATGGACATCTGTTCATTTCAGGCTAGGCAGAGGTTTACTTGCACCTCCTCCAACCTCATCTACTGAATCCATTGTTCAAGATGTCAACTCTTATGCCCCTGTCCCACTTAGGAAACCTGAATGGAAACCTCTGGAGACTTTTGCCCCCCACCCAAAGTTTCCGTGCGGTTCCCGGAGGTTCCCGGAGGTTTTTGTCAGTCTCCCTAATCTCAGTCGAAAGTGATTTCCGTTATAAAAATCGGTAATTTGAATGTTGTACTGAATCATAGGCTTGATATGACAAGTAAAAAGAAGAATAAGAACCAGTTAACAAAACTACTAAACACTACCTGTGAAGAATTTGGTTTTCTTGATGTCTGGAGGAATTTTCACCTTCTAGAAAGAGACTATACACATTACTCAATACCGCACTCAGTTCACTCCAGAATAGACTATTTCTTAATGCAGAAAGAAGACTGTTATGGGGTAACGGATTGCAGAATCGGTGTGGCAGATGTATCAGACCATAATGCCATATACTTAACAATTCAAATGAACAGTAGAAGGAAAAACACAGTGTGGCGATTAAATGTTGGTATACTGAATGATAAAACAACTGTTAATGATATTAAATTGGAAATCAAAACTTATCTAGAGGAAAATGACAATGGGGAGGTGGACCCATCCACACGATGGGACTCATTGAAGGCTGTAATACGTGGTAGGTTAATAGCGAGGGCATCACATATTAAAAAGGCCAGAATGAAAACATATAATAAGTTGATAACAGACCTGAAGGATTTAGAACAGAAGTACAAAAATAATAAGGACCAGAGAACTTATAAGCAAATAGAAGATTTGAGGGGACAAATAGATGGAATATTGGGTCAAGAGGTGGAGAAAAAAGCAAGATTTGTAAAACAGGCACATTATGAGCTTGGCCCTAAATCCACTAAAATACTCGCCCGAAAACTACGCCAGCAACAGGCTGACAACACCGTACACAAAATTAAGGACCCCTGTACACAGAATTTGAAGAGTGATCCAAAAGAAATAGAATATATCTTCCAGGAATATTATAAAGAATTATATACACAAATCTCTACAGTAGATGGGGAATCAATGAGGACTTTTTCAAATACAATAGATCTGCCCTGTATTGGAGAGACACAAAATAAAATAATCACAACAAAAATATCACTGGAGGAGATAGAGAAGACAATTGGTAGGATGAAATCAAACAAGGCCCCAGGCAGCGACGGTTTCCCTATAGAATGGTATAAAATATTTCGGAATGAGCTGAACCCACTTCTTCTGAGAACCTTTAACTGGATTATCAAAGAAGGCAAGACACCCCCGTCATGGAAAGAGGCAATTATAACATTAATCCCCAAAGAGAACAAAGACAAGGATAATTGTACCAACTACAGACCGATATCAATTCTAAATGTGGACTATAAATTATATTCTTCAATTATCTCCAAATGATTTGAAAAGTTCATGCCAGATTTAATTGATGAAGACCAGACTAGTTTCATAATAGGCAGACAAACACAGGACAGCATTAGAAGAACCCTACATATAATACACAAGATTCAAAAGGAAAGTACGCGTGCTGTCCTGATAAGTCTAGATGCGAAAAAGGCTTTTGATAGGGTTAATTGGGAATTCTTATATCAAACACTAGAAAGATTTGGCTTTACCGAATAGTCAATTCAAGTTATTAAAGCAATTTACCAGCAACCTACTGCAAGAGTAAAGGTGAATGGGTTCTTAACTGAGAGATTTGTGTTAGGAAGAGGAACGAGACAGGGATGTTGTCTTAGCCCTACCCTGTTTGCTATATATATTGAACCATTGGCTCAAGCGATTCTTCAAGATAGGGAACTGAGGGGAGTAACTATAAGAGACAGAGAACATAAAATTGGCCTTTTCGCAGATTATGTAATGATGTATCACTAAGATACATGTATCATTAAATTCACTTTAATTTTCTTCCCATTCCTACACAGACCTTTCTGTCCTCGGTCTCCTCCTTTGTCAGAGTGAGGCTAAAAGCAAATTGGACGAACAGCATCTCATATTTTGCTTGGGCAGCTTACAGCCCAGTGGTATGAGTAATGATTTATCTCACTTCATGCCCTGGCATTCCCTCTCCCCCTATCCTTCCCCCACCCAAGTCGCATTAGCTTCTCACTTTCACCCAACAAACAGCTTACAGTGGCCTGTTTCCTTTATCGTCGTTACTTTTTTGCATATCTCTCATTCATTGTTCTTTATCTCTCCACATCACCGGCTATATGTCTCGTTTCCCTTAACCTTAGCCAGTGTGAAGAAGGGTCTCGACCCAAAGCGTCACCCATTGCTTCTCTCCAGAGATGCTGCCTTTCTCGCTGAATTACTCCAGCTTTTTGTGTCTATCTTCGGTTTAAACCAGCATCTGCAGTTCCTTCTTACACATCTGTTCAGTTTAGTTTAGTTTGGAGATACAGAACGGAAACAGGCTCTTCGGCCTTCCGAGTCCCTGCCGACCAGTGATCCTGGTACAATAGCACTATCCTACATACTCGGAACAATTTACAATCTTTGCCGAAGCCAATTAACCTACAAACCTGTATATCTTTGGAGCGTGGGAGGAAACCGGAGAAAACCCACACGGGTCACTGGGGGAAGGTACAAACTCCATATACACAGCATCCGTAGCCAGGATCAAACTCGGGTCGCTGGTGCTGTGAGGCAGCAACTCTACCGATGCACCACCGTGCCGCCCTGTGTCAGAGCAGCTAGATGAATTGCCATCCAGTCCAATGGAGGGTCATTATCATACACTACAAATATCTTGATGCAGAGCACATCACTGATACTTATGAAGCAGATGAATTGGTGACTAAGCCAGCAACGCTCCATAGCGTGGAGTAGGTGCATGAAATTAAAGTACCTCAAAGAGGCGTATGAGGCACAAGGTGCAGGTCATCCTGAAAAACCCCGGGCGCCCCCTCCATGTAATTCTGGAGAGTCAAAAGAGCACTCGGAACATCAACCACCTACTCTCCCTGCGCTGTAGAACGGAGCGGTTCAGGAGATCCTTCAGCCCTGCAGCCATTAGATTTTATAATTCGGACCGGGGATGCATTTTTGCAATTTTTAATTTTTAATTGTTGATTATTGGTCTTTTTAAGTATTTATTGCTCTCAGGTAGTGTCCACATTGTATTTTATGTGTTAAAGAAGTAACTGCAGATGCTGGAGAAACGAGGGTTACACAAAAAGCTGGAGAAACTCAGCGGGTGCAGCAGCATCTAAGGAGCGAAGGAGATAGGCGACGTTTCGGGTCGAGACCCTTCTGAAGAGTCAAAAGAGCACTCGGAACATCAACCGGTTCCTCTCCCTGCGCTGTAAAAGGGTCTCGACCTGAAACGTCGCCTATCTCCTTCGCTCCTTAGATGCTGCTGCACCTGCTGAGTTTCTCCAGCTTTTTGTGTAACCCATTGTATTTTATGTATTTTCTGTCTGCGTTTGTTTTGAATGTGTGGGTTTGTTGGTTGGGGGCTTTTAGACATCTGAATTTCCCTGAGGGGATCAATAAAGTGTTTATTATTATTATTATTATTAATATTAATATTATTATGAACAAAAGGAAGAGGATGAACAGGTACATGGAGACAAAAAATTTGGAGGGCCATGAGTCGAACATGAGCAAAAGGTAAATGGGCATCTTGCTCAGCATCGATGAGATGGGCCGAAGGACCTGTTTCAATGTTGTACGCCTTTATGACTCCGTGGGTCTCTTATAGTGACAGTAGCTGGTTGCGTGAAACATGGTGCTGCATTGATCAATAACTATTGTTCCTGCAGCATTTGCTCTTACAATAGTCAGTTCACAATTTATAATACTGAACAGGTCAGGCAGCTTCTAAGGAGAAACAGTTATCGTTTCAGGTTGCAGATCTCTCACCACATAGTCGCTTAAATGTCCTTTCTAAACATGCATGAAAAATTAATAAAGGACAGTTCACAATGACAGAACCTAGCTTCAAACAAATGTGCACAGCTGGTCAAAATGGGAGTCCATTCATAATCACATAAAAAATTAATTAACCTTTAACCCCATTAAATATTTTGCATAGGAAGCATTTCTCTTGAAAATTTAAATTTATAGTTACAGGAGAATCCACAGTCCGAATGAATTGGAGATGAATTTATTTATTTACATAACAGTGACAGACAAACTTATTATTAGATTAAAGTATGTTCCAAAGTACAGTGAAAAGCTTTGTTTTGCATGGTATCAAATCAAATCATTGTGTATGATTAATATCAAGGTATGGTCCGCACTGGTCTTATGAGATGTATAGACTGAAGCAATTTGCTGAGGAAGATAAAGGTAATTGAGAAGGTGCAGGAAGGCTTTGATACAATGGAAAGCCTGGGATTTCTAGCAATGTGAAAATAATTAGTGCTTGTGATGAGTGACCCTCCTTTATAAGACTGTCTCATGTATCCATGGAGTCAAGTCAGGTGTTTTATTGTCATATGTTCCAGATAGAACTGAAATTCTCACTTGCTGCAGCACAACAGAATATGTAAACATGTTACATTGTAAACAATATAATTAACGAGAGAAAAAAGTTCCGTGTGTACATATACACACATACTCACAAATACACATTATATACACACATTACATATATATATACACATATATACACACACGCGCGCGCATTATATACATGACATTGCGGGGGGGGCAGTCTGTGGCATTACACACAAACACTAACCACCCCCCAAACACACACACACACTAACTACCCCCCACACTAACCACCCCTTTGATGTTATATTAATATTATTCATTGCCTCATTTTACCCCATCCCCACCCCATCAACTGACGCATAGCCCCCAACTCGCAGGTGCGTCTAGAGAGGGAGGGTGGGTTAAGAGAGAGGGCAGAGGGAGATGGGGCAAAGACAGAGAGAGAGAGTGGCAGAGACAGAGAGAGAGGGTCAGAGATTTTGCCACGTATTTTTTCTGTCAGGGACGTTGCCTAAGGGGGGTCTCGCGGCTCCCGGTGGCGGGCATCAGTCGACCCGCTCTAAGGGGCGTGCCTGTCTTTTACAGGGATGTGCTAAGAGTGAGGAATTTGGCTGTTTTCAGCCAGAGTGTTGCTCCACGAGGAGAGGGGGATGTTGTGGCTGCGGGTGTGGCCGGTCCTCACCCTGTCATGGTGGGTGTCGAGGCGCGAGCCTAGAGTGGTTCAGATAGAGCTTACCCCCGCTCCGTCAGATCTGCTCATCGGGACTAGGCTCCGGGATATTTCTCGGCCTCCGGCTCCACATAATCTGAGCTGCCTTTCTGAGATGACCAGCATGCCATTTCATGAGGCGAAGAGACGCGCACTGTATAGGATGCTCCTGCACAGTCTCCAGTCCCGACTCACCATGGCGGACGGTGTTACCATCCGAAGGCAGGGGGGTCCCCAGTGGGGGTCCTTCTATAAGGGAGTTGTACCCTTTTATATTGGGGACCTGGGGTGGAGAGTGTTGCATGGAGCAGTGGTTTGTAATAAACTTTTGAGCCGGTTCACGGGCTCGTCCACCGCATGTATTTTCTGCGGAGAGGAGGAGACCGTGTTCCATGTGTATATGGAGTGTGAGAGGTTACTGCCCCTGTACCAATATCTGAAGGGGTTGTTCCTCAAGTTTTGGCTGCATTTTAGCCCCACAATCCTGGTGTTCGATCACAAGGCAGGGAGTGGGGAGAGCCGAGTTTGGGGGGGGGACTTACCTGTCGGTTTGCTCCTCGGCCTGGCTAAGATGGCCATTCGTGGGTCCAGGCAGCGGGTGGTCGACGGTCAGGCTAGAGTCGGCTGCCTGCCCCTCTTTCGGGCCTACGTTCGTGCACGTGTGTCCCTGGAGAGGGAACACACGGTGTCCACGGGGACTCTGGAGGCCTTCCGTCAACGCTGGTCACCGCGTGGGGATGAGACTATTATAAACAATGAATGTACTGTTGTACTACAATGATTTGTTCGTTATAGTGTGATTTTGATTATGTTTTGATGTGTTGTATTATATGATTGTGTTGAATAAAGTTTTTGAAAAGAAAAAAAAACAAAAAACAAAGAGGGTCAGAGATGGTGGGAAGGGGGGAGAGAGATGGAGGGAGATGGAAGGGGAGAGGGAGGGGGGGAGAGAGAGGGGGGCAGAGAATGGGGGGAGAGAGAGGGGAGAGGGGAGAGGGGAGAGTGGAGGGGAGGGGGGAGGGGAGGAGGGGGGAGAGCAGGGGGAGAGGAGGAGGAGGAGGGGGGGAGAGAGCGGGCATAGAGGGGGGATAGAGGGGGAGAGATTGGGGAGAGGGTGGAGAGAGGGGGGCAGAGGAGTGGAGGGGGGAAGGGGAGGGGGAGAGGGGGGAGAGAGGGGGAGAGGGGGGAAGTGGGGGAGAGATGGGGAGATGGGTGAGAGGGGGGAAGGGGGGGTTGGGGGAGAGAGGGGTGGGTGAGAGGGGGGTGAGAGATGGGGGAGACGATGAGGGGGGAGAGGAGGAGGGGAAGAGGAGGGGGGAGCGGAGAAGGTGGGGAAGGGGAGAGGGGGAAGGGGAGAGGGGGGAAGGGGAGAGGGGGGAAGGGAAGAGGGGGAGAGAGGGGGGGTGAGGATGAGGGGGAGAGGAGGAGGAGGAGGAGGGTGGGGAGAGCAGGAGGGGGAGAGGAGGAGGACGGGAGAAGGAGGAGGAGGGGAAGATGAGGGGGGAGCGGAGAAGGTGGGGAGGGGGAGAGAGGGGAGAGAGAGAGAGGGAGAGGAGCAGGAGGGGGAGAAGAGCAGGGGAGAGAGGGGGGCAGAGAGAGGGGAGGATAGAGGCGGGCGAGAGAGGGGGGAGAAGAGGAGGGGGGAGAAGAGGAGCGGGGGTGTAGAGGAAGAGGGGAACGGGGCAGGTTGCCCTGGGCTGGGCTTGCGAGCGGCCCCGGGCTGGGCTTGCGAACGGCGTGGCCAGGCGATGTCACTCGCAGCTCGTGAACAGAGCCAAAGCCAGCGGTTATATTTTCTACGTTATTTTACTTTCTTGATCATTTTGATTAATAACAAGAAATAATGCATGAATTTTTCAGATGTGGCAATTTCGGAGTCCAAGGGATAAATCCCTATCGGAATATGTAAACATTTTACCGTTAGGGCGTCGTTTTTTTTCGAGCAGATGTGATTATACATGCACACGCACACACCCACACACATCCAAGATCAGAGTTTTATGTATATAAGATACATATACATACACATGCACACATACATAAACACAAAAAAACAAACAATAGTAGTGTGATGATAATAATAATTATTATATTAATAATAATAGTCATTTGTAGTTCAGAGCTTATTTGAGGTTGTAGTGTTTAATAGCCTGATTTCTGTATGGAAGAAGCGGTTCCAGAACCTGGATGTTACAGTTTTCAGGCTCCTGTACTTTCTTCCCGATTGCTGTAGTGAAATGAGTGTGTGGCCAGGATGGTGTAGGTCTCTGTTGATGCTCTATTTCCACAATTTAACGGATGGGCGGGTCAGAACATGAGATCCAGGAGATGCTTGCGCCTTGGCTCCTATTTATCCATTTCCTACTTACCTACTCACCGGAGATGCTTACTCTGGTGAGAGGGTGAGCGGGAACTGGATAAAAAACAGGATGAAAACCTCCAATCCCAACATGGGAGTCAAAAAGAAATGGTGATCCTGGAAAACTAAGCAGGTGAGTGTTCCAGCATTTGTGGAGAGACAAGGAATTAATACTTCACATTACTAACCTCTCATCATAATTTCTAAGGACTGATTAAACATTAAGTCTCAAAACCTTAAATGTTAACTCTGTTTCCTTTCCGGCATTGTCGGCCTGACCTACTGAGTATCCTACCCCATTCATTCCATCATCTCTCTGCTCCCTGAGACAAGATACAGAAGCTTGAAAATGCACACTGGTCTATAAATGCACACCGCATAGGAGATTAGTGGGCAAAATTAGGGCACATGGTATTGGGGGTAGAGTGCTGACATGGATAGAAAAGTGGTTGGCAGACAGGAAACAAAGTGTAAGGATTAACGGGTCCATTTCAGAATGGCAGGCAATGACTAGTGAGGTACCGCAAGGCTCAGTGCTGGGACCGCAGCTATTTACAATATACATTAATGATTTGGATGAAGGGATTCAAAGTAACATTAGCAAATTTGAAGATGACACAAAGCTGGGTGGCAGTGTGAACTGTGAGGAGGATGCTATGAGAATGCAGGGTGACTTGGACAGGTTGGGGGAGTGGGCAGATGCATGGCAGATGAAGTTTAATGCGGATAAATGAGAGGTTATCCACTTTGGTAGCAAAAACAGGAAGGCAGATTACTATCTAATTGGCGTCAAGTTTGGAAAAGGGGAAGTACAACGGGATCTGGGGGTCCTTGTACATCAGTCTATGAAAGTGAGCATGCAGCACAGCAGGCAGTGAAGAAAGCAAATGGCATGTTGGCCTTTATAACAAGAGGAATCGAATATAGGAGCAAAGAGGTCCTTCTGCAGTTGTACAGAGCCCTAGTGAGACCACACCTGGAATATTGTGTGCAGTTTTGGTCCCCATTCTTGCTATTGAAGGAGTGCAGCGTAGGTTTACAAGGTTAATTCCCGGGATGGTGGGACTGTCATGTGCTGAGAGAATGGAGCAGCTGGGCTTGTACACTCTGGAGTTTAGAAGGATGAGAGGAAATCTCATTGAAACATATAAGATTGTTAAGGGCTTGGACACGCTAGAGGCAGGAAACATGTTCCCGATGTTGGGGGAGTCCGGAACCAGGGGCCACAGTTTAAGAATAAGGAGTAAGCCATTTAGAACGGAGATGAGGAAACACTTTTTCTCACAGAGAGTTGTGAATCTGTGGAAATCTCTGCCTCAGAGGGTGGTGAAGGCTTTCAAGAGAGTGCTCTTAAAAATATCGGAGTCAGAGGATATGGGGAGAGGGCAGGAACGGGGTACTGATTGGGGATGATCAGCATGATCACATTGAATGGCAGTGCTGGCTCGAAGGGCCAAATGGCCTCCTCCTGTACCTATTGTCTATACTGGGAATAGCCTCTTCCCTTCTGTTACCAGGCTTCTCAACTGTCCTTCCATAAGCTAGGGTACTGTCGAATTCACTTCAACCCATTGTGGACCTGGTCTTTGGAACTGATGCCGTGAACTATATTCTGCACTCTGAATCTTTCCTTTTGCTCTATCTATTGTACATGAGTTTGACTTTTGATTGTATTCACGCATAGTATTATCGGATTAAAATTGGAAAGCACACAAAACAAAGTTTCTCGCTGTATTTCAGTACACCTAACAATAGAAACTTAAACCTAAACCTAGGCATTTTCTGTGTTTGTCATGATTCACATCAGCCCTTTGGCGGGGGTGTGAAGAGGAACGTTGAACAGAAAGGGATGTCTGAGGATATCCTGTAAATGGAACAGAGCAATACTGCTGCTCATGCCTTTTAGGGAAATCATAAGGCAAATCATTTTACAGGTAATATAACAGACTGTACACCGGGCTGTCCAGTATTGCCAATTATCCAGGGGTTGTGCTGTCCGTTATTGCCAATTATCCGTTTTAACGAGTAAAGGGGGTAAATATGTATGACATTGGAAAAACGGCTAATAAACACATATTAAACAAGACACACAATACACAAAAAGGTAAACACGGATTGAGACAAAATATGCACCAAACAATCCGCAAAACACCAAACTCGGTTATTTGTTCCCGGTACAAACAGATGCCTCAGTTTCAACAGATTTCATCCGCTATAATCAAAATCCATTCGAAAGAGGTCGATAATGAGGGTACACTGTATTTAGAAAAGAAAATCTTGGAATCATTTTGCAAGTCAGGCAGCTTATAGGCAATGAAAACCAGTTAATTTTTCAGTTAGTTTTCAGAAGCAGATAAGGTGGGCGATGAACAGGTAGAACAAAGGGAATAAGGTGAGAGTTAGACATTATGCCAGGATAATGTGTTGTTAATAGCAAGGCTGTGGAACATTCATATTGGGCCAGACTGTACTAATATATTTTTTTAAAACAAATCTAAAAGGTTTTAAAGAAGGAACTGCAGATGCTGGAGAATCGAGGGTACACAAAAGGCTGGAGAAACTCAGTGGGTGCAGCAGCATCTATGGAGCGAAGGAGATAGGCGACGTTTCGTGTCGAAACCCTCCTTCAGACTGGTTAGGGATCAGGGAAATGGGAGATATAGACGGTGATGTGGAGAGATAAAGAACAATGAATGAAAGATATGCAAAAAAGTATCGATGATAAAGGAAACAGGCCATTGTAAGCTGTTTGTAGTGTTTTCCAGAATCTAAAAGGTTAATTGACAGAAATAGCCAGCTTTAATTTTGACCAAAAGAAAGAGCGAATTACCCAAAGTTGCAGAAAAAAGGCAGTGGGATGTGACTAATTGATTTGACACTAAATTCTCATCCCACCATCTCCCACGTTTCAACAGTCAGTGGTAGGTTGTAGTCCAGCCAAAGCATCTTAATTTAGCACTTTGTCATAATCCACACATTAACATTTACATTCACGATTGAGAACTGCAGATTACCTGTGACTTTATCTACGGTCTCTTCTGTTACATGGTTCATCTGATGCACCCATTCGCCATTACATTTGAAGTATATCTGTGTGGCTGGCGTTGCTTTGCAGACCAACGTGACGGGTTTGTTTTTTACAATGTACACATCCTCTGGTTCAACAAGAAAATGAGGCAACGATTCTGAAGAGGCCACTGCGACGGGTTCAGACTGTGTTTCGCTGTATTCTGCATCTGAAGGCAAAGAAAAAAAGTTAGAATGTGTGTCATTTTTCTGTTCTTATGAGCAAAATTGGGCTTGAGATGTAGGCCTTGCATCAATATTTGACCCAGGAACATGGTGGTGAGATTGATTTCTGAGCCATTCTGTTTCCAAATTAAGTGTCAACTAATTTGGTGTGGGTCAAAGGAAAGAACAGAATAATAAAAGAACACAGTGCTGGTGCAACTCAGTGGATCAGGAGTCTGAGGAAGGGTCCCGACCTGAAACTTCACCTATCCATGTTCTCCCGAGATTCTGCCTGACCCGCTGAATTATTCCAGCACTTTGTGCCCTTTAGTCAAAACCAGCATCTACAGTCACTTGCTTTAACAAAACAACAAAAACATCTAATGGTCAACAGTGAACAGGTCTTCACAATAATCCAAAAGATTTAAGGTCACTTTTACTGATGCCAGTTATCACTGAGGAAATTGTTTGTTTGTTCCCTTTCTTTAAAAAAAAATCAGTAACATATGTCCATTGCAGAGTTGCACACATGCACCATGTATTTAATACATTAATTTGCATAATGCAGCATTAAGCAAAAATAACCAGTGCTCAAGATAGCAGTTATTTCCATTATGCATTGCTGTCGATAATTATAATGCAAGATGAATTTATACATAGAAACATAGAAACGTAGAAAAATAGGTGTAGGGGTAGGCCATTCGGCCCTTCGAGCCTGCACCGCCATTCAATGTGATCATGGCTGATCATCCAACTCAGTATCCCGTACCTGCCTTCTCTCCATACCCCCTGATCCCTTTAGCCACAAGTGCCACATGTAATGCTCGCTTAAATATAGCCACCATCTAGCTATAATATCACAAGTCATACACATGTGACCACTTTGTTGTGAAATTGACATATAAATAATGTATAGATTAATTGGGTGATATAGTACAAGCCCTCAGCCTTCAGCCCAACTCACACATGCCTACCAAGATGCCAAGCTGAACAAATTGCATTTAACTTTGTTAGGTCCATGTCCTTCTAAACCTTTCCTATCCATGTACTTGCCCAAATGTTTTGTTAAATGTTATAATTATATCTGCCACCACCACTTCCTCTGCTAAGAAGAACTGTCTTATTAAAGACACCACAGGAGTTTTCAGTAGCTTTTCTCATGAATTGGTTTGGCAGAAGCTTTTCACCAATGATACTAATTTACAAAATTAAATCATTCTGGGCACCATGTTATAAATAAGATGTTGTCAAGTTGGAAATGGTGTAAGAAGATTTAGGAGTGTGGTGCCAGGATTCATGTGCCTGAGCTACAGGATAAGGTTGAGCAGGCTTGGAGTGCACTAGGATGAGGGTTGATATTATAGAGGTACATAAAATCATGAGAGAAATAGATCAGGTAGACGCACAGTCTCTTGCAAAGAGTAGGAGAATTGAGAACCAGAGGACATTGGTTTATGAGAAGGAGGAATGATTTAATAGAAAACTGAAGAGTAACTTTTTCACACAAAGGGTGGAGGATGTTTGGAACAGGCTGCCAGGGGACATCGTGGAGGCTGGGATTTTAATATTAGTACAGTCTGGCCCAATATGAATGCTCCACAGCCTTGCTATTAACAACAGACTCCTGAATGCCATGTAATGAGCACCCACCGTTGTCTATTTATCCTTTTATCCTTTTCATCCATGCCTATCCTTCTGTTAATTTATTGTGTTGCACAGGGTGCCAAATGCAACGTAATTTTGTTTGGGACTGCATATATCAATGTATTTCTAAATGACAATAAAGTTTGTTTGACTTGACTTTGACTTTGACTTGGTTATTATCAAATATTAGCTAGATCAGATTCCGTTTTTAAGGGTTAATAACATTAAAACAGCAGATACATTTCTTATATGCCATGTTAAAAGAGGCACATTTCAAGATAAAACTATTTAACTGAATTCCATTTTTTTCCTGAAAATTTGGTAGAATGATTGGTTTAGTTTAGGTTCGGTTGGTTTTGGTTTCCTGGTCCTCCAAAATATTCCAAATGGAATTTAAATTGGAGGTGGTCGAGGGTGGACTTAAGCAAGAAAGGATTCTTGGGAATTTGTTTATTGACACTAAATTCAATTGTTTTACAGAGGGAAGATTAGTAATTCCAAAAGCATATGTATTAGTTTGCACCCATGGAGTGACATGGGGTTGAAACTTCCACATGAAAATATACCAGGTTATGCAACAAGCCAAAGGAGCCGACTCTATTTTCTGACTGAAGACACAAAGTACTGGAGTAACTCAAGGCAGCATCTGTGGAGAACATGGAAAGGCAACATTTCAGATTGGCACCCTTCTTCGGATGGATTCATCTGAAGAAGGGTCCTGAACTGAAATGTCACCCATACATGTGCTGGTGAGATGCTGCCTGACCCACTGAGTTATTCCAGCACTTTGTGTCTTCTTTTGTAAACCAGCATGTGCAGTTCCTTATTTTTACATTTCCTAACTGAATCTCTAAACCGCCTAGCATGGTAACAAATAGTGCAATTCAGATCCATAAAATTTACTTTCAACTCTTAAATACTGGACCATGTTGCATCCAACTCGACTGTCATCTCCCCCACCCAACCACTACGTTTTCCTTAGACCTTTTAGCTCAGCTTCCTGACCCAAAAGATAGTCCATGAGATGGATCAGAAATCACAACAAGGAGACTTCAGCATGTCCTGACAGCCTTTGACAGCTTGCCATCTTTGAAAGATGTTATAACGATGTTTAAATGTGCTTGATAGTCAGAAGCCAGTGAAAACTGTTAAAATGCATTTAAATAATTTAAAACAGCCATTTAAAAATATAATGCAATCTAAACCACCTTAAATATTAATAATGAATTGTAACATTAAAATAAAATATGCAAAGCATTTAACTTGCTTCACTTTCTGGAACTGGAATGCTACAACACTGCAAAACTAAATTCTGCACTCTGGTATTTTTCTTTTTGGTCTATCTATTGTACTTGCGCAGTATCATTTGATTTAATTAGTATGGCACGCAAATAAGCTGTTCACTTTATCTTGGTACACATGATATTAATAATAAACTGATATCAATACCATTCAAATTAATGGGGCGTTATCCCTACACCAGACATGACTGGTATATTGATGAAGGCCAGGCCCATTCCATGGGGAGTCAGTCAATGCTTTGTTGCTGGACTCAATGGTTAGTTCTGCAAATAACGAGAAGCCCAGCCAAACTTCAGGAAGTACAGGAAGGAACTGCAGGTGTTGGTTTATATCAAGATAGACACAAAGTGCTGGAGGAACTCAGCGGGTCAGGCAACCTTCAGGAAGTCTTGACTTCACGCATTTGGCTGCATCTACTTGGGAGTCTGATGTTGCCTCAAATCATAAAACCTGATAGTCAATGCATGCTCCAATTACAGCAAATTATCACTGAGGCTTCCATCTATAAGCTGCGGTTAATTATACTAACACTTATTCAAACATCGCTATCTGTCATAAATATTAATTAATTAAACATTGTGCAGTTTCTATTTCTAAAGAAATGTTCCATTTCAAAGTTATAATTGAAAGATTTAGGCTGTAACATCATATTTAAAAATCTGATTTTGATTATGAAATATGTTGGAAATGTACAAATATCTATAATGAATCACTAGCTTTTAGTTTTGTATTTTGTATCAAGTATATCGGTAAAATATGTATCGTTCGGTTATAACTGTTGCAACATATTATAATGCCTTCTGGTTGCTACCATCAAATTGTGACATATTGATTGCATCAATTCATCAATGTAAAATCTATGTCCAGAAAAAGAACTCACTGAACCCTTTCCAATAAGTTTCATGTATGCATTTAACTGTTAATGAAAAATAAATGTTCTGAGACTGATGGCAGATATACATCACATTCCGTCATCACGAGAAGCCTGTTTGATTATATTTGACAAGTAGCAGGATGGAAAATAAATTAGATGCATTTCACAAAACTCAGCATACTTTTCCTGTTCCCGAATAGAATGCTAAGACCACAATACAGTAACAATGTTACTAATGTAAATTAAATTGAAGTGGTAGCTGCCTATTAAAGCTACTCGGGAATAAAATCAAAATTCACTTGAAACAATCGTAATGATTACAACAACCTCCTAAAATGTGTTCATTGCACTAACAATATTATACCCAGATTGTCCCAGGGCTATTTACATTAGTATGGCCTCACAAAGACAATTGCATCCTGTAATATCCTCTGGCATGGATTTCCAAAGTCAGTTTATACACATTGGTGAAAAATCTGTATAAAACTGATGAATGCAGATTGCTGGAAACTCCTCCTCACTCCAAAGAGGAAGTTCTCCTAATATTTCAACACCAGTCTGTGCCAGAGCGGAATAGTCACTTTCTCTTTCATTACAGATCCATATAATTTATACCAAGACAATATTTGAAGATAGAGCAGGAATTTTGGTCCTGGTGCATTTGCAAACATTTATGCAAGAGATGAGGCGGCACGGTGGCACAGCGGTAGAGTTGCTGCCTTACAACGCCAGAGACTCGGGTTCGATCCTGACCACGGGTGCTGTCTGTATAGTTTGTACGTTCTCCCCGTGACATGCATGGGTTTTCATCAATTGCTTCGGTTTCCTCCTACACTCCAAAGACAGACTGATTAATTGGCTTTGGTAAAATTATAAATTGGTCCTAGTGCGTAGGATAGTGGCAGTGTACAGGAATCGCTGGTTGGCGTGGAATTGGTGGGTCGAAGGACCTGTTTCCACACTGTATCTCTAAATTAAACAAAAAAATGCAAAAAAGAGTAGCATTTTGCATATTATACTCTGCTATCAATTTAGAAGACAGAATTGAATATTATAGAAGTTTCTCATGAGAAACAAACTTTAATCGTAACACAGTTGTCACCACATCTAAAAGGTGCATTCATGGTTATAGTAAAGTCACCTAGCTGAAGCTAAACATTCAACTGAATTGTTTTTTTATATGTATATATTTTTACCCTTCCTTATATTTTTAAGATTGTTCTTGTGAATCGCACCGTTGGATTGACTTTTTAAATTTTGTTGCACCATGTTCAATGACAATAAAGAGATTCTTATTATTCTTATTCTATGTAATGTCACTAAATCAACGACTCTTGTAGTTTTTTAATAGTGTGAACAACAGGCAAAGCTGTTTGAAGACACAACATTGCCTGAAATTAAGGGAGCTTTTAAATTGGTCAGTACTGAATTATACTGTACATTCAACATGCATTTTAAACATACCTTTATAACTGTTTTCCATAACAAGACAAAGAGTCAACAGTTTGAATCTTATAGATGTGGATAGCACAAACAGTCACTGCAATGTTACAATAAATTAGAATGAAACGACAATTTTTTAGTTTGAGAAACAGAATCTGATTTTGCTATCTTATTTAATAATCTCAACTGACTTCAAGGTATCAAGGTCAGTTTATTGTCACATTTACCAATTAAGGTACAGTGACATTTGGGTTACAAATCTGACAAAATATAGTATTGGTGATTTTTTTTTAAATGGACATTTTATTTTTATGGATTGCTCCACTCATATTGTGCAGTACATATTGCCCAAATCCTTCTGATAAGAATTGGGACAAAGGACAACTGCATAGCAATCGTCTATTAATTATAGTCCAGTTTGCTATGATGTTGGAATAAATAGGAAAAAATGACATACTGCCTGAACCAGATGGGAGCATCATTAATCTGTGAAAATGACCTATAATGTACATGGGAATCTAATGCTATTTTAGTAGGATTTGTACAGCCATCGTTAGTATCTATACAAATCACACACTGAATGCTGGAGAACACCCTTTCCATAAACCACTTAGAACTCAAATGTTCTCTGGAAAATCCAGGAAACCACAATTCATATATGAATTATATTGAAAAGATAGTCACAACATTCTGGAGTATTTCAGCGGATCAGCCAGCATCTCTGGAGAAAGGAAATAAGTGGCATTTCGAGTCGAGACCTTTCTTCAGACTCATCTAAATGATATGCATCTGATAATGGCAGTGGACAAGGGCAAGGACTTCCGTTTGAGATTTAATTTTCGACTAAAGATACAGAGCAGAATTAGGGCCATCGGCACATCAAGTCCTCACTGACCCCGTACACTGAATCCCGTAATTCAATTTTACAACTTATCGATGCCAATTAACCTACAAACCTGGACGTCTTTGGAATGTAGGAGGAAACTGGACCTCCCGGAGAAAACCCACAAGGTCACAGGGAGAACGTACAAACCCCTATGCAAACTTCCAAACTTGGTAATGGAAATAATGTTATAAGATCAACATTAGGGAATGAGAGAACCTGTAAACCATACAGCCCCTCAAATTTGCTCAGTCAATTATTAGCCATAACTTAATCTCTACACTGACTCAACTTACAATATTAACCCTCATAGCTAAAAAAATACTGATTCTATCCTTGAATATTATGAGACCACCAATCAATCGGCATCCTTGAAGATAGAAAACTGCAAAGATTCACAACATTTGGAGTGAATAAATAGATTGTTTTAAAGTCCCTTTGTTTTATTAATTACCTTTTGTCTCTGCCCAAAGGAAACAGCATCCCAGTATCTATCCTATCAAAGCCTACAATAAATGTTTTGCATGTCTTTCATTTGTTTGTTCTGTATCTCTCTACATCACTGTCTATATCTCTCATTTCTCTTTCCCCTGAATGCCAGTCTGAAGAAGGGTCTCAACCAGAAATGTCACCTATTCCTTTTCTCTAGAGATGCTGTCTGACCCGCTGAGTGACTCCAGTTTTTTTGTGTCTATTCACAGTTTAAACCAGCATCTGCATTTCCTTCCTACCTATAATCTATACATAACTAAAACTATCTGATCTTGTTATTTTCCAGTTTGGCGGTCATTCTATTTGCGCAAAAACAGTTTGTGATAGCACTACAATTTTTCACCAGTTCGCTCACCGTTCTCCTGTCCTGTGATTGCACCGATCGGTTCAATGTCGTAAAAGTTAGCCAGGTTTAAAAATCTTTAAAACCGCGCGTGCGCAGGCCGATCTCGTCTCCAGCCAATTAGCGCCGTCTCTTCCCCTGTTACTCCCCTGGACGGCCCATCCCTTCCTGCGCCATCGCGTCTTTACTGGAGCTGAGGATGGCCCCGCCCCAAGCAGCCCCGCCTCAAGTAGCCCCGCCCCAAGCAGCCCCGCCCCAAGCAGCCCAGGTCAGAGACCCTGCCCAGCCCAGCACAGCATGGGAGACCCAGCCTAGAGTTGAAAAACCCAGCCCGGAGTCTAAAATGTCGCCAAACTGAAAGCGGAGTGTCTGATCCCAACGGAGGAGAATGTCCAGCGACCAGCGCCTGCTGTGAGTCCCCAGCGCACCGCCAATTCCAGCCACTACCCCTCTGGTCCCTCTTGCTGGCTCCTCCCCCCTCCCCATGATGCCCCCCCAGTCCCCTATGGCTCTTCCCCTGTCTTTTCCCCGACCACACTCCCCACCCGCCCCTCTCCTTCCACAACTCCCCCGCCCACACACCCCTCTTCCCCCACACAACCCCATTGCCCACACACCCCTCTACCCCCACACAACCCCCCCCCATCCACACACCCCTCCCAAGCCCCCCTGCCCACACAACCCCCGCCCACACACATACCCCTGCGCCCACACCCACAAACCCCCCCCCCACAAGATGAAATACTTTATGTTCCTAGTTTTCTGTAGCTGATGATACACTGCAAGCTTAATATTATCGCTAATATTATCAGCGCAATCATAAGTACTAAGGAGCAGCAGATTCAGAATAACCATTTGTGTTTTATATTTGCAGGGAAACTTTAACACAAAAGAATCAGACCTTTTTTGTTATTTTAAGTCAGATAGTTTTCTCCAATGATCAAAAGCAGAGCTGGAATTTTAATAAATGATCTGATCTTTGAGGGACTGAAACTGGAATACTGTGGGGAGTTTTGGTCTCTCTACCCAAGAAAGGCTATACTAGTCATTGAGGGATTGCAGCATGGTTCACTAGATTGATTTCTAGGATGGTGGAGAGATAAAGGTGGCAAGTTTTTATATTCATTAGACCTTAGGGGAATACTGAAAATTTAGGACTAGAGAGACTGTGCTTGGGAAAGATGTTTGCCCTGACTAGAAAAAGTAGTCAAACTCTCAGGTGATAGGGCAAGAAGTTAAAGAATGTGTGAAGGAGAAATCTCATTCTCCTCTTCACTGGGGTGGCCCTGAGGTGCAGCTGGGAGAGTCAAACAAAGCGGGCTCCTCAATCAATGCCAGAGACTATTTCTTCATCATCACATAACGATATCGACATATGTGATGAAGTACTGCAGCGTAAACATGTGGTGCACAGCCTCCTGAGCAGCACATGTTCACATTAAAAACAATGTGACTGGCATCACACACCAGCTGGAAAAAGAGTTAGTAAAAGCCTTTAATTAATTTAGTGGCAGCTCTTTAGTGCTTTGATGGCCACGATGGACAATCAGGGGTGCTCTAAAATGGAGGACAGTCAAGCTCTCTGCCTAGTTGGGTGCAATGAGAATATAATGAATCAGGAGACCAGAGATGCAGCATGAAAATGGCATCTGTTCTCCATTGCATGTGGTGGTGGACTGTAGAAAAAAAATGAATGCTTTATGATTCCCCAAACCAAGTTGGAAGGATCTCATGCCATTAAAAACTGAAAGCAGTAATGACTTTTGCAGCCACTATCTGGCCTCTTCCTGTACCGTATTTAAAATTAGCTGTAATTCAAATGTGGACAGCTGGTATAATTCAGATGCTATATCAGGTGGCAAATACGAGCTTCACAGACACAAGGAGTGATCTAACTGCCTAATTAATGAAACCAGCTGGTATGGCTGTTAAATCCTCTACAACCCTTTTGCCTCTGGAGTAATAAGAATTTGTCCACCAGAATTCTTACCTTCTCGACTGATTGGGTAACAAAGGAGGGAGCCCCAAGCAGGAAGGATTTCTTTTGGTAAAAGTGTGGTCAACTCTGAGATTATCATTGGTACTCAGCTTCCAGCACACCAACCCAAACGGGAAAGGATCAGGCCTAGAAAAGGCTCCGAGATGCATGTGTGAACATTTATTTAAACCAAAATCCATTTTTGACTCTAATATCATGGCACAACCAGAGTTGTGCTAAACTACTATCTACCTCTTTGATGACCCTCAGACTATCCTTGATCGTACTTTGCTGGTTTTACCTTGCATTAAATGCTATTCCCTTATCATCAATACACTGTAA
This sequence comes from Raja brachyura, assembly GCA_963514005.1. The sequence continues at coordinate 22,919,477 of OY740791.1, forward strand.
CTGGATCGATTTTAAACATGTATTGTCTTCCTGCTGACTAGTTAACACGCAACAAAAGCTTTTCACTGTACCTCGTTACATGTGACAATAAACAAAACTGAAGATATTCAATGGACAAGGCAGAACTACCCTTACCAACAAATTCCTCTTAGACATTTTGATAGATGAGGTGTGAGAACAGGTTCTCTCTTCCCCTATTCCTTTCATTTCTTCGCCATGATTAACTACATTATACTGAAGAAAAATATTCTGTTTGACTCCCTCCTTCCACTTCTCACAGTCTATTTTAAAAGCATTAATGCAGGGTTGGACACTAAAATTCATGAGATAAACGGTTCCTGGAAGCTTTTCTTCCTGTTCCTCTGCTAATGTATTGGATTAATCGGGTCCAATGGCTCTGTCAGTGATTATCACTGCCAGCATTAAAATCAACATGAAATGATATGGACACGTAGATTTACTGTCAATAAAAATAATTTTCCCAGCAGAAAATGTGGACAAACATAAGTAAGCAATGCAAAATTCAATCTCAGGAAGTAACTGTGGGGACTGCAGAAGTTCCACATAAAGGCAAGAACACTTTGCTATTTAACCCAGTTCTGCAGGCAGGGTGCAATATTAATCAGCTGTGAAGGGCTGTGGATTCCTGTACATCCATTTCAGTCACAATGCAAATTAAGAGAAATGAATAAGTAGATAGACCTCTTCTACAGTAACTTGGTAGAGATGTTAAAGTACTAAATCGAATAGATTTCCCTTGCTTGAATTTCTATTTATAGTTACTTGTTCGGGTTTATTCAATTCAAGTTTAATGTCATTGCACAAATACAAGTATAGGTACAGCGATTACACTTCATTGAGTACAGAAACCAAGAACTGAGTTTTTATTCTTCTAACAAGTCCTTTTTTTGAGAGTCAAATTTATTAAATGTTGATTATAATATCAATCTCACATTCCCAGAGGGAAAAAAATCAGATAATAATCTGTATCTCGATGGAAAAAAATATTCCAATTTCTTTCTTGTCATTCCTTTTGTCATATTAGAAACAGTGGTCACCTTGGATTTTAGCTTCCAATGCCCAATTAAAAAAAACCCCCATCTATCTTGGCTTCAAGAAGTTAATTAATAACCAGTGGTGACCAAATATATTTTTTGATATGGAAATTTCAAGGAAATGAAATGATCATCTCATGTTACATGCTTATCATAGCCACAAGATACAGGAGACAATATTACTGCATTATAGCTGCATTTGTGTATAACATTTCTCCCTGAGCTATTTCAAAGAAAGTGTAAATCCATTTCCTCTAAGACTTATTTATACTCCCATTAAACTTGTAGAGAGAGGAACCTGATATTTTCAATTGAAATGTTCAACGCGTGGCCGTTTTAGAGATCTCAGACATTTGTGCACATGTTTGGTGTTTCAAGATTGTCAGGCACATATTGGAGGCAGTGATGTCCAGAGTGTGTTGTACTCAACAATTTGACTGTAAAATATGTACTGTTGGAGTATGGTAAGGCTATGGTAGCAGAATGCTGCTGCCAGACACTATCCAGTCATTGTGGTGAGTGCATGCAGTATTCCTGTGATCTCCCTGAGGAACGCTTGGCCAGAACTCAACTCAAAGCTGAAATGTTGCAAATCCAAAAACAAAAAAACTGGTTTTAAATCAGTTAACTGTTAAAAGTGGCATCCATTCCACTAGCAGCAAGCACCTTCACTCACTACAAAGTGAACAATGAAATGTTATCAAGAAACAATTGACAAATTGCTTTCATCTAAACATATTTCGAAATAAGAATTAAGGAAAAACAAGATAGTTATCTTTTAGTTTAGAAACATAGAAACGTTGAAATTAGGTGCAGGAGTAGGCCATTCGGCCCTTCGAGCCTGCACCGCCATACAATATGATAATGGCTGATCATCCAACTCAGTATCCCGTACCTGCCTTCTCTCCATACGCTCTGATCCCCTTAGCCACAAGGGCCACATCTAACTGCCTCTTAAATATAGCCAATGAACTGGCCTCAACTACCCTCTGTGGCAGAGAGTTCCAGAGACCCACCACTCTCTGTGTGAAAAAAGTCTTTCTCATCTCGGTCCTAAAGGATTTCCCCCTTATCCTTAAGCTGTGACCCCTTGTCCTGGACATCGGGAACAATTTAGTTTGGAGATACAATGTGGAAACAGGCCATTCGGCCCACCGAGTCTACGCTGACCATGATCACCCTTACACTAATTTTATCCTACACGCAATCTACAGAAGCCAATAAACCAAAAAAGTCTACTCGTCTTTGGAATGTGGGAGGAAACTGGAGCACCCGGAGAAAATCCACATGGTCACAGGGAAAATGTACAAACTCCATGCAGACACCACCCATAGTCTGGATCAAACACGGATCACTCGCACTGCAAGGCAGCAACTCTACTGCTGCTCCACTGTGCCGCCCAACATGAAAATCATGTCTCAACACCACCAGGCACTAATATCCGCAAATAGTAAGGAATATAACAGAACAATTATTGGGATAACACGTGATAAGAATTTGTTAAAATAAATATTTCAGTAATAGCTGCAATTTTAGATCCTAGTCATACAAAAATTCAAGGACTAGGAAAGAAAATTGCAATCTCTAAAAGATTTATAACCGTAATGGGAACTCAAAGGGCCTCTCGTTCTAACAGTGAGCGGCCCTGGCGCCTCAAGTGTGGATTTAAATTTTTTTTTATAAATGACAGAAGTGGAGTCTTAGCAATAAAGTTGCCTTTCGAAATGTCGAGCACGTCTTTCAGGTCTCAGACTGCTGATTATTCCATGCAGCTCTGAGGAACTGAAGGTTCGGCCAACTCTGCACTAAGCCCGTCTCACAAGGTCATTTTTCAGCTGACTTAGTTTTATCACATAAAGTCAAGAAAGTAAAATTAATGTCCAAGAAATCAGCTTGCTTTATCATTTTAGGACCTCATGCATCATACCTTCTACTTTTTGAAGAATCAATAAAATGTGGATGCCATTGATAAGCATTTGCTGTCCATCCCAATATGCCCCTGAACTAAGAGGCTGGTTTAAAATATACCAAGCAGATCCAGAATCACATGAATGCCAGACTGGGGTGAGGGTGGCAGATTTCCTCTCCTAATGGTTCACCGTATCCATTGCTGAAACACTGGATATTGTTATGACTGTATGGCAAATCAAATTCCTCGAATGCTGCAAAACCTACTCGGCTAATAAAGTACTATTATGATTATGATTATTATGAACTAGAATAATTTTTACAACAACTAAATAGTTACCAGTGATGAGAGAGGATTTAATTCTACATTTATTTAATTATTTCAATTTAAATTCTCCAGCCACATATGGTTGAATTTCAATTAGTGTCTCTGAATCCATGTCCCTATGGTGACATGGTGCACGGTGGCACAGCGTTAGAGACCCGGGTTTGATCAGCTTCATTCACACAAAATCAACTTCTTACCAAACCCAAATGATAAACCAAATAGATACTATGGTTATGCTAGCAATATGCCCAGATGCCCAAAGTCTTCAGATTTGGGAGTATCTTCATCACAAACCCTTATTGTATTCACATGTTCACAGTTATGGGCAGTAGTTAATATTGAATATGGCAATTTCAAGAATAGTATACAGGTAAATAGTATACGAGTATACAGTAAATTTGACAACATTGTCCAAATTTCTCTCCCAGTGACAACATTATATTTTGTTTATATGCATAATGCAGTGTAATGATATGTGAACCATCCCCACAGTGATGTTTGCTAGGCATGCGTTAAACCCCCGTCTCCCGGTGCCAGTTGGCCCACGAGTGACCCCGAGTTTTCACTCGTGGTGATCGCGTACAATCAACGTAGAAGGAACGTCGGAACTCGCGCGAGCAACTTATCGAATCGTGGCGCTAACGGCAGGTACCCGTGAAACCTGTTAACTGGTGGAAAAAAATCAAACATGTTTGATATTTTCCACGAGTCAAATCTACTGTTCAAGTTAAAAATGGAAACATTTAAAATCGTTGTAATAACGTAGTGGCCCGTGCGTTTACCTTAGTGACTCGTGAGTCTACCGTGGGAACTCTTTAACTCAGTGGGCAGGCAGCATCTCTGGAGAGAAGGAATGGGTGACGGGATGACACTTCCAAATTTCTGCTGCGTCCTTGTGCTCTATCTCAGATGGGAAAGCTGCAACTTTAAACTGACATATGACAATCTTAACTCTTCACATTTTACAGGATTGGATGCGAAATCAGTGATATTCTCGGCCATCATCCGTCACATATTGAGAGAGGGACGGGGAGCGGGGAACCATGGTGGATGTCTAAAGGATGTAAATCCAGGGCATTGCCCCACACACTGACCCTTGACTGAAGCCCAGGGACTGCTCAGAACAGACAAGTCCGCCCTCTTTAACCTGACTCCCCTCCTCATCCATTCTGCTGGAGCCCTTCCTCAAATCCCACCGGGAACAGTTGGGCATCCCAGTTGAAAGGTGCAGCAGTACAGTGCCATCTCTCTGACAGACACATGTAGACAAGAAAGCGTCAGGGGCACGGGGGTGGTGGTGATGGGCAGACACGGACTGTGGGAAAGTCCCTGTGTGGAGGCTGATCCTGTCTTGATTTAGATTGTGCTGATTGGAATTATTACTGTCACTCTTTGTATTACCCTCTTGATTTCACATTGTTTGTTGCAGCAAGGTTTGGAAAGCTCACAATGTGTTCTGTGCTTCCTGTGATTGTGATTGAACTGTAACATTGCAGTTTCATCAGCTCAATAAACGAGCAACAAAACAAAAAGGATCTTGATGTGAATGAATTTGTGTGTATGTCTCCCCGTGACCTGCGTGGGTTTTCTCCGAGATCTTCGGCTTCCTCCCACAATCCAAAGATGTTCAGGTTTACAGGTTAATTGGCTTGTAAAAGTTGTCCCTAGTGTGGGTAGGATGGTGTTAATGTGCAAGGGATCGTTGGTCGGCACAGACCCGGTGGGCTAAAGGCCCTGTTTCCATGCTGTATTCTATAAAGTATTTAAATAGACAAGGCAGGGAAAGGATAAGGACCTAATTTGAGCAAATGCGATTAGTGCGGATGAGTTAAATGGATGTGAAGGGATGGTTCTGTGCTGTTTGACTCTGCAATTCTATTATCAGGCAATGACCATCTCCAACAAAAGAGATTGGTAACACTTTTCGAACAACATTCACTGACTGTCCCGGGTCCAATGATATGGGCTCCACCACGGTTGTGAGTCTCTCCCTGCTGCAGCCTTCTTCCACCTTCTCAGCCGCCGGCCAAACACCATCCTCGGCCAGTTCCACTGAGGTCATCTTCTTGGGTCGCGCTTTGTCAGGGACCTCCCCCTCGACTTTCCTGCCATGAGGCCAGCTTACAGGATCTAAGGCACACGCATATTTCTCCACTATAAGGTGGCGACCCTCAGAGAAGTCCCAGCCTCACAAACAACTCAACACAATAAATAATGTAAAGCAGCCTGGGGCAAGATGGTTTGCCAATGATTTAAATTTGAAACATCATCCCGTCACCCATTCCTTCTCTCCAGAGATGCTGCCTGCCCGCTGAGTGACCATACTGAGGGAATTCCCACGTACATGAAGCAGAGAGAAACGTGAATTCTGCACGGCTCTGCCCGACGTTTGATAATGGATTCGGTGGTTTGTAGCCACTCCCCCTCCCTGCTCACCCACCCACCCACCAAGCCAGCCAGCCGGACCCCTCCTTGTTACAGCAGCGGACGCGACATTTGCAAGAGAATGGGGCGGAGAGCTGGGGCAGCGTTGGGATGGGAGCAGGGCAGATGAGGCGCACCATAGGAACAAACAAGTTGATGGCTGCAAGGGGCAGGCGGCAGTGGTCTTGTGCCCCAGCGAGGTAGACCACTCTTCCCCCTGCTAATGCACACACAGAAAGAGAGAGATGAGAGCAGAGAATGATCCCAGCCTAGCTCTGGCACTGGACGGTACGCATTTTCCCTTTGTAGGTCATATCAATAGAAGCGGCCGCGTTGAATTCTATTTTTAACTCAAAGCCACAGGATGGAGCTGTCTTCTTTAACACTGTTGCTTCGCCACCACCTCCTCCTTGCTGCACAATGGCAGCGAGTGCGGGGCCGAGATCCTGCCTAGATTTTTTAAGTTCTGAAATGGAATAACTTTCAATACCGAATCAGAATATACTCTGTCCAGCTCCTCTATTTGATACTTTTAAAACAGGCTTTCATTCACGGTTGGCTCAAGAGTAATCCGGGAGAGGAACTTGGTAACTCGGGAGAGGAACTTGGAACACCGCATAAACGGCAAACTTAGTCATACCCGTGGGAACTCGGTTAAACTCTTGTTCATAAACGTGGAGTCTCGTACACAACCACGAGTCTTTCACTCGGGGCACCTCGTGGGTCAACTCGCACCATGAGACAGGCCCATTTAGAAGCAATTGAACATTTTCCTTACTCAACACACGAGTGCTAAATGGTGTGAAAAGTATGAAGCTATTTTTATTAGATCCAGGTAGTCCACAAACCTACGAACCAAAAAAAACACACCTCCATGATGTTGGTGGCCTTTTCACTCATGCTTCATGTGATGATATGCACTTGGTCATCTGTTATGTTGTTGTTGGACACTAAAATGCAAGCAAATCCTAGAGCTGTACTGCTGAGATACAGGCCCTTTGGCCACTTGTCCATACTGACCAAGTTGGCATTCTGGGCTAGTCCCATTTGCCAGCAATTGGGCTAGAGCCATCTAAACTCTCCCTATCCATACGTCTGTCCAAATGGCTTTTAAAAGTCATCTACAAATAAAAATCAGAACATTTTCACACAATTGCAAATAACTGTATCTCATTGAAGTTAACAGGATTTGAGAAAGCTAGACAAGGTATGTGGCAAGTGAATCTTTCCCCTGGTGAAGAACCAATGAGGTCTTGCTGCAGGATGAGGGGGTCGGCCATTTAAGATGAGGATGGGAAAGAATTTCAGATCTGAGCATTAATAATCTTTGGAATTATTTACAATTCCCAACTCAAAAGGACTCTGAATAGAACCATATTAAGTATATTCAAGGCTGAAGTATAGATTTTTTTGACTGTGGGATGATTAACGGCTATGGGGAATTCAGGCTGGAATGTGAAGCCAAAAAAAAAAATCAGATGAGCCCCATTCTTCTGCAATGGTGGAGACACCAAGGGCTGAATTGTCTACCCTTCTTCTCTTCATTGTGTTTTTATACAAAAGTGCAAGGACTAAATGTGTATTAGGATCCTTTTCTTCTTGCTTGACTTTATTCTGAGTCACGCGATTTGCAAGAAAGGGGACTGAAATTAGAGTCTGACTGAAATTAGAGTCATTTGATTTCCAAGCAAAGCTGTGCTCCAGCAAGTTGAAACTATCTTGTTCAGTTGAATTTGACCACTTGATGCCAGGAATTGGCTCTTTTTTTTTTAAATTGCCAGGAACATTCATGGGGCACTTAAGCAGTCCAGAACAAATTAGTCATTTATCTAATGGAAATTAACTGCAGGTGACAATCCAGCTATACACTTCTGGTGCCTACGTGTGTAAGGGCTTATTATGGAGGTTTAAATGTACACACGAGAGAATAGATTAGTACAACTTGTAACAGGATGATTGGGAATGCTCAAAGGCATTGCTTTGTGCATTGTTGTAATGGAGTTGCAATCCTTGCATGTAAGGGAAAAATGTTTTCCCTTGTGATCCTGAAGTGACTACTCCAGAAATCATTTGCCTTGCACCGTTTGTTCAACATGTCTGATTATGAAAACATATTGGAGGGCTAATTGTACTGAAATCTGTATGTATTACAGTTCATCCAATCGTACTCTTTACTTCTCACTTAATAAGTTCACAAGTTCTAGGAGCAGAAACTGGCCATTCAACCCATCAAGTCTTCTCCAGCATTTAATCATTGCTGACCACTCAACCCCATTCTCCTGCCTTCTTTTGCAATTTTTTTCCATATCGTATCACCGTCCGCACTGTGGCAAGGAGTTGGAGGCATTTGCTGGAGACCGACTTCGAGAGCTCCACCGTGGGAGCCTGCGGACTTAACATCACGGAGCTCGCGATCCATGCCGAGGATCACCTTTGAGGCTCCGGCTTTGGAGACCGACTTCGGGAACTCCAAGCCGCAGGAGCTTCGACCGCCCCGCCGCGGAGGCTTCGACTGCCGGCTGCGGGAGCTTCGATCACCCCGCCTGCGGATGGTTCGACTGCCCCGACCGCGGGATAATAAAAGTGGAAGAACATTGGACTTTATTGCCTTCCATCACAGTGAGGAACGTGGGGAATCCACTGTGGTGGATGTTTATGTTAACTTTTATGTAGTTGTTTGCCTTATTTTTTTTTTGTATGGCTGTATGGTAATTCAAATTTCACTGTACCTTAATTGGTAGATCTGACCATAAACTGGCCTTGAAACTCCACAGTCCTCTGTAGGAATAGAACAGAAAGGGACCATTGCACATGTGCGGTGTCTGTAAATAAACCAACATTGTGAGTCGGCTTCAGAAACTTGTTGTGTGATTTCATGAGATTGGGAATGGCTTGCACTTCAAGTCCACCCATAAGTGATTCAATTTTCTTTTACAGGCTTGATTCGATAGTAAATTTAAATTGAGCCAATATCTACTCTAATTCCGTTAATGAGGAGCGAGTGCCATTCATCCTCTCTCTCATTTGTAAAACTACTTCTGAACTACTTTTATGATATTTTTTCATTTTGGTTCTCAGTGCCCAGCTCTGATTTTAATGTTATATCCCCAAGTCCCTGTCCAACCAGTGAAGAAAACACTTGATTGACTTCACCCTATTTATTTACTTTCAATATCCTATATCCACAATGAAATTGCCTCGATATTCTGGAGAATCTATACATTTCTTCTGTACGATTTAACCTGAGGAGATTGATAAAATTCTAGTTAATGTGCATTGTGCTGCATCATTTTTAAGCTGGACAGGTCTATGTTTAGAAATACTGAAGCAATCTCATTCTTTTATCTCCTTGCCCGCTGCATATAAAGACTAATATTTTATTGGCCTGAATATTTTTTTTAATGTACTGTACTGCTATGTCATATTGACCAGCCTACATAAACTTTCAAATATTTTCTACCCCCCCTTCTAATAACAATTTGTACAGGAGCATGCGTGAGAAAGGTTCAGAGGGATGTGGGCCAAACACAGGCAGGTGGCACTAGTGTAGATAGGGCATCTTGGGCAACATGTGCGAGTTGGGCTGAAGGCCTTGTTTCCATGCTGTATGAAACTATAACTATGACTAATTTAAATAATATTAGGATCTAGGCACTTATGGTCCCAAATGATAATCTCACACTAAAACTGCAGTGAAATTATTTTTGCCCGTTCATTTAATCTGTTAAAGTTTGTGATTTTATACTCCCATCTTCACAGATATTATTTTTTTCATTAACAAATTATATGTTGGATGTATAACTCTTTGTCATTTCACCCAGTTTCTTGGTGTTGTTTAGTTCCATAGAGGTGGTCTTGCTATCATTGTTCTTGTGCTGTACTATTTATTGTCTATGTTCTACATATTGTCACATGTACAGAGTACAGTGAATGGCTTATTCTGCAACGCTATCCAGACAAATACACGAGTACAATAGATCCCCTTCTGGAACTGCGGCGACTCGCCATGCTGCTGCGACATCTTGCAACTTCCAAATCCCTGAAGATTCTAATCTTGGACCAAGGAGACAAGCAATTTCTCTCATTTCCTATTTTTAAGGCCTGGTGGCATGATGACACTGGATCAATAAAGTACGGGTCAGCCTGGCCCTGTGCGATGCTGTTGGCTACTTCTGCTCCCGCTCCGTGCAGCTGCAACCACCACAACCGTGCCATTTGTTAAAACCAACACCTGCCACTCTGCTTCCTAGCGTTGAGGTCCCCATTTCCCGAGCCAACGATGGAACTTCCATAGTTGGCTCCTTTGCAGACCTTTCACAGTACACTGCGCATACAATGGTGCCACAACAGACACTGTGGAAAATCAGTAGACATTGCATCTTTAAGTACATATATATTATAACTACTCACCTTCTAGCACCTACGCAGTAACAACCCAACAAATAACTTGCATACAATATCTAGAGATTTGATATTAGCCAGTCTCATGTGGGGAACACAGCTACATGGATCCTTATACACCAGGCAATCTCAAAATATTAGCATTTTCCTGACTATTAATGTAGTTGTTTACCAATTAGAATACTTAGAGGAAATGAGACAAGGATGGGTGGCACGGTGGTAGGGTCCCTGCGTTACAGCACCGGAGACCTGGGTTCGATCCCGACTACGGATACTGTCTGTTCGGAGTTTGTGCATTCTCCCCGTGACCTGCATGAGTTTTTGCTGAGATCGTCGGTTTCCTCCCACACGCCAAAGACGTACAGGTATGTAGATTAATTGGCTTGATAAATGTAAAAATGATCCCTAGCATGTGTACGACACTGTGTGGGGATTGCAGGTCGGCACAGACCTGGTGGGCCGAAGGACCTGTCTCCATGCTGTATCCCTAAAAAAACTAAAATACACCCTTTTAAAAATGCACCGGTTCTTTCTAATCAGTTGAAGGTTCTCCAATTGGTCAGATGTTCCATCTTTAATTACGACACTGATACCTTCCCTACAACAAATGGCAAACTTGAATTATTCAATCTGTGTGTTCATTTATAGTCTATTTATTGAATCATTCGGAGACTGAAGAAGGGCTCCAACCTGAAACCTCACCTTATTCATGTTCTCCAGGGACACTGCCTTGCCTGTCGAGTTACTCTCGCGCTTGGTGTCTAAACTTGAATTATTTCCCATTTTCAATCTGAGTTTCCATAAAGCATTTACAGCTTTGAGCCAAATTTTCATTGGTCTCTATTAGGTAAGAATAAAGATAATGAAACTAAAAAGTCACTGTTATGGCCACTTGCAATTCAAATGCAAAGTTTTGCAATTCTATACTTAGAATAATTATTATATAAAATGGGACTGGAATCAGGATATTAAATAATGTTAATCTATGCTTATTCTTTTTATTATCATTCTGGAGGAATTTGTAATAAATTATTCAAGGAGTTTTTTTCCAGTCCAGAGATCCCTTCTATTAAGTCTCCAAAGGCTCTTTCAAACCTGCACCAACTTAAGTACCTTCTCTCAAACGTGGGACTTTGCTTTAAGTCTATTTTTTTGAGAATGGAATTTTAGATTGCAAATGTTCTTAGTGCAATTCATCTTTTAACTATGACATGCGCTCATCTGCTGGAGCTGCAAGAAGTGCTGCAGACTAATAACATTTCCTTCATAGTATACAGAAAACAAATTGGATTTTGTGTTGTGTTTGCATTCCAGTCTTAGCTTTTGATTGCGATTCAGCATTATTTAATTTAAAATAAAATAAAATCTTTGATTGTGGGAGAGTTATATGGTGTATGACGCTATTTGAAAAGTTCCTGGAAAGGTAACGTGGTGCGGCATAGGATGTATTCTTATTCATTGCCCACTGGTTTAGTTTAATTTATAGTTTAGTTTAGGTTAATTAAGTTTAGTTAAGTTTATTTTAGAGATACAATGTGGAAACAGGCCCTTTGGTCCACCCAGTCGGCACCGACCTGCGATTCCCATACACTATTCTCTACACCAGGGACAATTTACAATGTTTACCAAGGCCAATTAATCTACAAACCTGTACGTCTTTAGAGTGTGGGAGGAAATCAGAGCACCCGCAGAAAACACATGTGGTCACAGGGAGAACATACAAACTCCGAACTGACAGCACCCGTAGTCAGGATTGAATCCGGATGTCTGGTGCTGGAAGGTAGCAACTATACCGCCACTGGTTCTCAGAAGAAGTGCACTTAAATAATTTGCATTGCTCTCAATTAATAATATGAATCTGATTTCCCAGATAAACAGCATTGGAATACATTCTATTTCTATAAATTGTCAAAATGTGGAAAGAGAATATAGTGAAAAGATTAATAGTGTACATTAGATTATGTGGTGCTCCTTTTGCTAAAGACATTGTTGAGGAAACAAACTATAATCCAAACTAAGCAGTTTTTTTTTTCGGAATGGAAGTGGAAAGAGGGCAATGGAAATATAAAAAAAATATTAAGACATTGTTTAGCAGAAGTTCTGCTACTGCTGATTTGGTCAGATTTGGAGATAGTTAATTACTTTATTTACACATGCGATTAAATATGCAAAGTTAGCATCAGCTTTTAAAAAAAAACGAATATGAAGTTTCAGCTTCACTACTCCTGCCAAAATAGACAATGCATAATGTGCATCTTTGCAATGAGTTTATAACTTTTTATTTGCAATCATAAGGTAGACTGAATTGTGGTGTCTGGTAGTTAGTTGGACGCCAGTTTTTGCGAAAAAGCAGATTTATTTACAAGATCACAAATATCTACAGATAGCCCCCATTGGACCATAGGGAGTGGGGGCAGGGAATGGTGTCCATTATAGCCTATTGTCCGCTATAACAGAATATGGGGTTCACTCTGAAACAACGAGTTGTTTTCAAATACAAAGTTATTTTTAACATCTAAATTTTTTTTTCTTACTTAAGGTAAAAGTATTAAAGGCTGTTTGTTACATTGTTTAAACCGTTCACTGCCAAGTTTTTTTTCACTATTGGTTATGACCCGAGTACACTCGGGGGGTGGCATTGAACAGGTGTCGATCGGAGCAATACCTTGTCAATTTCAATATGATATTAGACACTCCATATGATATAACGGAAACCCGTTATAGAGCTCCATAACAACAGAAGCAGACTGTATTTGCACTCAAGGAACAATAATTTGCAATTCATTTCAATTTTGATGTGATCTCCATCGTGCATTTCCTGATCATATTTTTTAAATTCAATTTTCATTTTCCTATCCTTAGTCTTCAATTGATCTGAAAAAAACATGCTTAAATTTCTGTCAGCAATTTGTATCTGGAGTTAGAAATGGCTCTAAAATATTGAATAAAATAATTGCCTTGACATGAGTGAAATATTATCAATGTTTCATAAATTCCTATATATGTTTATTCCTACCTATCACTTCACTTGCATGTTTTGATACTGAGGATACTGAGGTCAAACATCTCTGCAGATAGACACAAAATGCTGGAGGAACTCCACAGGACTGGCAGCATCTCTGGAGAGAAGGAATGGGTGATGTTTCAGGTCGAGATCCTACATTAGAATATTTTTTTTTTAGTAAAAGTGGGGGCCTGGAAAAAGGAAGTCATTGAAGAGACGAAAGGCATAGGTCGGGAGGTATTGGACCAGGGGGAATAGGATGGAGTCGAGGTTTGTGAATATGAATTCAGCGGGACAGGAGCAGGCAGAAACAATGGGTCTCCCAGTGCAGTTCTGTTTATGGATTTTGGGGAGAAGGTGAAACCGGGCCACGTGGGGCTGCGGAATGGTGCAATCAGAACAGATGAGGCTCAGCTCCAGTAAGAAAGCTGCTTCATCAGCAATGGAAATACCTAACAGAACTGCACTGCCAAAATGTATCCAGATGTGTGCCTTCATTGTGCAGCTATCTGCTTACAAAGGGTCAGATATAAAAATGACCAGATTCTAGGTAAAAGGTCCCTAAGTATCACTAACTGTACAACTGGGAGCTGTTCTATTTTCTATGCCAGTCATTCCTGCGGCCTCTGAATCAGATTAGTAATTTAATGGAAGATTTAATTTGTCTTAGTACATCGATGATGCATTAACAAGAGTCAATTTCTTTCATTCTTAACACATCCGCAGGATTACACAGATTTACTCAGGCAATGCAATTTGAGCTCAGATGCAGTCCAACTAAGGCACAACTGAATAACCCAGAAAAGTTGCAGAATTATCCAATATCCATTTAATAGACACGCAAGTGCAATCAAAATATTGATGCTTCAATGCATCTGCGCTTCACGCATATCCATGCCAATGACAGACAAAATAAAACTCATTTTCAGATAGTGGCAGGGGGAGAAAGCACCAAGCAAATTATTATCAATAAATAGAGAATACCAAGCAGGTGAAAAAAAATCGATTACAATAGTTCATTTGAGGGAAATTCAAAAGGAAGATGTAAACATTGTTAATTGTTTTAGTTTAGTTTAGAGATGCAGCGCAGAAACAGGCCCTTCTACCAACCAAGTCTGCACTGGTCACCAATGTTCACTCATTCACACTAGTTCAACCAAACACACCAGGGCCATTTAACCTACACATCTTCACATCTTTGGAATGTGGGAGTAAACCAAAGCACCCAGACAAAACCCACGCAGTCACAGGGAGAACGTACAAACTCTGTACAGACAGCACCCATAGTCAGGACTGACCCTGGGACTCTAGCAAGTAAGGCAGCAATGTTACCGCTACGCTACTGCGTGAGTAGAAATGCTGATAGAAAGAATATTGCAAATTTGTGTCATTTGTGTTTAGAAAATGTTCACAAAGGAATATCGTTAAAACCAAATGAAATTGCAATCTTGCTGTTCGTGGGAAACAACAGAAGCGTAATAGGAATATTTGCACAAATATCACGACTGGATGCATTATCACCAGGATATGTTATTTTTTGCTTTTCTTGATGGCAAGAGCTCTATATGTTATTATACTAAGAATTAGCTGAGGATAATGCGTAGGAAAGAACTGCAGATGCTGGTTTAAATTGATAGTGAACACAAAATGCTGGAGTAACTATGCAGGACAGGCAGCATCTCTGGAGAGAAGGAATGGGTAACGTTTCGGGTTGAGACCCTTCTTCAGACTGATGTCAGGGGAATTGACAGGACAGAGATAGAACGTAGTCCGACCACATTCCATTTCAGTCCCACCCACTCCCGACATCAGTCTGAAGAAGGTTCCGACCTGAAACGTCGCACATTCTTTCTCTCCAGAGATGCTGCCTGTCCCCCCGAGGATAACACGTTATGGTTGGTGCAGATATTGTTTTTTTTCTTGGTTAAGTTTTTTTATTAGTTAGAAGCAATTACATAATTTAAAAAAAAAGATACGTGTTCACTGTTGACATAATAAAAATCATTTTGTTCTTTGTAGATATACATAATCAATATTATTTATGTTAATCCTTGCTTAATAATTGTGCTTCTATATTATTTTTTTTCATTTTTTATAAAGGTAGAAAATAGTAGAAAAAGATTAAACAAAAAATATATATAAAAAGTTGGGAAAGAATGGAATATTCCACAGATTTTACATCGTTGGAGATATATCCGCGTTTTATGAAATGTACTACTTCATCTATTCTTCGATTCTGGTTTCAGTCGGGTTCTCGTTGGTGCAGATATTGAACAACAGGCAAAACAACTGGAAAAGAAAACTCCTCTCATAGTTGCCGGCTTCTGTTGCAACAAAAACTTGCATGAATAACTTACAGTAAGGTTGGGGTTTTTTTTAAGCCAAAGAAAGGGATATGAAGTTTTTTTCATGAGTTCATTAATTGGTACACATAATCTTCACGTCATCTTTGGCCCTGAATATTCCTCGGTTTCAGTGGTCTAAACTGTTACCATCACAAGTCGAGTTCTCTCTCTCACTGGAATGCCATGGGTAGAACATCCAGGATCAGTGCGGTAAATAAACAAGTGCTTCGTTCCATTTGTGGCCGAAGTAGTTGTGGGGTGATCAGAGTAAACGTGCATTAATTTAGTGGCACAAAAACAAACCTGAAAATTATATAGCAAAGCCAAAACCTGCTGCAATGATATAGTTAAATTCTAAGTAAATCAGCTTTAGCTTTGCTTTAGCAAACTGTATGTGATCTCAGCGACAAACACAATGGATGATCCATTGATGCAGAAAATATGGCCAATTTAGCAACTATCCCACTGGAGATAGAGACAAGAAAGGGGCAGAAATCATTGACTATTAACTCAAATGAAAATTCAGAAGACTGTTTGATGGTGCACCTCATAATATGTTGAATGACCATTTTGTTTAACTAAGACATTCTTATTCTGACATATTGTGACTCTGCTAGCTATTGTGGGATTCAAATGTGGATCATTTGAGTACAGCAGCTATCCTTTTTAAAGAGGGATTAAAAACGGATTAAAAAAACCATGGATTAAAAAAACTCACCCACATCTTAACTATTGTTCACATTGCAAGCTCCACCATTGATGTCTCCCGAATAATATAGCTGACATACAGCCTAATAAAAGGTCTTGTAATGTATAGATGCTAAGAATCAGTTGCTCCTGTTCATGTCAATTGTAATAAATCACAAATCCTAGTCCCCTAGGAACTTAGGAAGTCATGGGGAAGGCATCTAAATTGGACAGGCTTGACAAGTGCTCACACCACTTAAGATTGATTATGTGTCCATATTTTCATAAGCCAGAATTTCTACGACATTGGTTTGAGAGCAGTTGCCTAGGCCCAGGCTGCATAATAAGTCTTGTCATAAGTGATAGGAATAGAATTAGGCTATTTGGCCCATCAAGTACTCCACCATTAAATCATGAGTGATCTATCTCTCCCTCCTAACCCCATTTTCCTGTCTTCTCCCCATAACCTCTGACACCTGTACAAATCAAGAATCTATCTATCTCTGCCTTAAAAATATCCACCGACTTGGCCTCCACAGCCTTCTGTGCCAAAGAATTCCACAGATTCACCGCCCTCTAACTAAAGAAATTTCTCCTCATCTCCTTACTAAAAGAACGTCCTTTAATTCTGAGGCTATGACCTCTGGTCCTAGACTCTCCCACTAGTGGAAACATCCTGTCCACACCCACTCTATCCAAGTTTTTCACTATTCTATATGTTTCAACGAGGTCCCCCTTCATTCTTCTGAACTCCAGCGAGTCCAGGTCCAGTGCTGACAAATGCTCATCATAGGATAATCTACTCATTCCTGTGGTCATTCTTGTAAATCTCCTCTGGACTCTCTCCAGAGCCAGCACATCCATCCTCAGATATGATGCCCACAATTGCACACAAAGAGTTAAAGAAGGAACTGCGGATGCTGAAGAATCGAGGGTACACAAAAGGCTGGAGAAACTCAGCGTGTGCAGCAGCATCTAAGGAGCGAAGGAGATAGGCGACATTTCAGGTCGAGACCCGAGAGTCTGAAGAAGGGTCTCGACCCGAAACGTCACCCATCTCCTTCGCTCCTTAGATGCTGCTGCACCCGCTGAGTTTCTCCAGCCTTTTGTGTACCCTGCACACAAAAAGTGGTGGGTGTATGGAACAAGCTGCCATAAGAGGTAGTTGAGGCTGGGACTATCCCATTGTTTTAGAAACAGTTAGACAGGTACATGGCTAGGACAGGTTTGGAGATATTTGGACCAAGTGCAGGCAGGTGGGACTAGTGCAACTGGGACATGTTAGGCAGTGTGGGGCAAGTTGGGCTGAAGGGCCTGTTTCCACACTGTATCACTCTTTGACTCTAATATTCCTAATGTGGCTTTGCCAGCCCCTTATAGAATTCTGCACTTGCCTTTTACACGGAGGTGCATACTGTTTAAAAAATATATATTTGAAATCCAAAAAGGTATGCTTCATAAATATGCCCTTCGCAGCAACTCTTCCCCTTGCCAACACCTGAAGGACAATCATTACATTCAGTTTTGTTGGCCATAATAAAGATGCTAAATACTGATTTTGTGATTGGAACAGCAATTTTTATTTTTAATTAGTTCACTCATGGGTATGATAGTTTTGATGCAAGCAGGAATGAAAATCAAATCACCCTTGACAGTCTGAAATATAATATACCTCCACCAGATTTGGGAGTGTTAGGTGAGGTGACTGAGGAGAGGTGACTGAGGCAGTGAGGGAGTGAATGAGGTGAGTGAGTGAGTGAAGCAGACTTGTGGAACAAACTTGCATGTTCATAGACAATGGTGAGCTTGAATTGCCTCATAACTCACAAGGAGACAAGACAGCGGAGAATTTTGCGCAATGGTTTAAAATAGAGAGTTTGCATTATAAGTTTGTGCTTTCCTTTCAGAGATAAAGGGGTGGAAATTATCTTGCTTCAGAAAAAGAACATAAAAGGGATAGGAATCTTCAAATTAATTGCTTCTGAATTAAGTTGCACAACTATGGTATACAGATGTGAGCTAATGTATCTTTGAAGTAATCTCACTTATGGATTTCAGGAATGTTTCCTTAACTTTGTTAATTTGATCAAAACATGATAGGCTCCTTTTATTTTTTGGTAATAATCAGTGCAATTTAACAATTTTCACTGAATATTGTTTATGAACCTATTTTCCCCCCATTGCCCAGATCAAACAAAACAGCTTGACAGATACCTCATGGGGAAGAGTAATAAATGTCAACATTGGAATATAACAAAATGGTCATGTATTTATCACATAAACAGTTCAAGATATGGACAAAGCAGTGAAGAGAAAAAGACAAACAACATTGTTGAAGATGAAATTGAACCCTTGATGTAGCAACGTTACAAAATTTTGAGATTTTAAAAATCAAGTCTGCAGTTTATCCCATCAGATAAAGCATAAAAAGAAGTTTAATTTGACACCTAATTCATATCTTCAGTATTAAAAAAGTTATGACCATTTTCATACTCGGAAATTAGCATCTTGTTCCCCATTGCCTTTCAATTGACTTAACTCAAAAACTGTGATCTAGAACAGTTAAAAGCCCATATCTTTCTTAAAAATTAAGAGAACTCAATGAAATTTTCAGTTATTATAGATTGAAGAATTCAGAAACAAATATGAAACAATCTTACTTGGATGACCTGAAATTAAAGCATATAATTAGTTAGTTATCTAATTGTAGCTAATTACAAAATTCAATGAGTAGATCTAAACATCTATCCATTTCTTAAGATAAACTTTTTTTTTAATTGCCCAAGTGTCCAAATAACATTCACACAATAATCCACAATATAACATAATTTTTAAATCTCATTTTCATGAATTTATAGGCCAAATGGAAGGAATTTAGTGTTTAATGCCTGTAAATTAATGGCCATTTAAATCAACTAGCGAGTGGGTTTTAGTGGAATGCGGTCGATTGGAACGTTGTGGTTTGCTGTGAAGTCGGGAGGAAAATACTGTTGGTTCATACATTTTTTTGGACCCCTTTTCACAACATGAAAATATGATTAAAGCCTCCATAAAAACCAACTTTTAATATGAAAATAAACTGTGTACCTACCTTTTTTTCTCCCCTACGCAAAATCCTTCCCGTTGTTGGCTCTCAGGGCTTTTGAAGGTGATTTTTAAATTACTCTAGTTAATAAATAATCTAGCGTAATTTAAAAATACCTTAATGAATGAAATGTCAGAGCGATTTTTCTTCCGCAACAAAATCGCCCGACATGGATCAATTTGCCCAGTCTGAAGAAAAACGGCACTTTAAGCCCGCCCCCTCTGAAAGGCGCCAAAGTCACGCACACGGGGAGCGGCAGAACTGCAGCGCTGCTCAAGGTAAGTTTTGTAACAAACCTACTTGATGATCCAGAGGATTCAGGGTTTAAAGATTGTGCATGAATCCAATATATACGCATGAAACCTTGATGTAACATTGAAACAAGATCCTGGTTAATTATGTTTTTAGATTTTCATTTATGCTCATTTTTGACATTGTACATCCGGTTGACGGAACCTATGGGATGCTTTCTGTGTTAACAATCGATCACCCTCTATTTATGATACGATACAATAACATTTTATTCATCCCTGGAGAGTAATTGATCTGCCAACGGTCACAGAAGACAAGGTACGCAAAAAACTTGAAATTAAAAATATAAACAAAAAAGAGAAAGACAAGCGACTGTCGGCTGGCGGCCGTGTGCCCAGCGCCTTCACCGGAACAAATGAACAAACAAACAAACGAACACAGACTTATGCCCTGGGCAGAGGATTCTAATCTAGAGTGCCCCCCCCCCACCGGGCCCCCCTTTGTTCTCCCAATGTCCCTCACGGGTCGATCGCAAGGCCCCACTGTCGGTATTCCCGCTGCTGCGGCTCCCATTGCCACTGAATCCCCCACCGCCGGGGCTCCTGATGCCGTTGAGGCTCACACTGCCATCGTCGCCTCTGCTGAGGCTCCTTCGGCCCAGGCAGGCCTCGCCGCCTGTCTTCTCTGCAGTCCCCTGTCGGGCCTACCGGGGCGCATTCCAGTCGGCGCCACGGTTGTTCTGCAGATTGATCGGGCCCGCACGGCTCTCTGGGACACTCTCGCCACGCTCGCGGCTCCCCGAGGCAATTTGATTGCCATCCAACATAAAGTTGACTGAAGAATTTATCAATTTCCAAGCTACTGGTTATTGAGAATAAACCAGTGTGAATAATTCAGAAGCTAATCAAAGGAGAATGTTGCATTTGTGCCAGTGTCCAGGCTCAGTGAAGGGGTATGAAAACCACTGAGACAAGCTTTCTCTGCTTCAAACCGTGGTAACGGATCCAGTTTGTCACTTGCGAGGTCAAGATGGACAAAAGTATTTATTTGGGCTGCAAAAAGCATGTGGCCATGGTGCCATGAGTTCTAGCCAGTATCTATCCCCTTCACAGGCAGCACAGTGGCACAGCGATGGAGCTGCTGCCTCACAGCGCCAGGGAACCGGTTTGATCCTGACTTCGGGTGCTGCTTGTGTGGAGTCTGCATGTTCTACTGTGACAATGACTGCATGGGTTTTCTCCGGGTGCTCACATTTCCTCCCACATTCCAAGTTTGAAGGTCAATTAGCTTCTGTAACTTCTAGTGTATGGGTGACCGTTGGTTGACGTGGACTCAGTGGGTCAAAACACCCATTTCCAGGCTGTATCTCTAAACTAAACACTCTTCCCCAACACACGGGTAATCATATATTTAAAAAAACCTTTGGATTACTTTGTTGACTAGTGAGGACAAAGTCATTAGAAAGTTTTAGAAAATGTTGCGAGGTCCTCCATCCACAACCTGCTCAAAGTTATAATTGTCATCAGTTTTGGATCTTTTGCACCAAAAATCAAAATGTTTGATTCACTGATTTTAACCCAATTAGTCAAAATACAGCAGCCAGAATCAAATATTGCAATCTTCGATCTGAAATCCACCTGCTTTTTACACAGATTGAAACCTTTTTTGCGAGCAGAGCACATAAAACCAGCACTCGTCTGTACACTGGCTAAGATAAATTCTCAGTGACAACACCGTACATTAAAAACTGCCAAAACGTCCTTAACTTTATTGGTTTCATTTAATAGCTTATGGTAAGATGCACATAAATTTTCTGGGGGAAAATTTATTATCAATGGTTTAGTCTACTAAATTTCAAGTTTACTTTCTATTTCTAAGGTGGCTTTTGTCTGTTAATCACTTTGAATTAAATATTAATGAGCGGTCTGGTGTTGCAAGCAACACCGTCAATGATATCATTCAACTCGGTTGTCATATAATTAGATTATTTGTAGCTGTATTCAATATAGTATTCTAATTTGCATAATTCATGGTTCAACTTATTTTTACAGACTGATTCACATAAAAATACATTTATTAAAATGTCATCAATTCATTTAAATGGAATAATAATGTGAAATGTATGGTGTGTGATGTGCAAAATCTACACAAAATTACATTAACAAAATATTAAGCAGTACAAAGGGAAATAATAAACCAGTGATTTCACAAAAATGTTGTCATTTGTGTATTGCTGTTTTTAAATATGCAAATATGGTGACATTTATTCACAATTTCAACATATTCAATATTCATTCAAAATTTACATTACTGCATATACTTGAAAATTGGGGATACCTTCAAATTGTAGTATTAAAAGATTTAGCATGGATTTTTCAAAATATTTTATGTAAAGCATTCAAAAATAAAGCATTTGATACATGACTGAATGAAATTTAACTTGTAAGTACCAAAATCAGAATCCAAAGCGAATACAAAATGTCGACATTATCACACAGTAAACATTGATGGCAGCTTTTCTGATTGATTGAAAGATACAGCATGGAAACAGGCATTTCTGCCAACCAAGTCCATGCCAATCATCAATCATCCGTTCATGCTAGTCCTTTATTCCACTTTCGCATCCACTTCCTACATACGAGGGAAATATTACAGAGACCAATTAACATACAAACCCACACGTCTCTGGGATATGGGAAGAAACCGGAGCACCTGAAGGAAACCCATATGTTCGCAGGGAGAATTTTGCAACTGTACACCCAAGTCTCTGGCTCTGTGAGGCAGCAGCTCCACCAGCTTCACCAATGTTACGTTTTCTTGAATTTAACAACACTTTTTTTTTACAATTTTATTATCTTTATTTCAAATAATTGCAGATTAACTTCACAAAAATATTTGTAATGGAGATTGTATGTAATAATTGTATCACCACAGAACCCAGTCCCTCCACGCACTAGAGTCTCCCAACCCCTGCAGAGCAGTTGTTAAGATGGCTGATCCGTGGGCGGTTGCTGCTGGGACGCAAGTCAGGGCCTGATCAACCCCGGCTGGGTCGCCTGGGCGAGGGTGTCTGATGTTGTGAGACCTTAAACACCGAATGCCCCCAGGTCACATCACTGAGGATGCATCCCAGCGCATCTAGAAGATGTATATTTTTCACAGATTAACCACAAAAATATACTTTAAATGGAGTGGAATAGCAAATGGACTTAGATAACTAACTCATTAACAATGAATGCAAGAGGATTAAACCAAAAATGAACAAATCAAAACCCTTCATTTACAAAGGATAAAAAATTGATTTGCTACCTTTTAATTGGATTACAATGGTTTGTGAGTCACCACAATGCTGCGAGTGAAACTCACATAAAGAGATATTTTCAAATGCAAGTCTCAGAAAAAAGGCCATCACATTATGTGAACTAGGGCTAATGCAATTTCTTGCAACTGAATTTTGCCGTGTTAGTGTAATCTCTGCAGCTTGTTCCGCAACAGCATTTATTCAATGAATGGTGAGAGGAGGGTGTTAGCAATCATAGGGCTCAGGGAGACCTGGTGAAGAACAAAACCTACAGGTGGCATTTATTGTGTGCCATCTTCTAAAAGCACAGGGCAGGAATCAATCCAATGGATCTATAAATTGTAAGAGGTGTCAGCGATCGACAGCTGTGGTCTGGAATTAAACCAAGGTTAGCAAATTGAGCATAACTGTAATGTCCATTGAGCAAAGCCCAAATCGAGGTGAGGTTGTGTTTGAGGTTGCAGGAGCTCCCTAAACATAGAACATGGAATCATAGCTGAATGGCTTGGATAGAATTGATATGGAGAGGATGTTTCCACTAGTGGGAGTGTCTAAAACTAGATGTCATAGCCTCAGAATTAAACGATGTTCTTTTCAGAAGGAGATGAGGAGAAATTTATTTAGTCAGAGGGTGGTGAATCTGTGGAATTCTTTACCATAGAAAGCTGTAGAGGCCGTCAGTAGATATTTTTTAAAGCTAGAGATAGATTCTTGATTAATGCAAGTTAGGAGAAGGTAGGAGAATGGGGTTAGGAGGGAGAGATAGATCAGCCATGATTGAATGATGGAGTACGCTTGAAGGGCCAAATAGCCTAATTCTACAGGGCCTGTCCCACCAGCATGCAACTCTATGCGATTAGCGCGACCTAACGTGGTCGCTTGAGCCGTCTGGCGTCGCGGGGCCGGTCCCACTTCGATCACCGGAGCCGTGCGGAGTTCGTCCCGACACCGCGCGGGGCTCCGAAAAACCGACTATGTCCAAAAATTCCGCACTGCAACGGCTTGCCGGCTCACAGTCGCCTCGACATTTACACACCGCCCGGACATCGTACCTCCGTGAACCTATTTGTAAGTGCCTCCGTGGCCCTCTATGTGTGTGGCTCCGTGGCCCTGTGTGTGTGTGTGCCTCTGTGCCCCTCTCTGTGTGCCCCTCTAAGTCCTGGCGAACTTACCTTGGACTTGCTCCAAGTTCGCCTCACTTTGCGCCGCGTTGCGCCACTCACCCAACCTCCGCGCGGCCCCTGCTGCCGGTTTGGTCGCGCTTGCCGCATGCAGGCTCTTGCTGGTGGGAACGGCCCTGTACAGGGGATCACCCAACCTCCGCGCGGCCCCCGCTGCCGGTTTGGTCGCGTTCATCGCATAGAGTTGCATGCTGGTGGGACAGGCCCATACTCCTATCACTTGTGACATTAAAATAAACAATAGTTTAATATTTGGTCTTCAATGAATATAAAGAAATGGGGCCTCGAAAACCTAACTTTTTTGAGTGAATAAGAATGGTTATTTATTTGGACCAATGAGGTTGCAAATCTCACTATTTATTAACTTTAAGTATTACAGATTGAGGTTATCTGAGGGAGTTTTACAGTGGATGAGAAAGTAAGAAATACCCAAAGAATCAGGAGTTTAATTTCCTGATGAGTCTAATGAGAGTGGCATGGTGGTGCTGCGGTAGAGTTGCTGCCTTACAGTGACTGCAGCGTAGAAGACCTGGGTTCGATCCTGACTACGGGTGCTCTCTGTGTGGAGTTAATACGTTCTCCCTGTGACCTGCGTGGGTTCCAGCAACTAAGCCTGGGTTCCAGCAACTAAGTTACAGAGAAAGGTTGAACAAGTTAGGTCTTTATTCTTTGGAGCGCAGAAGGTTAAGGGGGAACTTGATTGAGGTCTTTAAAATGATGAAAGGGATAGACAGAGTTGACGTGGATAAGCTTTTCCCATTGAGGGTAGGAAAGATTCAAACAAGAGGGCATGACATGAGAATTAAGGGACAGAAGTTTAGGGGTAACATGAGGGGGAACTTCTTTACTCAGAGAGTGGTGGCTGTGTGGAATGAGCTTCCAGCAGAAGTGGTGGAGGCAGGATCGATTTTAACATTTAAAAGTAAAGTGGATAGGTATATGGATGGGAATGGAGGGGTGTGGTCTGAGTGCAGGTAGATGGGACTAGGGGAAAATAAATGTTCGGCATGGACTGGAAGGGCCGAGAGGGCCTGTTTCCATGCTGTAATTGTTATATGGTTATATGGGTTTTCACTGAGATCTTTGATTTCCTCCCACACTCCAAAGACATACAGGTTTGTAGGTTAATTGGCTTGGTAAATGTAAAACGTGTCCCTAGTGGGTATAGGATAGTATTAATGTGCGGGGACCGCTGGTCGGCGTACACCCGGTGGGCCGGAAGGGCCTGTTTCTGTGCTGTATCTCTAAACTAAAGATACCGAGAAATACATATAAAATTGCCTTACCCTGGGTTAAGCCAATTTTCGAGTACATGCACTTTTAGTTTGAAGTTAAGGAATTTCTAGGCCAAGAAATGCAGTAGCAAAGAGGTAATGTTTTGGCAAGGAATGTCATGAGAGGGAGGTAATGTTATGGTATCCTAATAAGACATTAAAGCAATAGAAAAACTATGTGATGCATCAGAGGTACTATTAAACTTTGATTTGAACTTTCCCCGTAGATCCGAGAAGTATGAGATATCACATGATAAACTTCAAGATTATAATAGTTTGTAGAAAGGTAAACAATAAACTGGATCAACATAGCTGACAAAAGTATACATTTAAGTTAACCGCAAAAATATATATGGAAAATTTTACATTAAATTAAAGGATGGGAACTGTGAATCACAGGGGCAGCATCTTCCCAGCTGAACCATCCTATCACCAACTCAAGAGTGGTCCTGGGCTACCATTAACCTCATTGGAAATCCTCAATCCGACTTTACTAGACTTTATCTTGCACTAAATGTTATTCCCTTTATCCTGTGTCTAACAGTGTGGACGACTTGATTGCATTCATGTATATAATCTTTCCACTGACTGGATAGCACACAACAAAAACTTTTTGCTGTACACGTGACTATAATTAACTAAACTGATCTGTTAAATCAAAAGATGTAATTTTAAAATTAAATTAGGTTAATAATTCAAAATGAGCAGCTTAGCCCAAATAGATCCAGTGAAGGTGGAATTAAAATCTTTGTACAGATTTGCTGGGTAAGTTGAATAAAAACCAAAGGTCCTGAAGCTTTAGTTTTGTACACCTTAGTATATGGTTTAAACTGTTCAGTGAGCTCTACCTGCCAATCTCAATATCACCAAGTGTTTGACATGTAGGCAGGCACGGTAATGTCAATCTGGGTTTTTTTGGTAGTAGTTTCTTTATTGTCATTGTAACATGAACCATGTACAACAAAATTTAAAAATGTCAACCAGTCAGTGCACCATTCAAACCATAAAAGCCAATGATACATACAAGGTAAAATACTAAAAAAAGTTAAACAACTAAAATAAATATGAAATATGAAAACAGCACGCATAAACACCCAACCCTACATCCTTCTGTCGATTTCACAGTGTACCAACCACAGTCCCTTAGTCCCCGCATTCCTTGGCAGCTACATTTAGTGCCTTTATAGCAGTGGGGTAAAAACTGTTTGTAAGTCTGTTCGTCCTTGGCCTTGTAGATCTGTGTCATCTGCCTGATGGCAACAGTTCAAACAGGGAGTGTCAGGGATGGGAAATGTCCTTTATAATATTCTGGGAGTTATTGATGCAGCGGGAACTGTGTAAGTCCTCCAAGGTAAGGAGAGGGCAGCTGACAATCCTCTGGGCGTTGTCAATGGCCCTCTGGAGCGCTTTCCTCTGAGCCGCTGTGCAGCTGGTGTACCAAACGCATACACAGTATGTTAGGATGCTCTCAATGGAGCACTGATAAAAGGACAGCAGCAGTGTCTGTGTGATGTTATTCTTCCTGAGCACCCTCAGGAAGTGCAGTCTCTGCTGGACCTTTTTCAGCAGCGCAGAGGTGTTCACGCTCCACGTCAGGTCCTCCTCAATATGGATCCCCAGGAAGCATTGTTGTTGTAAGGAGAGATATAGTCAAGTAACTTGGTGGAAACTGATTGATCACCTAGATGTCAGACAATATTATTGATCATCAGCAATTCATAAAGTGCTTTCTGAGGATACATGTAGCTGCTGGCAAGATGCTATGTGTAACAGCTTGAACACACAAGCTACATCAGCTTGTGTTGGACCAGGGATAGAACATAGCACAGGAACAGGCCCTTCGGCCCACAATGTTTGTGCCAAATATTTATGGTCACTTTAAAAATTAGAGCCCAGAAAAGTTAGTGGTCAACACAGCTTTCCAACCATCCCAATGCATCGAACAACTAACAAGAATTTCAGGTTAAGATTTTTTTATTTGGTAGGCCAATCTGCAGTTGTATTGTTATATTAAGATGTAATTAACATTAGCTATATTAGTGGTTAAATACAATATATTAGCATCATACCACTTTCAAATATTTAAGAGTACATTTAAAGCAGCAAGCAGATGAATAAGAATTGAAGTTGGGCATCACGGTGGTGCGGTGGTAAAATTACTGTCTTACAGCATCAGAGACCAATTCTGATTACGGATGCTCTCTGCACGGACTTTGTGCGTCCTTCCTGTGACCGCATGGGGTTTCTCCGGGCGCTCCAACTTCCTCCCACATTCCAAAGATGTACAGGTTTGTTGGTTGTAGGCTTCTGTAAATTGTCCCCAGTTTGTAGGATAGTGCTAGTGTACAGGGTGATCGCTGGTCAGCACAGACTCAGTGGGCCTGTGAGGCCTGTGGGCCTGTGAGTGGGCCTGTGAGTGGACTCAGAGGAAGGTCCTGTTTCCATGCGGTACGTCTAAAGAATTTAATCATTCAGAAAGTACAAACTGATTGATAGTTTCTTAGAAATGGCTCAAATTAATTCACCATACCTCAAATAATTGATTATGAAGTATCGAATTATGGTACTTCATAATTAATAATTTGCAGTTGCCATTGATGTATGAAGTAACCTTGCTTCAATGTACATTATGACATCTGTCACAATAACAGAAATGAAACAAAACTCCTCCACCGTGATTTATAAAGCATGTCCGACACTGGGGAGTCATTTCAGCAATATAATTGCTGCCTTTCAATCACTGCAGTGAATCCATAATCCTCTTATTTTTATCCCCTGCCCTCATTTTTATTGTGTCTGCCATCAGAAAATGGATGATGGTAAAAAAAAATCTCTTACATTCTGGACATCTCAGACCAATGGATAATGAAGGGATAGCTTCAAAAAAAAAACAACCCATATATATATTGAGAAAGAAAAACTATTTTAAAATAAGTTTAAATGAAAATAGTGGAACACAATCATTGAAACCAGCTTAGGGATGATTTACATGATCAATCCTTAGCTTTGGTAACCTTTGGGGATCCCAATAGAACTGGAGATTTTTACTTTGGGAAAGCAAGGACCAATTGATATACATTTAGAAGTTTGTAAAATAGTGAAATTAGATTTGCCCATATGTGCTTGATAAGGCCTGTATATCTCAGTAACCTAGGCATAATTTATAAAAGCATGGACCCAATCCATGCCAGTTCTCCTTTTGTAAATTATCCTCCTAGAATTATTTGTAGCATGGACAATTATTCTGAATTTGCTACATTCAAAACACAGGTGAATAGGTACCTGCAAATGATGTAATTTTGTTGCCAAGAATAGGATTGTCTACAGTATTTGCACATCTGAACATTTTAATACATAACCACTTGCCACCAATGAATCCATATACTTAAACCACCTTTATTCTGTACTCTAATATTTTTCCAACTGGTGAATAAATGCATTCAAAGTAAATGGAAATAAGCAGTGTTTAATAGCCTCTCAATTGGTCTTCTGGGTTATTGTATGTACTGTAGTGCTTAGGTGAATGATTTTTGGGTTTTACAATCCTCTTGGAACTTTGATCATTTTACTAGGCAAGAGACGTAGCTTATGGTATAATTGTAAACAGGTCATATAAGCCCTGGGAAGCAATGACCAATGGGGTGTCATCAGGATCAGTGCTAAGGCCTTGAGTTAAGTATAAGAGTGGAGAAAACTTGTTCCAATTATGTAGGGCCTTCGTGAGATGGTAGCTGAAATATTGTGCGCAAGTCTGCTGAAAGGGAGTGGAGCACTAGTTCACCAGATTGATCCCTGCATGGCAGGTTTGTTATCTGAGCAAAGATTAAGCAGAGGCAAACTCATTGAAACTTGGAAAATTGTTACAGGGATTAATAGAGTAGATGTGGAGTAGATGTGCCCGCTCATGGGACTGCCGAGATCCAGGTGCCACAGTATGAACATGATGAATTGGGTATTTATGGCTGAGAATTGAAGAATTTTCTTCACCCAGAGGGTAATGAATCTTTGGAATTCTCTATCCAAGAGAATCAGTTGCCGAGTACATTTAAGACAGATTACTACAATTTTAGATATTAAAAAAGAATACAAGGAAGAAGACACCAAGTGAAATATTGGCAAGGCAGCAATGGAAGTGTCGGTTCTTGGTACATCAGTAAGCTTGTGCCCTTTATAGGACGGACAATGACAGCGAGGTCAACATTTGTAATAAGATGGACATGAAAAGATGAAGAAGAGTACTATCCTGGGCTGCTACTTCCCAGGCAGACTATCATCCGTCACAAGATGCCAAACTTCATGTGTAGCCAAATAGCTGGAGGCCAGATGCTGCAGCTTAATTCCCCTCCATGACACCTGAAGCAATTTGAAGGATATCTAAGTGTACCTGTGGCTAGTTCACAGTGCCAGATTCAATTTTCAGGCCAATCCAATTTAACTATTGGCAAAGCAGGCTTTATACATTCATTCACAGAGAAAAGCTGTTTTTGCATGAGTCAGTGCTGTCCTAAGACCATGCACATGAATGAATTTAGCTGCAGTGACATCCAGTTGTGCATTTCACATCACATGTTTAAGATACAGTTAGACATGACAGGTTTGGGGGGATATGGACCAAACACGGGCAGGTGGGACTAGTGTTGCTGGGACATGTTGGCTTGTGTGGGCAAGTTGGGCCGAAGGGCCTGTTTCCACGCAGTACCACTATGCATGGATAATCCAAAAGTGCATATCTCGAACTTGAAACCAGACAGAAGCACACAAAACACTTAATTTTCCAGTGAAATTTCACTGTACTGCGGACTTAAATGTTACTACAGAATTCAGGTCATAATGTCTTGAGAAGAGAAATAGGAAAAATTACATTCAGGAATAATGAGTTTTCCTGAACGATTTAAGGCCTTTTCAAGGGGATAACTGATTAAAAAGTGGAAAGCTCACATCAACCAATGGAGCTATTGTATTAAATACTTGTGGGGCTACCATTCTGCTGGCTGATAACATCATTATGATAACAGCAATTAAGCTGCTGATTGGTAGGCTAACAGACTGTTGTGATTCTCTGCATAACAATGACTACACTTTAGCAGTCAATATGTCTGGAGAAATGAAATAGTTGACATTTCAGGTCGAGATCCTTCTTCAATCCGAAACGTCACCTATTCCTTTTCTCCAGAGATGCTGCCTGACCCACTGAGTTACTCCAGCATTTTGTGTCTATCTTTGACATAAACCAACAACTGCAGTTAATTCCTGCTACACTTTACCAGTTCATCATATAACAAGAGGAATCGAATATAGGAGCAAAGAGGTCCTTCTGCAGTTGTACAGAGCCCTGGTGAGACCACACCTGGAGTATTGTGTGCAGTTTTGGTCCCCTAATTTGAGGAAGGACATTCTTGCTATTGAGGGAGTGCAGCGTAGGTTTACAAGGTTAATTCCCGGGATGGCAGGAGTGTCAAATGCTGAGAGAATGGCGCAGCTGGGCTTGTACATTCTGGAGTTCAGAAGGATGAGAGGAGATATCATTGAAGCATATAAGATTGTTAAGGACTTGGACACACTAGAGGCAAGAAACATGTTCCTGATGTTGGGGGAGTCCAGAACCATGGGACACAGTTTACAAATAAGGAGTAAGCCATTTAGAACGGAGACGAGGAGACACTTTTTCTCACAGAGAGTGGTGAGTCTGTGGAATTTTCTGGATGCTTTCAAGAGAGAGCTACATAGGGCTTTTAAAAATAGTGGAGTCAGGGGATATGGGGAGAAGGCAGGAATGGGGTACTGATTGGGGATCAGCCATAATCACATTGAATGGCAGTGCTGGCTCGAAGGGCCAAATGGCCTATTCCTGCACCTACTGTCTATTGTCTATCATTGACTGCAAAATGATTTGCGACAGTGTTCAGCAGGATGGGTGATACTCGTGAAATTGTGGTGAGAGAAACAGCTAATTTTTCAGATCAATGTCTTCTCATCACAATCAGAACTCACTACGCTACAAAGATGGACAAATAGCGCTGGAGTAACTCAACGGTTCAGGCAGCATCTCTGGAGAAAAAGGATAGTTGACGTTTTGGGTCGTTCTTTTTCTCCAGTGATACTGCCTGATCCACTGAGATACTCCAGTACTTTGTGTCCACCTTTGGTATAAACTAGCAGCTGCAGTTCTATGTTTCTTCACTAAGCTACATACAAGGTGGAGTCTTGCAGAACCAAGTTCCATCCTAAAGTGACAGCATAGAATGTAGAAACAAGGAACTGCAGGTGTTGGTTTACAAGAAAGGACACGACATGCTGGAGTAACTCAGCGGGTCAGGTAGCATCATTTCCAGAGATGCTCTCTGACCCATTGAGTTATTTCAGGACTTTGTATCCAAATGCTATTTGAATTTCACTGGACCTTAATTGGTACATGTGACAATAAACTGACCTTGAAACCTTGAAATTAAAAACAACTGCCTGCGCTCCATTTCAATCTCCTATTGAAATTTGAGCCTCGACAAAATTGGCAGCAGTTTGAAGTGGAAATGACTTTGCATCAACAATAATTGTTTTCATGTAATTTAATTGTTGTATGATTAGTAGAGACCAACGTTCAGACAATTATATTGTCAAAAAGGAGCTTAAAACGCTTGCATTACTGTAACATAGTCCATTTACCTGATTTAGTACATTTCAATTTTCTTCTCAATAAGCTTTATCGCTTTTTTAACAACTCTGTTGTAAAAGTTGTAGTTGCTAAACATCATGAAATTTTAAGACGCATTTCCGCTCTATCGGTAGCACAAGTGCAAATGAGATTAACTGGCACTGTAGTTATAAATGCAGTCGCAATGAGGCTATGAGATGTGCTTGAGTGGTAGCGCTCACACCAGTGAGCGACTCAGCGGTTGATGCATGATCGACTGCAGATAATTCGGTATGCACAAGGAGCGGCTGAGAGTGGCTGCTTTTGGGTTAAGTATTAAACGGCAACCGGATTAGAAAGATGATCCCACTGCATCCAGCGAGCCCAAGTTCTTTTGCTTTCCAAGCTGTTAACATCATTAAAATAACGGCATTAACATTGCTTGATTGGGAGACAAATAGGCTGCTGCAGTTCTATACACTACAACAATTGATCATCGAAAACAAATCACTTTGGAAAACCAAGCTCAGGAAAAGGTATGGACACAACTTTGCCAGGCAGAGTACTGCAAGATCTTCAGTTATGATTCACATTATGTATATAAATATAATTTAAACTTGGGAGATTAGTGAAATTTAAATAATGATCCACCTGCACGCCAATAGAGTCATACAGCATGGAAGATAGACACAATATGCTAGAGTAACTCAGCAGGACAGGGAGCATCTCTGAAGAGAAGGAATGGGCGACGTTTTGGGTCAAGACCCTTCTTCGAACCGAAGAAGGGTCTAAACAGGGGTCTCGGCCCCAAACATCATCCATTTCTCCAATCCAGAGATGCTGCGTGTCCCGTGTCTGCAGCTCCTTCCTGCACATTTCACATAGTTTGGAAACAGGCCCTACAGCCCAACTTGCCCATGATGACCAAAGTAGCATGTTAATACTGTGAAATAAATTTTTAGGAACAAAGATGGACTTATAGTCAATCACAGAGATTGGAGAGGAAGCATGTGACAATTCTAATTCCAGCACGGAAGTAAAATTGCAAGTGGTATACCAATGCTGTGGTTTTCACAAAAAGAAGGCAAGTGGATGATTTACGGGGATGTTGCCAGGACTCGAGGGCCTGAGCTACAGAGAGAGTTTGAGCAGCTAGGACTCTATTCATTGGTGGATGAGGGGTGATCTTACAGAGATGTACAAAATCGTGAGAGGAATAGATCAGTTAAACGCACAGTCTCTTGCCCGGAGTAGAGGAATCGAGAAACAGAGGGCATAGAATTAAGGTGAGAGGGCGAAGGGGAAGGAACCCGAGGAGTAATTTATTTTCACACAAAGGGTAATGGGTGTATGGAACAAGCTGCCGGAGGAGGTAGTTGAGGTAGATACTATTGCTTAAGAAACAGACAGGTACATGGATAGAACTGAAACGTCACCCATTCCTTCTCTCCAGAGATGCTGCCTTTCTCGCTGAGTTACTCCAGCCTTTTGTGTCTATCTTCAGTTTAAACAAGCATCAGTTCCTTCTTACACAGGTACATGGATAGAATAGGTTTAGAGAGATAAGGGCTAAGCGCTGGCAGGTGGGATGAGTGTAGATGGGACATGTTAGTCAGTGTGGGCAAGTTGGGCCAAAGGGCCAGTTTCCACACTGTATGATTTTATTACTCTATGACTAACCTTTCAATCAGGTTTCAGGGCTCACCACAGCACAGAGTCTGCCTTGTTGAAGGTACTTAATGGCCTACTGCTCACCGTTGACTCCAGTGACTGTGCAACCCTGCTCCTTCTCGACCTCAGCGCAGCATTTGATACTGTCGACCACACCATCCTAATTGACCGTCTCTGGTATGGGGTTGGTATTGATGGCACTGCCCTGAGCTGGTTCATCTCCTACCTCAAAGGAAGGAGTTTCTCTACTATCATAGGCAACTCTTTCTCCTCCCCAGCAAGTCTCTGCTGTTGGGTTCCACAAGGTTCCATCCTTGGCCCCATTCTCTTCTCCCTGTATATGCTCCCCTTAGGCCAAGTAATTGAAAGGCACGGCATTTCCTTCCATTGCTACACAGACGATGTACCTCCCCCTGAAGCCCACAAAACAATCAAATCTGCTTAACCTTACCCGCTGCCTCGAGGATATAAAGTGCTGGATGGCCCAGAACTCCTCCAACTAAACGGGAGTAAGTCTGAGGTCATCCTTCTCGGCCCCTCGGACTCCATCAAAATGATAGCAGGCAGCCTTGGAAGCCTTACGCCATTACTCAAACCTCACGTCAAAAATCTTGGCGTGATATTTGACTCAGCACTGAAGTTTGACAAGCAAGTCAATGCCATGGTAAAAGCTAGCTTCTTTCAGCTTCGGATAACCATATAACCATATAACAATTACAGCACGGAAACAGGCCATCTCGGCCCTTCAAGTCCGTGCCGAACAACTTTTTTTCCCTTAGTCCCACCTGCCTGCACTCATACCATAACCCTCCATACCCTTCTCATCCATATGCCTATCCAATTTATTTTTAAATGATACCAACGAACCTGCCGCCACCACTTCCACTGGAAGCTCATTCCACACCGCTACCACTCTCTGAGTAAAGAAGTCCCCCTCATGTTACCCCTAAACTTCTGTCCCTTAATTCTAAAGTCATGTCCTTTAGATGATAGCTAAAATAAAACAATTCCTCCAGTTTGATGACCTCGAAAAGATCATCCACACATTTATCTCCTCCCGCCTAGATTACTGCAACTCCATTAAAAACTGGCATCAGCCAATCTTCCCTGTCCCGCCTGCAACTGCTCCAAAATGCCGCAGCGAGACTCCTGACAGGCACCTGAAAAAGGGACCACATCACCCCAATCCTGGCCTCTCTCCACTGGC
This sequence comes from Raja brachyura, assembly GCA_963514005.1. Next base: position 22,954,228 of record OY740791.1, read on the forward strand.
TCCCTGTGCGGTTCCGAATAAATTTCAAGACCCTCCCCTTTGTCTACAAAGCCCTCAATGGGCTTGCCCCCATCTACATTAACCATATAACCATATAACAATTACAGCACGGAAACAGGCCTTCTCGGCCCTTCCAGTCTGTGCCGACCATTTATTTTCCCCTAGTCCCATCTACCTGCACTCGTCTGCACCATACCCCTCCATACCCTTCCCGTCCATATACCTATCCACTTTACTTTTAAATGTTAAAATCGATCCTGCCTTCACCACTTCTGCTGGAAGATCATTCCACACAGCCACCACTCTCTGAGTAAAGAAGTTCCCCCTCATGTTACCCCTAAACTTCTGTCCCTTAATTCTCATGTCATGCCCTCTTGTTTGAATCTTCCCTACCCTCAATGGGAAAAGCTTATCCACATCAACTCTGTCTATCCCTTTCATCATTTTAAAGACCTCAATCAAGTCCCCCTTAACCTTGTTCGCTCCAAAGAATAAAGACCTAACTTGTTCAACCTTTCTCTGTAACTTAGTTGCTGGAACCCAGGCAACATTCTAGTAAATCTCCTCTGTACTCTCTCTATTTTGTTGACATCCTTCCTATAATTAGGCGACCAAAATTGTACACCATACTCCAGAATTCGTCTTACCAATGCCCTGTACAATTTTAACTTCCCTACTCCTATATTCAATGCTCTGATTTATAAAGGCCAGCACACCAAAAGCTTTCTTTACCACCCTATCTACATGCGATTTCACCTTCAGGGAACTATGCACAGTTATTCCTAGATCCCTCTGTTCCACAGCATTCCTCAATTCCCTACCATTTACCATGTATGTCCAATTTTGATTTGTCCTGCCAAGATGTAGCACCTCACGCTTATCAGCATTAAACTCCATCTGCCATCTTTCAGCCCACTCTTCCAAATGTCCCAAATCTCTTTGTAGACATTGAAAATCTACTTCATTATCCACAGCACCACCTATCTTAGTATCATCTGCATACATTCCATGGGGAACCTTGTCAAAGGCCTTACTGAAATCCATATAGACAACATCAACTGCTTTACCCTCATCAATTTCCCTAGTAACCTCTTCAAAAAATTCAAGAAGGTTTGTCAAACATGACCTTTCAGGCACAAATCCATGTTGACTGTTCAGATGCTTATATATATTATCTCTAAGTATCCTTTCCATTAATTTGCCCACCACTGATGTCAAACAGGTCTATAATTGCTAGGTTTATTCTTTGAACCCTTTTTAAACAATGGAACAACATGCGCAGTACGCCAATCCTCCGGCACTATTCCCATTTGAAATATTTCTGTCATAGCACCTGCTATTTCTAACTTCCCTCAATGTCCTAGGAAATATCCTGTCAGGACCTGGAGACTTATCAACTTTTATATTTTTCAAAAGTGTCAGTACTTCCTCCTCTTTGAATCTCATAGTTTCCATAGCTACTCTACTTTTTTCCATTAACCTCATAAAGTTCAATATCCTTCTCCTTGGTGAATACCGAAGAAAATAAATTGTTCAATATCTCCCCCATCTCTTTTGGCTCTGCAGATAGCTGTCCATTCTGGCTCTCTAATGGTCCAATTTTATCTCTCGTTATCCTTTTGCTATTAATATAGCTGTGGAAATCCTTTGCATTTACTTTCACCTTTCTTGCCAAAGCAACCTCATATCTTCTTTTAGCTTTTCTTATTTCTTTCTTAAGATTCTTTTTACATTCTTTATATTAAAAGTCTTCTCACCCACTACACCACCTCCAGGTCCCTCAGATCGGCCGACTTGGGGTTGCTGAATGTCCCGCAGTCTAGGCATAAGCTCAGGGGCGATCGCGCCTTTGCGGTCGCAGCTCCTAGACTGTGGAACAGCATCCCCCTCCCCATTAGAACTTCCCCCTCCATCGACTCCTTTATGTCTAGTCTAAAAACGTAACTGTTCTCCCAAGCCTTTCCTGAAGTCCTGAGCGAGGGCTATTTGTATATATGTATGTAGCCTGCTTGCGTATACTACTCTTATAACAAATGTAAAGCACTTTGGTCAACGAGAATTGTTTTTTAAATGTGCTATATAAATAAATGTGACTTGACTAAGTGGATGTAAATGAATAAAATAAACAAACTATGGTTGTACTGCCTATTGTGCTGGGACATAAAGATGAAGCAGTGCAAGAGAGACAAGACAGAGACAAAGTGGCAGAGGAATTGATGACACTTTCAAACTTTATTGTACGTGCATGTTGTACCAGAGAATCGAAGGAACATTAGTGCTACATCCTTTAGAAGGTTTATAGGATTACGACATGGATCTGTTCCCAAAAATTGTTTGTAACCAGGAAATGCACAGTGTGCGGAAGGGCATCACTGATGGCAGAGTGAGCAGACATGGGAAGAGCAGCCACCAGGTGCCTCACTGACACTGAATGAGTGAGTGTGTCTTTCCAGCGCACTCAGCTCTGCTCTGCTTGGGTACTGTAGCTCGTAGGATTGGGTGGTGTTTGGTGGTGGTTGGTATAAGTGCAGGGCAGAAATGCCCAGATTTCACGCAGCAGAAGATGCCCACAGCAGGCACCAAATCCATCCACAACCATTCCACCCATCTCTCAAATACTTGTTTGCACAGTGTGCTTGAAATCAGGCATTCAAAACCTTGAAGGATCTGTAACACTCATTTTCCTCAAATGTTTTGCTTTTAAACATAGGAGGTAATTTGCACTTTTGTAACTTTGTCGGCACTCTATACGTGGTAACTATTTGCATACTTGTGTAAGGTATGAAAAACAAAGAAATTCACTGTGACATGTCACATAAGGCATCATTCATTCATTCATTTGGCCCATCAAGTCTACGGTGGCTACACAAAAGCGGGAGAAACTCAGTGGGTGCAGCAGCATCTAAGGAGCGAAGGAGATAGGCGACGTTTCGGGTAGAGACCCTTCTTCAGACTGGTCAGGGATCAGGAAACGAGAGATATAGATGGTGATGTGGAGAGATAAAGAACAATGAATGAAAGATATGCAAAAAAGTATCAATGATAAAGGAAACAGGCTATTGTAAGCTGTTTGTAGTGTGAAAATAAGAAGCTAGTGCGACTTGGGTGGGGGAGAGATAGAGAGAGAAGGAATGCCAGGGCCCGAGGGCTGAGGGAGAGGTGGGAAGGGGAGGAGGCAGCCAGGGTTAACAGAATTGAGAAAATTCAATGTTTAAGCCCAGAGGATGCAGACTCCCCAAGCGGAATATGAGGTGCTGTTCCTCCAACTTGCGGTGTTGTTCACTCTGGCCGTGGAGGAGGCCCAGGACCGAGAGGTCGGATACGGAATGGGAGGGGGAGTTGAAGTGCTGAGCACCGGGAGGTCGGGTTGGTTATTGCGGACTGAGCGGAGGTGTTCGGCGAAACAATCGCCAAGCCTCCGCTTGGTCTCACCGATATAGATCAGCTGGCATCTTCAGCAACGGATGCAATAGATGAGGTTGGAGGAGGTGCAGGTGAACCTCTGTCGGACTTGGAAGGACTGCTTGGGTCCCTGAAAGGAGTGGATGGGGGAGGTGAAGGGACAAGTGTAGCATCTCTTGCGTTGTAAGGGAAAGTGCCCGGGGGAGGGGTGGAGCAGCAGGGAAGGGAAGAATTGACAAGGGAGTTGCGGAGGGAGCGGTCTTTGCGGAAGGCAGATGGGTGGGAGATGGGAAGATGTGGCGAGTGGAGGGGTCACGCTGGAGGTGGCGAAACTGGCGGAGGACTGTCTGTTGTATGTGCCGGTTGGTGGGGTGAAAGGTGAGGACCAGGGGGACTCTGCCCTTGTTGTGAGTGGGGGAATGGAGAGAGAGGGCAGTGTTGCGGGGTATGGAGGAGACCCTGGTGCGAGCCTCATCTATAGTGGGGGAGGGGAGTCCCCGTTCTCTGAAGAATTAGGATATTTGTGATGACCTGGTGTGGAACACCTCATCCTGGGAGCAGATGCGACGTTGACGGAGGAATTGGGAATAGGGGAACCAGGGAGGGAGGAAGAGTAGTCCAGGTAGCTGTGGGAGTCAGTTGGTTTGTAGTGGATGTCGGTCAGGAGTGTATCACCTGCAACAGAGATGGTGAGGTCAAGGAATGGTAGGGAAATGTCGGAAATGGTCCAAGTGTATTTGAGTGCCGGATGGAAGTTGGTGGTGAAATGGATGAAGTCAGTCAGTTGTGTGTGGGTGCAGGAGGTGACACCAAAGCAGTCGTTGATGTGGCTAAGTCTCCGGTGGCTATCAGAGCAATCTCTTTAATTTTATTCCCTTACTTATTTACCTGAAATCTATTCTTATTCACATGCAATTCAACCCCCTCCCATCTACATGGGATAATTCACAGAAGTTGAAATAAGATTTGAATAATAAATCAAGTGTTTGGAATTCAAGAGGATTGGCATGCAAATCACACTGACTGCATTGGCGGTCAGGATCAAAGCTAGTCATGGGAGCCAAGACAGTGACATTAGCTGCAGCACGCTCTTGCAGCTTGCGCAAGATCAGAATAGACCTTACAGTATAGGTAATAAGGGCCTGTCCCACCAGCATGCAACTCCATGCGATGAGCGCGACCTAACGTGGTCGCTTGAGCCGTCCGGCGTCGCGGGGCCGGTCCCACTTCGATCGCCGGAGCCGTGCGGAATTGTGCGGAGTTCGTCCCGACATCGCGCGGGGCTCCGAAAAACTGACTATGTTCAAAACTTCTGCGCGGCAACGGCTTGTCAGCTCGCAGTCGCCTCGACGCATTACGCACCGCCCCGACATCGTGCCTCCGTGAACCTCTCTGTAGGTGCCTCCGTGACCCTCTGTGTGTGTGGCTCCGTGGCCCTCTCTGTGTGTGCTTCTGTGCCCCTCTCTGTGTGCCCCTCTCTGTCCTGGCGAACTTACCTTAAGACTTCGCTCCAGGTTCGCCTCACTTTGCGCCGCGTTGCGCCACTCACCCGACCTCCGCGCGGCCCCTCACTGCCGGTTTGGTCGCGTTTGCCGCATGCTGGTGGGAACGGTCCTGTACAGGGGATCACCCGACCTCTGCGCGGCCCCCGCTTCTAGTTTGATCGCGCTCATCGCATGGAGTCGGATGCTGGTAGGACAGGCCTTTACGTTATAGGTAATAGTGCTAATGTTTGCATTAAACACAATCCATCCTGTCAGCATCTCAACACATTTTGTCTATGCTTTCACCTCAACACCTTTGGAAATTTCAACCCACGGAGACCGCACCGACCAGCGATCATCCATACACTGGTTCTATCCTACACCCTAGGGACAAATTTACAGAAGACAATTAACCTACAAACCCGCATATCTTTGGAATGTTGAAGAAAACCGTTGCACCCAGAGAAAACCCACACAGTCACTGGGAGAACATACACACTGCATACAGACGGCACCCGTAGTCAGGATCGAACCCGGGTCTATAGCAATATAAGGCAGCAACCCTACTGCTGCGCTGCTGTGCCGCCTCTGTCCAGGTAGTTAGACGCTTTCAATATCTTATTTTCTGAAGAGTGGATGAGATTTCCATTTTGTGTATTAAATTGCATTCATCTCTGTTAAAGCCATTTGTGAATAAAAAAATCGAATGTATCTTATATTATGATGCATTCATCCCCACTGCATGCTTTACCTCAAATTGGAATCAACTACATAATTTACTTGAGATACTTGTTCCAAAATCCAAATCATTAAATCTATAAACCTGTAACTGTAGACCAGACAACTGTTAAAATGAATGAGCTCTGGTCATTATAGTGTTGGATAAAATTGATACTCATTTAGAAAGACAAAGAAGAATTAATTAAAAAGCTAGCATGGACTTATAAATGGCAGACAAGGTCAATTTTAAATCGATCATTTTGAAGAAACGGAATACATTGTGGAAGAAAAGCAGTAGATGTTGTGCCTGTGAATTTTCATGACTTTACTCTGCTTGTGTAGGGGTCTATTTAGTAGATTCACTGGCACAATGTTAAAGAGAATATGTTTAAGAAGGAACTGCAGATGCAGGAAAATCAAAGGTACACAAAAATGCTGGAGAAACTCAGCGGGTGCAGCAGAATCTATGGAGCGAAGGAAATAGGCAACTTTTCGGGTCGAAACCCTTCTTCAGGCTGATGGGGGGTGGGGGAGGCGGGGGGAAGAAAGGAAAAAGAAGGAGGAGGTGCCCGAGGGCTGAGGGAGAGGAAGGAAGGGGAGGAGCCAGCCAAGGTTAACAGGACTGTTTTACCTTCTCCCCCTTCGACTCCATTCAAGGACCCAAGCAGTCGTTCCAGGTCCGGCAGAGGTTCACCTGCACCTCCTTCAACCTCATCTATTGCATCCATTGCTCTAAATGTCAGCTGTTCAACTCCCCCTCCCATTCCGTATCCGACCTCTCTGTCCTGGGCCTCCTCCACGACCAGAGTTAGCACCACCGGAAATTGGAGGAACAGCACCTCATATTCCGCTTGGGGAGTTTGCATCCTCTTGGCATGAACATCGATTTCTCACATTCCTGTTAACCATTGCTGTCTCCTCCCCTTCCTACCTCTCCTTCAGCCCCCAGGCTCCTTCTTCTTCTTTTTCATTTCTTCTCCCCACCTCCCCCCACCCCCTATCTGTCTGAAGAAGGGTTTCGGCTTGAAACGTTGCCTATTTCCTTCGCTCCATAGATGCTGCTGCACCCGCTGAGTTTCTCCAGCATTTTTGTGTACCATTAAAGAGAATATGATGGTTTGGATGTATATTTGGAAAAGGATGGATGTTATTGTATGTTTGTCTGAATTGAAGGAATACAAATGAGATATTCCCAAGATTCAGATTTAATAGTGGTGTCCATAAAATAGTGAATTGTAAAAAGTTGGGCAACAAGAGAAAAATTGTGATATGTGAATAGAGTAAAAAGGGACTTCAGGAAGTGCAAGAGATTTGCTGAATTGACATAAAGAAGGGTCTCAACCCGAAACATCACCCATTCCTTCTCTCCAGATCTGCAGCCTATCCCGCTGAGTTATTCCTGCATTTTGTGGCTATCTTTAGAGTAAACCAGCATAGACTGCAGTTCCTTCCCACACGGTTTCTGATATTCTATTGCTTCGGAAGCCTTAGGTTTTACATAGTAGAATTAATCCTTTCCTCACAAATGTCCATCAATGCCGGGTAGGTGGAAGATTAATGGTGTCTAGGAGATTACTGACACCATAAGTGAGGAAGGGGATTATGCAAACGACTGCTGTCTGACAGGTCACTGAGATGGAGAGCAGAATGATTTGTGTGGGGGTTGAGGATGTTAGCAGTGCAGAGGAGACTGAGGGCAATCAGCAAGGATGGCAAAGTTAAAAGTAACCATCAGCTGAGAGAAGGATGTGAACCTACTAGAGAGAGAAAAAATAGCCCGGGCTGAATTTCTCTGAGTGAATGTGAGCAGTATAAAAGACTAAGAGGCATAAAAAGGATAGATGGTCAAAATCTTTACTTCATGGTGTCAAAATCAAACATTTAATGTAAGAGGATTGATTTTAAAGGGGATTATTTTTCCTCATATATATATATATATATATGTGGTTGGTATCTAAAACATGCTGTCAAAGATGGTAGAATCAAATGCAATTACTACATTGAAGAGGCAATCAGATAGACACATAGATAGGTAAGACATAGAAATATACTAGTGTAGGTGGGACCCATTGGGTCCCAGCTTCACACGGGAGGGCTGGTCCATTGGTAATATTCCAACTCTCCACCAATTCAAATATTGCTGGCCAGTTGGGGGGGGGGGGGGGGGGTGCTTTCTAGAACGCTAGTTTGTGTGTTGTGGGTCAAAGGGACTGGTTTCCAGAGGGCTAGTATGGACATTGTGGGCTGAATGGATTCTTGGGCTGGCAGCTCAGTCACTCAGGCCAGGCAGCTCAGTCACTCTGGCCAGGCAGCATTTTAGAATCAATAGAGACACTTTTTGAAAGCATTTTAGAACCAATTGAGACATATTTTTCAAGCATTTTAGAACCAATTGAGACACATTTTGCAAGCATTTTAGAACCAATTGAGAAACATTTTGCAAGCATTTTAGAACCAATAGAGACACCTTTTCTGCACACATTTTAGAACCCATAGACACTCTCTGCAACCATTTTAGAACCAATAGAGACACTTTCTGCAACCATTTTAGAACCAATAGACACACTTTTTTCAACCATTTAGAACCAATAGACATGTTGTGAAAGCATTTACAACCAATAGACATGTTGTGAAAGCATTTTAGAACCAATAAACACTTTGTGCAAGCATTTTAGAACCAATAGACACTTTTTGCCAGCATTTTAGATCCAATAGACACTTTACGCAAGCATTTTAGAACCAATAGACACTTTTTGCCAGCATTTTAGATCCAATAGACACTTTATGCAAGCATTTTAGAACCCATAGACACTTTCTGAAGGCATTTTAGAAGCAATAGACACTTTTTGCAAATGTTTTAGAACCAATACACACTTTTTGCAAGCATTTTAGAACCAAGAGACACTTTTTGCAAGCATTTTAGAACCAACAGAGACACTTTCTGCAAGTGTTTTAGAACCAATAGACACTTTCTGCCAGCATTCTAGAACCAATAGACATGTTCTGCAAGCATTTTAGAACCAATGGACACTTTCTGCAAGCATTTTTTAACCAATAGACACTTTTTGCAAGCATTTTAGAACCACATTACGGACACTCACAGTTGAGTAGACATGTGCTCAGAGAGACGTGACCCTCTGGCTTCCTCCATCTTGCAGAGACTGAGTGAGGCACACCACTTCCTGGTTTTATAGTCCCTCCCCCTCCCTCCAGAAGGGGCAGCAGAGAGAATGGCAATTTAAAAAAAAACATTAATATCTCTCTGATTTTTCTTCGATGGGAAAAATCATCTGGTCCAGGAAGGCGGAGGATGGCTCTGAGCGAGCTGGCCAAAAATGACGGCCCTAGGTGGCGGCATTCTCTCGAAAAATTACACCACAGTGAGCCAAAAGTGGTCAAGATCAGGCTTTTAGTAATATAGATAGTCCAAAGCGGCAAATGGGGTCCTTGTAGAGGCGATGGGCTGAAGAAAGGACGGTTAGCCTGACTTCAGCAGTTGGGAAGATTTTAGAGTCTATTATTATAAAGGATGAGGTTTCCGAGTACTTAGAAGCACATGGTCAAATAGGCCAGAGTCAGTGTGGTTTGGGGAGATCCTGTCTGATCCAGTCTGAAGAGGGGTCTTGACCCAAAACGTCACCCATTCCTTATCTCCAGAGATGCTGCCTGTCCCTAAGTTGCTCCAGTTTTTTGTGTCTATCTCCTGTCCGATGAATCCGTTTGAATTACTTGAGTGTGTAAATAGCATGACAGACAAAGTAGAGGATGTTGTTTACCTGAATTTTCAGAACGCCTTGGATAAGATGCCGCATGTGAGGCTGCTAAAGAAGATGAGAGCCCATGGCATTAGAAGCAAAATACTAGCATGGATACAAGGTGGGCTGAATGGCAGAAGGAAAAGAGTGGGAATAAAGGAGGCTTATTCTGGTTGGCAGCCAGTGACTGGTGGCGTTCCGCATGGGTCGGTGCTGGGACTGCTACTCTTCATGCTGTACATCAATGACTTGGATGAAGGCTTTGAGGCCACGTTTTAGGTGATACAAAGATAGGTTGGAGGGGCAGACAATTCAGGGCCTCTGCAGGAAGTCTTGGACATGTTGGGAGAATGGCAGATGGGGTACAGCATTGCAAAGTGTGCAGTCTTGCATTTTGGTAGAAGAAATAAAGGTGTTGGAGTAGACTGCTGTTGCAGGATTCCCAAAAGGTTAATTTGCAATTTGCAAGAAAAAATGGTTTGTTTAAAATGGAATACTTTGTAACTTTGTCCGTGCTGTTTACGTAGCCACTCTCTGCATAACACATGTATGTAAATCAAAGAATATCACTGTGACTTGTCACATGTGACAATAAAATATCATGCATTCATTCATTCACGTTGAATGGGTTGTAAGAAAGGCAAATGCAATGGTAGCATTTATTTTAAGAGGTCTAGAATATAAACACAGGAATGTAATGCTGAGGCTTTGTAAGGCACTGGTCAGACGGCACTTGGAGTGTTGTGAGCAGTTTTGGGCCCCATATCGGAGGAAGGAGGTTGTGGCATTGGAAGGATCCAGAGAATGCGAGAATAATCCCAGGGATGATGGGGTTAACATATGACGAGCATTTGGTGGAACAGGGCCTGTACTTGCTGGAGTTTAGGAGGATGAGGGGGACCTCATTGAAACTTAGCAAATAGGAAACAGCTTTGATAGAGTGGAAGTAGAGAGGATGTTTCCACTTGTGGGAGAGTCTAGGACCAGAGGTCATAGCCTCAGAATAAAAGGACATAACTTTAGAAAGATGGAGGAATTTCTTTAGGCAGTGGGTGATGAATCTGTGGAATTCATTGACACAGGCAGCTGTGGTAGCTAAGTAATTGAGTATTTTTAAGGTGGAGATTGTCAGATTCTTGTTGAGTAAGGGTGTCAAGGGTAATAGGGAGAAGGCAGGAGAATGAGAGGGAAAGATAGACCAGTCATGATTGAATGATGGAGTAGACCCAATGTGCTGAAAAATTCTGCCTCAATGGCATGAAGTTATAAAATTGTCCATTTCTTCTGCGTTGAGCCCAATAAGATGTAGCCCTTTAACTAGTTCAGGTCTCCACCCTCCAGTATGTCCTACCTTAGGTCACTTGTATGGCGTCCATAGTTAGATTTTGCGCAGTTGATTTAAAATATTGGTTGTTTTTTTTATGTCATTGTGCAGTGGCCCATGTACAAAATTACCAGCAGTAATTATGTTCTGTGTTCAATGGCTTCACTTGGAAAAGGTTCATCAACCCCAAAATGTTGAGTACCCTGCACAGATGAATGGTGAGATATCACTAAGCTATATAGCACATGGCTGCTGTTGCCTCTGCCCTCTAGTAAGCAGGATGGCAGGAAACAGCAATCCAACTCTTGCAGCTCAACACAGTTTGGTTTAATTACTTGCCATGTGAGGTACAGTGAAAAGTTTTTGTTGTATGCTAACCAGTCAGCGGAAAGGCAATACACGATTACAATCGAGCCATCCACAGTGTACAGATACATGATAAATGATAAACGTAAATAATGTTTAGTGCAAGATAACGTCCATTAAAGTCTATCAAATATAGTCCAAGACTCCCCAATGATGTAGATCGTAGCTGAGGGCTGCTCGAGAGCAGTCTTGAGCTACTATCTACTATGTTGTAATGTGGAATCCAAACATAAACAGGACAATCTGCAGGAATAAAGAAAACTATAAAATAAGATATTGTAGTCACAATGTACGCAAGACATTGTATCTCCACGACAATCCTTGGACTTTTGAGCCTTGAGATCGTGTCTATAACCAGTTCTGCTCCAGCAAAGTCCAGCACAGTGTTCCAGGTTTATTCAGCTGATATTTTCCTTTGAGGTATAGCTGAGCTTTTTGGACATCAAAAGGTTCAGCTGTACCTCCGAGAAGAAATTATCAGTGCCTGGATAGAGTGGTTGTGGAGAGGATGTTTCCACTACTGAGAGAGTATATGACCGGAGGCCGCAGCCTCAGAATAAAAGGACATACCTTTATAAAGGAGGTGAGGAGGAATTTCTTTAGTCATAGGTTGGTGAATTTGTGGAATTCGTTTCCACAGAATGCTGCAGAGGCCAAGTCAATGGATGTTTTTACGGCAGAGATTGATAGATTCTTGATGGGTGTATGGGTAGTATGGGTGTCAGGGGTTATGGGTGAAGGCAGGACATTGGAGTAGAGAGGGAAAGATAGATGAGCTATGATTCAATGGCAGAGCGGACTTGATGGGCCATATGGCGAAATTCTGCTCCTATAGCTTATGAACCTATGAGAACTACCTGCAGTTAAAATCCAGAAGTATAAAGCAATATTTTGAATTAAGTGGGACAATATGCACCAAATAATAATACACAAAATATAACCATATAACCATATAACAATTACAGCACGGAAACAGGCCTTCTCGGCCCTTCCACTCCGTGCCGACCATTTATTTTCCCCTAGTCCCATCTACCTGCACTTAGACCATACCCCTCCATTCCCTTCCCGTCCATATACCTATCCACTTTACTTTTAAATGTTAAAATCGATCCTGCCTCCACCACATCTGCCGGAAGATCATTCCACACAGCCACCACTCTCTGAGTAAAGAAGTTCCCCCCTCATGTTACCCTTAAACTTCTGTTCCTTAATTCTCATGTCATGCCCTCTTGTTTGAATCTTCCCTACCCTCAATGGGAAAAGCTTATCCACGTCAACTCTGTCTATCCCATTTTAAAGACCTCAATCAAGTCCCCCCTTAACCTTCTGCACTCCAAAGAATAAAGACCTAAAAGCAAAAAACATAAAAATATTGAACGTGAAACAACATATTGATAAAGGTTAAAATAAAGCACATGGATGAAGGGCCATGACAGTGATGTTAAACCCACATCAATCAATAGGCTGTCTAACATTGAAATGCTTTCATATGTTGTATCCAGAGCAATAGAGATAAAAGGAAAAGGGCCATTTACCTTTGTGAACAAACATTGACACGCTGATTGGTGTCCGGGATTGCTGATCAACAAAATCAGCAATGTCTTCAATATAATAGACATTAGACAATAGGTGCAGGAGTAGGCCATTCGGCCCTTCGAGCCAGCACCACCATTCAATGTGATCATGGCTGATCATCCACAATAATGCCCTATTATACTCCAGAACAATGTTATCAGATACAGTTTGACAGCCAACCATGTTTAGGTCAGCCAACCCAGCTTTTTTCGAGATATATTTTATGCAGCATGCCAGCACATTATAAGTTGTAGAGAAATTAAAGAGTGGGGGTGGAAGAATTTAAACATGCCTTCATCCATTCAAGGTCCTGATTGCTCTCCCCCCCTCTTATCCATCCAAGCAGCTTTTTCCTACAAAAATCCACATTTCTTTCACCTATCCACTATTTGACTTCTACTATTAACTCTGAAATGACCTTGCCATCAGGAAAAGAAAAAGGACTTTTGTGCATGTGCAAGGCCCAAATTATTGCCTACAATTCTCTGAGCCTTACGACTGATTGAATATTGTTGCAGGGAGCTGTGCAGATCGGCCTATTGAGGCACGAAGCTATTTTTATACCACCAACTGACTCGCATGTCACACTACTACACAAAGAGTGCAGACTGTGACAATGTTTGTGATATCACCAGGATCTTGCTGAAATAGCTGGAGCCGATATTAAAAGCATGGTTTAAGCTCACTGCATATTGTGACTCAAACATTTTTTTTTAGACCGCTTTTGTACATCACATTTATTGAACGTTCATAATTTAAGTCTCTCATGAGCAAATCACTTCAGTTCAATGCCAGTCAACCTGATGGTTTCTGAAAAAAACACATTTGCCTTTAACGTTCTTTCTCAGTTACTGACAACCACCTTATGTTTAATGCATAGGGTATAACCATAAACATAGTCTGCAATCCCAAGATCAGACCTGATTCCCGTTCCTGATAAATTATTATATTTTTCCTCATTTGTAAGGTTGCTCATCTCTGCTCCCATATCTTCCTGTGAGACTGAAACCTCATTCCATACTTTATCACTCAGACATCTTCAATACTATCCGTGCTATTCTCCTTACTTCTATTATTCATAAAGGACATCATCCAGAATTCTGCCCTCTCTATTCCTATTAATTCTGCACTGGCAAGTTCCATTCCCTTGCTGTGTTTCCAGAGGATCCACAAACTTTCTTATCCGTACTTAAGTGCCTCCCTGGATTCAAGGCATCGAAGCCCACACTGTAGATCTCCACACTGGTGAAATAAATATAGCTTTTGTTCTGCACATCATTATTCATAGCTTTTTAGTGTGGAAACAGGTCCTTTGGCCCAACTTGCATACACTGACCAACATGTCCCATCTACACTAGTCCCACATACCTGCATTTGGCCCGTGTCCCTCCAAACCTGTCCTATCCATGTACTTGTCTAGTTGCTTCTTAAACGCTATGATAGTCCCTGCCTCAACTACAGTACCTCCTCCAGCAGCTCTTTCCTTACACCCACCACCCTTTGTGTAAAAATTATACCCTTCAGATCCCTATAAAATCTTTCCCTTACCTTCACCTTAAACCTATGCCCTCTAGTTTGTGATTCCCCTACTCTGGGCAAGAGACTCTGTGTATCTACCTGCTCTATTCCTCTCATGATTTTATACACCTCTATAAGAATACTGCTCATCCTCCTGCTCTCCAGGGAATATAGCCCAGCCTGCTCATCCTCTAATTATAACTCAGACCTTTGAGTTCTGACAACATCCTTAAGAACTGACAATAAAACACGCTTGACTTTTGACTTTTCTCTGCACCTTTTCAAACTTGACAATATATTTCCTACAATACCAAAGACTTGAAATCAGATCCAAAAAAGAAGAGGAATTTAAGGCTTGGATCCCTCCAGACTACCTTAGGGACATGCCTATTCGAGAGTCAAATTATCCTCAATGTTACGGGAAAGAGTACAAGTCTGTTGCGCCAGACCAGTGTTATGTCTGCGGAGAGAGGGGTCATTAGAGCAGAGCTTGCCCCATAAGAGAGGAGGAAGGGGTCAAAGAAGAGGGTTACAAGGTCCCAGAAGTCAGTGGATCCCTAGGGGATATAGGAATACCTGGGACCCTGAAGGTCGAAGGAGAGGACGCTGGCCAGAGGATCAGGGGGCGGGAGGGTATTCACCCTTCTCGCAGCCAAATCCCTTTTTATAACCCTGCTCTGCCAGTTTGTCCAAAGTGCGGATGGAGTAAACTGACCCCTGCCTCAGATTCTGAGAAAATAAAATCCCCTCCTCATAACACTGGGATGGTCCAAGGGAAAATAGTAAGAATAAGAATTGGAATGAAAGGAAACCCTTGGCAATACTTGGAGGGAAATAAAAGAGGTAGCAATTCTGTGTTGAATCAGGATCAATAACTGCCTATTGGAAAAAAAGGAGCAAATATATTGCGTAGGAGGAGTAGGAGATAGGAATAGGAATAATTGTGAAATCATAATTTTTGTCAAGTTGTTGTGCCTACAAGACAGTATTACCTATGAAATGCCGTTATCTTATGGGGAGTGAGGTAAAATGAGTATGTGGACCACAGAAGGTTAAGGGGGGACTTGATTGAGGTCTTTAAAATGATGAAAGGGATAGACAGAGTGGACGTAGATAAGCTTTTCCCATTGAGGATAGGGAAGATTCAAACAAGAGGGCATGACATGAGAATTAAGGGACAGAAGTTTAGGGGTAACATGAGGGGGAACTTCTTTACTCAGAGAGTGGTGGCTGTGTGGAATGATCTTCCAGCAGAAGTGGTGGAGGCAGGATCGATTTTAACATTTAAAAGTAAAGAGGATA
The DNA here is from genome assembly GCA_963514005.1 of Raja brachyura. The sequence continues at coordinate 22,969,674 of OY740791.1, forward strand.
GGTATATGGACGGGAAGGGAATGGAGGGGTATGGTCTGAGTGCAGGGAGATGGGACTAGGGGAAAATAAATGGTCGGCACGGACTGAAAGGGCCGAGAGGGCCTGTTTCTGTGCTGTAATTGTTATATGGTTATATGGTTATGGACCCTTAAGAACGGGCGGAAGGCACAGCTCAGGTAAGATGTGCAGTTATCATCTCCATCCAGGTAGCTCCCCAGAGACAGAAACAAACAAAGAGGAAGAAATGATACTGTCTTGTCCCTTTAACATCTACCATCTGGGAAGGCCAACAGATAAAGAAGGCTGCTCCTCGTTATTCCTATTCCTACAAATTTAGAAGACGATACATACTCTAGTGCCAAATTGTACCAACTGTAACTTAATAATTGACACCAGTGAAAAGTCTCAAGAATTCAGGAATTATACAGCCTCTAAAGATCATTGAGACAAGCTCCAACTTAAAAATTGAAAGATGAAAACCTGAGAATGAACATTCCTCTGCAGTTTGGGGACACCTACTTTGCGTCTAAATTTAGCTGTTAGGACTGAATTGACAACATTTCTAAATCTCTAAAAATCTCACAATCTCTAAATTGTGTGGTGATGTATTGGATGGACTTTGAGATTTGGAAATGGGTTATAGGATATGGCTTGGAAGTATTTTGAAATTTGAAAATTAACTTTGTGCTTTTATCATCTCACCCTCAGTCAGCCAGAGATGGGAAGGATTGATAACAGTATGGAGGAAAGAACAGAATCTGATAAAGATCCGGTATTATAGAATATTAATTATATGAAATTTCAGAGAAATTGAGGGATGGTGGAAAAAGAACAGGGAATGAGGAAGTGCGAGGACAGAGCTGCCCTTCAAGGAGTCAAGCCTAACCCCCTAGAGAAGAATTACTGTAGAAGATAGGGGTGGCATTAAATTAGAAGTACCAAGAGAGTGGGTACTTGTTGTCAGAGTCAATGTATTTGACCGGTGGATCAAAATGTATCCAGCCCTTGATAATAAAAAGACTAATATGTTATCAACGAGTAAAGAAAATTGTCCCTAGATTCGGTTTTCTTAATTGGCTTGATTTAAAATAATGTTCCACAATATGTGGAAATTAGTTGATGAAATTAAACAGCTGGGAATTCCACAGAAATTGGATTAAATTGTGTTATCGACTGTAAGCTGTGGATTGGAAAAGAGGTAAGACAGACCCTGAAAGTCAAAAGGGTAAATTGAAGGCTGAGACTGAATTTGGCGGAATTGAAGCACTCCTCGTGGATGTTTTGAATACAAGTCATGCCTGTAGAGAAATCTGGACTCAACCCAGCTGAAATTAATATGAGAAACCTTCATTAGAGGTACATTGGAAGCCACCATGTGACTGCTAAGATAACTGATTACTTGTTACTGCTGATCTTAGTATGGGAAAGATGATATCGCAGTGTAGTAACAGTATATAGAGAAGGGCTTTTGGTTTATAGTATAGTACAGGAATGGATGGGAAAGCATCAGTGAGTGTATGGAGTGTAACTTACTTCATCCCAAGTTATCTTAGGAATTATAGGTTCAACTATGGATCAAATACAGAGGGATTAACAATGCAGGTGGAAGAGATTCATTCCCACGAAAGCTCGGGAGGTGAAGACTCATCAGACAGGAATCATGAAGCTACGCCCACTAAAGCGCGGGAAGCTCGATGAGTTTCTGAGAAGAAACATCATCATCTTATTGTTAATCTGTTTGATAATGCACCAGTCACCAATGTATCTTGGGTTATCATAAATGATGGTTATCATATTTGATAAAAGGGAGGAATGTTAATCCTGGCTGAAATCGAGCAGCCATAGTACCCACACTTTAATAAGGACTTATGTATTGCTAGGCCATTTTGGTGTTCTCTGTAAAAATGGGACAAGCTTCTGATGGTGCTAGCAAGTCTGGGGCCCAGATCAATGTTGCATTGTCAGCTGGATGAGATTTCTGCAAAGAACATCATAGGAAATGTAAAATGCATGAGGTTAATTGGTTCTCTGCAAGAGCCTTGTATATATTGTAAATAATGTTGCAAGACAGTTAAGCCCCTGTCCCACTTATGTGTCCTTGGCATGCTAATTACGCGACCTCGTGGTCGCGTTGAGGCGCGACAGTCCCGCGAAGGTCGCGAGTGACTTTATGCGCCCGCACACCCATCTGGAGCGCGTGGCGTCATTTGAAGATGGACACGGGGTGGAAGATTGCAACCTTCATGTGGTCCGCCGTGTTTCGACTAATGCAATCAACTCGACGTGCACAAACGGAAGATCAAATAGAACAAGTTGTCCAACAACTTTAGGCTGTGTACGCCACACGAAAGAAGAAGAAGATGGAGACAAAATGCAGGAGTAACTCAGCGGGACCGGCAGCATCTCTGGAGAGAAGCAATGGGTGATATTTCGGGTCGAGACCCTTCTTCAGTCTGAAAGAAGGGTCTTGACTCGAAACGTCACCCATTCCTTCTCTCCAGAGATGCTGCCGATCCCGCTGAGTTACTGCAGCATTTTGTGTCTATCTTTCATTTTCTTAGCCCGGCTCTGGGAGTAGAAGTGGGGGCAGATCCGGACCGCAATGGCCGTGAGCCCTAGGCCGAGCTCGGTGATCGTTTGCCTGCTTCTGCTGCTGTTGGAGGTGAGACGTTGCGTCGCGCCAGGGTCTCGGGCCTGTCCCACATTGGCTGTCAGTTACACGACAGGCCGGTGGCGCGCAAAGATTTTGTCCGCTACAAAATTTCGGAGCACCACGGGATACTGCGCACAACTCCATACCCCTTCGTGCTTCACAGTGGGACCAGCTCCACGCGGCCACATGATGCCCGTGTGCCTCAACACGACGATGAGGTCGCATAATTTGCGTGCCAAGGACACGTAAGTGGGACAGGGCCTTTACCCTGTTATGTGTTGATTGCTTGAAATGTTAAGCTCTGTCAGGTTTGTTTGAATCCCAGGGTAAATGTTGCATATTCAAGGTTCTGTGCCTCTTCCAGAAGCTTCACCTGCAACAATATAAGGAGATTTCTGTAATTGCCTGAGTACCTGTCAGTAATGTATTATTGTAATTTGTTGTACTTGATTGGATTGTAAATGTATCACCACATTGTAGTTCGGCCCCTTAAGGTTCAGGAACCTATAAAAGGCAGCCCCCATGGGGTCCGTGGTTGATCTTCTGGTTTATTGACTAACCTAGACTGGGGGGAAGCTTAGAAAGAGCTTATTTACAATTTGACCATGAATGTGCAGACATGGAAGTCTAGAACGTATTGCGTCATGCACAATCAACTCTCTGGTCTCACCACCAATGCAGCCCAGCCTAATGCAAACATTCTAATGCACCAACCCACTCAACCTTGGTTGAAAAAAAATCAAACCATTTTCTTTAAATTAGGACAATTAGCAGGGATTCAGGATACCAAAGGTCTATTCTTACATTTGAGATTTATATCAGTTGTGTTAGAAGGAGATATCTAAAGATACAATAAACAATAAATAAAATATTACTAATTCCTGTCCAATGTCAAATATTTTGACCTTCTCAGTAAAAATGCATTTTCATCTCAATAATGATAACAATGCTGAATCCCCACATTCCATGCACGGAGAAGTTATCCATTGCAGTGACAAGATCAAAGGTACACCAGTGTGGTAATCACATCTTAAAAAAGTAATCCAGTCTATAGTGCAAGAGTATTAGGAGAATAGGAACTTGCAGTCCTTTGGCACAACTCAGAATCAAACAATCCTTTCTTCCTCAGTCATTATTCTCCATCAAAAATCATAAATTCATAATATACAATATTTTACAAAGCAAGATTTCTTTCAGGATCTACCTTGGAACTAGTATTGTGATAGCCTAGCATCCGAATAATACAGAATGTGACATCACCTTCCAGGATTCCCTTCAATGATATTAAGCAGTCTTTAAGGTCACAATCCACATTTAGGACAGGAATCTCCCAAGTTTAGTGGGCATATGGACGTCATCCATGACATGCAATATATTGGGAAAAGGAGGGCATTTAGAAACTGCAGAGGAACTGGTAACATGTAAGGGACTTTAGTTGTTATTTGATAGAGGAGGAGGCCAAATTATTAAGCACGTTCAGTTAATCTGTGCATTGTAAAATAAGCATCAACAGCATATTAGAGGCACAGAAAACTGCAGATAGTGGATTCTTGAGCTAAACACAATGATAGAGGCATTCTGCATATCCGGCAGCAGCTGGTGAGGATATAAACAGACAGCTGATGGTCAGTCTGAAGAAGGGTCTTGACCTGAAACATCACCTATCCATTCCCTTCCAGATTCTGCCTGACTCATTGAGTTTCCCCTGGTACGTTGAGATCAACTGCATATTAATCTTGTGATAATTTAAATCAAACAGAAATAATTATGAAAGAAAGCAGTATCCCCTAATAGAATGACAGATTGACAGATTATTTTAGCACGCACCATCAATTGGTGGCATTATCCTGGATGTAAATGGTCCAAGATGTGTAGGAAGGAACTGCAGATGTTGGTTTATACCAAAGATAGACACAAAATCAGGGCTGCCAACATTGGGTGAGGGTTGGGAGTGAGAAATTGTGAGGGAGTGTAGTGACGGAGGGGGGGCGGGCGTGGGAGGGGGGTGTCCCCCCTCCCACGGTAGGGAGCTTTGGCATTTTTCAGCTTGAAATTGTACAATCTGGTGCACACTGTAGCAAATCTTTTAACTTACACTTGAATGCAACGTATATGTTTCAAATTGGATCAGATAAGGTTAGGCTAAACTTCATTCCTAATTATATTCCACAGTAGCGCCAGGCTCCTATCAACAGGTGCAGCACATATACCTTAGTATATTAATGTACGGAAATCAGATTATAATTCATGCTGTTATGCATATATAGAGAGAAAGAAAAACATAGAAACAAGGCAAGAGGAGTCAGACTTCCATCACTGTTCTGCACAAATAAATCGATCAATCTTACCCTTTGACTATAGAAACAAGACAAAAATAATGCCACATATTCAACCGTATATGGTTCAATGAAATTAAGATATATATGTAAAACATATATATGGAAACAGGCCCTTCGGCCCACCAAGTCCACACCGACCAGCAATCTACCATATACCAGTTGTATCCTACACTCCACGGACAATTTACATAAGCCAATTAACCTACAAACCTGCACTTCTTTCGGATGTGGGAGAAACCGGAATATCCAGAGAAAACCATATGGTCATAAGGAGAATGTACAAATACTGTACAGACAGCACCCGTAGTCAGGATCCAATCTGGGTCTGTGGTGCTGCAAGGCAGCAACTCTACCGCTGCACCACCGTGCCACCCCATTAAATTATTTTTCCTGTAATATATTTATTATGGTGTCATGTCAATAAAGATGAACACATGAATCTGATTTCTGCCCTTAGTTGCATAACACACATCTCCAGTCATTGTTTTATGGCTGATTTTCAACCTCTTCAGTCTGAATGTCTCGACCTGAAACATCACCTATTCTTTCTGTCCAGAGATGCTGCCTGTCCTGCTGAGTTATTCCAGCTTTTAGTGTCTACCTTCAGTTTAAACCACCATCTGCAGTTCCTTCTTACAGTCTATGTTAAGCGAAACAGGTCCTATTCTCATAATATTATTCACCTCAACTAAGTATTTTCTTCACCTCCGTTGCTGCACAGAATACAATCCCAGTTACCTAATCTTTCTTCAAAGTGAAAAAAAAATCTAGCCCTGCCAATATGCTTTATAAATCATCCCTGGGTCCTCTCCATAGCAATTGCACCCTTACTACAGTGTGTCACAGTCTTATAGTATGGAAACAGGCCCTTTATCCCAAATTGTTCATGCAGATCAAGATGCCCCATCTAAACTAGCCCCATTTATCCGCATTTGGCCCAAATCCCGTTAAACCTTGTGTGTGCCAGTGTGTGTGTAAGGGTGTGTGTTAGGTTGTGAGTTAGGTTGTGTGTCAGTGAAGCGGCGACAACACCCGGAGTGAGCGGAGACTTGGCGATGCCCGGGGAGCGTTTCCCTCTCTCCCCCCCTCCCGGGAATGCGGGCCGGCCCAGGTGCTCTGTGTCCAGCTGGGGTCCAGGGGAGGTGAGGGTCAGTGACCCGGGGGTCTGGGGGAGGTGAGGGACATTGACCCGGGGTCGGGCATCGGAGCGGAGCCTTAGCCCGAGATTCATCCCCGCGACTCCGGAGACAGCACCGACGCCCCCACTCACCTGGTCCGCTCCTGGCTCCAGGCCGGGGTTAAAACTCCATGCGGTGTGGACAGAGCGGCCGACGGGCACAGAGCCGCCGGAGGTGAGGGTGGGAGAAATGTTGGAGAAATGCTTGAGTATGAGGAAGGGTCAAACTCAGACATAGATGCTGTCTCACCCGCTGAGGTTATCCAGCATTTTTGTCTACATTGCCATTTTATATAGTGTGCGATGGGCTTAAGCTAATTAAATTGCTCGTTCTTTATGGGGAACCTGCGGACAAAAAAACTATTCTCATTGGCAAGAATGAAGTGTGACTTTATTTATTTATTCATAAACTATTAAAAAAAAAATTTGAGTGTGAAAACTTCTGTCATCAGCGTGAGAGCCTGAGAGTTTCCTCAAATGCGTTAGTCTCACGCTCAATGCGTGAGAGTTGGCAGCCCTGCAAAATGCTGGAGTAACTCAATGGGTCACACAGCATCTATGGAAAAAAGGAATAGATGATGTTTGGGGTCAGGTCTGAAGATCGACTCTGACCCAAAACATAATCTGTTCCTTTTCAAGAGTCAAGAGAGTCAAGAGTGTTATATTGTCATATGTCCCAGATAGAACAATGACATTCTAATCTGCAGCAGCACAACAGTTCTCCAGAGATGCTGTCTAACCCGCTGACTTACGCCAGCATTTTTTGCCCATCTTTGATTTAAACCATCCTCTGCATGTAGTGCAGTTGTGTGCCATCTAATAACCTTTGCATGAAGTGGGATCAGGGCACAGTGACAAACATTTATGGGCATTGTAACCTCTGGTTAGCTTCCCTCATGTTCCCCGAACTGGAGTGAACAAGTATATTTTCATAGATCATTTCATTAAGTACACTGCTCTTCTGCAAAATATTTAGACCAGTGTCAGTTGTAGATAATTTTACATTTGATCGGGAAGCCAAAAATATGGCTGCTTTTTGTAACAAAATGAACTTGTTCCACCTGTTCCGATTCAAAATAGATAAAATCTATAAATAGATAAAACAGTATCTAAAAGACAAAGAAAGCAGGGAAAGCAGGGAAAGTGTTGCAAATATTCTGCCTGTTAGGCCGCATCTGTGGAAAAGAAACAGTTAATGTTTCAGATCACAGGCCTTGTATCAGACCTTATGGTGAAGAGCCTGTGACCTGAACTCATTTCACAAACATGGCCCAACTAGGTTAGTATTCTGAAGATAGACAAAATGCTGGAGTAACTCAACGGGACTGGCAGCATCTCTGGAGAGAAGGAATAGGGGACGTTTCGGGTTGACACCGTTCCTTTCTTAGTATTCCAGTATTTTCTGGTTTTATTTTAGATTTCCAGCATCTACAGTATATTTTGATTTTCAAAACTATGAAGCCTATAGAATTGTGCTGCCTTTGTATGCAACTTCCATTTAACAGCCAGGTTTTAAGAGCAGTTATTGCATTGGACAGGACATTCAGCTTTTCGATTTTGAGATCCTAGAATTGATAGACACAAAATGCTGGAGTTATGCGCGGGACTAGGCAGCATCTCTGGAGAGAAGGAATGGTTGATGTTTCGGGTCGAGACCCGTCTTCAGAATTGATAATCCTTCACCTGCATACAAGTTGAAAACATAAGCAACTTATTATCCAAAGTGTAGGAGAACAATATGCAGATGCAAGGAAATCTAAATGCGTCACTGTATCAAGTCAAGCTGTGTTTATTCTTATGATGCACACGTAATGGTGAGGTAAGTGAACAATGACAATTTTGCTTGCAGCAGCATCATCAGGCACATAGACGGAAACACAAAAACATAAATTATACAAAAAATTATAGGTAAAAGTTCCATAAAAAGGATGGCTGCGCAATAAAATCCCCGCACAAAATACAAATGAAAGAAAAGAAGTCCATGGCAGTGCAAGAGGTGACCTGTGGTGCCCCATTGTCAAGCAAACTTGGTAAACCTATTTACTCATCTTTTCATGATTAAATGCCACCTAGATTGTCCTTGTTTGTTGGGAAATCTATTATTTTATCAAGTATTTAAAGAATATAAATAATGCAACAAAATGAAGGGTCACTGCTGAACTGTGACATTTCTCTGCAAGATTCGGCCAAAAAGCTACAGAAGCTTTTAACTTCCTATTTATTTTCCATTGTCAAAAAATCAGATAAGTATTTACGAGCCTACTAACAGAGTAGTTATCAAATTTCACTGAAAATAAAATTCCTACCACTCCCAACAATGAATCTTCAGCTCTGGATTACAAATAATTAATACTGTTTATTGCTCCTAGCAACACAGTATATTAAATGAATAGGGGGGTACACAAAAGGCTGGAGAAACTCAGCGGGTGCAGCAGCATTTAAGGAGCGAAGGAGATAGGCAACATTTCGGGCCGAAACCCTTCTTCAGACTGATGGGAGTATATTAAATGAATAATTGTGAAACACTCAAACACATTTGAGGGTTTTTTTTAATGGGTACCATATGAAATAATCAATCAACATTATTGCCCGAATCTTCCTTCCCCATTTCCAATCATGGTGCTATGTCTTCACTTTATAACATAATAAATAATCAGCTGGTTTCCAGTTGTGAGGATCAGATTAGAATTAATTCTGTGATGTTTCACAGGTGCAATACAAAAGGCATCACTTTTATCCCGACTTGTCTAAAAAAAGAAAATAGTTGATATTAATGCTAAATTAAATTTGTTTGTTGTCTTTAAGGGTTTCAATCATCTGCCAAACAATAGAAAATATATATTTCTAGTGAACAGTGCAATTTGTGCGGCATCCCTGCACACAATAAAACCACTGGTATATATTGTGTTGTTCCTCCTTTGCAAGATGAAATCGATATATATCAGGGCATCAAACCAGTCCAAGAACTAGCCTGAAGAATCCAGCAAAATATTTTTTTAATTCAGCTGTCTAATCTGATAGTGAACATGGAAAAAAATAGGAATGACCCTCTTTGACATTTCAACTTAAATACATTTTAATTTAGTTTAGTTTAGAGGTACAACGTAGAAACAGGTACTTCGGCCCACCGAGTCCACACCGACCAGTGATCCCCCCATACACCAGCACTATCCCACACTCTAAGGACAATTTTACAAGTTTTACCGAAGCCAATTAACCTGCAAACCTGTAGGTCTTTGGAACGTGGGAGGAAACCAGAGCTCCCGGAGAAAACCTATATGGTCACAGGGAGAACATACAAACTCCGTACAGACAGCACACAGACAACTCCGTACAGACAGCACAGATTCGAAATCGATCTCTGTAGCTGTAAGGCAGCAACTATAGCACTGCAGAAACGTGTTGCCCATAATTCAGCATTTAAGTTGATCTTACATTTCTGCTCAAATGATTAGTAATGTGCACTGCTGTAGAGACCCTTTGCAGCTGCATAAAATGATTAATCAATGTAATAAACTGCACTAACCTAATTGCTCAATCTAATCAATTTCTATTGTACTAGCACTCTTAAATATAGCCTCAGGCTAAATGATCAATCAAGTTAATTTCTAGGATATAGTTTCTCAGCTTTCTACTATTTATAAGATACTTGGAAAAACAGGTTATAATAACACTTTATTAGAAATATTTACTGCAGCTTTCTTGCATTATACACAAGTTGGCATTTTCATTGTTTTTACATATACTTAAACCATCACTGTGAACTCAAAGAGATTCTGCCTTTTTTTTGCTCTAGGTAAGATTAAAGTCAATAACAAGACAGAGAAAAAAACCCCAATGGAGATACTCAACAGGTCAGAATGTGTACATGGGAAAAAGTGACATTTTCAGTTACATTTCATCAGAACTGAAAGGTTGACCCTATTTCCCTCTCCACAGATGTTGTCCATCAGAAATGAAAAGCTGACCCCAATTCTCTCTCCACAGCCTGACCTGCTGAGTATTGACAGCAACTACAGTGTTTGCTTTTCAATCCACCATGGACTTCTACACAACTATTCCGCTCGGGTGTTAATTTTCAACAATCAGAGCAGAAGCCTTGTTTGCCCTCAGTATTAAAAAAATCTAAGTACGCTGGTTATCTAGTGGTCTGTCAGGAAGATATCAAAATGCAACATCAGTCTATACTATAATCAGAAACATCTGTCTCTTGTTTTCTGGTGGGAGTGATTGCACACAGTTCTCCATATTCAGATAGAGTGAAGTCAATATTTATAAAATTGACAACCAGGGAAGTTATGCTAAACTTGTGTGGAACCTTGATTAGGCTGCTGCAAGGCTTTTGATAAGGCCCCTCACCGTAGGCAGATTCAGAAGGCTAAGGTGTACGGTACTCATAATGACTTGGTTGTACGGATTTGGAAGTGGCTTATTCATAGAAGACAGAGGGCTGTGTTGGAAGGTAGATATTCTGGCTGCTCGTCTGAGACCAGTGGAGTTCTGCAGGGAAATATGTGGGCGTGTTTGATGCAGCCCAGTCAAGAAGTCTTGATGCAACTTCTTTATATGCACCAGATACGAATCGGAACAAACAAAATTCTCGTTTTTTTCTGCAGCTTTAAAGGGAAAACCTCAGCAATATATATACACTATAGTGAACAAGACCATCCCAATGTAGAAACCAAAGGATTTGAAGTGGTAGTGTAAAGCCCATAATGGTTTTGTAGAATTGAGATGCGGGGCAGGTTGTGGCTCAGATTGTGCAGGGTGATTCAAGAGCCTGGCATTGAGTGGGAAGAAGCTATTCTGGAACTTGGACATAATAGTTCTCAAGCTCATGCTCCTTTCTGATGATAGCAGCAGGAGATTGTGGATTGAGTGATGTTAGTTACCTTTTTGAGACAGTGCTTCCTGTCAATCCCTTTGACGGACTGGGCACAGGCTTTCGAAGCCTAGTTCATTCTTGGGCATACCAAATTCTGAAGACGACTGTAATGCACCAATGCTTTCCACAGTATACATGCATAAGTCTGAAAGTCCTTAAACTTCTGAGGAAGTTTTTTTTGTTGAGAAAAAAATTAATTTAAAGTGAACATATATAAAGTTCATTATTAATAAACTGAGAAAAAAAATCTAAATCTGTTGCCAAACGCTGGAAGACTAATTTTACATCGGAAAAGATCCAATGAAAATGTCTTATTTTTTTAATTTTCACTCTTCCAAACAAGTTCCATTATTTTTCATTGTGTTTTTAATATAATTTCTAATTTAGTTGATTTTAGAGATACAACGTGGAAACAGGCCCTTTGGCCCACCGAGTCCGCATGAAACAGCAGTCCCTGCACATTAACACAATCCTCCACACACTTTGGAGTGTGGGAGGAAACTGATGATCTCGGAGAAAACGCATGCGGTCACGAGGAGAATGTGCAAACTCCACACAGACAGCATCCGTAGTCGGGATCAAACCCGGGCCTCTAGCGCTGCAAGTGCTGTAAAGCAGCAACTCTACCGCTGCGCCCATATAGGTCGGAGTGGAACAGCGGTCAAGGGAGTAAATACAGTATGTTGTACTCAACAAGATGAATACTCCAATTGAATGCATACCGTTGATTCTCATCTGGGTTTTCAAGTGAAGCTCCTTAATATGTATAAGCCACCCATCTTGTCAAAAATGAGTAACCAAAGCTATTCATGGCCATGAAATATTGCCTTGAGACCCATCAAGACTTAGATTTGAATACTGAACACATTGTAAGAAATGGGTGTTACCTCTTCTAGTCAGAGAATGATTTTTGTCTCGCTGTAGATAAAGTATTGCAGGAGAATGTCATCATTCACACCTGCTCTCTATTCCAGGTGGAATTTATTAACAATGTAAAACGATCGTGAATCTGGGAAAAAAAATCTCCACTTCAGGTTATAATTGAGTGCTCTGGGATTTTGCTTCATGAACTGATTACAGCCAATGACTAATGCTTTTTGTAAAGCAGCATCTCTTGGAAACGCCAAGCCCCTAAAAAATTGAGGTATGCTCTTGCTTTGTAACAAAAATGTTTTCTTTGCTCAATGGACAGATTACAAAATGTAACCCGTTTGTACATTTAGTTTTTGTTTCTTGCACAGAAAATGGCTATCCATATCATTGAGTCATATGATCAATCCAAATGCGAGCCTGTTTTTTTGCCGAGCTGCACTAGCTGCCCAAATGATATGCTCGGCCAGCTGCACCTTACTAATGGCAGTCCCATGATTCTGGCAGTGCATTATACATTGTGCTTGATGTGGTATTTGATCATCCACGTCCAAACGCAACCTATTACCAGCCTTTTCAAGTGCACTTTCCTACAACTACGTGTAAACACATTAATGAACAAAGCAATAACTGATTTTTAAAGTCCATTCCCAGAGATTGTTAATTATTTTCTCTCACTTTGTCAGCAAAGATTACGTTGGAAAACATGCCACGTGATCAATCTCATTCGTGTTTCATAACCCTCAATCAATCTCTTTTTGAAGAGCTCACTAGTCTGGGAAGTTGTGGACAATCCAATGGATTGCAGTGTCACAGGTGATGAGGATGTGAAGGGGGATGTCAAGGCTTGAAATGAAGTTGCAAACTTCCCCTGCAGATGTCCCAGTCCAGCATTGTGCCACGGTGATCATGTTGTCCCAGCGGTTCTCAGGGTCACAGGGCACTACAGCCAACATTCCTCCGCTGTGTTCCAAATGGCACACTGCCTGGGGAATTATATCTCATGTCACTGATGTGAAAATCTTGTTAGTCTGCAATGGTGGCTCATACTCGCAACTCCCCTGTGGGATTCCCAGAATGATATGAACATTCCGGAATTAGTCTTCATGCTGTTTCACTCCAGGAAACTCATTTAAAATTAAGTAAAGCTAAAACATTTGCATAATGCAATTGAATTTCTCTGCAAATAATCTTTGCAGAGGCTTCTCGGGAGCTGGAAATTTTAGTGCAAACAGTCCAGCTACCAATCTTTTCCATTACGATATGGCTTCATAATTCAGTTTTCATAGAGTAATCTGCTGAATATTTAAAGTGAAAGGATGTCTTTGAAAGTATGGCTATTGGAAGAATTTTAGCCTCATAGGTTGGATAACCTAACCACATTGAATTGATAATTGTAGTTTTAAGAGGTTTCCCACATTTGCCACGCTGTGTACACCGTTGGCAAACCCAAGGCTACTTATTGGTATGTGTTCATTCTTGACATTTCCTTGTCTCTCTTTCACTTAATACTTCAGAATTTAAATTATTCATATGCGTGTGAGTCTAACCTAAAGGGCCTGTCCCACCAGCATGCGATTCCATGCAGTGAGCGCGACCAAACCGGCAGTGAGGGCCGCGTGGAGGTCGGGTGATCCCTGTACAGGGCCGTTCCCACCGGCATGCGCCTGCATGCGGCAAGCACGACCAAAATGGCAGTAGGGGCCGCGCAGAGGTCGGGTGAGTGGCGCAACGTGGCACAAAGTGAGGCGAACTTGGAGCGAAGTCTTAAAGGTAGGTTCGCCAGGACAGAGAGGGGCACACAGAGAGGGGCACAGAGGCACACACACACACAGAGGGCCACGGAGCCACACACAGAGAGGGTCACGTAGCCACACACAGAGAGGGTCATGGATGCACGATGTTGAGGCGGTGTGTAATGCGTTGAGGCGACTGCGAGCTGACAAGCCGTTGCCGCGCGGAATTTTTGAACACGGTCAGTTTTTCGGAGCCCCATGCAATGTTGGGACGAACTCCGCACAATTCCGCACTGCTCCAGCGATCGAAGTGGGACCGGCCCCCGCGACGCCGGACGGCTCAAGCGAGCACGTTAGGTCGCGCTCATCGCATTGAGTTGCATGCTGGTGGGACAGGCCCTTAATAGTACTGAAAGCCCTCTTTTAAAACTGGAGGGTATTATTGGACAAAATCCATGGCTTTCTGAGATATTACAATGACATAGAGACTTGGAAAGCCAACCCCTGGAGTGTTGGTTGTCGAAATGAAACAACATTTGTCATAGAGGGGAGGGTGCAGCAAAAACAATCGCCAGACCAGTTCCTGTGATGATATGACTGCCTTATCGGGATAGATTGGATCGATTAGACCCGTGTTCACTAGAAAGGTGATCTGACAAAAACATGTACAATTGTGAGAGGCTGAAGGAAATTTTTCCTGACTGGGGGAATTTATAACTAGCTGTGTCACGGTGTCAATGTCGAGATGAGAAGTCTCTGCACTCTGAGAGTGGTGAAAATATAGTGCTATCTACCACAGAAGATTGTGGATATATAACCCATATGTACTGTGCCAAGTTGCTACATCAACTTAAGACTGGAAGACAGATTACTGGACACCAAATGCATTCAGGAGTACGAGCTGGGAACCGGAATACGGTATTGGGATAGAGGTTAATGCATTTAGTGGTATCGAATGCCAGAACAAGCTCCAAGGGCCAAATAGGCTATTCCTGTACCTAATTGTACTCTATTGTCTGTTGTTTAACAATTTAACTGTTGCATTTTATTTCAAAACAATAGATAAAGGAACTTCACACTGGATGGTTACATGTGATGGTGCAAAATAAAAAAAGCTAGTTTCGAAAGATGGGTTTCATTGACATCGGGCATGTTTTCATTTTTGCACATTTGCAAAAGCAAAGAAATAAGTAAAAATAAAGGATAGACAAAAAATGGACATAAAAAAAGCATCACTTCGTCTGATAGGTAAAAGTACCGAATAATCATATTCATAATCAAGGTTAAATTATTCAAAATAAGGCTAGTTAAGTTAAAAACAGTACAAAGACATTAGAAAGATTTAAAATATATATTTTAAGAGTATTGCAGTTAATTCTAATCATTTCCAATTCCTTATTTCCAATTAAAACTTACTAATATATATAGAGCATATTTTCTTGATGGCTTTGTGCAGATTTGCCAATTTAAATTCAATTCGAGTCCAACAAATACATTTTGTGTATATAAATTGGGATAATTTTTATAAACGATGAATGATTTATCCCCGTGTAAACTAAAATTATTAGATCTGTAGAATTAACAATCAACATCTCTGTTCTTTGTATGTTTTGCTCATGGCTGGGTAACTTGTTTGATGTTTAGAATTGAAGTTTGGCATAGAAAAGTTCTTGTCTCTTTAGAGGAAAAGCCATATGTCCAAGGCTGCATCGTTCCAGCAACCCTATTAAATACAAACAACACAGGCACAGCTTGGATGAGAAATGAAGTAATGTTGAGTAAAAAGGTTGCACAAATCACCCTGTACTTAGTTCCATTTTTGGAGCAGAGAGAGACAAAGAAAAAGACAGCCATTTGTCAAAGCACTCAACAGAAAAAATGCTGTGTTATTACTATACAGCTAGGTTGGAATCATTAGAGAACTACTTAAGGGTGAGAGCTTCAAAACCATGAAAAAAAAGTGGACTAAGAAACATGGCCCACCTTTCACCGGGGATGTATTTATTGCAGACATTATTTCTTGCCCAGGTTACAAAAATTACTTGGATATAACTGATGGAGAAAGTCTTTTGTTTTTGCCCATGGCATTTTTTCCAGTTACTATGATTACATTCAGAATGTGCAGTTTATATTTCAATTACAGAGCAGATATTTATCATTTTGATGGCATGGAGATGTCATGTTACTGGGAACCAGTTTGACAGAGTGGCCAAAATTAGGAAAGTGATATTGGTTCATACGTCTAGGCCAAAATAATGATTTCCTCCAGAGACATATGCTCCAATTTTGAATCACAAAATGAATGAGCAAGGTCCCAATGAAGCTTCAGTGTGACACCTTGGGTCACTTTAACTCTTGGCCCTTATTTTAGCATTGGTGATGGACTATCACACCAATTTCAGTGCAACTTTCAATATTTTCTCAAAGCACCAATGATCCTGATTTACATTGTATTTACATTTTTTTTTTGAGAAGCTAAATTAGTTCAAAAGGTTTCCCTACTTTTTTGAAAGCTTCTAGTTTTAGGTCTAACTAAAACCGAGGAAGAAATTGTTCTGCATAATCTGCAAAAGCATCAGGGCTACAATTTTACTTCGGAGTCACGTGAATGACTACGTGAAGACCCCGCCAGCACGCATGCGCGACATATCGTCGAACGCATTGCGGAAGCGACAGTCGGGAGGAGGGTTGCTCCTCCAGCGTAAGTTTAAAAACTTACGGAAGGTAAGTCTCACCTGTAGTGGTGAGCATGGCGACTCGGTATTTTTTCTTGTCTACAGGAAGAAAAGCCTACATGGAGTCGCGAAAATCAAAAAGAGCAGCGGCAAAATCTGCTGCTTTGGGCAGCAGCCAGCAGCGTGCCGCTACTCCTGAGATGCAGGTGTTACCGGCAGCTCCCGACTTTTCGCCGATGGGGACCGCAGGTACGCCGCGGTTGGGTGGCAGAACCACCCGGAAGTCGGACGGGGCCGTAGACTCAGCTGGGTCCGGACCCGAAGTCACCCCGTTCGCTGATAGCGACGGCGGGCGTCTTTCCCGCATGGAGCGGATGATGGAGCAGTTGCTCCAGCGTGACCTGCTTTTGCAGGGGCAGAGTCACAGTGGGCCTCTTCGCAGGACCACGGCAGAATCCTACCATGGATTGCCAAATGTCTCACCCTCTTCGCAGGGGAGCATTAGGGGTCAGAACTGAGCTGACCCTGAAGAAGGGGATTTGGCTGAACAACCAGCAGTGTCAGGGGTGCAGGAAGAGTTACTGGATATGGTGAATAAACATGCTGTTCCTACACAGAAAGGACTGCCTATTCACCAGAAGCTGGCAGCCAGCATTAATTACATGGCTACCAACCAGCTTCAGGAGCAAGCCATTAATGCAACAGCTGAGAAGTATCTTGCTCCTGAAAATTGTAACTCTTTGAATGTTCCTGCGGTGAATAACCCTATATGGGGGAACATGAGCCCTACCATCAGAGGGCAAGAAATCAAGCTTCAGAGGATTCTGAAACTTTTGGCCGCCGGGATTACAGGAGTGGCCAGGACTGCTGTAGGGGTGGAGTTACCAGAAGAACTGCAAGATGCTCTGGCTTTGCTGTGTAACACACAGTTCGAAATAAATAACTATCGGAAGAGCATCATCAAACCTGCGCTTAATCCAAAATTTGCGGGGTTATGCAGGTCAGGTAACTTGCAACTACCTAATCTGCTGTTTGGGGATAACCTCCCAAAACAGGTGAAAGACCTGGATGAGGAGGCCAAGGCTATAGGCCTGATTAAGGTACCTGGTGCCTCTAAACCCCACTATCAGCAGCGGCAGCACCCCTACACACCCACCGGACAGCAATATTACAACAGACCGTCCGGTGGTGAAAGCTCAAAGGCCGGCCCACCTGCACAACGGTTTTTTTTTTAGGCCATGGCCCAGCCCGGCCTTTTTGGAAAATGCGCCATCCCTACAACTCAGCAACACAAGAAGCAAGGGCAAAGACCGCAACACCGGCAGTAACCATGGAGGTAGATGGGTCTGATTCCCTCAGGAACATTGCATGTCTAAATTCATCTAATGTGGGGGGACGGTTGCACTTGTTTCATGAAGTATGGCGCACCTTTACCTCTGATCCTTACATACTCGGAAGTATTCAGGGTTATAAAATTGAGTTTATTCTCGAACTCCCTACCCCAGTTCAGCATTCGCCTAGCCGAAAGTTCATACTTTCACAGAAAGAAAGAACGGCAGGCCATGCTGAACTATCTAATGTCATTAGATCCCGGGAATACATGACATTCCCATTAGATCCCGGGAATAGATCCCGGGAATAGATCCCGGAATACATGACATTAGGTAAATGTCATGTATTCCCGTTTAATGTCATTAGAAACGGGAATAGTCCCCGAGGATTGGCGTACTGCGCATGTTGTTCCATTGTTTAAAAAGGGCTCTAAAAGTAAACCTAGCAATTATAGACCGGTTAGTTTGACTTCAGTGGTGGGCAAATTAATGGAAAAGATACTTAGAGATAATATATATAAGTATCTGGATAAAGAGGGTCTAATTAGGAACAGTCAACATGGATTTATGCCTGGAAGGTCATGTTTGACTAATCTTCTTGAATTTTTTGAAGAGGTTACTAGGGAAATTGACGAGGGTAAAGCAGTGGATGTTGTCTATATGGACTTCAGTAAGGCCTTTGACAAGGTTCCTCATGGAAGGTTGGTTAAGAAGGTTCAACTGTTGGGTATAAATGCAGGAATAGCAAGATGGATTCAACAGTGGCTGAATGGGAGAAGCCAGAGAGTAATGGTGGATGGCTGTTTGTCGGGTTGGAGGCAGGTGACTAGTGGGGTGCCTCAGGGATCTGTGTTGGGTCCTTTGTTGTTTGTCATGTACATCAATGATCTGGATGAAGGGGTGGTAAATTGGATTAGTAAGTATGCAGATGATACCAAGATAGGGGGTGTTGTGGATAATGAAGAGGATTTCCAAAGTCTACAGAGTGATTTAGGCCAGTTGGAAAAATGGGCTGAAAGATGGCAGATGGAGTTTAATGCTGATAAATGTGAGGTGCTACACCTTGGCAGGACAAATCAAAATAGGACGTACATGGTAAACGGTAGGGAATTGAAGAATACAGTTGAACAGAGGGATCTGGGAATAACCGTGCATAGTTCCTTGAAGGTGGAATCTCATATAGATAGGGTGGTAAAGAAAGCTTTTGGTATGCTAGCCTTTATAAATCAGAGCATTGAGAAGAGAAGCTGGGATGTAATGTTAAAATTGTACAAGGCGTTGGTGAGACCAAATCTGGAGTATGGTGTGCAGTTTTGGTCACCCAATTATAGGAAGGATGTCAACAAAATAGAGAGGGTACAGAGGAGATTTACTAGAATGTTGCCTGGGTTTCAACAGCTAAGTTACAGAGATAGGTTAAATAAGTTAGGTCTTTATTCTCTGGAGCGCAGAAGGTTAAGGGGGGACTTGATAGAGGTCTTTAAAATGATGAGAGGGATAGACAGAGTTAATGTGGACAAGCTTTTCCCTTTGAGAATAGGGAAGATTCAAACACGAGGACATGACTTTAGAATTAAGGGACAGAGGTTTAGGGGTAACATGAGGGGGAACTTCTTTACTCAGAGAGTGGTAGCGGTGTGGAATGAGCTTCCAGTGGAAGTGGTGGCGGCAGGTTCGTTGGTATCATTTAAAAATAAATTGGATAGGCATATGGATGAGAAGGGTATGGAGGGTTATGGTATGAGTGCAGGCAGGTGGGACTAAGAGAAAAAAGTTGTTCGGCACGGACTTGAAGGGCCGAGATGGCCTGTTTCCGTGCTGTAATTGTTATATGGTTATATGGTTATCTAGACTAATTAACAAAGGGGTAATTGAGAAGACTATCAGAGAATCTCAGGAGTTCGTATCAAATATATTTACCAAAAATAAAAAAGATGGTGGGTGCCGCATCATCATAGACCTGACCGAACTAAATACTTCCGTTCAGTATGTTCATTTAAAATGGACACTTTTGTCACGGCTAGACAGCTAATATCTGAAAGGTACTACATGGCTTGCATTGATCTTAAGGATGCATACTATTCAGTACCTATACATAAGGATCATAGGAAATACCTGAAATTTATCTGGATGGGACAATTATGGCAATATAAAGCCTTACCCAATGGGTTATCATCAGCACCCAGGCTGTTTACCAAAATATTGAAACCAGCTTTATCGTATTTAAGGAAACAAAACCATATTGTCATGGCTTACCTTGATGATATCCTCATTGTCGGAGAGAATTTGGAAATGGCTACATTGGCAGTTCTAGCCACAAAACATCTTTTTCAAAAGCTGGGATTTATCATACATCCAGATAAATCGAAATTGGAACCCTCCACTACCATGGATTATTTGGGGTTCACCATTGACTCGGTGCAAATGTCTATCACCTTACCATCTAACAAGGTGGTGGACTTGATAGAAATTTGCAGGAGCCTCACTGGCATCAGGGATCCATCTATTCGGCAAGTAGCCAGAGTGATTGGGAAAATAGTGGCTGCAGCACAATTTGGGCCACTCCATTATCAAAACCTTCAAAGAGCAAAATTTATAGCTCTCAAAAATCATGCAGGCCATTTTGACAGGCCTATGAAACTACCAGAAAAGGCAAAATCTGAATTAAATTGGTGGATAGAAAATGCACAGTTTTGTTCTAACCCCATCACTATCATGAATCCCTCAGTTATCTTACAAACTGATGCCAGTGCCAAAGGTTGGGGAGCAACTAATACCACCACAAGTTGTGGAGGCAGATGGAGTGCACAAGAGCTAACCCTATTCAAAACATTAGGGATTAATTATTCAAAAATGCTGGGAGCATTTCATGGTCTAAGAGCATACTGCTCAGATATGCACCAGTTGCATGTCAGGTTACAAATTGACAACACCACAGTGGTGGCTTATATTAATCATATGGGTGGAATAAAGTCGATATCATGTGATGAATTGGCTAATAATATCTGGCACTGGTGTCTGCAAAGGGAAATTTGGATCTCAGCCACTTACCTTCCAGGTAAGCTAAACACAGTGGCAGACACCAGATCACGAAAATTCAACGACAACATAGAATGGATGTTGGATCGGAAAGTGTTTACGGATATTATAGAACGTTATGGGACACCAGATATCGACCTTTTTTGCATCCAGACTTAATCACCAACTTCCAACATATGTTGCTTGGGAACCAGACCCAGGGGCAGTAGCGATGGACGCTTTCACACTACATTGGGGGGATTTGTTCTGCTATGCATTTCCCCCCTTCTGCCTCATCAGTCAGGCCTTGCAAAAAATAAGACAAGACTCCGCATCGGGTATTTTGGTTGTGCCCGACTGGCCTACCCAACCATGGTTCCCAGCAGTACAGAAGATGGCCACAGAACCTTGCATCCGGGTCAACAAACGACCTAGTTTATTGATACATCCCGTTACAGGGGAAAGTCATCCATGTCATGACCGCATGGACCTGTTAATTTGCAGATTCTGAAACGGCAACTTCTGGGATTTGGACTCACCAACAGAACAATAAATACCATCTCAGCGTCGTGCAGGGAGTCCACCAGGAAACAGTACCTGACCTATATCAGAAAGTGGGAAGTGTTCTGCACTACAACGAACACTACCTATGAAACGGCCACCATCACGGAAGTTCTGGAATTCCTGGCTACCCTTCACCACGATGAAGGATTAAGCTACAGTGCCATCAACTGTGCAAGGAGTGCTCTATCGAATTATCTGGGCAAAGGCAGTGATCATCTGGCTATTGGATCACACCCATTAGTGTCTAAGCTAATGAGGGGAATATTTAATTCCAATCCCCCCAGGCCCAGATACAACCATACGTGGGATATTAGCATAGTCTTGACTATGTTACGAGGATGGACACCCAATACGGGGCTCACCTTGGACAAGCTCACCTATAAAATGGTAATGATTATGGCACTTGTCACAGCACAACGGGTCCAGTCCCTACACAAGTTAAGTATGGACACCATGACAATCTCCAATGGCAAAATAACTTTTCTTATACAGGGGCTGTTAAAACAAGACCGACCCGGGTCGTCTGGACAATCATTAGAGTTTCAAGCTTATCCTGCAGATACTCGACTCTGCATCGTTACTCTGATATTACAATATATCACAGTCACTAAGACTCTAAGGGGCATGGAGAAAGCTTTGCTTATAAGCCATAAACGGCCCCATCACAAAGTCACGGTGCAAACCATATCAAGATGGTTAAGGGTGGTGTTAGATGCAGCGGGGGTGGACACTAATGTCTTCAAATCTCACTCCACCAGGGCTGCATCTACTTCGGCGGCTAGGATGATGGAAGTACCCATGGACCACATCCTGGCCACAGCGGGTTGGAGCAATGAGAAGACATTCCAACGCTTCTATAACAAACCCGTGGCCTCTCCTGACACTTTTGCAGGAAAAATTTTGAGTACTGCTAAATAATTACCCTATATGGGATATATTTTGTTTTGGTATGAATAAATACCTATTTTGTTTTTCAGCCAGTGTCATGTCTGAAATACGTTCATCCTCTAATCCCAGCATGGCAGTGTGTGAGCATGGACTCGTTCCAGGGCATGAAATCACAGAGCTTTGAAATCTTCACGTAGTCACTCACGTGACTCCGAAGTAAAATAGTAAGATTAAATGAGAACTTACCAGTTTGAAGTTTGATCTTTATTTTATGAGGAGTTACGATGAGGGATTACGTGCCCTCCGCTCCCAAAACCCTCTATTATAAATTTCAACTGGTATGAAAGTTCTCTCTTATCTTACTGTATTAGTCTACGTTGCTATCTGTGATTTCACACCACTGCTTTGAAGAATGTCACGCATGCGTGCTGGTGGGGTCTTCACGTAATCCCCTTGTACCATGTTGTCTGAAAATAAACGTACCAATAGTATTAATACTTTAGTTCTCATGATAGTAATCACCACCCCATGACATCCTGCTTCATCTATAGCATAGGCCACCAGCACCTAGTGCATACGGGTGTCAGATGTTATGGGGAAAAGGCAGGAGAATGGGGTAGGAGGGAGAGATGGATCAGCCATCATTGGAATGGCAGAGTAGACTTGATGGGCCGAATGGCCTAATTCTGCTCCTAGCACATGATCTTGCACCCTTCAGCCATCATGTAGATAGGCATGATGCAGAGATACAGCGTGGAAGCAGAACCTTCAGCCCACCATCCATGTTCACTAGCACACTAGCACTATCCTACATGCTGGTGGCAATTTACAGGTGCCAATTAGCCTACAAACCTGCACATCTTTGGAATATGGGAGGAAACTGGAACACCCGGAGAAAACCTGTGTGGTCACGGGGAAAAAACAAACTCCATACAGACAGCGCCCAAAGCCAGGATTGAACCCAAGTCTGTGGTGCTGCAAGGCAGCAAATCTAATGTGGCGCCACTGTACTCGCTTGCCTTCAGAATTGATTCAACGATTCTGGAACAAATGCGCTTCTGAACACCAACGCTTTGCAGTCACTCACTCTGACCTTTTCCATTTTTATACATTTTATTCTTCTTTGATTCAAAATGCATGACTGCACATATATTTCACATTATATTCTGAGCACAATAACACATTAACTTAGGTTGTAGTCATAGAGCATTGAAAGACAGCCTTCGGCTCAACTTGTCAATGTTGACTAAGATGCCTATCTATGCTATTCCCATTACAAGGGTTGGTCATACCCATCCAAACCTTTCCTTTGTGTTCCAGTCTAAATGATATTGTGAATGTTGTTATAGTACCTGCCTTAACCACCTCCTCTGACAGCTCATTCCACATACGTACCATTCTGCGCATGAAGATGCTGCCCCTCAGGTTCCTATTAAATAATTCCCCTCTCATAATAAACCTCTGCCCATTAGTTCTTGATTCCCCAACACTAGAACTAAGGTTGCGTGCAACCACTCCCTGCATCTACACAGCCCATTGCCCATACAGTTGCATTTATTACACTTGTCAGGCCTGTCTGGCTGAATGAGAGAGGACAATGCTTCTATTTTTCAAGGGCGTAATAATAACCCCAGCACACAAGGCCTGTTCTCAGGTGACAGCTGCTGCAGAAGAGGCCACAAAAAGTATTTCCAGATCTGTATTCAGTCTCTCTCCGATCAAGTGGGAGTTGTGCTCTCTGGGCAAGGTGGAAGCTAGAAGCTCCAAACGGAGCATAATTATGCCACCAGGCATCTAGTTGCCAACTTCAACAAGCATAGGAGAGCTTCTCATGAATTGATTGCTGTCCAGAATGGTGCACCATTCATGAGGCAAAGCTAGACATACAGCACAGGAACAGGCCCTTTGGCAAACATGATGCCAAGTTTAATTTATCTTCGAAGATAAACACGAAATGATGGAGTACCACAGCGGGCAGGCAGCATCTATGGAGAGAAGGAATGGTGACAATTCGGGTCGAGATACTTCAGTCTGAAGAAGAGTCTTGACCAGAAATGTCACCCATTCCTTCTCTCCAGAGATGCTGCCTGAGTAACTCCAGCATGTTGTGTTTATCTTTGGTGTAAACTAGCATCAGCAGTTCCTTCCTAAACCAACCATCTCTGACAGCACGTGATCCATATCCCTCCATATCTATGCACCCATCTAAAAGCCTCTTAAACGCCACTATGTTAACTGCTTTCACCCCTTCCCCGAGAAGTGTATTCAAGGCAGTGATCACTCACCACTTAAACTTTTAGCCCCACAATTCTTAAAGCTTTCACCCTCTGCCCACGAGTCTTTTCACACTGGGAAAAAGATTCTGGCAGTCTACCCTATCTATGATGCTCACAATTCTATACCAATCAGGTGAAGGGATGCGATGCAAGAGCACCTCCGTTTTCCAGGTGAATCGTGCTATTCTTCGGGCAATAGATCAGGCAATTCTTCAGGCGGCACAGCGGTAGAGTTGTTGCCTTACAGCACTTGCCGCGCCATAGATCGGTGTCCGATCCCGACTACTTTACAAGTTTGTGCGTTCTCCCGAGGACCACGTGCATTTTCTCTGAGATCTTCAATTTCCTCCCTCGCGCCAAAGACGTGCAGGTTTGTAGGTAAATTGGCTTGGTATAAGTGTAAATTGTCCCCAGTGTGTGTAGTATAATGTTAATGTGCGGCGATGGCTGGTTGGTGGGCCGAATGGCCTGTTTCTGCACTGAATCGCTAAACTAAACAATACAGGCATGTCTTGGCAAGTCAATCAAGGCTCTGGGTCTCCTTGAGCAGTTATCTTAATTCTGGATAATATTGGAATCCAAGGAAGATAGCGTCCTTTTATCCCTAACTGTCAGGCTTTATTTTGGGAAGAACTACAGAGCTAAGAAACATTTTCTCGTTTCTGCAGGCCATCTCATAGTTTACTTTCAAAAGCCACGGGCTCCCAACAAAGATGCATCTTGCAAACCGTTAACAGATGTCTACAGAAGAATCAACACCATAGAACAGAATAACTACTCACCCAGAGGCAAAACTAACTAGGCATAAAATCACAGCAAAACTGCAGTCTCAACAGCCAGGCTGCAACTATCCATCAGAAGATAAAAAAAGGCAAAAAAGCTGAAACAAAGCTACACATCGGGGAGGAAGAATAGACATAAAACAGTTGAGCTAGTGGTGAGCAGCCTTCCTTTACAGTTAAAAAAAATTTCAAAGTGAATTTTAAAATGTACATTATTATT
Organism: Raja brachyura; assembly: GCA_963514005.1. The sequence continues at coordinate 22,995,088 of OY740791.1, forward strand.
TTTAGCCTAAAAAAGGGCTTTATTATCAGGGAATAAAGTCTTCATAATAACAGTATTTATTTTAATTTATTTTTTGTTCGAACACTCACCATGTACAACTCCTCTATATAAAATGGACACCTGATTTTGTTTAACAGGCCACTTTTTTTCTTACTCCCGAAAATTACCTGTCAATTTGATGAAAGGACGGTGAATGTAATGAATCAAACTTGCTTTACGTGCACCAAAAATACTGTAAATACGATGTTGAGGTATCTCCCAACAAAGTATTTTGCAAAATTAATTTTTCAGTCATGTCGCCCAAAGCCTTAGAGTCTTCTTAAATAGTTAAATTGATGGCTCTGGAGAGGAAACCAAAGTGGGAATGCACATGAAGTCACTGGGGAATGTCAAAATATTTGGAGGATTGATGGTCTTGTGAAAGTTACAGTGAGTGGGAGAGATAGACAGCTGTAAACAAGGATATTTAGTTTAAGTTAAGAGCTTACTGAAGGTAATAGGCCAGCCAAGGGAGTATTAAAATGACTGTCAGGAGATGGCAAAGTTGTAGATCAGGTCATCGGACAGCTGACTGCAGGGGAGATTGAAGGTATTGTGGAGATGGGAGCACGTTATTTCAAAACACCACTGGAGGCTCGGCTCAGCTCAGCTAAGGTTGTGAAGAAGGGTCTCGACCCAAAACATCATAGAAACATAGAAAATAGGTGCAGGAGTAGGCCATTCAGCCCATCGAGCCAGCACCGCCATTCAATATGATCATCCAAAATCAGTACCCCGTTCCTGCTTTCTCCCCATATCCCTTGATTCCATTGGCCCCAAGAGCTGTATCTAACTCTCTCTTGAATGCATCATCATATGTCATCTATTCCTTTTCTCCAGAGATACTGCCTGACCAACTGAGTTACTCCAGCTGTTTGTGTCGACCTTTGGTTTACACCAGCAACTGCAGTTCCTTCCCACACTAGTTTGTGAATAGATTTAATGTGTACGAAGGAACTACAGGTGCCGGCTTACACCAAAAGATAGACACTAAATGCTGAGAGTCAGGGGAGAAGGAGGCTAGAGACTTCACACCTCACCCTTCCATATCTCTAATATCCATCTCCCCTAACTCTCAGATGAAAGGGTCTTGACTAAAAAACATCCATTCCTTCGCTCCAAAATTGCTGCCTGTCCCTCTGAGTTCTCCAGCATTTTGTGTCTATCTTCTATGATTAGATTGGTATGGGTGAAGGTGGTGGGACAATGAGTGGGTTGGATTCATTGCCTGGGGAAATTGTCTATCTACACAGAAGACAATATTTGTTTTTTTGGAATATTTAACTGAAGGAAATTTTAGCTCTACTCAGACAGGGGGTTGGACAATCAGTTGACACAATCAGAAGAGCAGGTATAAATTAGTTTAGTTTGTAACAATTGATTGCAGATCCACTTTCCTTGGGACCAGCACACAGAGAGTCGCCTGACGTTGGCACCATCTTGTAACCACCAGTTATTATATAGAGGTCGACAGGGGCCTGGCATGAGTTTTACAGTACAACTTACATTTGGAGTAAAATCGCAGCTTTGGCTGCTAAATTTTAACTATATTGCAATTAAATTCTGAATTGCACATAGTATTAAAATAATCCCATTATTCTATATGATGACAGAGCAGGCTGCCATTTAGCCACTCAGATGTTTGTTAGTTTTCAACGGAATAATTGCATTCTTCCCATGTTCCCTTTTGTTTCCCTGCAACTTGCAACAGTATCACTCATACATGCCCATTCAATTCCCCGTGGATTTTCTTTACTGCCATTAATGGTGATACTGTGGCACAGTGGCACAGCAGTGGAGTTGTTGTCTTGCAGAGCTTTCAGCGCGAGAGACCCTGATTCGATCCAGACTACAGGTGCTGTCTATACGGTGTTTGTACGATCTCCACGTGACCGTGTGGGTTTTCTCCACAATCTTTGGTTTCCTCCCACACTCCAAAGATGTACAGGTTTGTAGGTTCATTGACGTTGTAAAAATGTCAATTGTCTCTAGTGCGAGTAGCACAGTGTTAATATGCGGGGATCTCTGATCGGCACGGACTCGGTGGGCCATAGGGCCTGTTTCTGTGCTGTATCTCTAAACTAACCTAAAGCAAGAGGTACTGAACAATTAATCTCTGGGATGTGGGGGGAAGCTAGTGCACTTGGAGAAAAATGCACACATGGAACCCAATATCAGCATATCTTTGAGGTGATGCAGAAGCAAACTATCATGACACTGCAATGCCAGTTGAGTTACACAAAATCCACTAAACAATTTTCAACATTTTATAACCACGCACAAATCTTCTTGAAGAATTTGTTTTGGTAACCTTATTATTATTGGCAACAAAAGCCAGTTTGGGGACCCGAGGCTGAAGGACCGCTGCCTCCAAGTTATCGCCTGCCTCCAAATTCTTGTAAGCTAATGAATGAGCAGATGTCCAAAGTTATCCCTGTGTTTGCTGAACAAAGTCCCAGCCACGAGGTCCTCCAATAACAATTTGTATTTTTGGCCCATCTTTCCTCAGTCAAAACTGTTCCCAGTTGTTCTGGCAGATGTTTTGAGCTCTTTGAATAATGGTGTTATAAACTTGCTCTGAAGAACATGCCAGGGACCCCCACACCAATGTTTCAAGTTTACCGTGATGTACGCAGCATCTCTTGTAAATTGACTGCCTTGATGATGGAATCTTCATGTGTCAGAGAATGTTGACACCCCCCTCCCCCAAAGGATGTTTCATCTTCCTGTTAATGCTGGCTAGAACCCAACAAAACCAGCTGTGCTTGCTATTTGTTACACACTGGCATCATCATTATCATCATTACAACCCTGATATCATGTCAAATGGCAAGCAAGGCCTTTGCAATCCATTTAAAATTCTACAACTAAATTTATTTCTGATAAATGAACTAAATTGGCAACGTCTGGTTGAAACTGGTTCTTAACCCAAACATCATGTTCATCATTAATGGTTCTAAAAGTGATACAATTCCAGGCCAAAACTAATCTTCAGAAAGCTCACACTGCAGGTGTCTGTGCTGAATTTTGTTCAAGGTCATGTAGACAATTTGCATAACAGGATGTTATCAACCTTCTTTCTAACACATCCATTGGCTTTTCATTCCATAAGAAACAGTTCAGGTTTTCCCATCTTCAAATTGTGTTGTTCATTAACTGATACCATTCAGTTATGCAATTGTTTTCTTAAACATAAATAATGGAACAGATTTTATTTTAAATCATCCCTACCTCTCCAAATGTTATTATGAATGGGCCAAAGGTAGGATGAACCTGATGGAAACAAATGGAAATCATATCCGAGGCATGTCTGCCTTTATTTTCAGTTGAGTAATATTTCATTTAAATGGGGATCTGGGCGTTTGGTTGTAAGAAATGATAAAGAGCTGGAGTAACTCAGCGGATCAGGCAGCATCTCTGGAGAACATGGAAAGGTGACATTATGGGTTGGGACCATTCTTCAGACTGATTGGAAGGGGGGAGAAAGCAGGAAGAGAGGAGGTGCAGGATGAAGTCTGGCACATAATTGGATGATGCAGGTGAAAGGGGTGGTGGTGTTGATAGCGATTGCTATCCACTATCATTGCAGATGGTGGACAAAGCCCAGAGATGAATAGAGAGGGTGTGAGACATAAGGATTAAAGGAATATAGGTGTAGAGGAGGAGGAGAAAAGAAGTAGGGGGAGGGGTTGGAAGATTGTGTTGTTACGTAAAATTGTAGAATTCAATGTTCATACAGTTGGTTTGTAGGCTACCCAAGCGGAATACGAGGTTTTGCTCGTGTAAGACCCAGTGGGATTTTCAGGTGTATGTGGAGCACCTGTTCTTGACATGAGGTCAACTTCTATATAATTAAAAGTCTTACATTGACTACTTCCTGTCTGCGCTGTATATTGATTTTAGAAAAAACACTACCCTGTATCGCTGTGATTTTTGGCCATCTTACTCGCAGTCCTCCTACGCTGAGCCAGCGTACTCACAGTCCTCCTACGCTGAGCCAGCCTCAAGGATTGGCCCCATCGATGAAAAATAAAAAAGTTGTGAATGTTTAAAAAAACATTGAGATCAGCTGATTGGTCCTCTCGTCTGTGAAGGTAATGCCCCTTCCGGAGGGGGGGGGGGGGGGGGGGGGGAGGCGCAGGACTATAAAACCCTGGATGCCTGGAAACGAGTCAGTCACTCCGCGAGGGAGTGGCTACGACTGTCATTCTAAGCTGTGAATTAATTGAATTGTGAGTTTGCAATGTACTTGCAAATAAATGATTTACCCTTAAAGACAATGCCATGAGTTGTTTGGCCTGCTGCCCTGCCTATGCTTGAAAGTGCAATGCTTAATTGGAAATGAAATGAAATGACAATGCCATGAGTTGTTTGGCCTCCTGCCCTGCCTGTGCTTGAAACTCCAATGCCTTATTAGATCCAACTGCATTTGGAAGGAATAAATGCTATATTAGGTCCGACTGTGTTTGGAAGGAATAAATGCTTTATTAGGTATTTACTTTAGTGATTCGTGAGTCTACCGTGGGAACTCTTTAACTCAGCGGGCAGGCAGCATCTCTGGAGAGAAGGAATGGGTGACGGGATGACATTTCCAAATTTCTCCAGCACCATGTGTTCACTTTTTTTCAACGAGCATCTGCCCTTTCTCGTGTTTGACATTATTTGTATCCGTGGCAGTTGATTGTCGCTCCCTTCAGTTTCCCAGGGGGTCGGGACGGGACTGGACTTGGGAGGGAAAGGTGGGTGACGGTGGGGGGGGGGGGGGGGGGGGGGGGGTAGTGTTTCACTAAATGCTTTAAAAAATCTTACCTGGGCACCAAAGCAGCTCAGGAGGCGAACCCTGAGCTCCGTCTCCCAACAATCTGATGTGCAACTGATGTGAAAGAACAGCGGCTGCGGCCGGTCAGCCGGCACCCGGCATGGACTTCTCACACCCTCACACACTCACCTTCATTCACGGTTGGCTCAAGAGTAAAGGGAGAGGAACTTGGTAACTCGGGAGAGGAACTTGGAACATCACAGAAATGACATACCCGTTGGAACTCGGTTAAACACTTGAAAAAAACCTTGGAATCTCGTACACAACCACGAGTCTGTTTTTTTCTTTCACTTGAGCTCACTCGAGGGTGGACTCGCACCGTGAGACAGGGCCACAAGTTATTTGTTTTGTCTCTTATCAGGTGCTTTGGATTTATACCCAAAGATCCCTTTGTATATCAGTTTTCCCAAGGGTCCTTTTGTTTTCTGTATACAATAGCTGTGGATTGATGTGGCCCAACTTCTACCTCTTGCACATTAATGCCTTGGTATAAATTATCACATACACCAAATGGTGTCGTGAAATGTGTCTTGCCAATGCAGCACACTAATAAAGATAAGACATAACATTAGAGAATTTAACAACATAACAACATCCCCCCACAATGGTTCCCACTGTGGGGGAAGGCAGCAGAGTCCAGTCCCATCCCCGTTCGCCCATAGTTGGGCCTATTATGTCCTCCAGAGCCAGTCCGATGTTTTCAGGCCCTTTTGCTGGAACTCCTCAATGAGGAGTGTTCACCTGAGTGAACACTCCTCGCCTGGAAATGTCTGGAGCAGTCGCCTCCTCCCTCGGAGACCGCGGCTCACGCAGTCCTCAGGCCACGCTGGTTTGGAGCTCCGACTCTGGCGATCTCGAATCCCAGGCTCCGTGATGTTTTAAATCCAGCGCCACCCGCCCGCGGCTGGATGCCCGCAGCCACAGCTCCGCGACGTTGGGAGTCGCCGGCCACAGCACTCCGGAGCCCGCCGCACGGCAACCCGGCAAGGCATCGCCCGCTCCGTGCTGGTGTCCCAGCGCTGTGTCACTGCCGAAGCTGCAGTCCCGGCCGGTCACGACAGGAAACGCTGCTCCAGACCGATGGTAGGCCGCACGGAGGGGGGGCGAAGAAGCAGCTCGGAGGGAAGCCGCCTCTCCGATCAGGTAGGGACTAGGAAATAAAGTTTCCCCCTTCTCCCCCCACCACATAAAAGACTAAAAGACCTCCACAAACAAACACTTTAACTCACTAAAAATAAAAAAAAAGGTGAAAAGACTAACAGCTGCAGGCAGGGCAGCCATACTCGACGGTGTGAGTGTGTGTGCATGTGTGAGTGCATCTGTGTGAGCGTATGAGAGTGAGCGTGTGAGAGTGAGCGTATGAGAGAGGTGGAGGGTGTGTGTGAGTATGTGTGTGAGAGAGGTGGAGGCATGTGTGTGTGAGAGAGGTGGAGGCGTGTGTGTGTGTTGGAATTGGTGGAGAGGTGGAATATTGCATTGGGGAACCAGCCCTCCAGTGTGAAGTTGGTCCCCCCACACACTTTCCCCCTCACTCCCATTATTTTTCTCTGCCACCAACTGCTCAGTGCCCTCACTGCTCACAGTCACTCCTTTCCCACCATATGTCCTGGTCTTGATATGCCCAACTCCTTATCATAGTATCTATCTGTGCAGTGCTCTCACTTAACTTTGGTTGCCAAATGACAGTTTAGGTGGCCATTTAAGACGGCTTGCATGACGTGTGCGATAATGTGCTCGGACGAAGTGTGTAGTTACGAGTTGGAATTATGCTCAATGGAGCATTCATATTTTATTTCTGCTTCAAATAAAGTCACAAACTAAACATATTCACGAATCAAGACATGATATATACCACAATGACATGCAGCAAAATTATACTACTGTATCTCAACTCTTTACACGTTGCAATGAGTGCAATTTCTATTACAGGCTTGGCGGTCGCTTTTCACAACACCTCTACTCAGCTCACAATAACCAACCTGATTATTGTTATATTGTTATAAGGTGGCTCAGCACTTCAACTCCCCCTCCCATTCCGAATCCGACCTTTCTGTCCTGGGCCTCCTCCATGGCCAGAGTGAGGCCCGCTGCAAATTGGAGGAACAGCACCTCATATTTCGCTTGGGTAGTTTACATCCCAGCAGTATGAACATTGGCTTCTCCAATTTCAGGTAGTCCTTGCTTTCTCCCTCCTTCCCCTCCCATTCCAAGCTCTCCCTCAGCCTACTGTCTCCGCCTCTTCCTTTCTTCCCCCCCCACCCCCGAATTCAGCCTGAAGAAGGGTCTCAACTCGAAACGTCGCCTATTCCTTCACTCCACAGATGCTGTCTCACCCACTGATTTTCTCCAGCTTTTTTGTCTTCCACCCATTCACACAAGTTCTGTTATCCCACTTTCCTCACCCACTCCCTACATATTAGGGGCAATTTTACAAGGACAAGTTAACCTACAAAGCGAATGCATCTCTGGGATGTGGGGGGAAACACACACGCTTGCAGGGAGAATGTGGAAATGCAACACAGACAGTGCCCGAGGTCAGGATCGAACATAGATCTCTGGCGTGTGAGGCAGCAAGTCTACCAGCAGTGCCACTATATTTTGTTTTCCAACACACAAATAATTATACATTGATAACTTTGGTTACTAAAAAACCCCCCATCAATTTTCAGTCTTAAATGTCTACGTCACGCTATGTCCCCCTTTACAGCTACTGTATGTTTTAATTCAGTTCAAGACTATGGGGCAGTATATTGGCCATAAAGTTGCTGCCTAAAGGTTCCAAAGATCCGGAATTGATCCTGAATATGGGTGCTGTCTGTGTGGAGTTTGCTCCTTTTTTCTTTGATCGCATGGGCTTTCTTTGGGTCCTCTTGTTTCCTTTCACGTTCCAAAGGTGTGCAGGAACCTTTTTCAGACCCAACCCAAAACGTAATATTTTGCTTTTGTCCAGAGATTCTGTCTGACCTGTTGAGTTACTCCAGCTTTTTGTGTCTATTTTCAGTTTAACCCAGCATATGCAGTTCCTTCCTACGCACACAATACTATGCGATAGAACTGTGATAGGACATTGTGGGCCAAATTAATTATTGGGCTGGCAGCTCAGTCAGCCAGGCCTGGTGGGCTGGCAGCTCAATCACTCAGGGCTGGTGGGCTGGCAGTACACTCATGGCTATTCCTTGAAATACCATTTCAAGCAGAGTGCAGGCCACCAAATGCAAATGCAATTTCATACCATTTAAAGCAGAGTGCAGGCCACCAAATTCAAGTGCAATTTCATACCATTTGGGCTTTATACACCTGCCCCCCTGGAAGGGGCGTTACCATCATCATGGTAATTGACAGGCGAGAGGACCAATCAGCTTATCTCGCGAATTTTTAAACATTCATAACTTTTTTATTTTTCATCGATCAGGGCTGCCTCAGCGGAGGAGCATTGTGAGTAAGATGGCCAAAAATCATAGCAACATATGGTAGCGTTTTTTCTAAAATCAATATATAGCGCATACAGGAAATGGTCAAGATGAGACTTTAGTTATATAGATACACACACACACATATATATATAACTATATATTCATATAGTTATATATTCATATATAAATATACACTGTTTTGCTTTCTCGTTTATAACATTGTTTACAGAGTACTATGTTTACATATTTTGTTGCACTGCTGCAAGTAAGGATTTCATTATTCTAACTGGGACATGAGAGAATAAAACACTCTTGACTCACGTCGCTAATGTGTGGGATAGAACTAGTGTACGGGTGATCGGTGGTCGGCGTTAACTTGGTGGGCTGAAGGGCCTGTTTCCATGCTGTATCTTTAAATAAAACTAAAAACACTAAAACAGAGGGAGTCTAAAGAAGGATCTCTACCCAAAACGTCACCGAATTTCTTCTATCCAGAGATGCTGGCTGCTCCATGGAGTTCCCCCGCACAATTAAAGCATGGAATATTCTTCACCCTTCCATAGTTACCCAACCAGACGCAACTAAATTTAATATAGATATTTTTTCCCAAGAACCCTTTTTTGCTTAAGTCCAAGTCAAGAGTCAAGAGAGTTTTATTTTCATGTCCCTGAGCTAGGACAATGACATTCTTGCTTGCTGCAGCACAACAGAATATTTAAACATAATACAGAACAGGAGATAAAAGTTCAGTGTTTCTATATACCATAGACTATATATATATATAAAAAAATAAATATATATAAATATATAAATAAATAAATATATATATATATATATATATATATATATATATATATATATATATATATATATATATACAATAAATAAACAGATAAAGTGCAATAGGCTGTTATTATTCAGAGTTTGGAGTTGGACCTCCACCACCTCCATTTTGAATATTTTTGGAGGACCAGGAAACCAAGAAGCAAGAGTTACTCCAGGGAGTTACTCCAGCTCCAGGGAGTGAATCTGCGTTGGGTTTCAGCGGTCGTGGCGAGGTGGCGACTGGACAGCAATGGCGGCCAGATCTCCCACAATGCAAAGGGAGGGAGAAAGTGAATGGTGCCGACCGGTTGCTGTGGCAGTGAGCATGTGCAGGGCGGCTTGCCGTGCCGGCTGATGAGGAGTGTGCGGAGAGCGGAGACCATTCACGGATGGCGGGTAGAGACGGAGAGTGACACAGAGAGAGATAGAGAGAGAGAGAGAGAGAGGGATAGAGAGGGGGCCCGCTCAGAGTTGTATGCAGGTGTCCCGGGTGCTTGTCAAGCCGGGCAAAATGGGACGGCTTTTAGGTTGCCTGGCGAGACTTTAGATGGCTATTGGCACCCGGACAACCATCAATTTCCAGCCCTAGTGTGGGATAATGGGCCGATGGACCTCTCTCCCTAATTCATTGATTGATTCCTAAAGTAAGATTTTTTCTTGTGCACTACTTGTTTTTTCCAAGTCTTCCAAACTGAGTCATTCTCTATTGATATGATTAATACATACACTGTCAAAGCTCCTGCTGCAACACCTTGCTTCCCATAGCCCTCTGCTGATCTATCCCACATAAATAGTTAAATAAAGCACAGCAGTAACGTTTCAGTTCAATCCTCAGGGCTAATCATGATTTATTCTCCATCTTCTGGGTACATCAAAGTTCCACAGCTATGGACAAGGGAGAAATAGTTATGGTACTTGTCTAAAGATTATGCACTCCTAGTCCAAAATTATATATTCAACCTACTGTCCCAGGGGCAAATTCATTCACTTGCAAATCGGTATGTTCTTTGCATGGGTTCACTTCATGAGCCATGCTGGCACCTATTCAGGGAAATGGAGATCAGGTTTATTTCTCCAAGCAGAGAATGCAAATAGCATCACAAGTATAATGGTGAGCTGCAAACTGTGGCATATGACTGAACTGGAAATTATCTGGAAGCTATGAATCACAGGATGACATGTGATCTTCACTCCCACAGAGATTTTCAGGTAGAGAAAATGGCTAGAGCTTGACCTGTGGGTTGACATTGCTGCCTTTGAATATCTCAAACACTTCATTAAGGTATTTTCAAGGGAGTAAACATCCCCAAGAAAGAACACGTCACTGTTCTTTCTTCACCCTCCTCCATAAAAGGAAGCTGTTAATGGGAGGCATTTGGATTATTCCCAAAATTGGATGATAGGATTCACTCGAAAATTGGTTGGAACTAGATAAATAACAGCCTCAACTACCTGTTGCAAGCTAAAAGCGATCTAAAGTGCACCAATACCTACCTACCTGGATACCAGATGTTTTCTTTTTTTGCAAATGGAAGGCTTCAATGATAATCTCTGACGTTACTATGGGTGTAAAACTCAGTGCTGCCGACATCATTAAGAGCTGCTAGCTTGTAGATACACCTTTAAACGTTGGGCTTCTCCCCAGAAAAACTGCACAGAAAACTACGGACAAATTTTACAGATTACTCGAAGCTTGTGATCGTCAATTGACCATGATCCGCAATCTATTTTTAAACAGAACCTTATAAAATCAAAGGCTGAGCAATTGAATTCTTAGACTTATCCCAATAGATTGATGTGAACATCCCTCAGGCAATTAATCAATCTCACTTATGGGGAATGTATGCAAACCATCAAAGCCAATGCCGCAGGTTGACACAATTTACAAATGGAACCTAGCTTCACCAATAATGTGCCTGGAGCAAACTTTGCACTTTCATTTCAATTCAAGTCCTGCTTCGGGGAACTCTTCCTTCCAGGATGTGAAACCAGACATTCTCAGGCACACATCCAACTTCACATATTACTTAAGAACCAAATCCTGGCAACTAATTATACTCACAGGATTTTAACAAGACTCTTATTAGTTTTCCAGCAAACCCATCAGATAGATTTCATACACTGAAAAGGGAAATTAAAGTCTCCAAAAAAAAGGAATTGCACTGCTACAAAACATTGAATGGCTGTGAAATCATTGTGATGCAAACATTAGGATTAGGTTGTTTCACATGCTTAGCTGGAGAAAGGCACAACATGGTGATTGCTTTTGCTTGCAAAGTATCAACGTGACTGCATTGTAAAAATGTCAATCTTGTTCTATTGTGATTGCATTGTAAAAAAGTCCATTTCGTTGTTAGACACAAAATGCTGGAGTAACTCAGCAGGACAGGCAGCATCTCTGGAGAGAAGGAATGGGTGTCAAGACCCTTCTGCATTGGTGAAATGGTGGCAAAACTGATAGAGAATATAATAGTGATTATAGAATATAATAGTAAATATAATTGGGGCAATGTCGCTGCCTTGTTTGCCAATTATCTTCACGAAGGACAGCTGTTCATGTAGACCCATTGGTTAATACCAAGGCTTGCATGCCATCATTGAGCAAATGCAAGCTAAATGTTTTCTATCGGACTTCCGGTGGCGCCATGTTCTAGGGGAGAACAGCGCCAGATCAGCTCCGTAAAAATCTGTAAAAAAAACGGGGCTAAAGGAGGGTGCTAACGCTACTTACCGCAGGAGATCGATTAAAAACGGCTCCGGTGCGATTGAAGGCTGCGTGACGTCATCAGGCGCGCGACTTCGGTAAGAAATTTAAAATGCAGCACTCCTCCCCTCCCCCGAAGAAAACGGGCCTAAGAAAAGAGGCTGGCACCACCAAAGCCTCGGGCTCGAGTCTGACTGCCTCCCAGGAAGAGATCTCACAGAGAAAAGTGGAAATGGAAGAGTTTAAAAATTCCATGATAGGTGAGATGAAGAAACTGGTGAAAGAAATAAAAGATCTGAAGAAGGAATATAAAGATGAATTTAAAGACATGAAGAAAGAATATAAAGATGAAATAAAAAATCTAAAAGCGGAGATTCTGGTGTCTCAGGAGAGAATTAAAGTGGAATTAACAAAAGAAGTTACCGAGACGGTAAAGATTATGATGAGCGAATGGAAAAGTAAGCCGGAGGCTGAATTTCAAAACCGATTCTCTGAGATAAACGCCAAGGTTGCTGGTTTGGAACAAATGCTGAATGATAAGATAGATCCTATTACCATTACAATTGACCAACACAATGATACACTTAAAGATTTGGCTGATTTTGCTGTAAAAAGTGCCAAGGAAACTGAGAAGTTACTTGCCGAGAATAAACGCCTCTCAGAACTACTTCGCAAAATAAATGAGAAATGTATTGATTTGGAGGGCCGACAAAGACGTAAGAATTTGCGAATCGTAGGATTGACCGAAGGTTGTGAAGGAAATCAAGATCCACGAAAATTTGTTGCAAAACTCCTAAAAGACATTCTGGAATTGGATGAAGAACCACTGTTGGGCCGTGCCCACAGGGCTTTAAGACGGGCCCCTGGGAGAGGTGCACCACCCAGACAAATGATTGTAAAGGTGGTGTATGATCACGTCTTTGAAGATATGATGAAGATAATAATGAGAAAGAGAAATTTGAAATACGAAGGAAATAACATTAGTATCTTCAGAGATTACCCAGCGGAAGTTGCTAAGAGAAGATCCTTATTCACTGAAACAAGAGGCATTCTACGGAATTTAAAGAATACAGTGGATCTCAGATATGGCTTGATGTACTCAGCAACACTGAGAGTGACCTATGACAACGAGGAACACCGCTTCGTTAAGCATACTGATGCATTGAAGTTCGCTCAAGGCATACAGAAGAAGGCAGAAGAGGAGGAAACAGACGATGAATCACGGGAGGTAGAAGACGACGACTGAACATTTTGGACTTTTATTATTAACCTGCGGTTATGAATTATTCATTGAGAAAGAGGGAAAATAATGGGAATGTAGTAGTGGTTTGGTATCAATTTGTAGAATTTCAATAATTCCCCTAACATAGTATTATTTATTATAATACTAATTACAATAGAATAGTAATTAATAAATAGTTTCATGAATAATAGAAATAATTACTAAATCCTTAAAGTTAGTACCCCACCCCAATATACACAGTATTCTAGTTGGGAGCTGGAATATTTAACATCTTTTTTAAACACGGAAGTCATTAGATTAATCGCCACGTTAGTGTGGCGTTCACTAACACACACTACACAATCTATCAGTGTAGTCTTTTTTTTCTTTGGGCACCCTTTTAACACTCTTTTTTCTTTTTTCACTAATATTTTCTATTTTTTTAAATATATTAAGTATTTGAATTTATGTTATATATTATATGAATGTAATTATGAACAATACCGTATAATTATTTTAGATAGACATGGATATGGATTATTGAGATTGGTAATTTTCGTCGGATTGGCGTTTGGGTGCCTTGTTGAGCTGGAGGGGCCGAGAGGGCTACTCCAAAAAAAACCACCCTAATACTAAAATGCAAGATATGAATTTGAAGACTGGGGATGATGGAATCACTTTCTGTAGTTGGAATGTTAAGGGAATTAATGAACCAATTAAAAGGGGTAAGGTGTTAGCGCAGCTGAATAGATTGAAATCAGACGTTATTTTCCTCCAAGAGACGCATCTCAAAAGAGATGATCAATATAGATTAACAGCTAAATGGATTTCAAAGGTATATCATTCTTCATTTATACATAAATCTAGGGGAGTTGCAATAATTATTCGTAAAGGTATACCTTTTAAACAAAGTTCTATAATAGAAGATAAAGAGGGCAGATATGTAATAATTACAGGGGAATTATACTCAAAAAAAGTAATTCTTATGAATATATATGCTCCTAATTTCGATAACCCATTATTTTTCAAGAAAATATTCAATAATATTCCTATATCCACTCAACATAATTTAATAATTGGGGGCGATTTAAATTGCACTTTGGATAACTACTTAGACAGATCCTCAACAAAAAGGAAAGCTATTTCTAATTCAAGTAAACTTATAAATTCTTTCATTAACTCAACTAACGTTAAGGATATTTGGAGATTAGAGAACCCATCCGGACGAGAATATTCTTTTTTCTCGCCCGTATTCGGAACCTACTCGAGGATAGATTACTTTTTAATAGACTCAAAACTGCTTCCCTATGCGTACAATGCAAAATATCACAATATTATTATTTCAGATCATGCACCATTAACATTTAAGATAAAACTAAAAGATATATCTAATAAAACTATGACTTGGAGATTTAATCCTCAGATACTGAAGGACAAGGATTGTTGTAATCATGTGACAGAACAGATTAAATTATTCTTTGAGACAAACGACACACCTGAAATTTCACCATTGTTACTTTGGAATACATTTAAGGCATTCATGCGTGGTGCAATAATATCGGCACAAGCATATTTTAATAAAGAAAACCGAAAGAGGGAACAGAAGTTAGAAATGGAGATAAAACAACTAGACAATGAGAATATAAAACACCCTTCTAAGGAGTTAAGTAATAAAATTGCAATAGCAAAGTATAGACTAAATGAAATATACTCTAATCAAGTCATCAAACTTTATCAACAAACCAAACAAGTGCATTTTGAATTTGGAGATAAACCGCATAAATTGCTAGCACGACAATTAAGAAAATTAGACGATGAAAAAACGATACATGGAATCAGATCAATGCAAGGAAATATACTGACCATACCAAAAGATATTAATGATAGATTTTTACAATATTACCAAAATCTTTACTCATCAAAATTAACAGGACAAACAGATGGAATGGACACATTTCTACAAGAATGTCAAATTAAGAGTTTAGATCAGGAAGGGAGACATTTGTTAAATGCTGAAATATCAGTGAAAGATATCGCAGAATCAATTGGTTCATTAAAGAATGGAAAAGCTGCGGGGCCTGACGGCCTGAGTGCAGAATTTTATAAAAAATTTCAAGATCTGATCTCTCCAAGACTACATACAGTGTATAGACATGCATATGAACAAGGAAAATTACCAGACTCTTTAAATGAATCCACAATTACACTTATACCTAAGGTAGATAAAGATCTGGAAGATCCTGGTTCATATAGAGCGATTGCCCTTCTAAATACAGGCCAAAAAATATTAGCTAAAGTTTTATCTAGGAGACTACGTTTGGTGATTTCTAAATTAATACATTATGATCAAACAGGTTTTATTCCAAAACGTTATTCATCTCATAATTTAAGACGCCTGTTTAATATTATATATTCTAAAAGAATACGAGATACGGAATTAGCAGTCATATCGTTAGACGCAGAAAAAGCATTTGACCAGGTGGAATGGTTATATCTATTTAATATAATGGAAAAGTTTCAATTGGGGGATCAATTTTGTAAATGGGTAAGAATCCTATACTCAGATCCTACTGCAAGAATTCTAACTAATCAAATACTATCAGTTAAATTTAAACTCTTTAGGGGATGTAGACAAGGATGTCCGTTATCGCCTTTATTATTTGCTTTGGCGATAGAGCCTTTGGCGGAAAGAATTAGATCAGAACCTGAAATATACGGTTATAATACTGACAGAACAACTAATAAAATATCCTTATATGCAGATGATGTTTTGATTTACATCACAAAACCTGAAATTAGTATTCCAATGTTGTTTGATGTTATAAATAAATTTAGTACATTTTCTGGATATAGGATTAATTGGAATAAAAGTGATATTATGCCAATAACTAATATAAATTTAAACATATTACAACAATATCCATTATCAATAGTTACTGACAAAATTAAATATTTAGGAATTAATGTATCTAAATCTCATAACTCATTAATTAGATCGAATTATCCTCAATTATTAGATAAACTTAAAAAAAATATTTTATATTGGAAAACACTGCCTATATCTTTGATTGGTAGAATAAACGCTATAAAGATGGTTTTTCTACCACAATTATTATATCTGTTTCAAGCTATCCCTTTTTTCCTTCCGAAAACCTTTTTAAAAAAAATTGATAATATTGTTAATAGTTTTATCTGGGATTATAAAAATCATAGAATAAGTAAAAAACATTTATGTAAGTCAAAGATAAACGGAGGATTAGCACTTCCAAATTTTCTATACTACTTCTGGGCAGTACAGATTAAGAATATGAATTTTTGGTGGGTAAATACGGACCTGGAACCAACGTGGCTAAAGATAGAAAAGGAAGATTGTTTGCCTTTCAACGTAGATTCAATTATTTTTGCCCCAAAGGAAGTTCAAAAAAAAATTTATAGGGACAATCCAATCATTTATAATAATAGACGTATTTGGAAACAAATAGTCAAGACTTTACAATTAGACAACCTTTCATTTAGATTACCAATTATGAATAACCCATTATTCAAGCCCTCCACATTGGATGGAGGGTTCAGACATTGGGATAATTTAGGAATTACAAGGGTAGAGCACCTTTATAGAAATGGAAAATTTCTTTCATTTCAGGAATTACAAGATATCTACGGATTGTCTTCACAGCATTTGTTTAGGCATTTCCAAATTAGAGATTATATTAAATCTAATACACAGGATTTTAAAAATAAGAAACCAGGATTATTAGATGAATCGTTTAACTGGCATCCAACCACAGAAAAATTAATAGCTTATATATATAACATCATTATGGATAAGGAGAATCCAATAACTGAAACATATCGTCAAGCATGGGAAAATGAAATTGGATCACCTATAACCAAAGAAAATTGGGAAGAAAGTCTACAACTAATACACCGGTGCTCGTTAAATGCTAGACATATATTAATACAATTTAAAGTATTATACAGATTACATTATTCGAAAACCAAATTAAATAGTATATTTCCTAATCTCTCCTCTATTTGTGATAAATGTAAGAATTTAGAAGCAAATTTAACACACAGTTTTGTTACATGTCCTAAATTGAATTATTATTGGACAGAAATTTTTAAAGTTATTTCTGAAGTTCTTAAGGTTAAATTAGAACCCGACCCAAAGCTAATAATACTGGGAATTCCAGAGGCTAATTTGATACTTAACACTAGATCAAACAAATTTCCTTGATTATTGTTTGATATTAGGGAAAAAAATAATATTGAAATTTTGGAAGGGAACATTATCCCCAACAATTAAAATGTGGGCATCAGAGATGTTGGAGACGTTGCAGTTGGAAATAATCAGATTTGTCCTTTTGGACGAGTATAATTCTTTTCAACAGATATGGTCTCCATATATACAGTATTTAGAGAAGTAGCTGTTCTTGGCATCACGGCTCGACTGACACCCTGCGGGATTTGATGAAAATAATGTATTGGTATACCAGGATATATGCATGTCTTTACTGATATTATTATTTGTAGTTGTTTCATTTATAATATATTGTGTGGCTTTTAATTGATGTATATACATAATATGTCTTTTTTCTTTTTCTTCATTTTTTTCTTTTGTTTTATACCAAATAATTATTAAGGAATTATAATTTTATTGATTAATAATGGTATTTCTCTTTACTCACTTTTATTTTCAAAAAAAAAAAAGATAATAATCATTAGAGTACAAATATTGATTTAAGTTGATGTTTATAACTCAGTTTTAAACATTGAGAATTGTTTATTGCTAATAAAAAAATTATTCAAAAAAATAAATGTTTTCTATCATTGAGCACTTATATTTCAAGACTCTCCATAATCCCACTGATCGAGGAGTTAAGGGCTTTAGTGACATTTGTCATCCGTAGTACTGTTCACTGCTTTTTACTTGGGATTGTAAAGATCAGGTCCACAATGATGGTCAGAACCCATCGATTGATTCAGGGAGCAGCATTTCAGCCACTCGGAGGCGGTAATAGAAAAGCATGAGAGGATGACCTCTACTCTTAAAAGCTACAAGACAAAGATCCTGCCCTGCCTCTGCTGTCCAACACTGCCCTTCAACAATAAAGACTCAGTGGAAGATCCTGGAAACATGTGTCACTTTGCACATCGTAAGAGCTCCTATCAGCGAAGGCAGGCATCAATGATAAAATTGATATAATCTTTAATCAATCAATACAACGTTTAAAATAAAGGGCATTTGAAGATAAAGAACTGATCTGACACAAAAGTCCTACTCTACTAAGTAGTATTAATCACTGCCCTGCTAAATGTTACTGAAACATTGAGGACCTACCACAGGCATCACAGAGCACAGGAAAAATATCACCAACATTATGTATACAAAATCTTCCAAATTCACTTGAAAGATATATGAACCAGGACCTGTCCCAGGTTAACAACGATAGTATCATGTTGTGGGTTACTCTTAGTTGGTTACGATGGGCAGGTCAGCGTGTTCAGATATCCAATGCCAGAGTCCAGAATCAAAAATTCTACTTAAATGACATTACAGAAACCAATTTCTTGGTGGACACAGGAAAAGATCGGGCAAATACACAGTCTTTTACCCAGAGTTGGGGAATCATGAAGCAGGGGTAAAACATGGGTTTAAGATGAGATAGGAATCTGTGGGGCAACTTTTGCCACAGAGGGTGACAGGTATATGGAATGAACTATCTGAAGAGGATTATAGGAATTATAGGAAGGATGTCAACAAAATAGAGAGAGTACAGAATTGAGAGCCTGGGTTCCAGCAACTAAGTTACAGAGAAAGGTTGAACAAGTTAGGTCTTTATTCTTTGGAGCACAGAAGGTTAAGGGGGGACTTGATTGAGGTCTTTAAAATGATGAAAGTGATAGACAGAGTTGACGTGGATAAGCTTTTCCCATTGAGGGTAGGGAAGATTCAAACAAGAGGGCATGACATGCGAATTAAGGGACAGAAGTTTAGGGGTAACATGAGGGGGAACATCTTTACTCAGAGAGTGGTGGCTGTGTGGAATGAGCATCTAGCAGAAGTGGTGGAGGCAGGATCGATTTTAACATTTAAAAGTAAAGTGGATAGGTATGTGGACGGGAAGGGAATGGAGGGGTATGGCCTGAGTGCAGGTAGATGGGACTAGGGGAAAATAAATGGTCGGCACGGACTTGAAGGGCCGAGAGGGCCTGTTTTCGAGCTGTAATTGTTATATGGTTATATGGTTATAAGAGGTGGTAAGGCAGATACTATGACAAAATTGAAAAAGCGTTTGGTCTGGTGGATAGGAAAGATTTAGAGGGATATAAGCCTAATGCAGGCAGGGGGGTCTAGTGTGCATGGGGCATCTTGGTCGGCATGGACAAATTGGGCCAAATATCCTGTTTTTGTGCTGCATGACGATGTTTTGGAAGAGAATAGAGTGCAAATACTGGGGAGAGCTGTTCACAATTGGTCGCACTAATTCACTATACTCTTCTCTGTTAAAGCCTTTGAGCAGTATGCAGCAGTCAATGGATTTTAAGGGTTGTAAGGAATCCTATAAGCACAGTTTACCACACATAGTTCCAGAAAATAGAGGGATTTGCCTGAAGTGTAAATGAGTTAATTCCACGAGGCATTATAATAGTGTATTCTTCCAGGGGTAGAGCAGAAATACTATGAGATTTCAATGGCAACATGAATTGATCATAAAATGATGAAGATTAATTTTTCTGCTCAATTTCACATCTGCTGACAATGCATTAGGCACATCATGGATGGCACATTTACTGTAGCCTTTAAGTGAAGTGCTCCGCAACAAAATCCCAAAGATGAGCAGGTTTGGAGGTCAATTAGCTGCTGTAAAATTACTCCCCAGTGTGTAGGGAGTGGATGCAAAAGTGGGATTACGTAGGAGTGAGAATGTGTGATCTATGGCTGATGTGGACTACATGGGCAAAAGGGGCTGTTTCCAAGTTGCATCTTTTCAATCAAAAATATCAGGAATCAAAGCTTCTGCTGCACTAAAGATAGACACAAAGTGCTGGAGTAACTCAGTAGGTCAAGCATCATCTCTGGAGAAAAAGGAGAGGTGATGTTTCCCGTCAGGACCCTTCTTCAGAATGTAAGTCGAGGGGAGGGAACTGGAGGTAAGAAAGGGCCAGAACAAAGCAGGGCCAGCAACATATAACCATATAACAATTACAGCACGGAAACAGGCCCTCTCGACCCTTCCAGTCCGTGCCGACCATTTATTTTCCCCTAGTCCCATCTACCTGCACTCAGACCATACCCCTCCATTCCCTTCCCTTCCATATACCTATCCACTTTACTTTTAAATGTTAAAATCGATCCTGCCTCCACCACTTCTGCTGGAAGATCATTCCACACAGCCACCACTCTCTGAGTAAAGAAGTTCCCCCTCATGTTACCCCTAAACTTCTGTCCCTTAATTCTCATGTCATGCCCTCTTGTTTGAATCTTCCCTACCCTCAATGGGAAAAGCTTATCCACGTCAACTCTGTCTATCCCTTTCATCATTTTAAAGACCTCAATCAAGTCCCCCGTTAACCTTCTGCGCTCCAAAGAATAAAGACCTAACTTGTTCAACCTTTCTCTGTAACTTAGTTGCTGGAACCCAGGCAACATTCAAGTAAATCTCCTCTATTTGGTTGACATCCTTCCTATAATTAGGCGACCAAAATTGTACACAATTGAACAGACGACAAAGGAAGGGTGGAGCCCATAATGGTCCATTGTTGGCTGGGGATGTAGTGACAATGCAGGGCTTCATGGATGTGACCTGTGGAACTAGTAGGATGACTAGAGTGGGGGAGAGGGAGGGGAGTGAGGGAATGCAAGGGGCATTTAAAATTAGAAATATCAACGTTCATCAAGCTGGGTTGCAAGCTGTCCAAGCAAAATATGAGATGCTGTTTCTCCAATTTGTATGTGGCCTCAACTCTTTATTTTGTACAATGGCTGACATCAGTGAAAACTTTTGTGTCTCGTCTTGCTGCTCATTGCCTGGTGAGGTCTCTTTTTCCTGCTGATAAGCATCATACTTGTGATTCGAGATCAAATCTAAGGCACCCAAGATGCCACCTGTTCTGATCAATGTCTTAACATTCCCAAGGTACCAAAATTAATCACTTGCTACAAATTCTCAACAAGTTCTGGGTGTGGCAGATGGTAAGTAGCTGCATGCACCGTTATTTATTGCTAATAGACTTGAAGAGCCCCATGAACTCTCCTTGTTTTAAATGGCAACATTTCACAAAGCTAATGAAGCCAATAAACAAATCATTAAATTTGAATGTACACTACTATTGGAATTGATTACCCTATATAAAAATTGGAAACAGAAGAATAACAAGTTATCAGCAAACAACATCTGGTCTCAAATTCATTGCTGACCACTTTGTCCCCACCTCACACTCCACCATCACCACAACACTAAATGCAGGTGTTAGGGCCTGTCCTACAAGCATGCAACTCTATGTGATTCGCGCAACCTAACGTGGTCGCTTGAGCCGTCCGGCTTCGCGGGGCCGTTCCCACTTCAATTGCCGGAGCCGTGCAGAATTGTGCGGAGTTCGTCCCGACATCGCGCGGGGCTCCGAAAAAATGACTATGTTAAAAAATTCAGCGCGGCAACGGCTTGTCGGCTCCCAGTCGCCTCGACGCATTACACACCGCCCCGATGTCGTGCCTCCG
The DNA here is from genome assembly GCA_963514005.1 of Raja brachyura. Next base: position 23,016,832 of record OY740791.1, read on the forward strand.
TGAACTTATATGTAGGTGCCTCCATGACCCTCTATGTGTGTGGCTCCGTGGCCCTCTGTGTGTGTGCCTCTGTGCCGCTCTCTGTGTGCCCCTCTCTGTCCTGGCGAACTTACCTTAGACTTCGCTCCAGGTTTGCCTCACTTTGTGCCGTGTTGCGCCACTCACCCGACCTCCACGCGGCCCTCGCTGCCGGTTTGGTTGCGCTTGCCGCATGCTGGTGGGAACTGCCCTGTACAGGGGATCAACCGACCTCCGCGCGGCCCCCGCTTCTAGTTTGATCGCGTTCATCGCATAGAGTTGCATGCTTGTAGGACAGGCCCTTAAGTCACGGTTAAAATTACCCTATTACTTAGGTGAAAAGTAGTTATAATCGGAAGACAATGAAACAAGATTTTCTGTAAACCAGCAGCTGCAGTTCCTTGAATCTACAATGAAACAAGATATATTTATTCGGAAGCAAGGTCACTTTATTTTACACAGTAATTTGGGACTAACATAGAAGCAGAATTATAAAGATTAAGTAAATTTGGCCTAGAATATAAAAACAGGGATGTAATGCCGAGGCTTCATAAGGCACTGGTCTGACTGCAATTGGAATATCGTGAGCAATGATGAGCCCCATATCTGCGGAAGGATGTGCTGGTGGTCGAGAGGGTTCAGAGGAGGTATACGAGAATGATTCCAGGGATGATTGGGTTAACATAATGATGAGTGTTTGACGGCATTGGGCCTGTAGTTTAGAAGGATGAGAGGCGACGTCATTGAAACGTATTGAATAGAGAAAGGCCTGGATAGAGTGGATATGGAGAGGATGTTTCCATTAGTGGGAGAGTCTAGGATCAGGGGCCTCAGAATAAAAGGACGTACTTTTAGGAAGAAATTGAGATGGAATTTCTTTAATTAGAGGGTGGTGAGTCTGTGGAATTTATTGCCACAGAAGGCTGTGGAGGCCAAGTCAATGAATATTTTTAAGGCAGAGATTGATAGATTATTGATTAGTATGGGTGTCAGGTGTTATGGGAAGAAGGCAGAAGAATGGGATTGAGACAGATGCATGGGCGGAAATCCCAGGGTGGAGTGGGAGACAGAGGGGACACGTCCCCCCCATGATTTGAGAGGTGGGGAACAATCTCCCCCCCCCCCCCGCCATGTTTTGTCATCCAGAAATTCGGTGAAAAACAATCTATTCAAAACTCCGCTTTCCGCGAGACAGTGGGGGTGGGACTGACAATCGAGGGAGGTGTCCCTCAGAGTTGGAAGTAGGGGGGTGGGACTGAGGATAGAGCGCGGTGATTGGAGGAGGGAGACGTCCCGCTGGAGCAAAGATCATAGAGAGGAGCTTGAATTGCCCCGTTCACGTGGCCTTTCATCGCCCCGTGCGGCTTAAAATCGGCCTCGGGATCTTCCATCGCCCCGTGGTCAAATTGCTGCATCAAGGCGATCGAGGAACCCGACGTTGACGTCCCGCCGAGCGATGGAAGATCCTGCTGCCCATTTTAAGCCGCAAATGGACCGATTCAAGCCCCAAGATTCGGGGTGGACAAAGGTGCTGTTTCATGGAGTTCGGAGTCGGTCACCAACCAGGTCAGCTCCCAATGTTACCGTCCACAGGGCCCACGGCCGAAGCCGATTGCATGCGACCATCAAGAAATTGTGCCCCTCCCATGTTTTAGACAATAGACAATAGGTGCAGGAATAGGCCATTCAGCCCTTCGAGCCAGCACCGCCATTCAATGTGATCATGGCTATCATCCCCAATCAGTACCCCGTTCCTGCCTTCTCCCCATATCCCCTGACTCCGCTATCTTTAAGAGCCCTATCTAGCTCTCTCTTGAAAGTATCCAGAGAACTGGCCTCCACCGACCTCTGAGGCAGAGAATTCCACAGACTCACCACTCTCTGTGAGAAAAAGTGTTTCCTCGTCTCCGTTCTAAATGGCTTACTCCTTATTTTTAAACTGTGGCCCATGGTTCTGGACTCCCCCAACATCGGGAACATGTTTCCTGCCTCGAGCGTGACCAAGCCCTGAACAATGTTATATGTTTCAATGAGATCCCCCCTCATTTATCTAAACTCCAGAGTGTACAAGCCCAGCTGCTCCATTCTCTCAGCAGATGACAGTCCCGCCATCCCGGGAATTAACCTTGTAAACCTACGCTGCACTCCCTCAATAGCAAGAATGTTCTTCCACAAATTAGGGGACCAAAACTGCACACAATACTCCAGGTGTGGTCTCACTAGGGCTCTGTACAACTGCAGAAGGACCTCTTTGCTCCTATATTCGATTCCTCTTGTTATAAAGGCCAACATGCCATTCGCTTTCATCACTGCCTTCTGTACCTGCATGCTTACTTTCATAGACTGATGTACAAGGACCCCCAGATCCCGTTGTACTTCCCCTTTTCACAACTTGACGCCATTTAAATAGTAATCTGCCTTCCTGTTTTTGCTACAAAAGTGGATAACCTCACATTTATCCGCATTAAACTTCATCTGCCATGCATCTGCCCACTCCCCCAACCTGTCCAAGTCACCCTGCATCCTCATAGCATCCTCCTCACAGTTCACACTGCCACCCAGCTTTGTGTCATCTGCAAATTTGTTAATGTTAGTTAGAATCCCTTCGTCCAAATCATTGATGTATATTGTAAATAGCTGCGGTCCCAGCCCCGAGCTTTGCGGTACCCCACTAGTCACAGCCTGCCATTCTGAAAGCAATTCCCACCCCTGGACAGAAGGATGGATCAGCATGATCGAATGATGGAGTGGACGATGGGCCAAATTCTGTCTGATCACTTATGAACTGTGAAGCTTTTCACTACTGGGCTTTCCTTACCTAACATCTAATGTTAATTGAGAGAGATTGAGTGTTCTGATCAAACAACATCTTTTATTATATCATATGATTACTGGGATGAAAGGCGATGAGAAGAAAATTCAAAAATGTTCAACCAGTAATTATGTTCCTATCCATCTCCCTCAAAGCTGTGAATACATTAAGCCATAATGTTTAACAAAGAATCTAATTCTCCAAATACACAGTACCCATGATGGGCAAAACAAAGCCAATAAAAAGCTGCGGAAGAATTATCTTTAGTTAATATTATTATTAAAGTTAACAACATTCATACCTATAATTTGTTTGTCTGGTTTATTCTCTGCTATTGAAATCCATATGTGCTGATAACACCAGAGGGCTTTTCAAATTAGTTTTTTAATGAATAACTGAAGAAAATCTCTCTGTGTTGTTGTAGTTAGATTGCAAATCTACTTAAATTTTATTATTAGCCATTTAGCTGACTTAAATGATTTAAAAAAATTGATTGAGTGATTTAGCTGCAAGGAAAGCCCAATTTTAAAATAGAACGAACAGCAGATGGAATAAAGTAGGTATGTTACAGAACTTACCTTGGGCAGCGCTGCAGTTCTGCCGCTCCCCGTGTGTGTGACTTTGGTGCCTTTCAGAGGGGGGCGGGTTTAAAATGCCGTTTTTTTTCTAGACAGGGCAAATCGATACGTCTCATGTGATTTAGTTGCTGAAGAGAAATCACTCCAACATTTGTTTTATGAAGATATTTTTAAACTACACTAGATCATTTATTAGCTAGAGTAATTTAAAAATCATCTTCTAAAGCCGTGAGCACCGACAACGGGAAGGATTTTACGTAGGGGATAAAATAAAGTACACAGTTTATTTTTACATAAAAACGTGCTTCTTAGGAAGCTTTTAATCAAATTTTCATGGTGCGAAAAGGGGACAAAAAATATATACGAATCGGCAGTGATTTTCTTGCCGACTGTGGGTTAAATTCACCGCAAACCGCAACGTTCCAATCCACCGCGTTCCACTAAAACCCACTCGCAAGTTGATTTAAATGGCCATTAATTTATGGGAATTAAACATAGAAACATAGAAACATAGAAAAATAGGTGCAGGAGTAGGCCATTCGGCCCTTCGAGCCTGCACCGCCATTCAATATGATCATGGCTGATCATCCAACTCAGTATCCCGTACCTGCCTTCTCTCCATACCCCCGATCCCTTTAGCCACAAGTGCCACATCTAATGCCCTCTTAAATATAGCCAATGAACTGGCCTCAACTACCTTCTGTTGCAGAGAATTCCAGAGACTCACCACTCTCTGTGTAAAGAATGTTTTCCTCATCTCGGTCCTAACGGAATTCCCCCTTATCCTTAGACTGTGACCCCTTGTTCTGGACTCCCCCAACATCGGGAACAATCTTCCAGCATCTAGCTTGTCCAACCCCTTAAGAATTTTGTAAGTTTCTATAAGATCCCCCCTCAATCTTCTAAATTCCAGCGAGTACAAGCCGAGTCTATCCAATCTTTCCTCATATGAAAGTCCTGACATCCCAGGAATCAGTCTGGTGAATCTTCTCTGTACCCCCTCTATGGCAAGGATGTCTTTCCTCAGATTTGGAGACCAAAACTGTACGCAATACTCCAGGTGTGGCCTCACCAAAACCCTGTACAACTGCAGTAGAACCTCCCTGCTCCTATACTCAAATCCTTTCGCTATGAATGCTAACATACCATTTGCTTTCTTCACTGCCTGCTGCACCTGCATGCCTACTTTCAATGACTGGTGTACCATGACACCCAGGTCTCGTTGCATCGCCCCTTTTCCTAATCTTCCACCATTCAGATAATAGTCCACCCTCCTGTTTTTGCCACCAAAGTGGATAACCTCACATTTATCCACATTATACTGCATCTGCCATGCATCTGCCCATTCACTCAGCCTATCCAAATCACCCTGCAGCCTCCAAGCATCCTCCTCACACCTAACTATACCCCCCAGCTTGGTGTCATCTGCAAACTTGGAGATGTTGCATTGAATTCCCTCGTCCAAATCATTAATATATATTGTAAATAGCTGGGGTCCCAGCACTGAGCCTTGCGGCACCCCACTAGTCACTGCCTGTCATTCTGAAAAGGACCCGTTTACTCCTACTCTTTGCCTCCTGTCTGCTAGCCAGTTCTCCATCCACATCAATACTGAACCCCCAATACCGTGTGCTTTAAGTTTGTATGCTAATCTCTTATGCGGGACCTTGTCGAAAGACTTATGAAAGTCTAGATATAACACATCTACTGGTTCTCCCTTATCCACTCTACTAGTTACATCCTCGAAAAATTCTATCAGATTTGTCAGACATGATTTACCTTTCGTAAATCCATGCTGACTTTGTCCAATGATTTCACCACTTTCCAAATGCGCTGCTATCCCATCTTTAATAACTGACTCTAGCAATTTCCCCACTACCGATGTTAGACTAACTGGTCTGTAATTCCCCGCTTTCTCTCTCCCTCCTTTTTTAAAAAGTGGGGTTACATTAGCTATCCTCCAATCCTCAGGAACTACTCCAGAACCTAAGGAATTTTGAAAAATTATCACTAATGCATCCACTATTTCTGTGGCTACCTTCTTGAGTACTCTGGGATGCAGACTATCTGGCCCTGGGGATTTATCGGCCTTCAATCCGTTCAATTTACCCAACACCACCTCCCGGCTAACCTGGATTTCACTCAGTTCCTCCATCATATTTGACCCCCGTTCCACTGCTATTTCCGGCATGAGATTATTTATGTCTTCCTTAGTGAAGACAGAACCAAAGTAGTTATTCAATTGGTCTGCCATGTCCTTGTTCCCCATGATCAATTCACCTGTTTCTGACTGCAAACACTAAATTCCTTCCATTTGGCCTATACATTCATGAAAATGAGATTTTAAAATAATGTTATATTGTGAATTATATTGTAAATGTTACTTGGACACTTAGGCAATTTAAACATGTTTATGTTTTCTTAAGAAATGGATAGATGTTTAGATCTAGTAATTGAATTTTGTAATTAGCTATAATGAGGTAACTAGCTAATTATATGCTTTAATTTCAGGTCATCCAAGTAAGATTGTTTCATATTAGTTTCAGAATGCTTCAATGTATAATAACTGAAAATATCATTGAGCTCTTAATTTTTAATAAAGTTATGTGCTTTTGACTGTCCTTGATCACAGCTTTTGAGTTAAGTGAGTGGAAAGGCAATGGGGAACAAGATGCTAATTTCCGAGTATGAAAATGGCCATAACTTTTTTAATACTGAAGATATGAAGTTGAATTAGTTGTCAAATTCAATTTATTTTTATGTTTTATCTGATGGGATAAATTGCAGACGATTTTTAAAATCTCAAAATGTTGTAACATTGCTAATTATAGTCAAGTTACAGGTGGATGAGACCAGCTCAATACAGATGAAAGAGCAAAGTTCATGAGGAATATTTTTCTTAAACAAGCTCTGTAGGAATTACTAAGTTTTCAAGTTTATTTCCAAAAAAATGTGCATTACCTAAATAAAAAATGGCTTCATCACAATTAGTTCTACTTTTGCAAGCATGTTGGTGCCATAGAATTTCGTTCCTTTGCAGAGGTTTGAACATCTAACCTCTTCTGATGCTTCAGGGCAGTGCTGAATAAGTGCCGAAATGCCAGGTGATAGCTTTAGTTTGAGATGAAAAATGACAAGTTATCTGTTCCCAATTATCAGTGAATAAAAGATCATGGCTTTGAAGAACAATAGCATTTTCATATTGTCACATTCAAATACAAGTCATTCTTTATTAATCTTAGATGGGAAAATAAGCAACACACAGAGACATAAGGGCACAATATTCTAAATATGATGGATTGTCAGAGAGAATTGTTAGTAATTATGCAAGGAGGAAACAAATGAAAATTGGATGGCCATAAACATTGCATGGCAATGTGATGAGAAAAGGAATAGATGTTATTTAGAAATGTTATTGTGCTTAAATGATAGAACCTCAACTTATATTGCTGTAACATGAGAAGGCAAACCTCATTCATAATTGGCCAATATTAAAAGAAACAGATGGAGAGTCATAAAAGACTAAATAACTTACTTAATGCAAAAAAAACCTAATTGAATTAGTTGTACTGCTGCAGCTGAAAAGCATTAGAGAGAATGGAGAATTATGCAGAACTACTGGAATATACATTAATCATATACTGCATAATTTACATTGAGTGCCAGAGATATGGAGACACCATAGATACCACAGATAATATTAAGCCCCCTTGACATTTCTGTTCTGATAAAACCTGCCTCAAACACAAACATCAAAAGGCCCTGCTGAAGAATGCCGATTCACTTGATAGATCACTTGGATCGGTCTCAATTGGACATTTTAATACCTGTGTCTATACAGTTCAATTAAACATTTGAGATGCAAGTTAAACTCAAGATAATCAGTGTGTACCTACATTCAACTAACTCTGCTCATGTCAAGGAACCTTCATCAGCATGTTTGAGATATTAATATCCAAAATTGCTCTCTCAAAGGCTAACTACTGATCATAAAATGTTAATCAATTCTACTAAACTTACACAAAAATGCAACATATTTACCTGCCTGTAGTCCAGGGGTTCAATGGTGCAATGAATGGATCAAATAAAGAGATCGAAGAAAGTCCATTTATCATTTTTCAAAAATTGGATAAGGAATTGCTGATAAGGAATTTGATCTTCAGTAATGACTAATTTGTCACACTACTCTTTCATGTTTAGAGGTTGTCTGATTTTAGATGTACTGGATGTATGAATTAGGATACACATGGAAAATAAAGTAATGATGATGACGATACATTGACTTATCTGTAGATGAGTTGGACGGAGGTTCTCAATTTAAGCTGACAATCTAAATAACTGATATTCAGTTAAAAATGGGAACTCAATCAATTCAGCCACAACGTGCCAGTACAATATTGGCCAAGCTAACAGCTCTCTGAGCCACAAGAACGTATCTTGTTTCCTGTGCACTAAACCTTCCATTGAACTGATTCAGACATTTGCCATATCATGATTTTTGGTCCAATTTACATAGAAAGACTTTCTATTTTGCACACACTCAGTTATCAGGTGCCATTATACCAGGCCAATAGGAGAAAGGACTGCAGACAAACAGAGGTAAACATTATAACAGAGTGAGAATATTAAGAGAACGCATGATCAGATCCACCTCTGATCCCTGGAAATGAAATCTCAATGTTAAACCCAATGCTTAGATCAAGATTCTGGTTTCATTTATTGTATTGCAACTTGTGAATTTGAACACCGTGACTTTTGTGTGGAAGTACGAGTCTCTATAACTCATTTGGGGGGTGGGGTTAAGAAAGTTGCAAGAGAGGTGGGGGGGAAATAAAGTCTTGCAAGTAATAGCTGGATACAGGTGGGGTGGGGGCGTGGGGGGGGGGGGGGGATAGATAATTGGCAACTGGATGGACAAAGGTATTTGTAGGTAGGTTACCAAAGATGTGAAAATGCAATTTTCATACCGTTGGATGGTGAGCTACCCATGCAGAATATGAGGTGCAGTTTTGGCGAGTTTGCCTTTGACTCATACTCGCAGCATGGTAGACACGCGGTCGTAGGAGGTCTTCATGCTCGAGAGTAGTCCCCGTGTACTCGAGGCCTCAGCTAGGTCGCGGCGTATTTTTCAACATGTTGAAAAATGCCCGCCAGTAAAAAAAGGTCGCCATGGAAAAAATCGATACTTTCTTTACTCGTAGGTTTAGTCATAGTAGGTTGGCATGTTAGTCATTGGTAATCAAGGGTAGTCGAAGGTCGTCAAAGGTAGTTGTAGATAGTCTTCATCAACGTCGAAGGGAGTTTGAAGGGAGGTCGTCTTCACTCTCCACTATTCCGTGTCCATTTTTCCCAAAGTTAGTCATAACAGTCGTAGTTAGTCTTCAAAATTGTCGAAGGAGGTATTCTACATAGTCGAAGGAGGTCTTCAACATAACATTTTTCCAACTCTCCTAAACTCTTCTAAACTCGCCAATTAGGTCGCCCAAGTGGCACAGCCCCTTTATTCTGATAAGGGAGGAGCCGAACACAGAGAAGTATGCAGGAAAGGGGAGTTAAAAATGGTTGGCAACAGATTGATCCGGCAGGCCCTCACGAACTGAGGGCAAGTGTTCGGTGAGGTGATCATGTAGTTTATGCTTGATCTTGCTGATATAAAGGAGGCTACAATGGGAAAACCAAATGCAGTAGATGAGGTTAGAGGAAGTACACATGAATCTCTGAATCACCTAGAAAGATAGCTGGAGTCACTGGATAGATACTAGGGAGGAGGTATAGGGACAGGTGTTATGTATCCGGTGGTTGCAAGTACCTGCCGAGAAATTGGCGTGAGTGGGAAGGGATGAAACATAGAATATATAGAAAATAGGTGCAGGAGTAGGCCATTCGGCCTCTCAAGCCAGCACCGCCATTCAATATGATCGTGGTTGATCATCCAAAATCAGTACCCCGTTCCTGCTTTCCCCCCGTATCCCTTGATTCCATTTGCCTTAAGAGCTATAAGTAACTCTCCCTTGAATACATCCAGTGAATTGGCCTCCACTGCCTTCTGTGGCAGAGAATTTCACAGAATCACAACTCTGGGTGAAAAAGTATTTCCTCAGTGAACCAAGGAGTTCTGCCATGTTACATGATCAACAGGTTAATAAATACAAACTGTAGGGCAATGGTGAGTTTAATTTGGGCATTTAAACAGTTCCCTATTTCCGCACCATGCCAAGGTATTGCACAGGATTACCCAAGAAATGTGGAAACTATCAATTCATCACAGTATTCAATAGCAAGAATATCTATCCATAAAATTTCAGTAACATGGACATTTGTTTGCAAAAATGCTTTGCAGGAGAATGTTCAGCAAAAATTGACGTTGAACTATACAAGTATCTATTCAAGCAGACCACTGTAGGGTTTAGTGAGGAGACAGGTTGAATGAACACAATAATGGAAGAGGGGTACTGAGAAAGAAGCTTCGGAATGAGTTATGGTCTTGGCAGCTGTAAATGCAACACCAAAGGTGGAACGATTAACTTTGAGAATTAGCTAGAAACTTGAATTAATGGAGCAGATGGGTATGGGGCTGGAGATTAGAGAGATGGGGAGATAGACCATGGGGAGATCTGGAAATAAGAACCAGAATAGAAAAAAAAAATCAGGATGATAGTGTCATTTAATAAGCATGGACTGATGACTTAAAGCTTGTTTACAAAAATCTCAGAAAGTGATGTGCAGAATTACTTTAAGCGACGTGGGCAAGCAATCGCTCAAGTCTGGGAGAGCAAGAAAAAAAACAGCAGGTTATCCAACAGTTAGTGTATGGGGCCAAGTCAGAATTTATAGGTCAAGAGAGAAGAGGAATCGGGCAGGAAAAGAAAATGAAACAGATTCAACATTTTTTCTGAAGCATCAGAGCAAATGAAACAAAATGCATCCATCAGAGACATGCAGCACGGAGGAAGACCTCCAGCCCAATGGAAAAAAAATTCCACCACCACTCTCTGCTGTCCAACATGAAGCAAATTCTGTTTAGCTGGTTCTCCTTGGATCCCATACGATCTAACCTTCCAGGGCAGTCTACCATGGAAGAGAGAAAATTCTCAAGTCTGAGAAAAAAATCATGAACCTGAGTCCACGTCATCAGTCCATTCACTCCACAGATGTTGCCTGAGCCATTGAGTTTCAGCAGCACTGTGTTTTGTTCTAGCATTTGCAGTTTTGTGTGTTTCAAAGAACCATATAAAATGTCTTGCTGGCAATCACCCAAGTACAAATTCATGCTGACTATCCCTAATCAATTCTTGTCTATCCAAATGCATGGATACCTTGTCGCTCATAATCCTCCAGTTACTTTCTATGACTGATGTTAGCCCTCAGGTCTAGTACTCAGGTTTTTTCTCTGCAGTCTTTCTTAAATAGAAGTACAACATTAACTACCCTACAGTCTTCTGGCACCTCACCCGCATCTAACAATAATTCATATTTTGTTTCTTCTCCAGCTTTCCAGTGTCCTTGAACATATCTGTTCGGGCCTGTGAGATTTATTCACTTTCATTTGACATAGAACATCCAACACTTGACTGTAATGCAGACTGTGCTCAAAGTATCTCTTGTAACTGTCTCGATTTCCTTCATGTTTTTCCATGAGTGCCCCATGCCTCTTATATTTTCTATTCAGGGCTCTGACACGAACATACACTTTTTAAAAACATTTTGTTATGTTACAGCCTTATTCTAAAATGGATTAAATTTGTTTTTTTAAATCATACATCTACACACAAAACCCCATAATAAAAAAGCAAAAACAGGTGTTTACAAATTTTTGCAAAGTAATTAAAAAGAAACAACTGAAATATCACATTTACATAAGTATTCAGACCCTTAACTCATTACTTTGTTGAGGCACCTTTGGCAGCGATTACAGCCTCAAGTCTTCTTGGGTATGAAGCTACAAGCTTGGCACACCTGTATTTGGGTAATTTCTCCCATTCTTCTCTGCAGATCCTCTCAAGATCTGTCAGATTGGATGAGAAGCATTGATGCACAGCAATTTTCAGCACCCTCTAGAGATGTTTGATCGGGTTCAAGTCCGGGCCACTCAAGGACATTCACGGACCTGTCACAAAGCCACTCCTGGCTGTGTGCTTAGGGTCTTTGTCCTGTTGGAGGGTGAACCTCCACCCCAGTCCAAGTTCCAGAACGCTCTGGTGCAGGTTTTCATCGAGGATCTCTCTGTACTTTGCTCCGTTCAATCTTGGTTTCATCAGACCATAGAATTATGTTTCTCATGTCCTTTGGCAAATTCCAAGTGGGCTGTCATATGCCCATTACTGAGGAGTGGTTCTGTCTGGCCATTCTACATAAAGGCTTGATTGGTGCAGTGCTGCAGATATAGTTGATCTTCTGGAAGGTTCTCCCATCTCTGGAGCTCTGTCAGGGTGACCATCGGGTTCTTCGTCACCTCCCTGACCAAGGCCCTTCTCCCCCGATTCTTCACTTTGGCCGGGCAGCCAGCTCTATGAAGAATCCTGGTGGTTCCAAAGTTCTTCCATTTCAGAATGACAGAGGCCATTATGCTCTTCGGGACCTGCAATGTTGTAGAAATTGTTTTACACCCTTCCCCAGATCTGTGTGTTGACACAATCCTGTCTCGGAGGTCTACGGACAATCCTTCATGGCTTGGTTTTTGCCCTGACAACTGTGGACGTTATAGGGGTGTGCCTTTCCAAATAATGTCCAATCAATTTAATTTACCATTGGTGGACTCCAATCAAGTTGTAGAAACATCTCAAGGGTAATCAATGGAAGCTGGATGAACCTCAGATTACTTTTGAGTGTCATAGCAAAGTGTCTGAATACTTATGTAAATGTGATATTTCAGTTATTTATTTTTAATTACTTTGCAAACATTTCTAAACACCTGTTTTTGCTTCTTAATTCTGGAGATTGATGATAAAAATAATGAATTTGATCAATTTTAAAATAAGGCTGTAACGTAACAAAATGTGGAAAAAGTGAAGGGGTCTGAATACTTTCTGAATGCAATGTATATATCCTGAATACTCACTACCATACTTTTAAAAGTATTCCACATTCTTACTGTTCCTTTGCCTGCAAACTACCTACTCCAAATTTTACAGTTGCTGTCAATTACCAAAGTTGGTCTTGCCACAAATTAGAATTGTAATTACAAGCTGGAAAGGGTGCAGAGCAGATTCCCAAGGATGTTGCCAGGGCTAGAGGGTCTGAACTATAGGGAGAGGTCGAGTAGGCTGGGACTATTCCTTGGAGTGCAGGAGTATGAAGGGTGATCTTATTGAGGTGTATAAAACCATGAGAGGAATAGATTGGGTCGATGCACAGAGTCTCCAGAGTAGGCGAATCGAGGACCAGAGGACATAGGTTTAGGGTGAAGGGGAAAATATATAATAGGAATCTTAGGAAATAAGGGTAACTTTTTCACACAAAGTGTGGTGGGTCTATGGAACTAGCTACCAGGGGAGGTAGTTGAGGCAGGGACTCTCCCAACATGCAAGAAACAGTTAGACAGGGACATGGATAGGACAGATTTGGAGGGATATGGACCAAATGCCGGCAGGTGGGACTAGTGTCGCTGGGACATGTTCGCCAATGTGACAGGTTAGGCCGAAGGGCCTGTTTCCACACTGTATCACTCTATGACTCTGACTCTAATTTGTGGACCAACCCTGTCTTTTTCCATTACTAATTTAAATGCCACGATAGACACAAAGTGCTGGAGTAATTCAGTGGGTCAGGCCGCATCTCCGGAGAAAAAGGATGGGTGACTCCGACTGGGTAAAAACCCAGCATTCGCAGTTCCTTTCTCCACACTATTTTAAAGCCATTAGAACTAATCAGCCACTTAACCTGCCAAATTCCATAAAAGTAATAATAACTCTTTGTTTTGAAGCATCCCCTATGCTCCAGCTAACATTAATATGTAGCATGGTTTCTGCTGGAGTCGCCACCACTTTTGAAAGGGAACCCCACATTCTTTTCTGAAGATGGTAGGAATATTCTTGCTACTCCCAGTACAACATTCAAGTAACTTATTTTCTGCAGATTGTATCTTTTTGGGATTTCCACAGTCTGGTTTAAGCAAGCAGTGTCTGCCTCAACGTCATCCATGTTTGCCATGGAGGCCTCAATCAGACACTTGATTCCTCATTTCCACAAGAACTGCAGTTATTTAGATCAAAGACCCGCTTGTCTCCTATCATCAATTTGGCTGGCGCCAAACATTTAGATATGCCAACATAAGGAATCAATAGTGTAGGAAGGAACTGCGGATAGACACAAAATGCTGGAGTAACTCAGCCAGACAAGCAGCATCTCTGGATAAAAGGAATGGGTGGCCTTTCAGGTCGAGACTCTTTTTCAGTTTCAGTGAAAAGTTCACAAGTCATAAGAAATAGTAGTAGAATTGGGCCTTTTTGACCCATCAAGTCTACTCCGCCATTCAATCATGGCTGATCTATCTCTCCCTCCTAATCCCAATCTCTCCCTTATGCCCATGACCTCTGACACCTGTACAAATCAAGGAACTGCAGATGCTGGTTTAAACTGAAGATAGACAAAATGCTGGAGTAACTCAGCGGGGACAGGCAGCATCTCTGGAGAGAAGGAATGGGTAACGTTTCAGGTCTGAAGGGGCTCGACCCGAAGCATCACCCATTCCTTCTCTCCAGAGATGCTGCCTGTCCCCGTTGAGTTACTCCAGCATTTTGTGTTTATAAGGGATCAATACCTCTCTAAATGGAAGAGAGGCATTTGCTTGTCACTGTTGCAGTGAATTGACTGCAAATTAGAACTGATTTTATACAAAAAGGTAATTAGTTTAGTCAACAATTTTACAGCAAGCAACTGCACAACAACAGTCTGATAGATATAAAAAGGCATAATAAAAGTGAATTTGTTGCTACAGTATAACTAATATGTTCATAATCTAAAGGCCTGTGTACCGACATTCATCCATGTTATATCCCAATATAGAGCATGTCTTGGATGACAAGCACCTCAATAGGCAGGAAGTGCTGTACAATGTACTAATACTATTATCTAACCCCCCTCCCACCATCAATTTTCTAGAAAAGCTTTAGCTACATTGATTTTATTTCTTCCATTGAACAAAGAAATGTTAATTTGACAAGTAAAGACAGCAATACTTCAGATGTGTTCATTCTTCGATAACATGGATATAAATAATTGACATAAACATAAATGTTTAAAGAACCCAATTAACATATTAATTAACATTCCAACTTCTAAATGGCCTTTCCAAACTAATTATGTCTTTGAAAGAACCTGGAATAGGGTGGGGCCTTGACAATATATTTTTCATTTGCAGTGCAAGATTCAATTCTCCTCATTAATTTAATCATAGCCCTTGATATACAAGGTCACAGCTGCTAATTAGTAACCTGCGTTGAAGATATTTTGCTTGATCAGCACACTTATTATTTCGATTAGCACCAGCTGTTTATCATCAATCACAGCTTTAGCAAGCTGGACTAACAACTGTTTCCGTCACAAATGATTACGATCTTTTCTTCCCCCTAAAATGGAACATCCCAAGGTACTGGTTGCCGAGTACCGATTTTTATCAACTAAAATCTACACGACTTTCCACCAACATAGCTTTTCTGCAGATATATTATCACTTGGCTGTATAGATAAATACAAACTTTGTATCACGCTAAACTTGTATTCAGGTATACAATGGCACATTAGCATTCAAAATATGTATTTATGCTTCATAAACCATGTTAAAATTGTGCAGGCCACACCAATTCATGAATGTAAACTTTATGGAAAATCAAATTCATATTAATTCATGTACATCAAGGAATTCTTAGCATAATAGATAATATTAAGTATATATGTAAATCATATATTTGAGATAGGCACAAAATGCTGGCGTATCTCAGCAGGACAGGCAGCATATCTGGATAGAAGGAATGGGTGATGTTTTGTGTCGAGACCCATCTTCCACCATTCCTTCTATCCATAGATGCTGCCTGGCCCGCCTGAGTTACTCCAGCATTTTGTGTCTATCGTTGGTGTAAACCAGCCTCTGCAGTTACTTCCTACACTATAGATAATATATTTCATAAGCATATGAGCAGAGGAAAATTAAAAGCCAAACATTTGTTTACTTGCGTCTTTGGTTAAGCAAGAGAAATGAGTGAAACAAGCTTGCAGAAAGCGTCAGAATTCATTCCAGTCTATAGCATTAAGCAACTTTTATAATTGTATCCATATCTTGTTTATAAAATTCAATTTATTAACCAATGCAGGTGGTATTATTGTAATTATACTTGGGAATACAAAGGATGATTTAAAAATATACTTCTGCACAAAATAATGTTTAAAACATATACAATTGTAAAACATGCATAAATAATTGATAACATCCATTTCACAATATTTAGTCATGTTATAGAATTCCGCTATTAAATGAACAGATTCTCTCCGCTCAGTAATGAAAGCTTATGATGAAGCTGGCAATGGTCCCCCTACCCTGGAGACAACCCTTGGAGGTCAAATGAAGCATCCCAATTTAATTATACTCAGGGGGTCCCCACTCTACCAGGACTAAAGCAATTACCAAAAAGGAGAGGCAATAGAGAATATAAATGATAAATCATCCCTCGTCAATGAATTATGAAATGAAAAAAAAAATCAGAGTGTGCAAGCAGCATCCCAGGCTTGAATCTTTAGATTGACCAAACAAATGTCTTCAATGAGACATTAGCATTGTAATGAGACACTTAGCATAGTAACAGTGGTATGAAAACCCCAATTGCTACCCAAACAATTGTGAAAAATATGAGAAGCTCATTCCAAACAGAAACTTCTTGTAGAGAACAATATAAATGTTATTCATTGATGGAATGCAGGGAATACAAATAAGGCTAGTAATTATCGATTATGGGAAGTTGGTTATGGGCAGCCTTTTTGAAGCATTACTGTCTATTCGGTGAAGCTACTCCCATTGTGGATGGTGTTATCCAAAACACCTGATGAACTGCAACAATGCAATTTGCAAACAGAATCGACTGTGGATATAATGCATCATTATTGGAGGAAATTGATGTTCATGGTTGTGGATGTCATATCATTGAAATAAATTACTTTAACCTGAATACATTCAGGCAGTGAATACTGGAGTTGTCTAAATCCAGATCAGGAGGGGTATTATGTTCCCCCATCTGTGACAAATGTCTAACTCAAAATGCAACTATAGCACATTCCTTTGTCTCTTGTACAAAACTGCATAAATTTTGGAATGAAATTTTTGGGATTTTTACAAAACTATTTAACACAAAATTGAACCCCAATATAGAACTGATTATCTTTGGATCAATGGAAGAGGGAAGTAAACTAACTATATTCCAAGAAGCTTTTCTTAATTACGGTTTAATAACAGCAAAAAAACTTATACTCAAATTTTGGAAAAACGCAACCACGCCAACATTCAAAATGTGGATTTCAAATATGTCGGAAACGCTACATCTTGAAGAAATGAGATTCCTCCTACTAGGCAAAGTAGACCAATTCTTAAAGACTTGGTCTCCTTTTATCAACTTTTTACAAGCATATGGTGCAACATAACATAACCTTAGAAATTAAATGGTTTAGAACCGGGTGACGGATGGGCAAAAATATGAAATAGGTAGATCTCCCCTAATCTCTCTTTTCTCTACTTTCTCCTTTTCTTTCAATCTTTTCAGCTTCTCTTCTATGTCCTTTATTTATTTTGCTATCAGTTTCTACTCGCTTGTCTATCTATTCCAACACTCTTTATTTCTTTTTTCTCTCACTGTTCTTTTATTATTAAATTAAAAATACAAAGTTGTACAAGAATGGAAATATGTATGTATGTGTTAGGTACTCAAGTACCACACTATTGTACTTACTTCTAACAAAAATAAACAAAACAAAAAAAAACTTTTAAAAAAGGAGGGGTATTATGTCTTGCTCCTGACCTTGAGCTTGTAGTGGGTAAAATGTTTTTGAGGTGTTAGTTGTGTCGCTTGTCACAAGATAGCTCTTCTCTAACTTAATCTTCTTTCCACTGGGTTGATGCATAACATTTCAACCTGCATTTAGAGTCAGTATGTTTATGGTACGTTTCTACCAACACAATACAAATTTTCTGCCTGTGGGTTGCAATAATTGCATTCTTCATACAACTATTGTTAGTAACCACAGTACATTGAGAAAAGATGTATAATGGGAAACATTTAAACTATTTCAATCCCAGTGCTGCTGTGGATAATAATTATAACCTGCATTTTATTGTAGCTTTACTTTTTCAAGAATTGATAAATAGTTAACAATATCCAATATACCACCATGATTTGTGCTTTTATCAAATGCAGCCACTTTAATAAGTCAGAGTCACACAGCATGAAAACAGGCCCTTTGGCCCGACGCCTCCATGCTGACCAAGATGCCCCATCTAAGCTAGTCCTATTTGCCCAAATTTGTCCACCATTCCTCTAAACCTTCCCTATCCATCTATCTGCCCAAGTGTCTTTTAAATGCTGTTATAGTATCCACCTCACTGCCTCCTATGGTAGCTTGTTCAATATACTCAACGACAGTAGAAAAGATGCTCTTTGGGTTCCTATTAAATCTTAAAAACAATGATTTGGCTGGATAACAAAACGTTTTTTTTCACCATATCTTGGTATAAATGACAATGATAAACCACAGCCAGCCAAACCCATGGTTGGGAAATAAAGTCTGGCAGTCAATCTAGTTTCAATTTATTGAGAAAATTAGCTCTTATTTCAGAAGCGTGATCCACATGTCCTGTATAATCATTACTTCACTTCACATTTGTATCTTTTGTATTATTTTATCACTGCAATAAAGAAAAAATAATGCCGAAAGACCTCTTACCCACACAATTTTCTGCTTAGAGTTTAAAAAAAATAAAATGAGGATAATTTGCAATTTTCCAAATCAGAACATGTAAATTGTTCCTCAGCCGATAAACTAGGACCTAATCAACTGTACCTGGTGTTATTAAATCCAGGCTTCTCATCCGTAATCATAATAAAGCAGAAATCTTCCAATCAAACTAAAATATTAATTCCAATTTCTTCTTCAGTAATGCTGCCAGACCCACTGAATTATTTGAACATATTGGCCCACAAATTCATCTGTGCCCTTCGTTTCAGGTGTAACACCAGCATTAGCAAGTTCCGTAACACTTTGTTAAAGTTCAGAAGACATGATACTCATGAGCATGCTCCAAAAGGATCCTGTCCGAAGCATCACTTATTCATCAGCGATGGTGCCTGACCTGCTGAGTTACTCTGGCACTGAATGCCCTTTTGTGTAAACCAGCATCTGCAGTTTCTTGTTCCTCCTTTAGCACTGTTCCACTTCAGGGGCTGGTATGAACCATCAAATATCACAAGTTAATTGCGCCCTTCCATATTACCCTGACCTCAGGAATTTTCCCTTCAAGAAATGCATGCAACCTAATCAACATGCTCTCAATCAACCAAGGTGTTTGCAGAGAATGAGTGCATTGCAGAAAGATTGGGAATAGCTGGCAGAATGTTCACTGGGACCAGTGAAGTCTTTATGGCCTTCTTACGAATCATGTGTACTGGAGGCAGCTTAATAATACAAACAAACACGGAATGTAGAATAGTTCAGCACAGGAATAGGCCCTTTGGCCTGCAATGTTTGTGCCAAACATGATGCCAAGTTAAACTGGTGATTCTGTGGAATTCTTTGCCACAGAAGTCTTTGGAGACAAAGTCAGTGGTTATATTTAAGGCATAGATAGATTCATGATTAGTATGGGTGTCATACGCTAATGTTCAAAAGTGATACGGTGTGGAAACAGTGTACAACTTGTCCACACTGGCAAACAATGTCCCAGCTACACTAGTCTAATGGGGAGGAGGCAGGAGAATGGGATTAGGAGGGAGAGATGGATCAGCCATGATTGAATGGTGGAGTAGACATGATGGGCTGGATGGCCTAATTCTATTCCTATCACTTACGATCGGATCTCATCTGTCCATACTTGATTTCCGGAGTACTTAAGGAAGTAGCTCCAGAAATAGTGGATGCATTAGTGATAATCTTTCAAAACTCTTTAGATTCTGGAGTAGTTCCTGAGGATTGGCGGGTAGCAAACGTAACCCCTCTTTTTAAGAAGGGAGGGAGAGAGAAAACGGGGAATTACAGACCAGTTAGTCTAACATCGGTAGTGGGGAAACTGCTAGAGTCAGTTATTAAAGATGGGATAGCAGCACATTTGGAAAGTGGTGAAATCATTGGACAAAGTCAGCATGGATTTACGAAAGGTAAATCATGTCTGACGAACCTTGTGGAATATTTCGAGGATGTAACTAGTAGCGTGGATAGGGGAGAACCAGTGGATGTGGTGTATCTGGACTTCCAGAAGGCTTTCGACAAGGTCCCACATAAGAGATTAGTATATAAACTTAAAGCATACGGCATTGGGGGTTCAGTATTGATGTGGATAGAGAACTGGCTGGCAAACAGGAAGCAAAGAGTAGGAGTAAACGGGTCGTTTTCACAATGGCAGGCAGTGACTAGTGGGGTACCGCAAGGTTCAGTGCTGGGACCCCAGCTATTTACAATATACATAAATGATCTGGATGAGGGAATTGAAGGCAATATCTCCAAGTTTGCGGATGACACTAAGCTGGGGGGCAGTGTTAGCTGTGAGGAGGATGCTAGGAGGCTGCAAGGTGACTTGGATAGGCTGGGTGAGTGGGCAAATGTTTGGCAGATGCAGTATAATGTGGATAAATGTGAGGTTATCCACTTTGGTGGTAAAAATAGGAAAACAGACTATTATCTAAATGAAGGCCGATTCGGAAAAGGGGAGATGCAGCGCGACCTGGGTGTCATGGTACACCAGTCATTGAAAGTAGGTATGCAGGTACAGCAGGCAGTGAAGAAAGCGAATGGTATGTTAGCTTTCATAGCAAAAGGATTTGAGTGTAGGTGCAGGGAGGTTCTACTTCAGTTGTATAGGGTCTTGGTGAGGCCACACCTGGAGTATTGCGTACAGTTCTGGTCTCCAAATCTGAGGAAGGCATTATTGCCATAGAGGGAGCGCAGAGAAGGTTCACCAGAGTGATTCCTGGGATGTCAGGACTGTCTTATGAAGAAAGACTGGATAGACTCGGTTTATACTCTCTAGAATTTAGGAGATTGAGAGGGGATCTTATAGAAACGTACAAAATTCTTAAGGGGTTGGACAGGCTAGATGCAGGAAGATTGTTCCCGATGTTGGGAGGTCCAGGACAAGGGGTCACAGCTTAAGGATAAGGGGGAAATCCTTTAGGACCGAGATGAGAAGGACTTTTTTCACACAGAGAGTGGTGGGTCTCTGGAACTCTCGGCCACAGAGGGTAGTTGAGGCCAGTTCATTGGCTATATTTAAGAGGGAGTTAGATGTGGCCCTTGTGGCTAAGGGGATCAGGGGGTATGGAGAGAAGGCAGGTACGGGATACTGAGTTGGATGATCAGCCATGATCATATTGAATGGCGGTGCAGGCTCGAAGGGCCGAATGGCCTACTCCTGCACCTAATTTCTATGTTTCTATGATCCATATCCGTCCTTTCCCTGCATCTCCATGCACTTATTAAAAAGTCTCTTAAATGCCACAATCATATCTGCCTCCACCATCATCCTAGCAATGTATTTCAGGCCCCCACTTCTCTTAAAGAAAATTGCCCCGTACATACCCATTGAACTTCCTCCCCTCACCTTATTGCTGGGCCCTCTAGTGATGGATATTTCCACCCTCAATGGTGCTTTTTGGTCACATACCTGTAGGTGAAGTGCTAACACTGAAATTATTTTTCATACAAAAAGTCCAATAGAATATTGCCATATCCCCAATTAGCAAGTGAAAAGAAATCGTCTACTGAGCCCGCATGCAAGAGGTGCCATGTTTTGCCGCTATTTCCAAAATCCACGCTCTAGTTCTAGGAGCGTCGCCTGTTCCGGGCAAGTCCCAGGCTGTTGTGAACCTCTAACCATTTTCTTCCTTGGACGTCTATTCCCACTCATCCACCTTTGTATCCCGGAGGGGCCTCTTGCAGTCGACCACAAAGGCATGATAAGCCAGACCCCGGTTCCCTCTCTTCTCCTACCGGCCTTGCTCCTCTTTGGTCATGATCGCCATCACTGGCTCCATCAACTCGGTCTCTGGTCTTCAGGGGACAAGCAGATGCCGGCACAGTGGCTTCCTGGGGAAAAAGATTCCGACTGTCCTATCTATGCTGCTCGATTTTATAGACTCCCTGAACCTCTGATGATCCAGGGAAAGCAGAGATAGCATGTTCCAGAAGAACATATGTCCTCCAGGTATCTGCGTGACCATGAAAACCCTTAATACTTCCACTGTTGAGAATCTGTACTGCAGCTAAATGCTCCTCCCTGCTGTGAATATCAAATATGCAGTCAACGAAAGAAAAAGTTTTGCACTTTGCCGGTTGAATGTTCCCACCCCCAGCGAGACATGGACCACTCTAGCTTTGGGTGGAGTGCAATAGGTATTTGCCTGCAGCTTCTGGAAAGCACAACCACAAGCTAATGCCTGCACTGCTCTCAAAGTCAAATTTGAGGTCGTCCTCAGGCATAGAACCATTTATCGAGATTATTGCAGACCATTTTCCCTGAAATATGTCACATCTGACACTTGCTACTTGCTAATTTCACAGATGAAGTGAACAGCGGCACCTCTTACTTTTGCTATTGAATTTTAACTAAATGCACAGTAATAGCTGCAACATCTATTTTCAGAGAACCGTTACACCCCAAGAAAATTGTTGTTTTCATTAGAAACTGATCATTTTGCCTACTCATTTTCGGGACAAAGTCTTGTAATGAAAGCTTGGGAAACTGTTGAGGCAGCCTTCAGGAAAGAGGTGATAGACTTCAAGATCCAAGGAAATAAAATTTCCAAACCCTCCCACAGGTGCAACTTTTTCTCCAGTTCCACCAGATGTTGAACATTTTTTCTTTTTATAACTAAGTTTCACACCTACTCAGTCAGTTGGGTATTTAAACATTTAATAGCCTTGGAGTTAAGAAACAGAATCAAAAAGCTTGGTGCAAAAGGAGAGCATTCAGCCCATCAATTCATACCAGTCAAATGGGTGGCACAGTGGCGTGGCAATACAGTTGTTGCCTTACAGCGACAGAGACCCTGGTTGGATCCCGACTATGGGTGTCGTTGGTACGTTCTCCCTGTGACCGCATGGGTGTTCTCCTGGTGTTCCGGTTTCCTCCCACATTCCAAAGATGTTCAGGTTTGTAGGCTCATTTGGTTTTGGTAAAGATTGTAAATTGTCCCAAGTGTGTAGGATTGTGTTTGTGCACAAGGTATGGGGTGATTGCTGTTCGGCATAGGCTCGATGGCCCGCAATGCCCGTTTCCCGGCTGTATTTCAATACTAACCTAAACTAAACTCAATGAGAGCTACCCAACCCAATCCCACCTCCCAGCATAAAGCTCATTACCCTGCCAGTCACAGCTCCGTGATGTGTGGGAAGGAACCACACATGCAGGTTTAAACCAAAGTTAAACACAAAATGCTGGAGTAACTCAGCGGGACAGGCAGCATCTCTGGGGAGAAGGAATGGGTGACATTTCGGGTCAAGAGCCTTCTTCAGATCTTTGATGAAAGTCCAAGCACTGTTTAAATGTGATGAGGGTTTCTACTTTTGCCGTAGTTTGAGTCAATGTGTTCCACACCCCGTCACCACCTGGGTGATACATATTCTTCTGCACCTCTTATTCTTTGACTTATGAATTTAAATCGATGTCCTTTGGTTTTTGACCCCTTTGCAAAAATGAATATATAGTCTTCCGACTTATTCTCTCAAGGTCTTTAATTTTATTTATTTTTTATTAACTCTTCCCTTAGTCTTCTTCATTCCAGAGTAAACAAGGCCAGCCTCCCCAATTTTCGATCATAAGAATGAATTATCAGCCTCAGCGGCATTCTCAAAGTCCTTCCAATAATAGTGACCAAAAATATAGTACTCTGGCTGCGACCCAACAAAGATTGTGCAACATTCCAGCATAACCTCCCTCTTACAGTATATTTTATGCTTTGGTCAAGAGCGAAATAAGGACCACAAATTTGGCTTTATAATCACCTTAAATACCTGCCCTGCTACCTTAATAATCTGTGACCTTATACTCCAAGGTTTCTCTGTTGCCGGCCCTAAAGGCATTGCCTTATTATTCTCTGGATTAAAGGGCCTGTCCTACCGCATCCGACTCCATGCGATGAGCGCGATC
This sequence comes from Raja brachyura, assembly GCA_963514005.1. Next base: position 23,040,575 of record OY740791.1, read on the forward strand.
AAACTAGAAGCTGGGGCCGCGTGGAGGTCGGGTGATCCCTGTGCAGGGCTGTTCCCACCAGCATGCGCCTGCAAGCGGCAAGTACGACCAAACCGGCAGCGAGGGCTGCGCGGAGGTCGGGTGACTGGTGCAACGCGGCGCAAAGTGAGGCGGACTTGGAGTGAAGTCTGAAAGGTAAGTTCGCCAGGACAGAGAGGGGCACAGAGGCACACACAGAGAGGGTCACAGAGCCACATGCACAGAGGATCACGGAGGCACCTACAGAGAGGTTCACGGAGGCACGATGTCGAGGCGGTGCGTAATGCATCGAGGCGACTGCGAGCCGACAAGCCGTTGCTGCGCAGAATTTGAACATAGTCAGTTTTTCGGAGCCCTGCGCGATGTCGGGACGAACTCCGCACAATTCCGCATGGGTCCTGTGATCGAAGTGGGACCGGCCCCGCGACGCTGGACGGCTCAAGCGACCACGTTAGGTCGCGCTCATCGCATAGAGTTGCATGCTGGTGGGACAGGCCCTTTAGATTTATAGAAACATAGAAACATAGAAAATAGGTGCAGGAGTAGGCCATTCGGCCCTTCGAGCCTGCACCGCCATTCAATGTGATCATGGCTGATCATCCAACTCAGTATCCCGTACCTGCCTTCTCTCCATACCCCCTGATCCCTTTAGCCACAAGTGCCACATCTAACGCCCTCTTAAATATAGCCAATGAACTGGCCTCAACTACCTTCTGTGGCAGAGAATTCCAGAGACTCACCACTCTCTGTGTAAAGAATGTTTTCCTCATTTCGGTCCTAAAGGAATTCCCCCTTATCCTTAGACTGTGACCCCTTGTTCTGGACTCCCCCAACATCGGGAACAATCTTCCAGCATCTAGCTTGTCCAACCCCTTAAGAATTTTGTAGGTTTCTATAAGATCCCCCCTCAATCTTCTAAATTCCATCGAGTACAAACCGAGTCTATCCAATCTTTCCTCATATGAAAGTCCTGACATCCCAGGATATTCCCAGGATAAAGCCCATTTATTACCACCTTTCTTCCCAGTTACCAGGTCACCTATATCTACCTGATGTTTAAAGGTGCACTCAACCGTGTCAGCCTCTCTAAACATTTGTATCATCTATCAGCTTCAGTATTGTGTTCATGCATGCATTTCAACCCCCCCCCCCACCCCCCGTTTAATATACTGACAATTTGGATAAAGCCTGGAGCACTAAGTCTTCTGGAACTCCACTGGTCATATCCTTCAGCTCCAAACCACATTGGGGCTGGGGGCATTGTTTTTGTCTTTTCACCCTTATTGTTTAATGAATATTCTTGTTGTTTATTATGGTATTTATGGAGTACTATTTTACATAGTGTAGAAAATTAACTGCAGATACTGGTTTATGCAATAGATTTTAGTCTTGAAACTTCTAATCTAAAGAAGGGTGCTGACCTAAATCATCACCATCCTTTTTTCTCTAGAGATGCTGGCTGGCCCGCTGACTTAGTCCAACACTTTGTGTCCATCTTCTGTTCTATATTACAACATATTGCTGCTGCAAGGAAAAAAAAATGGTTCCATTTCAGCATAAATGATAATAAAACTCTTGAGTCTTGGTGAATCTCCACAAACGTGGGTTACAAACTCCTACTGTACAGCTGCCCATACTTGTCAATGTCAGGCAGGGAATTCTTTTATTTGGGAGGAGTCAAAAGAGAAGTTATTGAGGGTAAGGACCAACTCTGCTAGGCGGAGGAGGGTGTCAGTGGACGGGTATGGGTTGCTCCTCTGGTCGAGGAAGTACCTGAGGGCTTTGAGACCATCCTGGTGGGGGATGGAGGTGTAGAGTGACTGGACGTCCATGGTGAAGATGAGAGGATGGGGGCCTGGGGAATGGAATGCGTGGAGCCGACGGAGAGTGTCTGAGGTGTCTTGAACATAGGTGGGGAGGGATTTAACAAAGGGGGATAGGATGGAGTCAAGGTATGTGGAAATGTGTTTGGCGGGTCTGAAGAAGGGTCTCGACCCGAAACGTCGCCTATCTCCTTTGCTCCTTAGATGCTGCTGCACCCGCTGAGTTTCTCCAGCTTTTTGTGTAACCCTTGTCAATGTCAGTACAGTCAGTCACCTCTCCTGCAGGTATAGCTACAGGCACAGTTGAGTGTTAATTTTTTTTTTCATAGTTTGACATGGAGATTAAAATATCTGATAGAAAATGGTTTTATATAATGATCTCACAGCATGTTATTAACTTTACATTATTAGCTGGCATCTCGGCTCAAATACAATACTTTTTTGATAAAGTTGATGGTCCACCCAGTTCAATTTTCATTTTCTACAATGCAGACTAGGATACTGCATTATAGTGTGGCAAGAATTAAAATTCAGCTCAGCACCCAAGGCCTATGTCAGCCGATGGTGATTTGCATCAATCTCTTTACGACATCAATGCTTTCAGCAACATGTGGATATACCAATAAGTCTGTAAAAATGCAAAGGTGGCTACGCCCGCTGCTATGGTCTGCATGTGTGTCCTCAGAAGTGAACTTCAACCATGACTGGAAACTAGCTGAACAGCATGCAGTGCCATCATACTGTTTTGGAAGCCTATCTTCATTAATAGTTGATCACCGAGCCACAAATGTAAAACAGATCTTTGGTGCTCCCATTAGCTGTTGTGTTTTGTGCTCACCTGTGGTATTTGAACAGTCTCTCTCTGGAGGTAATGAATAACATCCCCATGCCATCTCTTCATATTACAAGTGCTGCAGATTAATTTGCCACAGAGTTAGAAGGAAGAAATTAGAAATTTACCAGCACATGTTTGCTTTCATTGTTGTACGGGTTGAGTTTTGATTATTTTGGTCTTGTGTTGAATAGTAAATTATAACTATCAATTCATTTTTTTTCAATGCTTTATGTGCCTGTCCCACCTAGGCAACTCTTTAGGTGACTGCCAGGGACAAGTTTGAATGGAATTCACCCACGACACCTACGTCAACCTACGACAGCACCTACAACAACATCAACGTCAGCAAAAATTGTCTCCACTGTCGCCAAAAAATATTTCAACATGTTGAAAATGTTGCTGCAGTCGCCTGTAGTCGCCCAGAAAATTGCCTAAGTGGGACAGGCCCATTGGGCTCTGAGACATTTCATTCACGGTTGTACCAAGAACATTTGGATGATTTCCTTCAAGGAAAATTACATTTCACAAAACTACTAGATAGTATTAAAGGGGCTGTCCCACTGCGGTGACCTAATCCGCAATTTCGACCGACCGCACACGCACACACAAACACAACGCAAAGGTGGGGGCCAGGGAAAGCGGGGGAGTGTTGTCTGACAATTCACACCCGCGATGAACAGGAAGGTAAAAGAGGCTGCATAGTAAATCCTTTAGAGAGCGCCCGGGGGCGGGGGGGGGGGGGGGAGGGGAGAGAAGGGGAGAGAAGGGGGGGAGAGGGGGGGAGAAAGTGCAGGGGAGAAGAAGGGGAGAAGTGGGGGAGAAGGAGTGGAGACACTTTTAAGAAGTATAATAAAGTTTAATGGGCATTTTACCTACCGGTCGGGGGGGAGAGGGGGGGAGGAGAGGGGGGGGGGGAGGAGAGGGGGGGTGGAGAGGGGGGGGTGGAGAGGGGGGGGGGAGAGGGGGGGAGACGGGGGGAGATGGGGGGGGAGAGGGGGAGGGGAGAAGGGGGGGAGAGAAGGAGTGGAGACACTTTTAAGAAGTATAATAAAGTTTAGCGGGCAATTTTACCTACCGGTCGGTTTTCCCTAATCCTGAAAACTCCAATGAGCCAATTAAAATGCCCGGTCAGCGAAGGAGATTGCCTACGGCTGCCTGTATCTATGTAGCGACCCCACCCCACTGTACTATGAGTTAAAAAGAACCATGCCGACCAAATTTTACCTAGCTGAGGCCGCGAGTATTCGGGAACTTCCCTCGAGCATGAAGGAGAGTTCCAGTGACCTCATAGTCGACCATGCTGTGAGTTTGAGTCGAGGGCAAACTCGTCAAACTCACAGATTGGGTCGCCGCAGTGGGACAGCCCCTTAATGCCTACATTAAATTCACACATTTGCCCAGTTATGTCATCTCCAGTAAATAAGGGTAAATGTGGTCCATTGTAGTGGCTGCACATTCAGCACTGAAGTCAATGCAACTGAACTTCTGAAGCAAATTAGAACATAAAGCAGCCTATTTTTTAGGGGCATTAAGCATACAGAAGCATGCAAATATTTGCCACTCGTGACATAGCAGAAACATTCTCTTTTCAGATTAAAGCAGCCCAAATGTTGCAAGTACTTTATTTTTGTCACTGATATATCACTCACTGCATCAGAGGGCACAAGAATATTACACCAGCGACATTAGATAGCTGTTAAGGGCCTGTCGCACTAGGCGATTTTTTAGGCGACTGCCAGCAACTGTCATAATCGTAGCAGGTCGCCGAAAAAACGGCGACTGGGCCTGTCCCACTTAGGCAATTTTTTACGCGACTGCGGCAATGAAATTCACCAAAGTCAGCACTGGCAACAACCCACGTCACCTGGCAGCAACCTATGCCATCCTGGTGACAACCTACGACAGCATCGACGTTAGGAGTAGAGAAGCTACGACAAGCCCACGGTCGGCACCCGTCGCCGAAAAGTTTTGAACATTTCAAAATCCAGCGGTGACCAAAAAAACACTACGCCTCTTTGGGCCACTGAGGAGACACCTAAGTGGGCCAGGGCCTTGAGCATAGAGAACTTTGTAACAAAGAGCTAGGGGCGCCGGGCAGATGGCAGCCCTGCTGGCAGTCTGTCCGTTTTTTCTTTCTTTTTGTTACTTTTAGTTTGTTAAAAGTTTTGTTTTAATGTGCTTCGGTTTGTTTTATTTGGGGTGGAGGGGGAACTTTTTTTCAGGTTCTTACCTTCCCGGAGATGTGATCAATTTTCGGATCACATTCTCCGGGCTCTGCGGCCTAATATCGATGGAGCTGGAAGCTTCCTCGGACTGTCGTGAGCCCCACCGCAGAGCATGGACTTAACATCCCTTGCCTGGGATCGCTCCCACCACGACCTTACCAATAAGGGCTCGCAGTCTCGGGTGAGACTAGTCGGGAGATCCAATGTCGCGGAAGGCTCGACCAGCCCCGACGCGAGGTT